>CM073571.1:209549953-210266211 GCA_037074715.1 Magnolia kwangsiensis | reverse complement strand
CCGATATATCCGACAATATATTTTATATCCCACCTATGTGATACGACACACAGAAGTAGTAGGATATATCTCACATGTTCGATCCGGTGAACAATTTTTTTTGTTTTTTTCTGATCCTTTTTTTTTCTCTATAAATTATGTTAAATCAATGTCAAATTGTTACAAATCCATGATTTTTTCATGTTTTGCATGGCATGAAAAACCATGGATTGAGAACTTCGATTTTGAGATTTGGGGGAGGACCGAGTTGCTGAAAATTGAAAAAAAATTAATCAAAATCAAATGTGTATGTAACCTAATCTAGTGATTCTTCTTTTGCTTTAGAATATATTGCTTGTGTTTCCACATGTCTTCTTACATTTATAAATTATATGAATAGACTTGCATCAATCCAGTTAGATAACGCATAGATTAGGACCCCATACAAAGAAAACCCATTATATGCACTTGTTTTTTGTAAGTGTGTATTGATGTCTTTTTTAACAATCACTGAAATTTCGTTGAAAAATTCAACCAATTTCCAATGTTTCTCCATGTTTTCAACAACAACGATACATTACGCGATACAACCAATATATCCCATGCGATAACTAATATGTATCTGTATCTCAAGGGTCCGATACGTAACGCTATACCAATATTTCGAACATTGCTCTTGGGTGACCATGATTTCTATTCCATTTTAGCTTGCTTTTTGTTGGCCCTGGATGTGTCAGAAGTGGATTCATGTCCAGTGGAAATTTTTTCTGGTAGCTTTACATGTGATTCTGATGAAATATGAAATGTGGTGATTCCAATTTCAAAGTGGGTCCCTTTCGTATTTTCATGTGGACAAGCCCCCGGGGCATCTTGTTTTTCTTGATTTTTCCGGTTTGAGCGTGGGTTCACCAATTTAGCTGTTTTGGCTTGTGCTGTATATTCACATTTTATCAGCATGCGATTGTTTCCATCGGTTGGGTTTAATTTTTCACCAGGTGTATACTCAGACTTGTTGACTTACCTGATAAGTGAACCAGCTTAATTTTTTCACCAGAACATTATTTGAATCAGACCCACCTGGCTTGGTTTTTTCACCTATCTGACATGGTAGCACGCATGATGGCGTGTAGATGGTATCCTTGACAGCACATGGGCTTAGCTAAGCATCTCTGACAGATGAATCAAAGTCAAGTGCCATACAGCTGAATTTGGTAGGAGAGTAAACACCTCTAGCAGTAGAAAACAAGCACATCGATTGCATGAGGCATTTGTTACTGATGGTCTGTATCATTAAATTCACGTGTTCAGCTATAATAATAGAGCTAAAAGATGGGGAAAATGAGTGATGGGCCTACTTTTCTCTCATTCCTGTTTAAATCGTCTTCATTTCACTCAACATGGTTTTCAGTATATAATATGCTGCCAACTATAAAACTGCAAACATTTTATTGCACTGAAGAGTGAAGAATTATCCGTTCAAACATGTGAGATTTTATTTTGGTTCCATTCATCTTTGTAATCTGCAATGCTTTAGATTTGCTTAGACTCTAAAAAAAAAAAAAAAAAAAAAAAAAAACACACAATCATCTTAGCTATCGCATACACAGGTTTCTGTTTCTTATTTTTTTTTTCTTTATTCTATCATTTGTTATGTGTTTGATTCTAAGTTTTCTCTTTGCCATTTCTTTGTTTAATATTTTCCTTGGTGACTCATTGGCAGAGAACTGCAAAAGGCAACTCGTAATTTCACAACAGTTCTAGGGCAAGGGGCATTTGGTCCTGTTTACAAAGCTCAGATGTCAACTGGTGAGACGGTTGCTGTTAAAGTGCTCGCTACTAATTCTAAGCAGGGGGAGAGGGAGTTCCAAACAGAGGTAATGTTTGTCAGTCTCTTGTTCTTGTGGAATTATTTATCATATGCATTTTACCTGTCTTGAGAATCAATCGCCATATCTTCAACTAATTGATCCTCATCCTCATAATAATAACCTATCACATCAGTTAGAGTTGCGACGTCTACCTTTGTAATTTTATTATTGCATTTGGTTTATCACATCAGTTTGACTCTTTTGGGAAACTTGTGCTGTTACAGCATAAATTGTGATATGCGCATTGCTTAGTTTTATGCATGTCCTGTCTAATCACAGATCTTATATAAAAGCTTGTTTGAAAATAACTGTGGCTTTCTTTTTCTTGTCGCAGGTTTTTCTGCTTGGGAGATTACACCACAGAAACCTTGTGAATTTGGTGGGATATTGTGCAGAAAAAGGCCAGCACATGCTTATTTATGTATACATGAGTAATGGAAGTCTTGCGTCTCATTTGTATAGTAAGTTACCAATCAACTCTTTTCAGGGAATCAGAAAAAGACTTGATGTATTGATTATTGTAGTCTCTTTACCCATTTCTTGCCTCACTTGGTGAGTGATGGATTTTTCTTTTGTTCTTGCTTTCGGTCTTTCTAAATTGAATACACTAGAACAAGTCTGAGTCTTTCTGCATGCTTCTAATCAACCATTGAGTGAATAGTGCGAAATGCTTTTTCTAGGGTAAGCTGTTTGAGAATTTTCTATTCTTTACTGAGTGAAATGCTGTAAAACAATGTAACAGAGAAAAACTATGGTACACTGGCAGAGTGTGATGGTTCATATGCACTCACTGAGAAATCATATATGTGGCATGAATGCAAACTCAAGTTAAACCATCCAAGTCATGGGCACACTTAGGTGGTTTATAAACCGACAATTACACTGAACTGGTGGCCTAACTGACAGATTGGTGGACATCTAATGGATGGTTAAAATGAAAAGTAGTCAACATACCGAATTCAACAAACAAGTGCAATTACTAATTGGTTAGGATCATCTAATTGATCTGGTTTTAGTATTCTGAACTTCCTAGACTGGGCCCATGGTTTGCATATTCAATGTGAATTGCATGTATGTCATGTTCACAATTTCTGAGTGCATGTGTATGAACTGTAACACTCTCCCAGAGAACCAAATAACTTCCAATGTAAACCTTATCACTCTATTGTAGCTGGTATGGCTATCAGTCATGCCTTCATGGATGCATATGTTTGTGTCAAGGATCAAAATCTTTAGAGTTGAGATCATCTTACGATTATGTGATACCAAACAGACTTGGGTTTGTTAGTATCTGGTCAAAACTCGGCCAAACTAGAAAAAACTCATCAGGACTACAATATTTATAAGTTAAAAATATTATATACTTCTGAGTCTTGGTGTTCAAGTCTCAAAAGAATTGACTAATTTACTTGACTCAACAAACTCTTTAGTCGAGTTTTCCAGTTTTAAACCTATAGCATTAGTTGACCTGGGTGACTCCTTTGAATTTTCCTTTTTACTTTTTCAATAAACTCACAAACTGGTTTGTCGTGAGTCTTTAAGGACTCAGCTGAGTCTCTAGTGGAGTAAAAAAGACAGAAGTCTACTACTGTGTTACTCTTCTTTAGCGATAGTTGAGTCAATTCCGATTTCACCTTAGTTTAGATTCAAGTACTTGCACAGTCAAGGAGCACGAGATTCCTTCAGATACTATCTCATGTTTTTCCAGTTATGAGAAATGGAACTGAACATGATTTGATTCTGAGGAAACCTTTAGCTTTCTAGACCTTAAAACAATACAATGGGTGGATGTATGAAATGATGGTCGAGGGCTTTAAGATGGAAACTAGATGGTCTGAGTTATGTGTAAAAATATTGATCGGGACATTTGGATTGAGCTTGGGGTGCAACTGTGTGAGGAGTTGGGTCAGCGAGCCACCTCCGGTATGGGAATTTTGTTACTGGTTAAAACAATTAGTTGGTATATAAGGCTTAGATGATAATGATGAGATGATGATGGTTGAAACAATCCTCAGCTTCTGTCATATCAACAAAACATCTTCACTAGCTTACAACTTGGATTCTGGTGCATGAAATAGACATTGTGAATACACTGTTATTCAATTGCATTCTGATTTTGTCTGAAATTGCTATTTGACATTTCATGTTCTTTAATGATTGGATGTTTAGCTGAGAAACATGGACTGTTGATCTGGGATTTGAGGGTTTATATTGCTCTGGACATCGCAAGGGGTTTGGAGTATCTTCACGATGGGGTAAGCTTTCATCTTATTTCCAGAAATGAATCACGCTCAATAACATGAACTTGTAGCAAATACCAACTAGATCCTCATGTTACTGCAGGCATCCCCACCGGTGGTGCATCGGGACATCAAGTCTTCGAACATACTGTTGGATCAGTCCATGAGAGCTAGAGTATGCAACTCTTTTCTTGGTCTTGAATTTCCTTACATGTTTTAAATGGAAGGGAAAAAAAAAATTAAAAAATCCATTTATGTAATCCACCTGTTTCAACTTTCGAGAGTATTTAGATTTGGTTCCGTCTTTGTGCTTGTGTCTTATGAGATGAGTTTTCACATCAGGTGTTGGAATTGACATTTTATTGGAGTTCTAGGAGTGTATCCCACCATTTGTGGAATCAGTTGTCAATGCAAAATTGCTGTCTCCTTGTGCACCTCATCCATACAAATGGGTTCATGGTTCTGAACAAGATGTTGATCTCATGGTCTCATCATTGATGGGGAATGCTGTGAAAATCTCCTACACTCAAGATCTTAACCCTTTGATTAAGGAAAAAAATAAAATACGAGAACTCCATAAACAAGGCCAAAAGACTGGATGGCTACAATCTTCAAATCTGGAAGACTTTTGGCATATCCCCATCCATTCTGGGGGCCATTAGATCAACAGTCTGGGTTAGCAAACAAACGACCCCACTTTTATGGACTCTGAGCATAAGGGACATTGTATACATCCTGATGCAGCGGGACCCTATAATTCATCTCCCAAGTATTTGCATTACACTTTCTACAGCACTTATAATTTTATTTTTATTTTTTAAAGAAAAAATTGTAGTTTATGAATCATCTAGCTCTATTCAGGACCTTTCAGTTTTCTCCCACTCAAATCACAGACTGCACTGCTGGAGAATTACATTATGTCTGGGTCTATATGCCTGTATCTGAAGTTTTAGGCTTTTATACATGACATGACAATCAGGATGATCAATCTAATTGGTTGAGCAGGTTGCTGATTTTGGGCTTTCAGGGGAAGCAATGGCTGCCTCTCATGGATCTAATGTCAGGGGAACTTTTGGCTATCTTGATCCTGAGTATGTATCTACGAAGGCCTTCACGAAGAAAAGCGATGTTTACAGCTATGGGGTCCTGCTGTTTGAACTGATTGCAGGCAGGAATCCTCAACAGGGTCTTATGGAATACGTGGAGCTTGTAAGATCTCATTCCCTTTGTTTCTTGTTCATCGTCACCAAATCCAATATAAGATTGCTTTCCTTTTCCCCTCATTTTTCATTGACTTGGGCTTAATTTTCTCGGAGGGTATATGTTGGCACATCTTTTGTCAGGATACCAATTTAATAATTTCTGGTGTTTAGATGATCTTTGTCAGTATTTATTTGATTGTTGGCCCGAGTATGCATGTACTACAAGTTGGGCACATATTCCGGTGATCAGGACCATCGATCTGGTGGGTCATTCATTTGATGGACTGTGACGGAAGAATGTCCCTGGGGAGACAATATAACCCTCAAATTAGTGGCCCCTGCAGAAGGTGGTAATAATTTACAACAACGGCTGACATTCACATGGAGAAACGAGCTATTTAAAATATATTCAGGAATGGTGCACGTGTTGCAGGCCCACCAGATCAATGGTCTGGATCATTAAACTGTAGGTCCCATTAGTAATAACTGAGGACTTGAGGATACTAGATATATCTTCAGGCTCATCTCCAGGCCAAGGATCATGTATCTCTGTTCGTTGTCAGGCATCATGTGCATTTATGTCTGCATTTTGTCTATTCATATGAATTGAGGGCCTGGGAATACTACACACATGGTCAGGCCTAAGGTCATGTACTTCATTCATTGTCAGCTTTCATAACATGTATGTGTGCATGTACATACGTATATGTATATATAAATATGCGCATAAACATTTGCATTTTTTATATGTATGTATGCACTCATGTACTCTCAGTATGTAATCTGTTATGCAATATCTTCCCCCAAATAGGCAGCAATAAATACTGAAGGGAGAGTTGGGTGGGAGGAAATTGCGGATTCCCGTCTTGATGGGAAATATGACATTCAAGAACTGAACGACATGGCAGCCCTTGCGTACAAATGCATCAACCCCATAGCGAGGAAACGGCCTTCCATGAGGGACATTGTTCAGGCGCTCACTCGGATTGTTAAGCTCCGCCAGAATCGGAAGCATCACAAACAAGCTTCGGCGGTTTCATTGGAGGAAGTCATAATCGATATAGACCAAACTGATGTCCATGTTCCAAATGGGAATCATCAGAGAGAGGACTCGATCAGCAGTGTGACGGATCCGCCTGATGTTTGATAAAGGTTCTTCTTTTCTCCTCCCTTTTATTTTTTGTTGTGACCTCTACGCATTTCAAAAGAACTAGAAGATAGATTTCTGGTTTTTTAAAGGAGAAATTACACAATGCGCAGACCCCCTAACATTTATTCAGCACCGTTCGGGCGTTCTGTTTGTGCAAGTTGGGTCCAGGGTTCAGCGATCCAAGCCATTGATACATGGTCCTCACTAACGGATGGCCCTTGCCCAGAAAGAAAATACAGAAACAGTTCCCATTCAAATGAAAAGAGAGGCTAAACATTCTACAGCTATGATCATCCAGTCTAGCGGAATTTAAGTGCATGGTCCATCCAGGGTGAGTACCACCTGCCCACACATCAAAGATTTGGCTCACTGAACCATGGGTCCCACTTGTAGAAACTCAAATCCATATGTACTGTTTAAACTCATGCCTGCACATTGTCTAACTACTCCTTTCTGAGAGATGGGATTCTCTACAAGGTCTCCCATACATCTTAACTTCATTGTAACATAGCCATTTTTCTGTAATTATCCTTTTGCTTTCAAGTGAAAATGAAATTTTTTTCCTCTTTTTCCTCATTGTATGCTTCTCTTTTGGATGAATTTGAGAAACTATTAATGGGCATCTGTCATCATGGGGCCCTCCTAATCTTAACCGTTCATGAGTGAGAAAAGGTGCTAATCGGCCTTTTGATCGGTCTTCAGAGGTGGTTGGATGCATACTTGGTGAACTGATCAATGGCCTGAGTTCGCCTGTTTCCCCTACCCATGTGGGTAAGATAATCATTTTCCTCTGATCATGCCATATTTTCAGCAATCCCTTGTAAGAGGATATTCATCTGGTACGCATCCCGCTTGACATCCCCATCAAAAGGTGGGGCCATCAGGTGATTTGGGTTATATCTGATTAGTGAGATTCAGAAAGTTATTCATTTTCTTCATTGCTTTCCTAAACAAGGTTAGCTCCATGGGTTGATTCGATCGGTCTTTTAGTACATACGCATAACAAAGATCTTACTAACTTACTAATGGTGATGAAATAACCATCTTACAATGTCACCAAAAACAGGCAGTAACTAGGAATTACTGCCATTCCTAGGCCAATGATCATCCCACAAGAAGGAAAGCTTATTGCAAACTAAACCTGGAACTTGGAAGAAGAGTCTAGTCCTCATTTTGCCAACAGCCCAACATCTTTGAAGTACTCGATGGATTCATCGTAAATCTCTTCGATCTTGTACTTGAAGGTGAATCCTGATTTGATCAGCTTCTCTGAAGAGATGCTCAATTTGGGTTTCGCCGGAAAATCTCCATAGCTGCAATTTTATAAGACACAGATGTATCAGCTAAAGACTGTTCGGCAATGGCAGACGTTGGATTTTATACAAGACCATAGTTCATTTATACATGCACTCATGTGCGACCTGAAGTATTTTGAATCAAAATCATGAAACTATAACATTGAACCCGGTGTCTGGATGCTAAATGGGTCTGGGAATTGGACCTGAATCCTTTAAAATGGAGTCGGGTCCAGTGGTACAGCCCTGGTCCTGGTAGTCCATTATTGCTTTAGGACATGAGAAATCATGGAAGATCATTACTATGATGAGTGTAATAGAAATCTGTTCCCAAGAATGAATCTTACTCAGTTGGGACTTTGTATTGTGGGTATCTCGTTGAGAGTAATTTTGCCAGTTCTGTTACGCAAGTGTTGATCGGGCAGCATATGTATCGGCCAGAGGCTGATTCATTCTCGGCTACAAATATGTGGGCCCGGCAAACGTCCTCCACATGCACGAGCGAGATTGATCCAGAGAGCAATTGCATGCCTTTCAAACCGTTGATCAGAAAATCATTCGCTACAAAAACCAAAACCCATGTGATGAGCATGTCATTGTAACTCCCCTAGTGGTCCATTTTGCTATTAAGTTACAAACATATAAACAAAGCTTGCGTGTACAGTAGTGTATACAGGTGACTCAGCTGGAAGATGATGTTAATAAAGAACAAAAAATTCCCTTTATTTTGTAAAATAAACCACTATATATAAACCTTGTGCATATACAGTGGCACCAAGGACCAAGGGTGCAACTCAGGTGGGTCAGGTTGAAGTTTGACTTAAGCCAGCCCAATCTCAAGAGGAGTCCGCTAATCGGGCCAAGCCAGACCTGAGTTATTAAACACTCAAGTCTATTAATTTGGGTTAATACCTATAGGGCAGTACACGAACTAATTTAGCTCAGTTAGCTCGCTCGACTCGACTTGAAAAAGCTTGATTCGACTCAGTTTGAAATTGAGTTCGAGCCAAGTCGAGCTGATTTTTGGAGCTTGAAAAAAATTTTGAACTGAGCTTGGCTGAGCTCGACTCGACTCCGATTGAACGCCAGCTCGAATCGAACTCTGATCGAACTAGTTCGATGACTCGTTTACATTGGTATCGATGTTGCTCACCAAAGTGTTTGACGAAATAACTCAACGAAGTATCGACTGGTGGCAAGGAAGGTATGTATATGAAACAAATACGTTTTTTTCTTGATTTTGATGTTGCCTACAAAGTGTTTGATGAAAGTCTTGTAAAATCGTTGTTACCATTTTACATATAGTAAGATTTTGAAGGTGCAATCCATGTGTTTGTGGAAATGCTGCACAGGCGAACTCAGCTCGAACTGGCCCGAGCTGCTGACCGAACCGAGTTGAGCTAGCCAGTGAGGCTTAGGGATTGAGCCGAGTTGAGTTCGAGCTGAGGTTAGCCAGCGGCTGAGCCAAGTCGAGCTGTGCCAAGCTCGACTTGGATCAACCCGTGTACACCTCTAAATACATATGACTAGTAATTTAATACACAAAATCAAATATCTATCTATAAAATAACACTTGTAACTACCGAAATAACACTAGTAAAATAAAGTATACAGACACTACTCAAAATTCATTTAAAGACGATAATAATTAAAATCATCCATTCATTGTAATTTTGATACCGTGGCCCACATAATATAGAGTCCACAACATGGACGGATCCAATCAGTGGACCACTCAGCAAGTTGGTCCTATGTTTTATGCATGAGCAGTTCTGATCTTGAATGCAATATATTATAGAGTCTACATCATAGATGGTTTGAACCATGTATGTTAGTCATAACTTATATGTATGGCACAAAAAGATAGATTAAGTTATTTTGAGTTGATTAGGTCAGTTGGGTTTGAGTTGAAACGGTTGTTGGAGAAGAGGTCAATACTAATTACTGTTTTCTGCAGCCATTTAGTTAAAGTGAGTAATCATAATGGTGACTCGACTAGACTGAGTTGAATCGATGCAGCTGAGTTGTCGGGTGGACTCAAATGAGCTCAAGGACTCTCTCATGGATGCACATGAAAATGTACATGCTTTCGTAATTTCCCACCTGTGAGCAATGACATAGCGAGACAGATGCTGCTGGGGACCTCTGGAGTCAGCGAGCGGCCCGCCATGAGGACGGGAACAATGGCGATGAGGTCAATGTTGTTCTCCTCAGCGAAATTCCATGCCGCCTTCTCTGCCAATGCTTTCGACATTGGGTAACCCTACAATGTACAGAATCAGGCAAGCCCTTGTATGCTTGGATAGCTGAAGGATTTTATTAGCCTTCATGTAATGGTTTGCGAAGAATGTAAACCTTCACTGACCTCTATTTACACACATGGATGAATGCGATCATTGATCTGGACCGTCCATTAGAACGGCCACTATCCAAAATCCAGATTGATTGTATGGTTCAAAGCATGCAAAAAGTAGCCTCCAATGTCCATGCTTCAAACCATACAATCGGACTAGATTTTGGGTAGTAACGTGCCTAAATGACTCGGTGACTAAGTTCAACTCGGTCTTTGAGTAGTTGTGGGTCACCCGAGTTGGGGTTGACGATCGAGTAGAGTTGACTCGGATGAGTCACAACTAGACTCTTCCAAGTCGATGGTCTGCACCGAGTCGAGCTGAACTGAGCTGGACGGGTGGAAGAACAAGGCTTACCCAAGTTGGTGGCTTCTCATTAGCCAAAAACTCAACGTCGGTCCAGCTCTCTTCATCAATGACATGGCCCGTTCCGGTGAGTTTATTTATCGACACGGCCGCCGCTGATGATGTCAAGACGACTCGCCTCGCCTTTGCTTTCTTGCATGATTTCAGAACGTTCAATGTACCTTGGACTGCAGGCTTGATCATGTCATTCTAGAAAAATAAAGGAGAATACAAATAAGTTATAATGCTAAAACATGATTAGTACTTTGTATGGTAATTGCAACCGTTGATCTTGTGGCCTTAATGCATCTAAACCATCTCTATCAAGTCGACTATGGAATTGAATCTACTCAGCATGTTTATTTGCAGCCTACTGATCTGATGGTCCAATATAATTTTATTGTTAGTTTTTGGGCCTGTGGGCCCTTCATGAAATGGGCCACAAGATCAAGGTGACATGTATGGTTGGGACAGTCTGGGCATGTCGTAAATATGCCAATGATCACGACCGTAAATATGTTGGCCATCACGTTGATGGGCCGCTGCTGAAAATGTCGCTAGCCCATTTAGTGGGCCACTGATCGGTTACGGCTGCATAGATCACACATTTTCAGGCTATGGTCCATCAAATCAACGGTCATGATGATCATTGGCAGGTGCTATCTGTATGGTGGAAATGATTTTGTGGTAGAATTGCTCCTTGGGTTACCTCTGGATCTTTGGACTCGAAGTGCACCGGAGTGGCCACGTGAAAGACGACATCGCAGCCGTTCACAGCATCATCAAAGCTGCCTTCATCGGTAAGATCTGCCCTGAAAAGTTTGAGATCACCAGAACCTTGTAGAGCTAAGAGGTGGGCCACCTTGGATTGGTTAGCTGCACCAGAGAAACGTTGATGAGCTGTAGCATATAAACCTGACTTCCAGTGTATACAATATCCACGGCCACTAGATCATGATCATGATCTAACGGTTGTTATAAGTGGGCCACAATGTCTTTGGGGGGATCAAGCTGTTTAGGTGGGCCTTGCACATCTCTACTATGAGTTTTGATCAATGTTAACTGAGTACTCTGTGTCCGTACACGTGCCACACATGGAATGTTGACCAGCCGTTGAAATGTTTTTTAGCCGTTCATTCTAATAATCAAAAGTCCTAAAAAGTGTGGCTAGGATTATTTGATCATGGTGGTTTTTGGGTATTGCCTCGACGCGGGGTCTAACTGGAAAATGACTGGATACCTCACACGTGTTAGAAATGTACGTACATTAGGTGCTTGATGATAAGGATGATGCTGCTCCCATATGCATCGTTTTGTAAGACTCGGGTGTAAGTCTGCCATAAATTACTAAGCTATGGCAACTCATTCATCGCATGCCTGGTAGGTATGTAAGTCAATCGAGACCATCCACTTTGTGACTACAGTCTCTAGATTAATCATGGATTGAAAATTACACTATAATGTCTGATTGGTGGCCAAAAAATGAAAGGTTAAAAGGAAAAATGCTCAGTGGTCCATATTAAATAGACGGAATCAGATGGTAGTGAATTTTCAAGCCATTGTCCATCCACAAATGGTCCCACGATTTGGGCAGTCCGTATTGATATACAAGCCAAGTTAATGCATGGTGGTCCCTACTGGGAAGAGGACAAAGCAATTGGCATAGGGTAACTTTAATGTGAAGTGGTGTCATTTCATCCACGGTTCCGTGCAGAATCAGATTGCATGGGGTGTGTTGAGTCCACCATGAACTAATGCGTTCGCCCATTGGTAGATCATTTTACATATGTGATTTTAGAACGTGTCACCGAGACGCTCTTAGCATGGTCGGGCCAAAAGGTGTATTGTAAACTGAAGGTGTACCGTAAATTGATTGTAACCTTTGATCCGGGTATGGGTGTCGTTACAGGCCCACAACTTATCAATCTTTATTGAAATGGGTTATCCGAAGTGAATTGACCCACACGGTGGGTCATATCTGTCCATTTTGTCTGAAAATATGTGCTTTCAGCTTAAAAATGAATTTTTAGTAATTTATAGAGTTTTAATTTTTAATATTTTTTCATTTTAGAAATAATTTGTAAGGACTCTTTCAGTAAAAATTTATTTGAAATTTTTATTTGTGTAAGTAGACACCTAGCCACTCATCAATCGAATTACAAATTTTATAGAATCTATTTCTATTTTTCTTGCTATCTTTCCTTGTGGAATAGAGAAGTCTGTGTGAGGAGTCTAGAGAAGGTACATGAGTCGGAGTAGTTATTCCTTGATCATCCCTGCATGAATATGAGCCCAGAAATGATGTATATCCAAGTCCCAAATAGACCACACCATGAAAAGTAATGGGGATTGAATGTCGGCCATTGAAAACTTGACGAGGGCAACAAAGGATTTGGATCAAGTTGATATTTGTATTTCCCTATCATCCATATCTATTTGGCCTCATGAATAGGTTGAATGTCAAATAAATACCATGGTAAGCTATAGAAAGGTTTCAATGGTAGTGTCCCCGCTACTTTCTGTAGTGTGGTAAGCTTGAAAAAAAGGATATGCGGCATAGATATACTAAATACATTATAATGGGCCAATTAAATGAGAGCTTGATGAAACTGGGTGTTCACGAGGACTAATCAAATATGCACCTATGTTAAAATGTCAATGGTGAAAGTTCCTTCCACGTAATTGTTATATATCTTTATATTAATATACGGAAATACATGATTATTTAATATAATAAGATTGAGTTATATGCACATGTCAGATATGGAGTAAAGTAGATGAATATAAATTGAATATTGTAAACCTAAATCCCTCTCTTTAATTTAGTGAGATTCAAGTCGAGTATGTGTTTTGACTGTATAATTTTCAAGCATGATTTCTACTTCAACAATATACTACCGTCCAATAAAATTCCTATCAGGACCAACCTTTTATCTAAAAATAATCTAATTAAATCCTCCCATGTCAGATAACCATATCTGAAATGAGAGTCATGTAGCAGCCCACATCCTGTCCTGTCTACCATCCAAAATTACAAGCAGTATGGATGGAGCATGTATGGATGGAGCATATGACCAGAATCACACTGACCAGTCCTAACCATTCCAATTATGCCCATCAAATGAACGGTAAAATGTCAAATAGTGAATAGTTCAGATTTTAATTGAAAAATCAGACAAAATCTCATCTGTTCGATCCCTACAATAAGGTCAGTAACTTGGACGGTCTGGATATCCACGCAGCTGTGCCAGGTGTAAGGTTGAAGAGCCCCCAAAACCATTCTCAAAATTCCGATGAAGAACTGTAAGACTCTACTTGCCGGAAGTACCAAAATCTTCACAACTCACAAGAAGAACTAAACCAGAAAAAATAAAAATAAAAATAAAATCATGGATGTAATCAGAGACGTTGAAAACAGACCTGGGTCCCTGACGGTAGCATGGACGGCGTATCCACTCTCCAGCAACTGCTTCACAAGCAGTGATGCCATGTATCCAGCGGCTCCGGTGACGCACGCTTTCTTTTTTCCATTGGCTTCCATCGACATTTTTGCTATGATCTGTCACCACATTCCTTACTTCTCTTAAATAGACACTTTTTAATTTTATTTTATTCAGTGTTTTAGTAAAATCAATGTATGGAGAGGTGAAGAAGGTAAGCATGTGATAATTCCACTCAACGGTTAATCAACGTCGACCAGTCTAGTGGTTGTGGGTCGCTTTCTAGGTGGCCCATACGTAGAATCTGAGCATGCATTCGGAGCGGGTTAGGTGATTCATAAAAATGAAGCTGACTCAAATCTTAGGTGGACCACACCATAGGAAGTAATGGTGATTGAATCCTCACCATTAAAAACTTCATGGATTCCACATGAATGTTTATTTGTCATCCAACCTGTTGATAAGGTTACAAACACCTACATGAAGAGACCCAACAAATATCATCTTGATCCAAATCTTTTGTGGCCTACAAAAAGTGTTTAATAGTCAATTACCGCTGTTTCCTGTATTATGGTCCATCTGGGATTTAGAACTGGTTCATTTTTTGGGTAATGCCCTGAAATGAGCTTTTAATATGGATGGACGGTGTGGATGTAGTCACATACATAAATGTGGGCCCTACGTCAGGGGTCCCACCCTCTTCGGTGGATCCGGGTTCTTTGGTCACTACTCAAGGAATGGAGTTTTCTCCGCACGTGTGCCAATGTGACATGTGTATGCAGGATCCAGGACAATGGACAGGTGTAACCGGCAATGATGATGATGGGGTCCAAAAATCAGGTTCGTACAGTTATCATGTAGGGCGCAGGCATATGGACCGTTGGTTGATTTATCCATACATTTTTGTACATCTGTGGCCCACATGATATGTGGGGCAATGCTGGTTTTTGGGAAATTTATCTACGAAGTGGGATCCACCTGATGGGCAGCTTGGATCTCACTCACCTGTAAGGAGTTGTGAGAAGTTAGTGCCTTGAACTTAGGGTAGGCAGTGGGCTGGGCCCAGCCATAGGCGTTCTGTGGAGGCCAGGTCCCGAGCCCAAAAATCGATTGGGCTTGACTGCAGTCAGCCCGACCCATTCCAAAAATTGATAAAAATTCATATTAATTTATTTGATCAAGTGGGCCACAGGTGCACAAAGAAATGAGGATTTTAGAGGCACTAAACCAAGGGTCTAGAATTGAAGGTGGATACATTGACTAATTGATGACTATAATGGTACATTAATGGGCTATAACATATGCAGCTGGGCATCGAGTCTAGTCTGATTGAGTTAGGGCTGACCCGACTCGGCTCAATTTTGAAATAGACCTACCTGAACTCTACCTGACTCAGTACAGAGTCCAGCATGCCTAATGCGATTTGAGTTTGGGTCTAGCCTGGACTATCCCGGATTGAGTCCGACCCAGTCATAGGTACCAAATTGGGTCAGGTGCGGCAGGTATCTCAGATCTGAAATGTCAAATCAGAGTTTTTAATTTTTATTTTAATATATGTATGATTCGGGTTTCAATTGAATCGGATTAGTACCGAGTCGGTTTTTGGGTTGAGTCGAGTCAAGTTACTGGGTGACTGAACTCGACTCGGTTTGATTTCAGATTGGACGAAGTCTACTCGATTCGGATCGACTCACCCACTCGGTTCGGGTCGAGTCGAATCTTAACGAGTTTGCCGAGTCAAGTCATCCCTTGTCTAGCTCTAATAACATACGTACTTGTAAGGTTAAGCCGGTCCACACTAGAATGACTTAAGCCTAAGCCTAACCTGAAAATTGATTGGGTTAAGTATGTGAGGCCCAAACTCAACACTCCAGTAGGGCTAGTAGGTACAAGCCCAACCCAAAGTCAGTTAAGATGGGCTGACAGGCCTTTGCCTATGTTTCTTGCAACATCTAAAGCCATATTGTCCATTGCTACCATATGGCTCATTGCCGCTATTGCCCCATCAAGCTCTCGATCTTACTTGCTCATATAATTTCTTTTAACTTGTTTTGCATTAGACCCATCTACTTGAAAAACTAAACTCCATCATTGAGTTTTGGTACTAACTAATGATGATGACTGTTTGCATGTCGAAGTTGAATATTATTGATTAATAAAATAGAACCTTATAAAATGAAATCTCACCATATGTTTCCTCTATTTCTCTGTATATGGTGTATCAATCTCTACTTCTTTTACAATAATGAGTTTGCAATCTTCTTTATTGACACAATTTTTATAGAACTCAGTGGGATTACATGAGAGTTTCCACCTCTTTAACCATCAATGTATTTATATTATTTGGTCCATCAATACCTTCTGTTAATCTATACATCAATTAAGGTTTTAATTTAGACCTTTATTCAAATTGACCATCAATTTATCTATCAATTCATTAAGCAATCTAATAGTGGAATCCTCTTGGTGTGATGGCACATGTTGATGCATGTTAGGAGCAATTAATCTTCTTAGAGTGATGGTATATTAATACACGGGTGTTTTCACACCGGGCTTGAGTGGGGTAGCCTATGGGATGCGAGAGCACACTTGGGATGGGCGGCCCATGTGAGGCGGTACTTATGTGATATGGGATCCACAATGGGAGTTTGACGGAGGTCTTAACTCATGCGATGTGGAGCCTGAGCTATAAAATAAATAGATTAATTCACCATGCTCTATTAGTTCGAGCTTTTAGAGCAAGTGGTTAATTGTCCTACATCACACATGTTGTAGATTTTTCAAAAAGAACTTGACTAGTAAAAGTCTCTCAACATCTCATTAATTAAAAAGCATTCAAACCAGAGGATTGTGGCCTATAATCTTTTATCAATGTTTTACATGATGTGAACCTGAGTTAGCTAATCTTATGCCCTTCGACGACCACATTGCCACAAATATATTTACGATCCCGGCCTTAGCTACCAGGTCAATCTTCATTCACATTTCTCGCATTGAATGTAAGAATACAAAATTTGGCTAATTAATGCTTCATTGCCTAAGAGTATCATCGAAAGGATTATTTGTCTCTTAATTCATTGCTCGTAGCAATTTATTTTATTTTTTATTTAAAAAAACCCTTACTTTGAGAGCAACTGGTGTAATAAGTACAAAGTGGAAAGATTAAGAAGCGATTGCTGTTTCATACTATTATGATAAACCTCAAATCCAAAAAGAAACCATAAATAATAAAGTAAAAAATTTCTAAAAAAGAAAATATTATTAACATTAATGAATAATGCTTGTTTACAAAATATTTTCATGTAACTTATATAAGCTTTAAACTTTTCATAACTTCTCCAAAATAATAAACATTTATAAAATAGTAATTTATTAAAATTAATAAACCACTTTAAATCATCTCAAATCCTTTCATATGCATCTAATTGGATTTCTTCAACTTTGTAATACTTTAAAAATAGTAAATTTTAACTTTAAATTTAAAATCACCACTTAAAACGACCTTAGTCTTAAAAATCATTGAAAGAAATTGTCTGATATGCAAAATTCGACCATTAGGTTTCTTGGCAATATATTATATGCATGATTCAAAAAAAAGAGTTACAAAGATATATTACTAATAATAGTTATAATATCCATTATGTCTTTTCTTTTCTTTCTTTCTTTATTCCCTCGTCTTATATCCTGAATTCTCTCAACTTTGACCATCCATTTAGCTAGCCAACCCATGTGAGTGGGAAGGAGGGTGGGTGGGGGTTGATCGGTTGGCTTTTGTTTAGAGTTTTGGTTAGTGGGCATGCATTTAAGAGTCGATGGCTTAGACCAACTTCCTATTGGGTCTAACCAAGTTTGGGTCAACTTGGACATCAGATCTAATGGCTCATTATTTCAGACTATGATTCTAAAATTAATTAGGTGACTCGAATCCAAGCTCAGCTTAGTAAACTCAACTAGACAAGCAGCCCCACTTGGCTAGACTTGTAGAATCCACTTACCCAACTCAACTCGATAGAACCAAAATGGACCAGGTTTGCTAAACCATATGCATGTAATGTCACACCTGGAAATTCAGATAGAGAGTGTGAACACACAAATGTATCAAAGTGGCACACACTTTTTGTGATATAATCTATTCGTAGATAGCCTATTTACACTCACAAATGTATTAAAGTGGCACACATTCATGTGATCTAATCCATTCATTCAAGTGGGACCATCCATGTAAATGCCCTTACTTGACATGGACCCAACTCAAAACCGGAAACGGATTGGCTACTCCCCCTGCCACCAGCCCCTGGCTGATGGTCAGTGCTCTGTGGGCCCCTCCATGATGTATGTGTTTCATCCATTCCGTTCATCCATTTTTAAAGATCATTTTATTGCCGTATCCCAAAAATTAGAGATATATAAATCTCATGTGGACCACACCATAGGAAAACAATAATGATTGGATATCCACCATTAAAATCTTCCTAAGGCCCACTGTACTGTTTATTTGACATCCAATATTTTTATTAGGTCATACAGGCCCAGATGAAGGGAAAAAACAAAGATTATCTGATCCAAAACTTTTATGGCCCCCAAAAGGTTTTTAATGGTCGACGCTCATTCAACACTGTTTCTTGTAACGTGGTCCACTTGAGATTTTGATATACTTAATTTTTTGTCCCATGCCATAAAATGATCCGAAAAAATAGATGGACAGCATGGATGAAACACAAACGTCATGGTAGGGCCTACAGAGCACCGACCACCAGCCGCAGGGGAGTAGCCAATCCGTTCCCCTCGAAACCAAGGTTCAAAGACCCGATGGGCACCCGAACTTAGGAGGATACATGTACTGTACTGTACTTACTATGGAAAAGTAAGTTTTAGGTGCGGATAGGGTTAGTTGGCCAACCCACGTGTCTGGGTAGGTGAGACCAACGCTCAAAAATCTTGGGGGAGTTATAGAATCATCCACCTGAGGATTTGTACTCGGGTTTCCCACTTTTGCTACTTCGGCTCATAGTTGGGTGGTCCAGATCGTTGATCTCTTTTGTTGGGCCCAAAGGTGGGTATTTTCCTTGATTAGTGGACCCCCAACCTTTGATTTGGTAGACTACAAAATGAGAAGAGAAATACTACACAGGTCCACTTTCAACTTAAAAAGTTTAAGATTAACGGACATGATCTTCCTATCTTGGATATTTTTGGGTATAGTCCATCACTATCCATGGTGTCATGCAACATATCAATGGTCTGGATTATTGGACCATGAGGCCTCACTTGAGAAAACTCAAAACCCGAGTACAGTGTTTAACATGGTTTTAAGACTCGGACGAGTTGGATGCGACTCGTCGAAGTTGACTCAGATTCAGTACTGTCCTATCCTGTTCGATACATCGAGTCAACTCAACTCTGGGCCAACGAGTCAATCTAAGTCGTTGAGTCTTTTAAACCATGGTGTGGAAAGTCAAATGGGCGTAGCCGGATTGAAGCATGTCCAAGTCCAAGCCATGGGTTAGGATTAAGCCACACCAGTGGATCGACCCATTTGCAATTAACTTTAATCCTAGCCATCCATTTTTTATTTTCATTACTTATTAAACCAGGAACCATCAATTTGGAGGCTACAAAATCAAAGGCAGAGATTATCGTATTAGGAATCAACTAGAAAAGGATATCTACATTTTGTTTTCCTTACAAATGAGGACTGTTAACCATTTCCATGCCCATTGAAGTCCATGTATTGAATAGCTAGGCTGCCTGGTCCATGCACATGATGGGCCCCACCAGAAGGATGATCTAGATTCACTAGCCATAGATGGTCAACAGTAGATCTGTACACCAACTGAGTTAGTTTGGTTAACTCACTCGACTTACTCGGAAAATCTTGACCCGATTCTAAAGATATCTCATTTCAACACTTAGGTCTTAGTATCAATTCTCTAGTGGGGGTGGCTAATAGTGAATTGTGTACCGGCAGTGGGTATGTACTAACAAGTTAACTGAAAAAAAAAACACACACACACACACTAGGCTCGGGCTAAGTTGAATTGATTTTTTTAACTCAAAAACATTTCGAGCCAAGTTTGAGGTAGATCGAACTCAACTCGACTCAGCTTAGGACTTGACTTGGTTCGAATCGATTCAACTTCGAGCCAAGTCTGAGGTAGATTGAACTCAACTCGACTCAGCTCAGGACTTGACTCGGTTCGAATCGATTTAACTTGGATCCAATTCACTTAATATAAATATTTTGTATATATTTATATATTTAAATAAATTATATTATATATTATATATGATATAGCTCGAATTTAAACTGGACTTAAAAGATGGAGCACAATTTTGGCTTAAACTTGGCTCAAGTTAACCCAAGGTGAGCTGAGCTGCCCAAATAGACACGAGGACCAAGCCGAGTTGAGTTTGAGCTGGGGTAGCCTGCTGGGTGAGCCAATCCGAGTTGGGCCAAGCTCAACTCGATTCGGCTCGTGTATGGCTCAACAGGGTTTTTGATATATGGCCCTTTTGTTTTGGGCCTGAAAAAGCATTGGTTCATCGAATAGGCATATTCAAAAATAGGATCTCCTTGCCGCCATAAATTGTGGAAGTGGGGTGTTTCTGTTGGATTAGAGACATTGCAAGTTCGACGCATTTACCAAATGGGCTAACCTTATTTCCAATACCCAAAGGCCAGACCCAACCCGGATGGGCTAATCTTACTGGTTGGGTTGGGTCATGTTATGTTGCCCAACCCATTACTAAAAAATATGAACAGGTTGGTTGGGTGGGGTTTCAACCCAAGCCTAATCAAGTTACTTATATGGGCTTCCTTTCCTGGACCGACCCTGACCCATTCCTGATTCAGCATGGATTAAATCTTCTTGGGCTGATCTAGATTCCCCAGTCCTGTGATGGTGAACTAGGTGGGCCATCAATAACTGGGTTTGGGCCTATTAGTTTTTCGAATCAGGGTCAACTGACCTCAGGCAGTAGAATTCATCTAAAACAATAGTATAGATTTGTCTCATTAAAATTGAATAGTGGTTTAATGTAGCAGATACATGGATAAAAGAGAAGATATTCCCAACTTATTCTAAAAAAAAAAATAGCCTATGAATGGACTGTGATAAATAAAATTTTTAAAAAATATAAATGAAAATAATATTATTGATGAAAGTTTATTTATGAAAGTCCTTTTCATATGACATATATGAATAGGTTTGTCAACTATGCGGGCGGCATAATTTTGAATTGTTTCGAGCTAAGCTTATTCAAAATTTTGATTTTGGTAGGCTGAGCCTAGTCTATTAATATACCTATATATAAGTACTAAACTCAAAATTTATGGTATTTCTGAAATAGTAAACTTCCCTAAAATAATAAATTTTATCGAAAATAGTAAATAACTTTTAAAGTAACTCCAACTCTTTTACATAATTTAAACAAAAACTTTAAGATATTAAAAATAGTAAATTTTAACTTAAAATTCAATATTAATTTTTAAAATATTTTTATTTTAAAAATATTTTAAAAGCCATTAGCTTTATGTATAGGCCGAAATGTAAAGTTGGTTTAAAGCTTCCCAATGACATTTTATACTTGCTAAATGGATAACCAGTTGCAAAGTCATGACCTTTCAAAGTTATAATATACTTATTGGAATGAATTTTGCAGTAATTTCTTTTAATCCAATCCATTCATTAGATTTATTTCAGCACTTCAACATTATACTATATACTCTTTCTATTGTAATTTCTTTTAATCCTGGCCATTCATGAGATTTTACCACCATTTAATCCTATTTCATGGATTTATACAGATACATTTGTACATATCTTATACATATGGGCCTGATCTGAGCCTCAATTAAAATGGGCCATGAATTTAGGTTTGGGCCCACCTAACAGGCCTAACATAATGCCAGGCCTTGGCCTTGTTATGCGGGCCAAGAACGACGCGCCTACCAGCTGGCCTGACTCGTTGGGAGAACTAATGGCCAGATGTGCCACGTGGCTCGTGTACGAAAGATTAAGGCCGTTCATCAGATGGGACCCACTTGTATGTACCATAGCAAGTCATCACGTGCGTAACACGTGTACATACAAGCTAAAATGTCGGTTAATGTTTTTGGAGCCTTGTTTCTCCATAGATATGTGATGTGACCCACCTGATTACTCGATCGGCCTTTTCTTTCTTTTGCCAAATCACTTATAGGTGGGACCACCATCTGAACGTGACCGATCTTGCATTTTCTCCCAAGGATAGCTGCATATCTCCTAACATTAAGACGAACTTTTATACTCTGGCAGAGTGCAATAGTTGATACACAGGCACCGAGAAATTGCTCATCGGACATAAGCTAGCTCAAATGAAACCGTCCAAAGTATGAAGACTGATTGAGATAGATAATAAATATATATAAAAAAATTCTATTGATTTTATTAAAAAATTTGCTGATTGATGGACATTTATTGACGGTTGAGATGAAAAGTTACCGACAGGCTTGAGTTCATAAGCAAACGTTCACGGTTCGGAGGCTAATATTGGTTGTATCTGGAATTGGATGATGGCCTTTCTGCATCAAGTTAGACCATTTCATTTTAGTTGATTAATGCCACGTGTAGAGTTTCCGAGAGCCTTGGTATCAACCATCACACCCTCCAGAGTATTAAATAACTCTCCCATCTACCACTAATGAGGTGGATAGATTTGTGTGGACCAAAATGCCCTCACCGTGTCCTGCCGGATGCTTGCTCATTGGCTTGTCATTTTCAAGTTTTTAACATTTTTGGGGGCATTTGCTGTAATAACCTCGTGGATCTCGCCCCTTCTGCAGCACCACGTGGTGATCCAGCCCGTTCATCTAGAATTACTGTAGCCCTTCATGCCAATGTCATTTAGAAATCGATTTTCTGAACTGTTGGTTTTAGGTCATTTTACATGGATGATAACATATCTGATGGATGATTTTTTTTTTTTTTTTTTCTTTAAGATGTGCCATCTACGGTGCAGGCTTCTAATCGAACGGTCTGGATCATCTCATGGTAGGGCAGAAGGGTCGATCCTTCAGGCGAGAGCTTTGATAGTAGCATGAGCGGTTACCAATCGCCTTCACCTTTCAAAACTATGGATGATCCCGCTCATTGGCAACCGTCCGCTAGATGACGAACGTGATATTATCTGCATGTGGGGCCAAGGTTAGTGATCGGACCGTTGATACGATGGATCCTACTCGATTGAGATTGATATTGACGCTTCCTAGACTGGACGGCTGAAACTCTTCTATTGATGGATAAAGAAATAGCCAAACATCTGCATTACATAATTGCTTATTCTAAGAGATTCCCATATTTAACGGTCTAGTAGAGTCGTTTAAATCAGATCAACAGCTTGGATCCCTCTTCCAAGGTCATTTAAATCAGATCAACGGCTTGGATCAGTGAACCATGGGCCACAAACCGTTTAAATCATGCAGGTAATCTTGGGGCCGACGAACCGTACGTTTTCTTTTGAGCGGGAAACAAAAATTAGCCGGCATTGTTTTCGTAAGAGACCGAAGCCAACCAGAGTAGGTGCGACCCTACCGTGAGGCCCACCTTGATGCATGTATTCTATATCCACGCCGTCCATCCATTTTTTCAGATGATTTTAGTTTAATAAACCAAAATTGAAGAAGATCCAAAACTCAGGTGGACCATACCATAGGAAAAAGTGGTGATTGAACGCTTTACCATTAAAAACTTCCTAGGGACCACCGTAATATTTCTGTAACTTTTATTTTCCATCCAACCTGTTGATATAAATCTGGATGTTAGGGAAAAAAAATATATCATTTGATCCAACACTTACGTGGCCCATTAATGGTCAATCACAACCGTTGCCTATGGTATGGTCCACTGAGAATCGGATCTGCTTTGTTTTTTGTCTCATGCCTTAAAATGATCTGGCAAAACGGATGGACGGCGTGGATATAGAATACATACATCAAGGTGGGCCCTACAGTAAGGGCCGCACCTAACCCGCTCCCAAGCCAACTAGCAACTGTACACGTGGCCACGTGCCAACATGGCTCGTGTGCGGGACATCCGGACCGTGCATGTCGGTTTGATCATTTACATAACCTGACCCGAAAACCATGCCGGTAAACGTGTCACGTTGGTAGCACATGTACGAAGAAAATGGACGGTTTAAAAATGTCCACTAGAGAGTATTTTGACGGTGTATAATGCTTGATATACATGCATACATCAACTCAAATTGAACGGCCTAGATTGCGTAACCCACCGTACTAAGTCACAGTTCCAAAATTAGTCATGGACACTTGTTCGATGAAATAACACCGTTGGATATGTTTCATTTCAACCGTCCAATAAAGGTACACCAATCTGACACTTGTATGATCAAATAAGAAGTTTTTTCTTTTTGTTTTTGTTTTTTTGGCTTGTGATGCATCTAAAGTGGCATATACTCTGGAAAAGTGTGATGGATGATACGCAGGCACTTAAATTACATAGAAGTTGCATACATGGAATATAATACAATCCTAACCAGTATATCGTTGGCCTGCAAACGAATGGTTAACATAAATTAGAGATTCTTAGACGCTGGAGATTAGCGGTCCATTGCACATCTTCTGTGGGGCCCACTAGAGAAAAGAACCTTTTAATTCGGGCCGAGCATTGTAGAGTGACCATGAGAAAATTGTGGGTCCCATCTCACCCTACACAGACGCCAAAATGGGGACGCGGATTTCCTGCCAAAGCCTCTCGCATGAAGTTCCTGTTCACGGATACTGGGTGGGGCCCACTGAAATGTACGTGAGAAATCCATTCCGTCCATCAGTTTTGCGAGCTCATTTTAGGAGGTTGGAGAAAAAAATGACTTGAATGCAAAAGTCAATTGGGTCACACGAGGGGAAAATTGGAGAAAGAAATTCCTACCGTTGAAACCTTCCTGGGCTCCACCTTGATGTTTATTTGCTATCCAAACCGTTTACAAGGTCATTCCCAATGAGATGAAATGAAAATAGCAAAAGAAATAGCCTGATAAAAAACTTTTATGGCCATGAGAATGCTTTAACGGTGCTAACTGAATTCCCACTGTTTCCACCTTGTGTGGTCTACTTGAATGTTGGATACATCTCAATTTTAACCTCACTTCCTAGAATAAGCTCGCAAAACGGATGGACAGGGTGGATTTCTCACAAACATCTTGGTGGGTCCCACCCAGCGTCCTGTGCAGGAACTTCCTCAGAAAGGCTTTCGCAGGAAATCCGCGTCCCCCAAATGGCTAACATTACTAGAAATTCTGACACGTGGGTATATGGACAAGATCAATACGTTCACCAGATGGGCCTACACTGGGCTAGTTTGGGTCGACATTGCCCGCACTTTAAGACCCAAGGTCGGAGCCCGGCCCGAACCAGCATGGGTCCAGCATGAAGCCTAAAAATTTGATTGTTCCGGGACCAGATCTGGCCCATCAATAAAATCAATAAAATCCCTATCACCCAAGGTGAATGTTCCCAATCCATCCATTGATCAGGTGGACCACACGCGCAAAGAAAAATAAATTTAGAAAACCGAAAATAAATGATCTCCATGTTGCCACAGTTAAGCACCATACCTTTTATACACTTTTTGAGCAACATGGCAGGGCCCACCTAATGAACGGTTAAAATTTTTGGTTGGCATAAGGGGAGCCTATATACGGTAGATGAGGAAGCAACCATTGATACAGACATACAGTAGCAAACTCACACCATAATCTATCCCTTCTAAGGTGGGCTCCATGGCCCTGAACTTATCTTAAACGTCTGATGCCCACATACGAAAATACAAAGAAGAAAAGGCCATATATTCCAAGGCAGAAAGAAACCAATCCCCTCAAGCAAAGGAACAATCACAACAACAAAATTCTAGATGCAAACAGGCATGAATGTATCATGCCAATGCATACTGTCCTTTCCATGGCCTTTTAGCCGTCGATTTTTGGCCTGACCTTTGTCTGAACATAGGCCACCAACATGGACCACATCCCCTTTTCATGGTACCATTCCATGTGCCCATTATTAATATATTCATACAACTATAGCCACATAAGATAATATAGGAAAAATAATCACCTAATATGGACTTCCGTGGGGTCCACCATTATACATGCATTAAATCCACCCTGTCAATTAGGTGGGCCCTCCAATTCAGGCGGGGATTCCCAACCAATAAAACCTTCAGGCTGTTTTGTGAGACCCAACATGTTATGTATATTCCATCCAAATCTATTCATCAGATGCACCCCCCACAAGGGTGAAGATACATAACATATTCTAAAACTCAAGATTTACAGAGTCATTCTCTATAAATGAAAATAAGTCATCTTGTGAAAATCATATACGGAGAAAATTGAGAGAATAATATTCTCCATATATATTGTCTCTTAAACGATCTAAGTTGTATATTGTAATCCGAGGTCATCTATACCATAGAATCAAGGGATGATTAGATCAATCTGCTCTAGTAGTGCTTAGGCGGACCGCTAGACCTGGACCGTTCATCATCGGCTTTGTGGAGGTCCCATATTGTGTATTATGCCTGATCCTGAGAACCCATTCTTCCACACAACTTTCAGTGGTATCAGAGCCAGGTTTCAAACCTGGGACTTGTGGGTTATGGGCCCACTAGTTAATAGCATCTACACACAATCAGGTGAAAACAAGATCTGAAATTTCCATCATGGATAGATACTTTGTGGCTCAATTGAGCAGTGAAACAGCCTAATTTTCTCGCTAGAAGATAATATCACTGCGGCCCACCTGATGGGAAGTTTGGCTCTTTTGTATGTGTAGATAGGCAGAGCTCCACGCATGTGTGAGAACACAAACCTCCTCTTAACCATACCGCAGTCCACAACCCGTTAATCACGGTCTGCCTATAATTTCTCTTATTTTGATTGATGGATTGCACAGACTCGAATAGACTTTTATTCTAATACGGTCAGTGAGAGAGAAATTTCATTCAATGTATGAAAATTATATATAGGTCATATAACATTAATAAACAAATCCATCATTTTCAGCTTTATATAATTAGATTAATGTCTGCACATTCTAAGGCGGACCGGACGCACTACATCCAAACCACTAATCAAAAGTGAGATATATCATCAGTGATTTGAAGCCGCCAAAGGTGATCCCACATGGAGTGGACCCATGCCAAACAACGACTTGTATCATGCCCATCAAAATCACTAGACCAAATTGCAATTTGGGATGCATCCAAATGGACTCTTGGCTATCAAGCCAGCCCACCCTGTTAACATGGTAGGGACCAATTTCAGAATGTGGATGCTCGCGACAGCCAAAGGGTGTCTGCTAAAATCCGCTAGATGAGTTGATTCTTTCTTGATTTTCTTCTCCTGCTAGATGGAAGTGATGTGTGGAATATACAATGTAGCAATGCTACAGCTTGTTAATACTCTATTGGAGGTTTTTGGGTGTGTTTGGACGTTCCTATTTTCGCACCTAGCAAATGGTGACACTGAGATTGCTTGCTATTTAGAGCTAGCTTAACTGATACTACATTCGGCTCAATCTGAAGTGGGGTTTCTACACTTCCCGAGTGCAAAATGACATCGACCGAGGATGGAGTTCCAAAGAGCTTTCTCCCAAAGCAAACCAGCTTTGAAAACAAGGGCTGTTTATGTACTACCATAACACAAAGTGGTCTGATGACTCTGGTTAAAATAAGGTGTTCCATAATGGTAACGGTGGCCATAACAGCCACCACTGTTATCTTTACGATACGAGGCATAATGACTGTTATGGCCCCGTAACGGCCATTATAGTCTCTCTTATTTATTTATTTATTTATTGAAAAACTCCTGAAAAACTTATATCCACCCCATAATGTTGATTAAAAAGTATGAAAAATCTATATATGTCCCGTAATAGACCATCACAAGACTATTATGACCTTTATAAGAGATGTAACATGCTGTTAATGGCAATTACAGGTCATTTTTTTTTCATAACGGCTGTTACGGCCGTTACACCGCCATAACGTGGCAACCGTTACCTTTATATAATGGCATTTATGGCATACCATGGGTTAAATAGATACTTAGGGTGCATTTGGTTGTACTACATATATATCATAAAATTTCATGATATTTGGTGCAACCAAACACGCCCTTATTATCTGCCTAATGAGAGTCATCAGAGCACTTATGTAGTGATAGCATACAAACAAACAAAGATTCAAAATATTATGAAAATCCATTATATGCTGTCCAACCAAACGCGCCCGAAGCCATTTTTCAAGGAAGATCTATAGGATCCCATCATCCTCGAGTATCCCAATGCTGTTAATGTGTGGCCCACAGTTCAGTGATACAGACCATTACTCTGATGAGCAGCAGTGTGGATTGGCAATGGCCCAAAAATCTCAAAGACTTCAAGATCTTAAATGCCTAGTGGGAGTATATGGCTTACAAATAAAAGGAAATTGAGAAGAATAACTGTCCACATTCAGCAGTGGTGTGCTTCCTCTTTCAGAAGATGGGAGTCAGCAAGTGGGCCCATGGTTAGGTTAAATCTAGACCACTCATCTGTGGTCCCCATCATGAATGGACCATGCCCCAAAAATCTTCTTGACAGGGCAATCAAAACCTTTCAATTTGTGGCCTACAACCAGAATATGAAGAGGAGAAATACAGCAACGGTCTACATTCAACAGAAAACGTCCAATATTGGTGGTTGAAGTTTTTGCAACCTGGGATATATTTATGGGGAATGGCCGATCCGGACCGATGGTCTGGATAACAAACCATGGGCCCCACTTGCCAGAATTGAAAACCCATGGCACACACATCATGCAAGTCCTCCATCAGTAGTCTCTCTCATGTACACATGTATGTCGTTTTTCCCCATGCAATACAAGATAAGCCAAACAGGTATATGGATGGGACTGCATGCATGAAAACACATGGTCTTGGCTAAGATACAGGTAAGAGAAGTAACTCCATGACAGAGAAGAACATGTTCAATTGGCAGATACAGTTAACATAGAAGCACAAATCTCATGGGTGGGTATGTGGGCACATAAAGAGAATTGAAGTTCTTGAAAGAAAAAAAAAAAAAAAAAAATTCCATTGATTGAGATTTTAATCAGTTTCATCCAACCCATTTCACCAAATCATTTCAAAAAAAGAACTTACAAAAGACCTGAAAAAAAAAAAAGCAAAAAACAAAATACAAAAAAAAAAAAAAAAAACCCATTACATTTGAATGATAAATACTAAGGGAATCTATGCAAAGGGGATTGAAGGTTCTCTTTGCAAGATCAGGGCCATCAATTGAGTGGGGCTCACTGCGAAAATGTCTATGGACCAAAAATCAGGTGGGTCCCATGCATATAACAAAAATGGGACAGTTTGAGAAGGTGACAAAAGGTCCCAAGCAACACACAGTGGACCCAACTGATGAATGTCCTCGATCTCGCACACAGATGCCATACTTGCCATGAAAAAGCCCCACAGCCGCAGCTCCCTAGCATTTCTTGTCACTTAAAATGCTGCAAGAAACAGGTGATTTCTTTCAGGGTTTACAGATTACCACAAAGCATGGAAGGAGAGCTCTTGGGTTGAGTAAATATAGCTCCTCGATATTTGAATAGAGGCCCACTTTTCCTGCCAAAGAATCGAATCCCGTCTGGCCCGCCAGTTCTTGCAAATTATCCAATGGCCGGTGAACTCTCCCTGCAATCACTCTACATACCAGCAAAGCCTTTCTCACAGATGGGTTCTCTTCATATATTTCTATCAATTCGAAGGCTCTTCCGCTTGTTGAAGTTGTGAAGACGCCAATTCCTTCCTTCATCTCCTTCTTTGCTGAAAACCCATTTCTTATAATCCGGCAGACACTGCATTTTTCTGATAAGCAGAGGCTAGAAGAGCCATTCATGCCCAGAGAACATGCGATCGTAGTGCCATAGAATCTCAACAGTTCGTTGCCATCAGCCAGGCAACGTGGATGTTTTTTGGGCAGTTTGCTGGCTTTGATCTTTACCATCTCCCTGTATTCCTCAAATCGAGCAAGTGTTTTTTGCATGTTGTGGACCTTTAACACCCTCTCAATCCGTCCACAGTTATTTTCAGACTTCAACCAGCTTGTCCTGCATATGATCTCAACGATCTTCCTAGATGAGTCACCTTCGACAAGTTCAGTAACTGCCATGAGAGAGAAGCATAATGTAAGTTTCTAACTTAACTTGGATGTAATGCAACAGGAAGCGTGTTTATGGATGCATCATAGGATGGGATTGTAGTTACTAGTCCAATGAAGTAGTATTTGCTTCTGTAGCATCATATTGAGGGTTTGGACCCGAAATTGCAATTGTGCTACTTTCAAGTTAGACTTTGGGGGGGGGGAGGGGGGAAGAAAAAGAAAAGGAAAAACCATAATGTTGGATCAATGGCCATGAGGCCCTCTTGATATAGACCATTCATGGTGGAGACCTGGGTAATCCCAACAATGGTTTTTCCTATTGATCAAGATGTTTAAAACCATTTGAATCCTATTAATATCAGAAAATAGAATTTACTTTTTAAATTCAGTTTTCATCTCTTTAAATCCAAAGGTTATGGCTTCTCAAATAAATAAATCCCAAGGTTAATTTGGATTAGAGTTTCCAAAGCATGATGGGTGTTTCTTTCTGCTGTATTGAAGATCTGACTATTAGGATGGTGGATTGGATTCCATAAAAAGGGATTAGCAACCCCATTGCAACACAGTGAAGAAAATATAAGAAAAATCCAAGAAAGTGTGGAAGAGCATCCCACCAAAGCAATTCCCATTCTCACGACACTTCTCTCCTCATTTGTGGATGCTGATAGACAGTAAGGATTACAGTTTATTTAATATAAGGCTAGTAACTCATTATGAATACTAAGAATCATCAGTAATTTTTGCCATTTTCTCTGACCGAATGTTTCCAATTCAATTCGGGTTTGCATCTAAATGAAATGCAAGAGTTGGCCCACGAAATGTCAGAATGATAAATTTTGTAAGGAATCAAATCAGCCAGAAGTACTTTGAAGTAATTTCAAAACAGAACAAAATTAGTATGCATGCATAACCCCTGTTAAGGCTACTAGCTGCAGTACGATTGGCACCCCATCACACGCCAGTCATGAAGATCCAAGTCACTGATCAGGTGGTCTATCGTGCATGTGCCATGGCCCAAAAATCAGGCCAGTCCAATTGTCTGGTTCACAACAAGTGCGTGGACTATTGCCCAATCCTTGTTAATTGGCCCACCTGATGACCAGAACAGAAATTTTTTGATCCATGGGGAATAGACTGGGCCCACATGATTAAAGGCTGGATTCCACAACCCTCGCGAGTAGCGTTTGCATTTCTCTATATAAGGATAAGTTTCAAAATGGAATTCACTAAACATGGAGGAGTTAAGTCCATCATATCTAGAAGTACTCACCTTCAATGCAGCCTAAACCAAATGGAATTCAAGAAGGCTATTGAAACCCCAACACAGTGAGAACTACTTAAGGTCCACCGACTCAAAGGGAAAATATCACCACATTGACACCAACAAGAAGAGCTTTTCTCGGGCAAAATGGGAGACCATATTCCACCAAAGGTAGTCGTCAGAGCCGAAAAAAGAAAATATGGAAGTTTGTAAACCAGATGCCCCACAATGTGGAATGGCCAGATAATGCTGGTTTGGATGCAAATCACAATCCAGTTACTTACAACTTCAACTTGAAATGAATGCAACTGCGGTAACTAAGGAATATAATTGTAATTGGGTCATCTCCTCCTGATAGAACTGAATGTTCACAATTCAATTCAGTTATGCGTCCAAACAAGACTCAAGCAAGAATTAAAGCCACATTCTGTTACTAGAAAAAAATCAACAAAGCTCCTTAGCAAAACAGAAATGGGACTGATGGGATTCATCAAGCTTGGATGACTCAATTCCGAAACAGGACTGCAACATCTGGCAGAATTAAAGATACAACCAACTACAAAAGCGAGTGGCCATGAACTCAAGAAACTATGCCATTGAAAAAGCCCACCAAAACGAATTGAAATTTTAGTCTCTTTGATTTTGCTGAAAGTAATGAAAAAATTGTACCTGTGTTGGATGCACAAAGTGATTTGAATTGCAGACATTCAGACTAACAGAAAGTAGAGATCTTCCAACTTGAAAGTAACATAATTGCAATCAGGCTAGCCATTGCAATCTGACTCGATTGTACATCCAAACACAATCTAAAGAAGTAGAAACATGTGGGAAGCCACTAAGGCTGAGGAAATTGAAAACATGTTTGAAATAACAAAGACAATCATGGGAAGGCCCCACTAATATCAGAGATGGAATTCAGAAAAGGCAATCACTAAAAATTTGAAATGAGTCCCTCCAAACTATAACTTGAGAGATGAAAATTCCAGGAAAAATCCACCAATCTAAAAGAGACGAACCCACAAATCAAATACTCCAAGAAGGTAAATATGATCTAAAACTACACACTCAAAAAATTTTAAAAAAAATAAAAATAAAAATAAAAAGAATAAAAGAAATGCTATTGTATTAGAGAAAGCCAATCTATTTAAAGTTTTAAAAGGCAGCCAAAGCAGAATACCAAGGAAAAGCATATGAGCCCAAAAAATAGAAAAGGAAGTCACCATTAACACCCACCCTTTTGATTTGCATGCACCCATTTTCAACTTTTGTGAATTGTAGTAAAAAAAATGTGGTATTTACAAATGGAAAAATGGGTGCATGAAAATCAGTCAAGTAGGGGTTTATATCCTTTCCCCAAGGGGAAAAAACACATCAAGAGCAATTCCAATTCCCAAAATGGAAAAATGGGTGCATGAAAATCCATCAGGGTGGATGCAAATATCATTTCCAAAATACAAAGTAATATCATGAAAGATGAAATCCACCATATCCAAATCAAAAATCCAAAATTTCAAAAATTAAAAGAAAAAAAAATTAAAAAAAATACCAGCATGCTTGGAGAGATGATGTGCTTCTGCAGCTTCCCATTTCCCAAACTGCTCTCCACACTTATGGCAACTCACAATAGAAGAAGATCCATTTGAATCAGCCTCATGAGAAGCTCTTGGAGCTGATGAAACAGCAGCAACTCCACCACCACCACCACCACCAGAAACAGCATTTGAAATAGCAGAACCTCCAAAGTTAGGGACTTCTCTATCTGAAAGGAAGCCAGGAGTAGCCTTCCTTGGAGGGGTAGCAGCACCACCACCCCTGTAAGCTGGATTGTAGTGTAAGGTTTGGTGCCCCCCAGGGCCAGGTGTACCGGGCCTAAGTGTTCCAACAAAGGTAGACCCACCACTATCTGATTCGGTACACCCCCCATAGCCAGTTATCTTCAGTTCACACCTGGAGTTGCTGAGGATGACTTCATGGGTGATTGGGTTGAGGAACTCACTGCTCCCAATAGACCTTGGGCTGCAGCTTGGGGGCTTCTCCAAGTGCCTCTTGCTGCTCCCATGGATTACATCTTTGAGGTTGGCGATGGACCTTGAACACCCAGACCTGCCTGTCTTCTTTGTAAGGATGGCGCTTAGATGGCTCCTGGCCTTTGGATCATGCACATCTGACGGCTCGGATTTGCAGTGGAGAGATCTCTTCAAAGCAAACCAAACTGTTGGCATTCTCTCTCTCTCCCTCTCTCTCTCTCTCTCTCTCTCTCTCTAATTTCTATCTAGAGCCCATTTCATTCTATCTTTGCTGGCCGCTTTCCACCATTAACGCTGAGGAAAGAAGCTAAAAATCAATGAAAAAGATATTCTTTCCTCTGTACTTTCATTCCATGTCTCCTCTCTCTTGGAAATCAAACAACAACAGAAAAACTCAAGTAGTGAGAAATATCTAAGAAGAACCCATTTCAAAATCCTCATCAACCGCCCCAAAGAACATTTCAAAACACCTTAAAGCTGCTTCTTTTGATGAAATCTCCCCCACCATCTTCCAACACTAGATCCTGCTGAAGAAACCCAACTCAATATAAAAACATTTTTTTTCTATAGAATATTAAGACCAACCCATTTTAAAATCTTCATAAAGACACCCCAAAAGAACGCAAAATAATAATAATAATAATCTCAAAACAGCTAAAAGCTGCTTCCTTCGGGAAAATCTCCAAACAATCTTTCAGCAGTAGAGCTTATTGAAGAAACCCAACTCAACATGAACCTAGTGACAGATTATCTGAAATGGGTTTTCTCCAAATGAGACAGAAATGCCAGATATTCACTCAGAAATCAGAAAGCAAGAAAACAAAATGAGGAAAAACAGGTAGAAATCCAAGAGAAGAGAATCTTTGGCTTTTTCTTGGAGCCATAGAACCCAAGATGAAAATAAAGAAAGCAGACAATGTTTGATCAGCTGAGCAGTAATAATGAAAAAACCCATTCATACCCTGGGAGACCAAGGCCATCGAAACACAAGCACATAGCCATTTTTCACGTGAGATGAATGCTCCAGAATCCAAATTGTTCAAACAGTAAGTCCCACTCCAGATAGGTAACAAAATAAAAATTTAACTGAAGGAGCATTGCAACTAAAAGGTAGAAAAATCATATATAAAATACACAAGAAACTAAAATGCATTTATAAGAGGCTGAATACGATTATGACGATATGATCCATCTGAGGGTGGCCTACTATTTTGATGGTATGATTTAAATTTCGTGTATACATGATCTAAAGAAGCATCATGCATGTGCATGGATGAGCATAATCTGCCAGAGTAGCAAAAGACTTCCATGTGGGAGTACATAGACCCACATGCAGAGATGTGAGCAGAGGTAGGATTAAAAGAGTTCTATTGGCATTGAAAATTTCAGAAAAAAGTCACAGATTCTCCATGCCTAGTCTGAGAGATTGTAAGGATCTTAGATCGATTAAATGATCAAAATAGTAATTTATTCATTTATATTATTACCTATTTTATGCGGAGTTGGCTTGGTGTCCCATGGGACCACAGATGCAAGGCTTAGTCACTTGGACAGACTCGTTTAGCCCTAAGTCGAGTCAGGACTTGGTTGAGTTGGATAGGATAATGGTCTGAGACAAGCAAGTCAAGCATATCTTTAATGCTGACATGGTACTAAGCTGGATTGGACGACTGAGTGAGAGTTATTCCGATTGTTATTTAATATGCTTTTATGTACTAAGTAAACTTTATTAAACCCACCATAAATGTTCATGGTTTATTTGTACCGTTCATCTGTCTGTTAGCTCATCTGTCTGTTAGCTCATATTAAGAGCCTGTTTCGTTCACAGCATTACACAACATTAGGTGGGTTTGAATTGCAAAAGTTACTTTTTCAAATTTATTCCTTGTTTGGTAACTTTGTTTGTTGATGTTGGTTTAAGATTTTCAAAACTAGGTTGCATACAAATTTGAATGGGGGGAATTCTCCCAATCCCACTTGACTTATGAAGGCGGGATTGAATCCCTCAAGATATTTAAGTTGGAGAAAAAATTAGAAGCCTATTGTGTGGTGGTGTATTGATGTCACCAAGTTCTATGGCCCTATCATAAAATATGTATTATATTTATATTGTTTATCAATTTTTTCAAAATTACGTTGGGTCATGAGAAAAAAAAAACAGATAGATCTAAAACTCAAGTGGACCACACTATAGAAAGCGATGGAGACTATGATTCCCACCGATGAAACCTTCCTAATTAAGGCCCATCATGATGTTTATTTGTCATCCAAACTATTCATGAGGTCACATAAACTTGAATGAAAGAAAATAAAATAAAATAATAATAATCAAATTATCCAAAACTTAATCCAAATACTTTTTAGTCTCTTATCCTAAAATGAGCTCTTAAAACGAATGAACAATGGTTTTCTCACAAACATCATAGTGGACCTCACCTAGCATCCCTGCACACCAACGTCTGCAAGAACTTTTTGCATAGAATCCATGTCCGTCGTCTTCATTGTAAACGATGACGACTCCTCTAGATGGGCTTCCAAACACGGTATCCTTATTTACCCTTGATACATATGAAGATTTCTTATACTCCAAACATGGAATGGAACATGATCAAAATGATTAAATTCCTATACAATCATTGGCATCTCATAATAATTACATTCAAACAATACCATCATACTTAATTCCACATAGTCCCATGCGCCAAACATGCATTAAGGATTTAGTGCAAAATTAAAGCGTATCAAAATCTCAAGTGAGCCATATCATAGAAAACAATGAGAATAATAATTTCAACGGTTGAAACCTTTTTAGGGATCACCGGTACTTATTTACCACCTAACTTATTCATAAGATAACTAGCCATGAATGAGGGAAAAACACAAATATCATCTTAATCCACAACTTCTGTTCCCTTATGAAATTTTCAAAGGTAAATTTTCAATTCAATTGGTTTCTTGTAGTGTAGTCCATTTGAACTTTGAATATGCTTCATTTTTTTTCTTAGCTTCAGCTATGAAATTATCTAATACAATGAATGAACAACACATAAAATACACAAATGGCAATGGATCTCATAGATTTACTCAATATACTAATCAGTACACAATACACATCTGAGTCCATAAATCACATTAAGTCCCATTAATTCACTACCCTATTCATTGTATTTTCAAAGAGATGGTAAATACACGGTCGCTAACTTTTTCTGTCTCACGGGTTCGGAAATATATAGGAATTCATGTCTTTGAAATTAGTTCAAAAGAGATAACTTTGATTTTTGAACCGTATTATAATGTATATGATATATCCATTCTGTTCATCTATTTCACAATAATATTTTAAAGCATGAAATAAAAAATAAAGTAGATTCAATACACAAGTGATTCACGCCAAAAGAAATAGTGGCCTCACAAGGTTTTTAACGATCAGTATTCAATTTTATTTTTCATATGACGTGATCCACTTGAGTTTTGAGTATGCCTCTTTTTTTTACTCATGCTATAAATTTAACTAAAATAATATATGAATGATGTGGATAAGCAAAATGTATTCCAATTATATTCATAAATATTTTGCAATATTCTTAATTTTTATACCAAAAAGTTCGTCGTCAAACCAGGTATGTTATAAATGCAGATGAAATAATTATTATCGTTTTTTTCTTACGGTATTTAACATTTCAGCCGGAAATCAAACATGTCCTAAACAATGTGCTTTGTCAAAATGGATGAGTCAGTCACGTACGACTCGGACAGTTCGGCAGTCACTTCAATTGGCTAGCATTTATAATCCAGACCGTTCAATACGTGAAGCTTAGTGTGGATCCGACATGTAAAAAAAAATTGTGAAAATGAGAGGACCCTATCCATCCATGCCAGTGGCTGAAGATTGAGTCAGTTGGATAGTTGTAGCAATCCATGCCATTGATAGAAAAGTGTGCAGTCCGGATGATCCCAAGCACTACTGCTTGTCATTATATTATTTAAAAAAGGAATGAAAAAAAAATGGACGGCAGTGGATAGGCAACAGTCCATTGAGTGAACGATGGAGATTGTCCGATTGGCCTATATTTGGACCATCAGGGACTCACATGGGACCCAAGTGGGACCCATTATTAACATAAAAATAGACTCGAGTCTCACATGAGCATTTTAATCCTCCACGCGAGACACCAATTCAAGTAGTCATCCATAGACGCTATTATTCGCTCTTTACTGATTTTTACCGAGTGAAATGGAATAATGAACAGATTTAGATTTTCATTCAAATACGAATTTGTCTGACTAACAAATTTCAAAACGCTATTACTGTTGAAAGTGACCCCACGTTCCCCTATTCGGATGGGGACGCGGATTAGCTATTGACACTCTTGAGTAGCGAGACTCACCGTTGAAGTGGCGTCACCAAGTTGTGTGGGCCCCACTATGATGTATGTTTTGTATCCATACCGTCCATCCATTTGTAGATATCATATTAGGACATGGTCCAAAGAATAAGTTAGATCCAAAGTTCGAGTGGACTCCACCACAGAAAACAGTGGAGAGAGTGGCTCACCGTTAAAAACTTTTAAGGGTTGCAAAAGTTTTTCGATGAAGCTGGATCTCGAATAAGGGCCGTTTGGCACTGTGGATTGAAGGGGATTAGAGGGAGTTTCAAATCCCTTGATTGTTTGACAGCATAAAGTAATCGGAGATTTCAAATCTAGGAGTTCAAATCCCTCTCCGCGGGTTTATAATCCACGATGAGACCATGAATTACACCTACAACACCTAAAATCATTTCAATAGCTACGGGTATAACATGTGTGTTATTATACACTATCATTCTATTGGGCACATGACCTAATAATGATAATCAATACTGTCCGAACATTGTCCATGTAAATCAGCACTGTCGAAACATCGTCCAACACCGTCCAAATATTGTCTATGTAAATCGATGATTAAAAATCGTTGATTGATCACTCAGACATGATCTTGTGCTTGTGGCCCATCCAAAAATTGGAATTTCATTATTTTCAGGCAAAGCATATATTTTAACAGGCTTATCACAACCATTGTGTCAAAAATTACATATCTCATTAATTAGAAATATTAAAATTGATTTAATAATTAAATTCAATCCCTTGTAAATATACCGTAGTTAGGTACTTTGGGATTAAAGTTGATTCATACTACAGGGTACCAAACACACCAGATGATGGATGTTACTCTCCCACTGTTTTCTATGGTGGGTCCACTCCAGCTTTGGATTTGCTTTATTCTTTGAATCATGCTTTAAAATAATCTCTCCAATTAGATGAACAGTGTGGATATAAAACAAACATCATGGCGGGGCCTACAAAACTTGGTGACCGCACTTTAATAGTGAGCCTAGCTGCTCAACCTGTAAGTAGCTGGGTCCTTACTCTTACGCGGGTGGTAGACACGTAGGAGTTTCAACTCTTGGTCAAGGGTTCGAGTGCCTATAGGTGGTGAAATTCCACTAGCGTGAGTGTGTAGGGTGTGTATGCGTGTGTTAAAATAAAAACCTGCAAGTAGGTAGTCCACGTCATTCGGACGGGATCTCGATAAGGGACATTTCAAATCACCATCTCTGAATTTCGTTGCAGTTATCTCTAATGAAGTAGTTATAAACAATTCCTGGGTGGGTCCCGCTGTTTGTGAACGAGATTACAAAAATCTCACTGATTAAAGATCAACACCATCTATGCAAAGGTGCCTTTGAAACAAGGGTGCAGATTCTCCAACCGAGCGGTAATAGGAGACCTAGAGTGAAAATAAGCCACACTCCCATAGAGTAAAACAGAAAAAATATTGTTTAAATAAATAAATTTTATAAAGTAATTATTACTCTTATCTATAATATGATGATAATACAAAAAGTTATAATTTATAATCACGATGAAATTTTTACTTATTGTTTAAAATTAAAAAATTTAGTTTTGAAATTAAAAATTTTACTGTTCTTATGCCTTCTATTCAGACACTCGGAATTTAGAGGTACTTTAATTAGTGAGAATATTTTAACGTGGCCTTTTTAACAATGCCTATAAATATGACCAGTTGTAAATGATTTATGAACTACTCATTTACATACTCTACATTTGGATGACCCTTTTAGTATATAAGAAAAAAATATGAGTTCTCTATTTAGAGTGTAAGGACTATATTTAAAAAATAAAAAAAAAACAAAAAATGGTTCTTTATTTATTGGATTTAAATAATTTATAGGCCATCTAAACACGTAATTATTTATCTGTAAATCATTTTTAATTTGCAGTTAAACAAAACAGGCTGTAAATGAATGTACAACTTGATTATTGGGCATAGCATCTAGATGTTTTGTTAATTATAGCTCAGCTGAGGAGTGGACCAACTTGATTATTGGGCATAGCATCTACACATGGTATTTTTATGATGAATGGTTGTGATCTAGTATTAGTATGCCATGTTGGTAAATGTGCGGTGTGTACATCTGCCCAGTATATGTGTGTGGGCATAGCTAAGCTTATTTACCTATATCAATGTAATTATTCATTAATGATACTGGAATGGTACTTTGGAGAGCTGATGATCTACAGGTATCTACACCACTCCTTGTGATATATGGATTGCATTAAATATTTGAGTTTTTTTAGTCATTGATTGCATAAGTAATATATTCTTTTATCTCCCCCTTTAATGCATCTGAAGGCTAAAAAAACCTTATACCAGGAGTTATGTTGTGATTCAATCAATGTTTACAACCTCTAATCATGGATTAATAACTCAATCTTAACTGCGAAATTTATCAAGTAGCTAAATTCAAGAGTCATAAATTACCAACATCACGTATCTCGTAATTCTAAATCAAAGATAGATGTCAAAATCACATTGAATTTACAAGAAATGTCAGAAAAATTTTAAAAATTTTAAAAATTTTCACAATTTTTGCTCAAGACCAAGAAAATACTGATTAGGAAGCCTAATCTCCCACCCCCAACCTAAAATCTACATTGTCCTCAATGTAAAAGATCTAAACATGGAACAACAAAAGTAAAGTGATGAGAAGATAGTACCTGGATAACGAATCGATAGAGATTTTTCAAGAGATCACTGGGAGAGAGCAGGTTAGCACGAGAGAAAAAGAAAAAGAAAAATAACAAAAATACAATCCTACCTATACCACTTTCGCAGGTGCTGTCGATTGCATTTAGCGTATGCAACAAGCCTTTAAACCCCTAGGTTACCCCTAGTGGACGAGTTGTAGTCTCGTGAGGGTTTGCAGTAATGTTACCCACAAACATTGAATCATCTAACTAGAAAAATGAAATGAAAAGCTGGGTTGCCTCCCAAGAGCGCTAAATTTACCGTCTTCAGCCAGACAAATAAAGCAACTACCCTAGTCCTATGAAAGCAATAAACCTACCTATACCTCCATCAGACTAGGAGATCAGTCCTGGTAAACAGGAGCAATCAGAGGCATGGACATGTCATCTGAATCAAATGCCTTGACAAATGGCTTTAATCGATGTCCATTGACTTTAAACTCTTTGCCATTTTCGGGATCTTTTATCTCGATGGCCCCATGAGGATAAGCAGTGACAACAATGTAAGGGCCGCTCTAATGAGATCGAAGCTTACCCGGAAAGAGATGTAGTCGAGAATCGTACAAAAGGACTTTCTTACTTGGCGTGAATGATTTTCGTAGAATATGTTGATCATGAAACGCCTTCATCCTGTCCTTGTAAATTCTCGAGTTCTCATATGCATCGTTCCGGATTTCTTCAAGTTCATTTAATTGAAGTTTGCGTAGCGAGCCAGCGTTGTCCAGATTGAAATTCAGATTTTTGATCGCCCAGTATACTTTATGTTCCAATTCCACAGGCAAGTGACAGGCCTTTCTATAGACAAGTCTAAAGGGAGATGTTCCAATAGGAGTTTTAAAAGCAGTACGGTACGCCCATAAGGCATCGGTCAATCGGATTGACCAGTCCTTACGATCAGGGTTAACCGTTTTCTCTAGGATATGTTTGATATCTCTATTGGAAATCTCAGCTTGTCCACTTGTCTGTGGGTTGTATGGGGTGCTCACCTTATGAGAGATACCGTATTTCTTCATTAAACTCTCAAATGGTCTATTACAAAAGTGTGAGCCCCCGTCACTAATGATGGCTCGAGGCGTTCCGAACCGCGATAGGATATTTTCTTTCAAAAATTTAATGACCGTGCAATGGTTATTTTTGCATCACGGAATTGTTTCGACCCATTTAGTGACATAGTCTACGGCGAGCAAAATATATAGATTTCCAAATGATTGGGGGAATGGTCCCATGAAATCAATGCCCCAGCAATCAAATGCTTCAATGATAAGGATGAGATTCAAAGGCATCATATTTCGACAGGACAATGCTCCCAATTTTTGATAACGCTCACAAGCTTTGCAAAACTCATGAGTGTCCCTGAACATAGTGGGCTAGTAAAAGCCACACTGTAGAATCTTGGCCGTGGTCTTTTTAGCAGAAAAGTGACCACCACAGGCCTGTGAGTGACAGAAGGAGATGACACTCTGATGCTCATCGTCTGGCACACATCTCCTTAAGATTTGGTCTGCACAATATTTAAACAAATATGGATAATTCCAGAAAAAGTTACGCACCTTGGTAAAGAATTTCTTCTTATCTTGCGATGTCCAATGTGTCGGTATTGAACCTGTAGCAAGATAATTAGCAATATCAGCGAACCAAGGTAAATGGGAGACTCTAAACAGTTGTTCATCAGGGAATATGTCATTGATATGAGTCGCCTCAAGGGAATCAGAGGTATTAAGGCGAGAAAGGTGATCGGCCACTACGTTCTCTACTCCCTTTTTGTCTTTAATTTTCAAATCGAATTCTTGGAGTAGAAGGATCCATCGTATCAGGCGGGGCTTAGAATCATTCTTAGAAAGAAGATACTTAAGTGCCGCATGGTCTGTGTAGATGATGATCTTGGATCCGATCAGGTAGGATCTAAATTTGTCCAAAGCGAACACTACGGCTAAGATTCCTTTTCCGTAGTTGAATAGTTCACTTGGGCAGGATTTAGAGTCCTACTTGCATAGTGAATGACGTAAGGCCGCTTATCTTTTCTTTGGCCTAGAACCGCTTCAAGAGCATAATCAGAGGCATCGCACATAAGTTCAAAAGGAAGACTCCAGTCGGGTGGCTGCATGATCGGTGCAGTGGTTAACATACCCTTAAGCTTAGTGAAAGCTTCTTGGCACTGCTCAGTCCACTCGTATGGTGCATCCTTTTGAAGAAGATTACATAAAGGACGAGAGAGGAGACTAAAGTCCTTTATGAATCGTCTGTAAAACCCTGCATGTCCCAAGAAGGATCGCACGTCTTTGATATTTTTGGGTGGAGGTAGGTTAGAGATAAGATCGATTTTTGCCTTATCGGCCTCGATTCCTTTGGACGAGATGATATGCCCAAGGACAATTTCCTTTTGAACCATAAAATGACACTTCTCCCCGGTTAAGTACCAAATTTTTTTCTTCACATCTTTTCAGCACACATTTAAGACTTGTTAAGCACTCGATGAAAGATGAACCGAAAATAGAGAAATCGTCCATGAAGACCTCTAAATATTTCCCCACCATGTCAGAAAAGATACTCATCATGCATCGCTGAAAGGTGGCAGGGGCATTACATAACCCGAATGACATCCTTCTGTAAGCAAAGGTGTCATAGGGACATGTAAATGTGGTCTTTTCCTGATCTTCAGGGGTGATTTCAATCTGATTATAACCTGAATACCCGTCAAGGAAACAATAATAGGAATGACCAACTAGCCTTTCCAGGATTTGATCAATGAAGGGCAAAGGAAAGTGGTCTTTCCTTGTGACGGTATTCAGCTTTCTGTAGTCAATGCACATTCTCCAACCAGTGGTAACTCTGGTTGGCACGAGTTCATTATTGGCATTGGCTACGATGGTGATCCCGGACTTCTTAGGAACCACCTGAGTTGGACTCACCCATTGACTATCGGATATGGGGTATATGATCCTCACATCCAATAGTTTGAGAACCTCGGCCTGAACCACTTCCTTCATGTTTGGATTTAATCTACGTTGTGATTGCCAAACAGCCTTTGCATTGTCCTCAAGATATATACGGTGAGTACAAATCAATGGGTTAATTCCCTTGAGGTCCGCAATCGTCCATCCAAGAGCTCCCTTATGCTCAATGAGAGTAGATATCAGCATACTCTACTGTTCTTTCTCCAGGTGGACAGAGATCACCACCGGGTATGTCTCATCTTGTCCTAAATAGACATATTTTAAATCAGAGGGCAAAGGTTTTAGGTTAAGCTTCGGTGGTTTGAGGTTAGACGGTAGAGACACTACATCAGTTTGGGGGAATTCTTCAATTTGTGGCCTCCACCGGTTAACTTCAAGTACCGGTGTAGTATCAAGCATGGCACACGTCTCCCTAATTATATCATCATCAAGATCATGGGAGTGGGCCAAGCACGTCTCTAGAAGATCAGAGGATAAGGTGAGAGGCGTTCTATCTTCCACAAAAGAATCAATCATGTTAACATCGTGGAAATCGTCATCATCCTCTGAGTTGCTGCCGTTATTGAAAAAGATATTCGATTCCAATGTCAAATTTTCAAAGGACATAGTCATGACACCATTCCTTCAATTGATAATTGCATTTGAAGTGGACAGGAATGGGCGACCAAGAATGACGGGAATCTGAGTGCTCGTGTCATTGATGGGTTCGGTGTCCAAGATGATAAAATCAACAGGGTAGTAGAATCTATCCACCTGGACCAACACATTCTCGATGATCCCTCTTGGTATACAAATAGAACGATCAGCAAGTTGTAGTGTGGTTCGAGTGGGTTTTAATTCATCCAAACCTAACTGTTGGTATACCGAGTAAGGAATCAGATTGACGCTTGCTCCTAAGTCAAGAAGTGCGTGATCAATTCGATAGTTCCCGATCACACATGATATGGTTGGGCAACCGGGATCTTTGAATTGTTGCGGCACATCTTATTTCAGGACGGCACTCACTTTCTCAGTCAAGGAGATCTTCTTTTGAACACTTTTCCGTCGTTTGGTAGTGCATAAATCCTTTAGAAATTTAGCATATGAAGGAATCTGTTTTACAACGTTAAGCAGAGGAATGTTGACTTTCACTTGTTTCAACACCTCTAGGATATCCTGAGAGTTAGATAGACGTTTTGGTTCAACCAACCGTTGGGAAAACGGAGCAACTAGCTTTTCTAGAGGTTCCGGTTCAAATTTTTGTAGGGCGCCACTAGATCCATCCTTGTTCTCCTCTTCTGGTTCTTGAGGCTTTTCGGGCCTAACCGGAAGGGTTTTGTCAATAACCTTCCCACTCCTAAGAGTGGTGATGGATTTAGTGTGCCCCATTTGATTTGAAGAGCTAGGATCACCTGTCTCGTATTGCGGTTTCGGATTAGGGAATGATTGTGCAGGGAGCATCCCTTTTTCCATAGCCGTCATACGTGAATCTATTTTTTGCATAAAATCTGAAATTCCTTACATTGTCCGCGCCAGCTCTTGTATGGAAATTTGAACCGATTCTTCTTGAGGTTTCCCCTGATTTGGATTTTGATTGAAGAAACCTTGAGGGGTAGCAGTTTGTCCGTTCCTCCAACTAAAATTCGGGTGATTTTTTCAGCCAGGATTGTAAGTATTAGAGGGTGGTCCATTGAAAGGTCTTTGATAGTTATTTACGGCATTAGATTGTTCATTCAATACATCTCGAAAGGCAGGTATTGAAGGACAATTTTCAGTAGTATGAATGTTGCAATCACAGATGCTGCAAACACTTTCATTAACCTTTTCCTTCCTTCCTTCCATGGCCTCAAATTTTCTGGTGAGATTGGCCACCTTAGCGTTAAGATCATTATCCTCTTTCAGGAGATATATTCCTCCTTTTTCCCTTGAATGAGTCGGCCTAGACGTGGTGTTCGTTCTTGGGTAATAGTCCCATGATTGTGTTTTTTCCGCGAGACTATCGAGGTAATCCCATACCTCGTCGACATTTTTATTAATAAAATCTCCGTTACACATTGTCTCGACCATTTGGCGCATGGAAGATGTTAGCCCATCATAGAAAAAATTCGTAATGCGCCATATTTCAAAGCCATGTTGTGGGCATGCATTAACCAGATCCTTGAACCTTTCCCAACATTGGAAGAATGTTTCATCTTCCTTTTGGGCAAAGTTCATGATTGCTCTCCTGAGGGTAATTGTCTTATGATGTGGGAAAATTTTCTTTATAAATTTCCTCTACATATCATTCCATGTGCAAATGGATCTAGGACGCAGTGAATGTAACCACGTCTTGGCTTTTTCTTTCAAGAAAAATGGGAAGAGTTTCAGCCTAATAGTATCTTCAGATACATTAGGAAAATATAAGGTGCCTATGATTTCGTCGAACTCTTTCACATGCAAGTATGGTTCTTCAGATTCAACCTCATGGAACTTGGGAAGGAGTTGGATAACCCCTGGCTTGATGTCCATATGTCCTATATTCGCAGAAAAAATCATGCATGAAGGCGTACTCACCCCCACCGGTTGTAAATAAACTCGTAAAGTACGAGGCGAGGGTGCCTGATGCACCTCATTCTCATCATGTACTTCCTCAACCCTTGGTTGGGGTAGTGCTTGAGGTTGATTTTCAGCCATAACGTCCTCTAACTCAGGAGAATTCAAGTGGTGTCTAGTCCTGCGATGGACAGTCAACCCCTCAACTAATCCTCCTTCAGTCACGAGACGTTGAGTGTTGTCGCGTGCCCACTGGGGCATAAAACACACTCAGCTCTCAAATTCTAATTTAAACCTAAGAGAAAGGAAGAATTAAAAATCTAGAAAATAAAAGGGGAAGATGGAAAGAAGTTACCAAATTTGGAGTCCTAGGTTAAGAACCTGCAGAACAAACAAAAAAAGTTAGTTTTTAAACAAAAAGTCTATAAAATAGAGAAATTCTAAAAATAGAATAAGAACTAAAGTTAGGATCTTTTAAAAAGAATTAGAATTAACAACTACTAAAAAGAAGAACTAAATCTTAATCTAGAATAGAGAGGAAGAATTTAAGAAAGAATTTACCAATTTTGAAATTATCTTAGAAGCCTACAAAACAGGGAATACAAGTTAGTTTCTAAAAATCGAAAAAATCTAAACCTAATCTTAAACTAATCCTAAAACTAATTAATTTCAAAAAAACGTAGCCGACGGTCCCCGGCAACGGCGCCAAAAACTTGTTCACTCCCCAAGTGCAGGGTTGTGATGTAGTAATAACTCGGTAAGACCGAGGTCGAATCCCAAGGGACTGAAACTTGTACGTTATCTAAAATCAAATAGAAATAAAACTAGGCTAAGATGAAATCTAAACTGAATGTAATTTGAGGAATAATGGTGAAAATATTAATCTAAAATTTATAAAAATCAGAGGAAAGGAAACTAGGGATTCAGAGCATCCACTTGTAGAGATCAGGGAGAACTTATGCTTGCATCAAAAATCAGTAAGAACTGACTAGTTTTATATTAAGTTTGGTGTAGCACGCAAAAGCATTTTCTTCACCGTCCGTCTGAGTTTGAACGGTGGAAATTGCTTGATTCAATGCATGGTGTCAAAGGAAAAGCTTGGCGAGCGTTGAGCCCCACCTCTGAACTCAATGGATGGTCCCGATCGCGGAATTGGATGAGGAGTGGGCCCCACTAAGAAAGAATGGCGGACGCTGATGCGTCCGCTGTTCTCGGTGCGAAAGGAGACGGGTCAGCGACGCTGACCCCTTTTTTTGGTTTCTGGTGCGTCGCGAGGACGACACCCTCCATGCACATGCGTTGCATGTGTGGGTCCCACAATGATGTGTATCCAAAATCTGATCCTTCCATCTTTTTTGTCACACAATTTAGACCGTAGGGACCGAAGATAAAGCATATCCAGGCAGCAGGTGGGCCCAGAATCATGATTCTGAGGGATGATCTGTCCGTTAGGCCACTTTCACATTGATCCAATGGGTGATTTTTGTCGTGTACGGTTAATTTATGGTCCTCAGGCGACGTATGAACTTTCGAGCCGAATGGATGGTGGGAACCTCGTGATCTTGCATTCTGGACGTCCTTCAGGCCGCTTGAGCTTCAGTTCTTCAATTTTTGTGGATCTCAGGCGTTGATCTTGGTCCCCAGAAGTGTGTCCCATGCTTTGGTGAATTCGGAGCGTTAAATCCATGCATTTAGTATCTTATTTCGATCCAAGCTTGTAAAATCAACCTGCAACATAAACACGATTAAATTATCCGTTAAACACTATTATGCTCGTAAATCTGGACAATATTTGAGATCTAATATGCACTATTTGACCCTCAAGATGTTGGCTCTTGTAAGTGCTCAGCTCCTCAGCTAGCTCCTGATGGTTCAATTTAAATGACTTGCCTGTCACATGTACAATTTGTCCACATGTGGAGTATCAAGTATCAGAGTTTCAGTATTTTAAAAATATTTTATTTTAGATTTTTGTTTAACATGTGAAAGGAATAAAATGGCAGTTTTATGAATGAACTCTACACGTTAAAACCCACATGCACGTACAACGCAGTGGTACATATGGTGGCATGTACAAAATCAATCGTACAAGCAAGTGGCTGTGAGCCTAGCAAAGCTTATCTCATAGTCGACAAGGTCACCACCTTTTATTAGGGGTGTACATCGAGTCGAACCGAGTCAAGTTAGCCTCAACTCGACTCGGCCACTAGCTGACCTTAGGTCGAACTTGGTTCGGCTTGGTCCTTGAGCTTGACTAGCCAACTCGACTCAGTTTGGTTAGCAGCTCGAGTCAAATTGAGCCGAGTTCGATCCAAAATCGAGCCAAGTTCGTCATTGCAGCATTTTCACAAACACTTGAACTATACCATCAAAATCTCACGGTATTTGAGACAGCAACAATAGTTTTATAAGTATTTTATCAAATACCTTCTAAGCAACATAATTAAAAAAAAAAAGGTATTGGTATCATATACATGCCTTCCTTGCCACCAACCACAGTTCTTGAAGTAATTTTATCAAATACTTGGTAAGCAACATCAATATCAAAGTAATCGAACTGATTTGTTTTGAGTTCAATTCGTGTCACGCCCCAAACTCGGAAATCGGGCTCACGCAATTCCCGATCGCCGAATCCGGCGCCGACAGCCTCCGTAGAACCTCATTCTCAGCTCCTAGCTCCCATTCGCCAGGTTCCGATCCTGGGATGCTACGAGGAGGATTTTCAACATCAGTTTGATTCGTAATAAGCATAACCAATGGCATAACCCACAAACAACAACCAAGAACTCCATTACATTTCCACTATGATCAAAAACTTTACAAGTACAATGAAGATAAAGGGAAATACAGTGGTGTAGAATAAAAACTCCAAAACACTCTGCAACATGCTCCTGCCTCAGCGCTGCTGCGATCCAACGTCACCTGCACGCAACGGTCGTGCATAAGCTTACAGAAAGCTTAGAGGGTGGTGAAAGTGTGTGCGCAAGGTAGTGATATGTACATGCAATGTCAGAGTGATGCGGAATATGCAAATGGAACCATGATATCATGAGCAGTACCAAGGCTATACAATGCCAGACATGAATGTATCGGCCATCCCAAGGCCATGCGATGTACAATGCAACTCAAGCATACAGGTCCTCGTCTATGTCCATACATCAATACAGCTCAAAATATGGAATATCACCGGGGTCTAGTACACTCAAAACCAGATTGCTGCCACATCGCGCGCAATAAGGTAAGTGGAAGAGACCACACTATCCGTCTGCCAATATCGGGCGCGACTCGTCGATAGCGGACCCATTCCTCGAGCTGGTCAAACTCAGCCTAGCATTGCCCCCTACTCTCGGGTGGGTAAGGCCGTACCCCCTTCCAACCGACTACGACACAGTGGAGAGTGTAACCGTCTGGTAATCGGCATTCAACGCTCATCTACCCACTCGGTCTAGACGTTGGAGTAACCTCTTGGTACCATAAGGGTTTAGGAACTTTCACCCAGGGATATCTATAGTACCCCATGTAGAATAAGATTTCTGGTATCCAATCCTGCCAACCACGATCTGTTTGTGGAGGCTACGGCCCCGATGTCGCTAGGGCGTACAATAACCATGTCACACAAATGCGGAATGCATGAATCACGCTATCCAGTCATGCAACTAATCTTGCGCATATTGTGCGCTCATATAGGGCAACACCGCCTAACCGGGAGCCCATAAACAACCTGCCCGAAGGCAAATGCTATGATCAGACAACTCTCACGTCAAGCATACATATGATGCGTATGATCATGAGTCATGGAACTGCACTAAATATGTTATAATAAAATGAACTATCTTACAATGCAGATGGACCTGGACGGCCTATATACGATAAGTACGGCCCAATAATGGGCCCTAAGGAGAATCGTAATGTGGACATCCAACCAACATTATACTTGCAATGTGGACGTCAAACCAACATTGCTCCCAAGGCAAGATCTTTTTAAACGTCGCTACATAACCTGTATTGGGATTACACATTGCAATGGACCTTAGGTTCATCCCATTGGGCTTTACATATATATCAAATGGGCCATAACTTATGGGCCTTTTATTCATCAGATGGGCCATATAAATGGGCCACACCAATGGGTCTTATGTGCATTGCAATGGGTCAAAACCCGTGGGCCTTGGATTGCATCAATTGGACCTGGGCATATGAGTCTAATATGTATCAAATGGGCCATACCAATTGGACCCCCAAATGTATATCAAATGGGCCTCAACCCAGAGGCCTTATATAAGTCGAATGGGCCTAAACCCCTAGGCCTTAAACAATTCAAATGGGCCTAACCCATAGGCTTTTCATAGCAAGTGGGTCCAAGTCCATAGGACTCGTACGAATCAATTGGGCCTAACCCATAAGCATTTTATAAATCAATAGGCCTAACCTATAGCCCTTTTGAAATTAAATGGGTTCCGACTCGTGGGCCTTACAAGATATTTATTTCCAACCAAACAATTCATAAGGACACATGGTCTAGGGCCCACTAAAATTTTCATATTATAAAATATACATTATAAACTATATAACTTATATAAATATTCATAATGGTGGGTCCCACAGAAATAAATATGGGCAGCTGGTAGTGGGCCCCATCATCAAAGACAGATGGACGGCACGTGTGAAACACATGCAGCAGGGCCCCACCGTCCGCTGGACGGTGGGTGAAGCAATACATCACGGTGAGTCTCACCGTCCACGGGCTGTGGATGGTGAGAGTGAAATACACACATTACCGTGGGTCCCACAATTATGGCCCACCGTAATATTTATTTGAAATCTAACCCTTTCATAAGGTTACCCAGACCTGTATGAAGTGAGGATAAAAATTTTAGGTTGATCTGAAACTTCTGTGGCCCCTAAACAGAGTTTTAATGGTAGAGGTTCATTTCACTGTTACCTTTGGTGCGGGCCACCTGAGTTTTAGAATCCGCTGAAAATTGGAGGGGGCCCACCTGAGGATGGGACCCACCTCATGAACGGTTTCGATGGCATATAAACATCAAGGTGGGGCCCACGACAGCAGCCGTGGGTGGCCTACTAGACGCACGCCCGCCCGGGCGCTGCACGCTGCTGCGTGCAGCGTGCAGCCCCTGTCAGTGAGGGAGGGAGGCCTCGTCCTCTCTCTCCTTTAATTTTAAATTTTTGCAAAAAAACTAGTGTGGGGCCCGCTTCCTGGAAATCCGCTCCAGCCAGTGTTCAGTGGCCCGCAACAGTCGGAACGAGTCCAGAGTTTGAATTTTTTTGATGCTTGGAAGTGAAATAAATTAAGAAACGAGTTTGAATGGTGAGGGCGCAATATTTGACGCTATGGCCCACCAGGTGATTGGATCAGCTCCAAACTTCTACCCAACGGCTAAAATACTGTGGGTAAGAGGATGGATGGCTTGGATCGGACATAAACATCAGGGTGGGGCCTATGCAAGGGGGCCACCCCAAAGGCTTCCTTTTCTTTCTTCCTTTTTCTTTTTTCTTTTTTTTCCTTTACAACGTCCAGCGTCCCAGACGCTGGACGGTTCAGTATACAAAATTTTTATTTTAAATGGTGGGCCCTGATGAAGTAGGCCACCACATGATGGGTGACATGGGTTTAACATTTAAGGTGGGCCCCGCTTGAATAAAATAAATACATCAAGGTGGGATCCATCCAAGTGGGCCACACCATCCTATTGCATAAAAGAAAATAAAATAAAATAAAATAAAAGAGAGAGAGAGAGAGACATGGAGAGTGGGACACGGCTTGTGATGGAGGGACCCCGACATTATGGGCCCTCCCTTGCAATAAATCATACAACAAGTGAGCCTTAAAACATGTGGGACCACCGAAATTTAAAATCAATGGTGGGGATCCTTTCCCCACCAACATGAACGGTTTAGATGACTTTTGAAGAGAAAATAAACATCATGATGGGGTCCATGGAGAATGGCCCCATCATGGAACGATCATGATGATCCAAATGGTCCATCGGCCACATATTAGGGTCCCAAGTGAGATCCACACCATTGATCGGTGGGCCTCACTTGGTCCACCATAAAAACAAAAAGAACTACCCTAAAGAGGCACCCACTGTCCGATCTTCTCGCTCCTAGGGGTTCCTTGGCACCTTGGCTTCAACTTCAATGGTTAAGATGAAGAATAGAGGGTTGAGATGGGAGATGATGGGGTAGGAAGGTGGGCCACTTGGAGTTTAGGGAGCTTGGAGAAACCTCATACGTATGGAGTCTCTTAGAGCTCATTTGTTGCTTGGAAATTTGAAATGAGAAAGAGAGAAAGAGAGAGAGTGATGTAAAGGGAGAGAGAGAGAGTGATGAATGGATGGGTGAGTGATGGTTGTGTTAGAAAAGCTTCACTTTTGGGGCTTTTGTGTAAGAGAGGTATGTGAGATGAAGACTTTTGTGGCTTTTTGTGTAAGAGAGGTATGGTTTTGGGAGACTTTTGTGGTTGCTTGAGAAAAGGGATGGAAGTGATGTATACTTGACATGTGATGGATTGATGAGTGATTGATTGATGGGATTGATGTGACACATCGTAGAGATTCTCTTGGGTTTCGCAATGCGCGGCGTTTTCTCGCACCGAACGTTGGCCCATATCTCTTGACCAGGGTATCGCCTCGGCGCGCGAGTCGCGGTATCGGAACCGCAACGACGGCGCGGTCGCTATGGTATTGGTCTCGGGTTGAGTCGACTCGGGTTGTCGGCACATGAATCAGGGTCGCGCGTCGATATAGGTTAAGGGTCGAAGGTCGCCGAAATTCGACCGGTAAGACCGCGAAAGTGTACGGAAAGGTACGAACCAAGATACGGGTCTTACAATTCGAGCTGGGTTCGATCTGAGGCGAGTTTATCTAGGGTTAGCTCGAACTCGTTTTCGAGCTCCAAAATCAGCTCGACTTTGCTCTAACTTAGCTTTGAACCGAGTTGAATCGAGCTTTTTCGAGTCGAGTCGAGCGAGCTAATCGAGCTAGCTCGGTTCATGTACTCCTCTACCTTTTATCCCCTTCTTTTTCCATTCTTTTTCTTTATTATTTTTATTCTATTTATTTTTAATTAATTAGCATTTGTAGCTTTTGACACAAGTTTGCACATCTTTATAAAAGTCTAAGAAGAACATTCATTTATTAAAGTTTGTGTAGAAGCGTAGAAGGGATTAATTGTTGATGATCATTTTAAGAAAAATATTAAACTAAATAAAATTTTAAATTGAAAAAAGGAAACTTATTTTGATATTCAATGCAATGTTAATCCTTATGAATCCTAAATTTGTTGAATCCGACTCTAATATAACTATCAAAGGCATGGATAAGTAGGCCCACAAGATCTAACAGTATCTATATAATTCTACTATCTTTACAAAGCCAAAGATAGATGGCTATCATCTAGCAATTGGCCTAACTACTATAAGGAATAGAAATAAGCTAGTCACTTCTGATCTTATAGCATGGATGGACACTGAATATGATCGAGAGTTTAGAAGTTATTATAGATTAATGGGTTTCTTTCTTGGCTCGCAATCTTTTTTCTCAAGGTCTTTGGGATTGATTTTTTTTTTAATTACACTAAAAGCTAGAAGAAATCAAGAGCGGTTATGATACTACCTTATCCGTGTTCTCTTTATTTGAAACTGAATTTGAATTTAGGGACATAAAAAGTACAATACTTCTTAATCATTTTTCTCAAGGTATTTGGAATTGAATTTTTTTTTTTTTTTTTTAATTACACTGAAAGCCAGATGGAATCAACATGTTATGACTAGGATAAGGTCTACACTTACACAACTATTTGAATTTAGAGAGATATAAAGTACTCACCATGAAATATTCCAATGGAAATTGAACCCACTCATGATTGGCTCCACCGGCTATATCCAACAATGTAATGCTTTAAAAAAAAAAAAAAAATTATGAAAAAAATTCTAATAAGTCCCAAATTTATAAAATAATTTCCACATGAATCAAAATTCCTATGTGTGCCTTTTGAGAATGAAAGTTACCAAAGTACTATTATATATTGTATCACTGGATAGTTGCACATGCATTTTGATGTTTTCATGTGGCATATATTCATTTTTATGAGCAGGTGGCTCACTGATTACTTCCCTCCAAGTGCAAAGATTCGTAAGTAGTATCCCGTGAATACGGGGTCGATCCCACAGGGAGATGACTTGTGATAAGGATAAAAAATCAAATGCAAAACAAACTAAGTAATAAAAACTAAACTGATAATTTGATTTTGAAAATTTTTGAATGGATGTGATTCAACTGAATAAAATAACACCCAAGCTTCAAAGTTCCACACATAGGTTAATGTTCTAAAATCATGATGACTTGGATAACACAACTAAGATCTGAGCACTATGGTCAGCCTAGTCGAAAAATAAGACGGTTTAAATATTTTAAAAAGTGATATAAAATATTAGAAAATCATGAATTTGCATCATTGACATATGTTCTCAAGATAATGATTTTAAGTATTCAATATCTATATGATAATGAATATCAAAGAAATATAACAGGTTGAGAACCTCTCCTATCTAGGAAATCTGATTGATCTAGTCTAAGCCTATCCATCGGTGTGGATCTCATATGATGGAAACATATGGATCTCACCAGAGGATGATAAAATAAAACCTAAATAATAGACAACATGCATACACCATTCTTCTCATTATTAAAACAATCAATCATCATAATCTTAAAGAACTATTAAACCCATATGCTTCCCTTCTAGCTTGGGCTAGAAGGAACTTAGAAAAACATAATTAAATTGCATAAATAAAAAGCAATAAGAAAGAAACAAAATAGAAAATATTTAAAATAAAAAGAATAACTTATAAAGCTTTAATAAAACTAAAAACTCTTAAAAATTTTAAATTTTGCTTTGAGATGCCTTAAATGATGTTTAAGAATGTCCTAAGAGGACTCATTTATAAGTAGGGAACTCCAATTTTCGTATAAAATTAAAAACTCTAGAAACCGCATCAAATATACGTATTTTTTTAAAATAGACTTCTCACTGCTTAGTTCATTTAAAACAGACTTTCTGCCGCGCAGTTTTCCAGAATAAACTTCACAGCTTCAAAATACACTTTTTCAGGGCGATTTTAGGATTCTTCACTTCAAATCGTCGATTCTCTTCATTCGTCACTTAATTTTCTTGAATCTTTGGTATGTGAATGCTTCAATCTTGGTTTCCTAAGATCCATCATTTTCCTTGATAAATCTTAAGCATCAAATTCATGTTTTTTAACATCCTTTTTCAATCTAAGCATTTAAATTCACCTTGCAACACATGCATGAGTAAAATAAAATATTAAGATGATTTATGTTCATAAAATCAAGAGATAAATAAAAAAAATTATACAATATTTGAATATCAACATTCACCTTATGTTTAAATCAATCAAAATTTTAGTTATGTTGAACATCACCGAATATTACATCTATTAGATTGGTTGGATATTATTAAATAAATATAATGTGGCCCAACTTCATCATTTATCTAAAACAAAAAGCGTACATTGGCATTATGATATTAATTTCATTCCTCATAAAGCACTTCTTAGGTATTTTGGTTGCCCCACCATATCAGCTAGCTAAAGGAATAAAAAGTATACAATAGTATTACTATAAATTCATCCTCCTAAGCTACTTTCCTGTCAATATATATCAAGGAGCCTTAACATTCTAATGATAGAACAGATTTATTTATTTATTTTAACTTCCTACTCTAACATCATGTTAAACAATTACTTATTTTAAAAGCTCGAGTTGGTATATCAAGAGACCTTAACTCAAATGGAAAAATTTATTTATTTATTATTATTTTTTGAGAAATCTGCAACAAAAGTCCTTGGTATTCAATAAGTGTTGCCTTCCTTAGTCCCTGAAGTTAGCACATCTGAGATTGCCACTTCAATCAGCACGGTCCAAGTCATGAATGAGTCAAGATAACTCTGGTGGGTCCACATTGCACCTTTCAACCCACCACACGTGCCACCTTGGCCCACGTTTGGGCCATCTGAGCCGCACATAAGGTTTCTCCTCCCATGCGGATGACCGAATGAAAAAATTATTCTCATCCACTCACCAGGTGGTCCACATGTATATGTCAATTGCAGACCGTTGGTGAATCTTTTTAAACAGTCCATTTCTTTTGTAGGAAGATGGACTGGTCTGAGTTTTGCACCAGGTGTCCTCTCATTGCACTCTTAGATATTCCACTCACGGGTCAGGTTGGCACGTGTGCCATGCTAAAGATTGTGTGGTGTATGTGGCTTTTTTGGGGCATCTGCAAACCTCTTTTATGTATTTGAGCGGTTTTAGGCTTCTCGGCTATGGCTGGTGGGGATGGCAATCACCACTGCCGGAAATATTGTTTTCAACGGTGTATCTTACGAGGATGAGGAAAAAGATGAAAATCAGGGAATTACTAGTATTGTAATCTAAGGCCTGCAGAAGTGAATCTGTAGTCCATTAATTGGGCCCATTCATGGATGATTGAAACCAACTGATGTGGTATTTTGACCGACAGTTGGTGGGCTTTTATTAATCACCACTGTTTCCTGCAGTGTGGTCCACCTGAAGTTTCAATCTGCTTCAATTTCAGATCATGCCCTAAAATTATCATAAAAAATAAATGGACAACATGGATATACATACACCCCACAGGGATCTACATGTCGAGCTAATTCATGCCCGGGAAACACCATTGAGGCCTTGATATGGTGAGATTTGATGGGTGGAACTCACGTGTCAACCGAGAATCTGCATCTTCTGATTTCCCGAGCAGGAAGATCCTGATTGTTGCATTCTAATTGGGTCATATCATCACACATTGTATTTGCATTTAATGCATTTAATTCAGTACTACTGACAATGATAGGAATGCTGTGGGCCGCTCGCAGTGTAAGAAAGCAAGATTTTTTTAACTTGTGGCAAGTAGGTGATGTGGATTTGTCGAGCCAACTACTTTCAAACATATTTTGTTTGGCCTTAATTTCATAGCTGCATATGACTCAATTAAAGTTGACAATGTCACGCCTCACAAACTCGGTGTTTCCCCCGTCTTACCGAATTAGGTTCCAAGTTCCAGTAACAAATTGTATGGAAGGTGGAAAATGTAAATAAAAGTTTTGTAGCAGAAAACAAGTACGGTGAAATTGAGAATGGATATTTAGGGCCTATTCGGGAGTGTGGATTTGAAAACCTCTGGATTCGGAGCCATCCGGATTTGAAACCTAGCACCTTGAATTGAGAATCAACTTTAATTCAAAGTAGTTATTCATAGTATATTTGTAAGGGTTTGAATTTAATTACTAAATTAACTTTAATATCTCTAATTAGTGAACTTATGTAATTATTGACACGATGGTTATAATGAGCGCGCTTAAATATATACTTTGCCCAAAAATGATGAAATTCCAAGTCTCCAATGGGCCACAAAGCACAAGATCACGTCTGAGCAACTAACCAACAATTTTTAACCGTTGATTTACATGGACAATGTTTGGACAGTGCTGATCATCTTATTAAAGCATTTATAGTGATACAATTGATAATCTAATTATTTTAGAATATCATTAGTAGGTCATGTGTTCATTAGATTAATAGTCTAGTGAAACACATATTACACATTCAACTATTTGAATGATTTTAGATGTAACCGAAGGTCTCACCTTGATTTCAAACCCCTTGATTGAGGGAGAGTTGAAACCCTAGTTACTTTAGGTGCCAAACAACCTAATGGATTTGAAATCCCTCAAATCCCTCTAAATTCATGGTGCCGAACGGCCCCTTAGTTATAATATAGGCATGTTTTGGAGCGTGGATTTGGAACCCCCTGGATTCGGAAACCCCATGAATAGAAACCCCCTGGATTTACAATACTCCTAGGGTGTTTGACACCTGGAGTGTAAATCAACTTTAATCCAAAAGTACCTATTCATGATATATTTACAGGGATTTGAATTTAATTATTAAATCAACTTTAATATCTCTAATTAGTGAGATATGTAATTTTTGACACAATGGTTATAATAAGCCCACTGAAATATATGCTTTGCCCGAAAATGATGAAATTCCAAGTCTTGGATGGGCCACAAGCACAAGATCATGTCTGAGTAACTAACCAACAATTTTTAATCGTTGATTTACATAGACAATGTTTGGATAATGCTGGACAATGTTTGGACGGTGCTGATGAACATGAATAATATTTGGACGGTGCTGATCATTATTAGTAGGTCATGTGCCCAATAAAATGATAGTGTATAGCGACACACATGATATACTTGTAAGTGTAATCCAAGCTTTGACCGTAGTTTATAAACCCTCTCAAAGAGGGGATTGGAAACCTCCAGTTACTTTATGTTGCTAAACAATCAAATCCCTTCCAATCCCCTCCAATGCATGGTGCCAAACGACTCCTATATGTTTTGCTTAAAACTCCAGGATCTACAATTTAGTAAATTACTTTTTTGGTAGAGAAAGTTGTAGATTATTAATGGTTTTATATGCAAGTAGAAGAGACAATTCAAACTTAGGATATGTTTGAGTACAAGTTTCTATGAAATTGGGATTAAGCTTAATCCAGGTTTTGGTAGGCTCTTTGCCTTCCTTGTTAAAATTAATTGCACTAAAGTGGTGCTCTCCGATTAATGTAAGTATATTGTTGAGGGTCAAATATTGCATGTTAGACCCCAGATATTGTCTGGATTTACGAATATAATGCTGTCTAATGGCTCGTTTTCTCATTCTTGTATGGCAAAGTGATTTTATGAGCATGGATGGAAAAAAGATGTTAAAAGTTGAGATTTAACGATCTGATGACGCCAAAGGCAAGGGACACACTCCAGGGGACCAAGATTGACAAATATACACGGTCAGAAATCTGAGAAAAGTTAGAAATTGAAGCTCAAGTGGCCTGAAGGACGTCCAGAATGCAAGATCATGAGGTTCCCACCATCCGTTCGGCTCGAAACTTCATACGTCGCCTGAGGACCATAAATTAACCGTACATATAAAATTTCAGCCATTGAAGATCTCGGAAAGTACCCCAACTGACAGATCAGCCCATAAACCGTTGATTCTGGGCCCACCTGATATCTGGAACTGCCTCAAAATTATTATTGACGCCTTAAATGAGGAGTCAAAACAGATGGACGGTACAGATTTCTCCAAAACAGTGCAATGGACCCCATATGAGATGAGCGTGTACAGTGCACAGGTGCACTCACCGTGCATGGCAAGTGTCAGAGACGGCTTGACCGTCTCTGACCGAAAGAAAGAAGAAAAAAAAAAAAAAAAAAAATTCGCAGCGGACGCACGGCCGCGGCCGTTTTTGCGAACGGTAGTGGGCCCCACCCATTGTTCGTATGGCCAATCTGATCCGTTCACCGTGTAGAGGGGCTCGAATACTACAAAAACATGCTGAATTTTTATACCCATGCGTGCACACGTGTGAGATACAGAGGCCACAAAAGGGCTGCTCGGTAGCGTTCAAAACTGATTCTTTTGTGATTTCTTCTCTGGGACACGTCAATGGACGTTAAAAACCACCCATTCTTGACTGAAATTTCGTTCTGAATCCAATGGACGGGGTGGATTTTCCAGAAAATGCTTCTGTGGGGCCCACCGACCACAACAGCGAAATGGTGCGAAAGGTTTCGCACATCCGCGAAAACTGACTTTTCCGGACAGTTTTGGCCCACCATCTTTGATCATATGGCAGATCTGAACCGTCTATCATGTAGAGGACCCAAGAAAGTACTAAGGGACGGTATTTTTTTGGAATTTGAGAAAGGAAAGTGGCGTGTTTCGAGGCACCGAACTTGGCTGCGAAAATTACACTCCGTGTCCTGCTACAACTCTGTCACTGACTCCAGCCTTCCAGCAGCTATAAAAAGAGGTTTTTGGATGTGGGGAGGAGGCATTCAGGTCTAGGGAGGAAGAACAGAGGGCTCGAACTTGGATTTCAACGTGGGCAGAGGAGAGAGAGAGGAGCTTGGTTTTTTCTTTCCCTTTTCTTTTCCTTTTCTTTTTCTCTTTATTTATTTGGATTGAGCCCATCCATGGCAGGCTAAATCCTCCTAGCTAGGGCTAGGAGGTGAAGCTTGTAGTGAGATGAGAGATTATATGCTTTTAATTTAATTTTAATTTTTGAATTGAAGTTGGTTTTAGTTTGATTTTAATGGAAATATTTTTGGTCTTTAATGGTCTGTTGTGACTGAAATTACAATGGGTCTGCAATGCTTTGAATATTTTCTTATCCCTTTTATGTTTATGACGTTAGGACGTCCCGTTGTTCACCATAGTCTCCTGGGCATGGTTGGATGACGGTACCCTTCTTAACCTTCATACATATGATTGGTTGGTAATTAGTTTAATTCTGTTGTTTGCCATAGTCTGTGGGCATGGTTTGGTGATGGAATCCATTCTAATTCATACACCTTTCATCTCTTTGAAAACTAGATCAACGGCAGTTCAGTAATTTCTCTGATTTTTTATGCAAGCATAAATTCTCCCTGATCTCTACAAGTGGATCCTCTGAATCCCTAGTTCCTATCTCTGATTTTTTTTCCTAAGATTTAGATTAATTATTCTACAAGTATTCCACCATTGCTAATTGATTTAGAATTCATCTTAGCCTAGTTCTAGTTCTATTTGATTTTAGATAACGTACAAGTTTCAGTCCCTTGGGATTCGACCTCGGTCTTACCGAGTTATTACTACATCACAACCCTGCACTTGGGGAGTGAACATATATAGGTTTTGAAAAATGATAAAACACTGCTAATTACCACTACAAACAGGAAAGACAGTTTCAGTCAATGAAACAGACATGGAGGGCATGGGTTGCCAAAATCAGGATTCAACTTAATCCAGATTATGTGGGTTCTACCACACAAATGAACCCTGTATCATTATCAATATCATCATCTAAGCCTTACTTCAACCAATTGGATCTGCTACAAGAATATAGCTCCCCATTTTTCCTTTGTCATAGAGGCTATAAAAGTATAATATAATATGAAATGAAGATGTGTTTTAAGGTTAATAAAAGAAGAAGAAGACGAAGGGGAAATTGTACTATAAATTTGTATCATGCACCATTAAGTGTACATGTTCAATACTTAAGGCATAAAAAATGTATGAATTAATTATTATTTTTTTGTGTGTGTGTGTACTGTGCGCTCAACCTCACGATAAGCTCCCGTGAGGTTGAGCTGTGTGGGCCCGACCGTGATGCATGTCGACCATCAACACCGTGCATTTGAGGGGTACCCTTTAAATTATGAGATATCCCAAAAATCAGCCGTATACGGAACTCAAGTGGGCTATACCATCTAAAATCATGTAAAACAGCGTTAAAATATATAAAAACACTTGGTGGGGCCCACTTGAGTTTTGAATGCTTCTGAAACTTGGTCTAAACCCTCATACAAGTGGGACACACATAATGGATGGGCTAGATTTGCAAACGACATCTTTTGTGGGCCATGATTATGAATGTTTTAATGGTGCACGACCCCTCTCCACTTCTGTATGTGGTGTGGCCCACACAAGTCACGGATTGACTTAATTTTTGAAACCTAGGCCCACGATAGAATGACGCATCTGACTGATGGGGTAAATGTTCGAAACGCATCACGGTGGGGCCCACACAGCTCAACCGCATGAGACGGAGCCGTGAGCTCGAGAGCATAGCTAGCACCTTTTCCCATATATATATATATATATATATATATATATATATATATATATATATATATATATATATATATATATATATATATTGTAAGGGACTTCTTTCTAAAAATGATAAATATATATTGTATCTAATACACCTATCATATGCTTATTTGCTAACTATGACTTGTACATGATTTGATCAAGGTCTAAGTATGGGTTGCCAAAAATGATCCTAGCCATTAGATTCCTATGCAGATAAAATGGATTTTTACCCCAAAATAATACTTAATATATAATTTAGATTTCGATGTATTTTTCATAATGCCTTTAGGTACTTGTAATTATCATTGGAATACCTTCTCATTATATTTCTTAGGTTGGGATTATCTATGTGAGCAAATGACTCAACAGCGTAAAAGGGTTCCATTATTATGTTTATGTGAAATCCACCTTGACAACCAGGTATGCCATCCCAGGATAAGCTTGCAGTTAAAAAAAATTAGCCTGATCCATTATTTAGGTGAACCACACAATTAAAAAAGATTATATAGGGTGGCCCTCAGTGTCCAAACTATTTCCTTTTGTGTAGCCATCTCAAGTAAGTATAGGCATGATGTTTGGGCCTAATGCCTGAATTTTGATGTGTCATGTAATAGTTAGAGTGAATTTCATATAATCATCATGGTGGGCTCTATAAAAATTGAAGGTGAACATCTCCCTCTAACCATTTCCAAATGCACGATTACACATCTATGGATGAAGTGGATCTCACATTCACACCACGGTGGACCCATAAAAGATCAAGGGTTGGCATCCCCTAAGTTTTCCTTTTAAAACTCTATTGTTTAAACGGTTGGGAGAGGGAGTCACATTTGATTTTTATGAGGCATGTTAAGTCCACTCCAACTATTAGATGTGTAATTTCAAATTAGACTGGAGGCAAAAGTTCAAGCCAACTTATGATTTAGATAGGCTACACCAAATATATTTATTTTTACGGGGCCTTATCATAGTAAATATATAAAATCCACTCTAACAACTAATGCCACATCAAAACATAGGCATCGTGCCCAAACATTAAGTCTATTCATGAGCTACAACAACCAGGAACCTAGGATGAGGCACTGGGTTATTGAGATGGATTTCACAAAAGCAAGATGGTAGGACCACCCAAGCTGCCGACCCTTTCCCTGGACTGCCCACCCTAACTTCCTCAAGTAATTTAAACCTAAGGTACTCTAATAATAATGACTTAAATTACTAACTTTTAAAAATGGTTGACTTATGTGTAAGTAGAAAAAGATTCTCAAATGTAAATTCATTATTAAGTAGGATCTTTACTCTTGCTTAGGTGATAGACTCTCAGATGTTTCAACACCCGGTCAAGGGTCCGAGTATCCATAGGTAGTGAAATCCAGTCCCATTATAGCGTGTGTGTAAAAACAAAAACAAAAAAAAAAAAAACAAAAAAAACAAAAAAAAAAACAAAAAATTCAATATTGATTAAGCAATTATTTATAAATTTACTCTGGTAAATATCCATTCACATCAAATCCATTGAAGGCCCACCTCCCAATGTTAGTTTTGTTTTGGTCCACGTGGCCCAGCTGGTGGACTAAAATTTCCCTACAATGAACTGGGTTTTTCTTGTCATTTTTTAAAATCTTTTATTTTATTTTATTTATTTTATTTTTGTCATTTTTTCACGCAGATGGAAGTATCTAGGATGAGCTTTTATGAGGCCATAAATTCCATCTCCTCAGGCTGAGGATGAGAAAGCAAAGGACAAGTTTTTCACAGAGAAGAAAAGAAATAGTGCTCCGGCAGAGCACAACAAACCTTGTGCATGCAGCCACTATAAGTATCGCATGAATTTATATCAATCCATACCGTTCAAGCCATGAACCCCAATGTAAAATAGAAATGACCCACAATCATATTGATTGGACGTTTGTATTCTTTTATTAACTAATATTAATTTGTTAGATTGGGTTGCTGATTCTGTTTGTTTTAAATATGGATTTGATGGACACTCATCTGAAAATTTTGAGTTTTCATTGATAAAGAATATGAATTACCATTGGACGGTTTAGATTGATGGAAATGCATGCTACATGTTCAATGACTGTGCATGTGTACTGATGGTAATAATCTGCCACCTATCAAATAACTCCCCGTAAAGCATGCAATCCAAACTCCCCTTATTAGATTTGAACATCAATTTCCATGGAACATTTCATTTTCATTTGAAAGTTTGAAGAAGGTGAATTATTTGGTACTCCAGCGGAGACGCAAGCTTCGTGAACAGGCAGAAAAAATTGTGAAATGACAGTTACTAAATCACAATTCTCAAAATCAGATTTATACAATCCTGACCTTTGATTTATGGACACTTGTCTGTTGAAACGGGGCCATCTGGATATTTTTAATTTTAACGGTCCAGTAACTAAGCTTGGGTGGGACCCATAGTTTTGACAGTTTTTTTTTGAATTAATGGTATGCGAACTATGAAATGTCTCAATGCGTGGAATGGTATCATTCATCGCACTTTATAAAAGTATGGTTTTTCTCCTCGAAGAAAGGGGGGTTGAAGAGAGGCAATAAAGGCCTCCACGAATGGTTAGGACTCCCGAGATTTTTCTGTATGCAATGATCCAAACCGTTCACTCCTTGAAAGGCCCATAAATGTGTGATTTTTGTCAACTACTTTAAATGGCTAGGACTGTCCAGTCATTGGGACTTTTATTCTGTTTCCTTCGTGGTTACCTAAGATAAATGGCGTTTGGAGCATCACATGAGTATGCCACGTGTACGATCTAGATTTGGGAGGATAAAATTTTGGTCCACTTGGGTGGACTGGATCCCATCCTGCAGTAACAACACATGACATTTGAGTATGAAATTAGGGCCTGTTTAGCACGGTGAATTGCATATATATATATTAACATCATAATTGCACGATAAACGTATGTTTAGAAATAGACTGGTATTTTGACCACCTTATCTTACAATTTCAATCATAATCTTTCCATGAAAAAACAATAGAGTTGGGATCCTTTGTTATTAGGTCAACAGAGAATTTCTGTTATACTAATAGTTTGGCATCGGAAGCTGATTTTTTATTTTTTTTTATTTTTTTAGTGAGTAGTGCCGTGGACCAATGAGAATTAGGGCATTAGGAATTCTCTGTTGAGCTGATAACAAAGGATTCGGACTCAAAAAAATATGGTATTAAACCAAACTTGCATTTGGTGGATCATATAATTGCAATTGAAATTTCGATCATATTCTTTCTTCGAAAAAATAATATGATATTAAACCAAACTTGCATTTGGTGGCTCATAGAATTGAGATCAATTGATTGGATTTCACATATACTACTGGTCATTGATATGTATATGCAACTCAAATGTCATGTGTAAAGTCATGTGCATATAGATGGATGGTGTGAATAAAACACATGCATTAATGTGAAGCCCACAAAATATAGTGAATTTTGCAATTCATCATTTTTTAATAGGGACATAATGATTTAATACCTGAATTAATTCAATTCTTCTTATCATTTTTAAATGTTGGATAGAATGTACATGAGACCAAATCCAATTTAGTCCCACTTAATCCTACATTTCAAATTGACCCTTAAAAAGTATTTTAGGAACTAAAAATGTAACTAAAGCATAAAAGTTTAAAAGTGCCTACTAGCTCTCCCCCAAATCAAAAATATATAATAAAAATCTTTCAATGTCTTTCCTAAATTCCTTTCATCGGTCTATTCTCTCTTAACATATTCTCTCTTAACATTCATCCCATGTGTTGAACTCTTAGTATTTGGCCAGGGAATTATTTGTGCGTTACACTTGATATCCAGGCATATAAAAATATTGCACATGGAAAATATTAATTCAAGTAAATTGATTGAATTGTTAATTACAATCTAAATATCACATTGGTTGAACAGTATTAACCTTTGATTCATGGACACTTGTTTTGAAATAAGACAAATAGCTATTATCTTTCCTTTTTAACTGTCCAATAAATGTCCAACAAAGTTAAATAATCACATGTGGGTAATATATATATATATATATATATATATATATATATATATATATATATATATATATATATATATATATATATATATATTGTGAATATCTAAAATAGAGCAAATCATTTGAAAGCTTTAGTTTGAATTACTCATATTCCATGTGTGCAATTGTCTGGAATTTAAATTCATTAGAAAGGTTAGTTTGCCACCCATCATGTAAGAGGGTGCATCATGTAAGAGGGTGAAACATGTGTGAGAGATCCATGCGCTTGTCAGATGTTCGGCACATTCATTTAGTAGAATATCTTGTAAACATGTCTGGATGGGATAAAAGGATTATGTTTCTCCACTTGTTAGGCAAGTCAAACTCATGTCAGAAAATGGGCAGCCAGAAAAATAGTGTCCAATGGCCCAACATGTGCCATATGCATGAGCAGTACTTGACCAGCATGCTGCTCAGGTTTTTGGTACATGGCATGTTTCATGAGGTGTTTTTAGCTTAATAAATGGTCTTGATATTTTGCAGCTGAATTTGAATCTTCTGTTTGTCACAAATGAAAAATTTTTATTTATAATATTTGATTATGTTACATCATCACACTGTATATAATGTAGTAATGCTGACAATGCTAGTGATAATGTGGACCAATCATATTGTAGAAAAATATGAAATTTTTGTTAGTAGCTAGTAGATGATCCAAATTCTTTACATTTTGTGCAACCACATGTGGATATTTTTAGTGCAACTGGTTGAATCGAGACCTTTCATTAGTTCGAGCCAGCCGCTGTTTTTATTGACCCATGTGTAAAGGTTATTAGTATGCCTGAGAGTTATTCACCCAGGCATAAATGTTATCTAACTGCCATATGTGTTAGACATCCAACAAGAGCATCAAGTGAGTCTCACCTGATGATGGGATACCTCAAAAAATACATGGCCTTTAATAATTAGGTGGGTCACATTATAAAAAAAACAATGAACATCTACCTACCAATTCAAGTGGCAGCCCACGTGATGGTTAGACGGGCCTTGTTTTGGGGCATCCATTTTCGGAACTGGCTCTATTGAAGCAGGGGAGCCACTGAGGCCTTAACCAAGAGAGTTTTTATTAGTCCAACGTCATATGCTTTCAGTAGCTTAATTTATTACAGCGGCATATGATTCAATCAAATCAGACAAGCCATAACTTTATTGATTTTGATGACTTAGTGCCGAATCCAGTTCCTTCACTTTCTTAGCCTGGCAACCTTTTTGGGCGCGTTGGATTCCATTGAAAAAACAATGCGGTCCCACAAGCAGAGCTAAGAAATAAGCTTTTTCTACAAAAGTTGCAGAAGATCCAGCCTCAGGAAATAAAAAGAAAAAAGGTGTGAAAGGCCTCTTTGGGATTGTTAAAATATTGAAATTGCGTATTGTTTAGAATGAGACGAATCTCTAGTGTCTATCCTGGCACAATGTCCCACATCTCGAAGACAAGAACATGACCATTCATATGGGGAATCTTTGGGTGGATGATCCTTAGCAAAAAAGTTTAAACAGATCGAAAGATCCTAACCGTACATCCAAGAAGGAGACTTTTCGTTAAATGTGCAGTATTGCTTATCTCAACTTTACATTAGAAAGTTGAAACAGAAAGGAAAAAGAGAACAAAAGGCCTCCTGAAAAAGGTTAAAATGTTGAAATATCTTACTCCCCAACACAAACACCCCACGTGTGCAAGCGTGGCACGTGCGTGTAGGATCCCGGGTAGTTATAAGTTGGTCCCATGATGCCCAAAGCCCAAGTGGTCCCCGAAATGAACGGTTAGAAAATTGACATGTCAACAGGCTGCATTCAATTTGTACACGAGTGCAATAAGTATTGGCTGGGAATTTCAGTTAGATACGGTCCATGTTCATGGCACAATTGGTTTATATGATTGGGTCCACCAAAGGAAAATACCTCAAAAAAAAAAAAAAAAATTCAAATTAAAATATTTGGACCCCTTGATTATTAAAAAGCCTATAGAGATTGCTCATATATTCACATTCTAAGGAACGGGGCCAAATCATCAAAGGGCTACAGATCCAAAAGGTTTTTTTCATGTTTCTCCATCATACAAAATGGGGCCCATCATACAACCGATTTGGATCATTTGATAGACAACCCGTATTTAAAGGCTAATGTCCCCAACTATCCTTATGTGGGGGATTTTTTTAAATTTTTTTTTATTTTTGTTAGCATGTGATTACACGTCAGTTCACCCTTCACCGTTAGCCACCCCCTCTAGGGAATCGATATCAAGACTTCAGTATTGAAACTTGGTATCTTTAACTCAGTCTACCACTTGAGCCAGATCTTGGTGTTCCTTCCGTGGGTATACGTTAAGGCAAAAAATTTAGGACAGGACACATACAAGGAGGGTTCATCTAATAAATGTGTAGCATCCTACACGTGCCATCTCACCACATGGATAATTCTTCTTTCTTCCTTCTTTTTTTCTTTTCTTTTTTTTCTTCTTTTTTCTTTTTACATACATATATTTTTCATTTAAATTTCTAATAAATATTTTAAAACCCATATAGAACCTGGTGGTCTGGCCAACAAAACGGACCGGGTTGCTCTACATGTGTCCTATTAGGCTTAGACCGAACCACCCATCAAAGAAGGTCTAAGTCATGTCTGAGTTTTAAAACATTGGAATGCAAAACTAGGACCCATTGACCATGTGGGTGTGGGTGTGTGTGTTTATATATGAAGAAATTGCCGGTCTAAATAAAAATTATTTAATTCCTAAATGTGTGAAGATTTAGAATCATAAAAGAAATGAAGTGATTGACCCTAATTAAAAAATTGACAAGATCATGCTGTCTTACAGCGCATTTAATACGCCACATGGTGGGCCTAATTTCTTACTTGTTCCTGTGGTCATGCTACCAAAAGCTTGAATTTTGACCGGACTAGTTCGTGCCTGCGTTGGTTTCCTGTATTTATTTAATAATATAAATGGCTTGTTGGATAAGTTCCTACCTCTATATTTATTCATGAGACGTGAATGCTTGGATTTTTTAAATTTTCATAAACACTTATAAAAGAAATAATTAAAGATAATAGATAAATCTCATTTTGGGTTGTCAAATCATCTTAACAGAGACACCTGTTTGGCAGGTTAGATGTCCTAATACACATAAATGCTCTACAATACGTAACTCCATCCTCCTTGAGGAAAAAAGGAGTTAACGAATATTGTTGGATGTCATGATACACATTAAGGCTTCACAATACCTAATTCCATCCTCCCAAAAAAAAAAAAAAAAAAGAGCTATAAATATTTCGGCAACAGATGACACTGTATAATAACTTAAAATTGTATGGCATGCATTTACTCATATTGGACTTTGGAACCCACAATTGCCATCATCCGTGTAGATTCGGTCATAAATGACCTAGAAAATGGCAAAAAACAAATATTAACTTGATCCAAAATTTTGGTAGTCTCAGGAAGTTTTTAATGGTGATAGTTCAATTAACACTGTGTAGCCCATTTGAGATTTCGATCTACCTCAGTTTTGAGTTTATATCATAAAATTATTTTTAAAAATGTATAGACGCATAGATTTATCACTAACATCTTGGTGGGACTTACCTAGCATCCTAGCGGAAGAACTTCAGGTGAGAGGCTTTCGCCGCATCTTTCAGAGAGTTAGAGAATAGGGAGAGAAGGCGTACCAAAGACGGAAACTCACTCTTGCAAACTCACACATAAGAGTGCCTTCATCCAAACTTTCTGTCTTATCTGACGGTTAATAGCAAGGTTCCCACATAATGACGTGTGAACCGGTGTGTAACTGAACACATACACACAAACATATATATATAAAAGATGCATTGGCCCGAAATAGAACATAGAGCCAATGGGATTTACAATAGGCCTAACTCAATTTGCATTGGTTATGGGCAACTGGCTAGTTTAGAGAAACTGCCTCCACCATTGGTGGTTGATTTCATGGGAGCTTCTCATGAGTCAAGTTGTGTGGGCCCCACTGCGTTGTGCATCGGACATTCAAGTTGGGAATTTGGTGAGTCCCCTCTAGGTTACAGGGTATCCCAAAATTAGTTATATCTAAAACTCAAGTGGATTATATCATTTGAAACAGTGTAAAATCATGCATAAAACAACTAAAAGTGCCTATTGGGGCCCACTTGATTTTTTGATACAATTGAAAACTGTTGTGACCCCTCATCCAAGTGGGACACACAAAAATAGATGGGCTGGATTTTTAAACCACATCTTAATGGGCCCTATAAATGATCATGAATATTTCAATGGGTAGAAATCCACTCTCAACTATTATTTATGGTGTGGCCCGCCAAAGTCATGGATTGACCTATTTTTCAGACGTGTGGCCAACCATGGAAGAGTACAACTGATTGGTGGAGTGGATGTCCGTCACACATCACGATGGAGCCAAACATGGCTTAACCCCTTTTCCACACACACACAGGCACCGGTTCTCACGAGAGAACTTTTCAAGAACTCATCTCCCATGATATGAGTGCAAGATTTGAACCGTTCACATGATGCAACACCTCGTGAAACCCCTGGATCCCAACTTTTACTCTGAACCAATACTTTAATGGGCCATGGCAAAAGAGAGGGGCAAATCAAGGGAGGAAACTGTTTTCATAAGATGCCGACAGCTCAGATCTTGCACGCATGTCACGGGAGATGAGTTCTCAAAAAATTCTCACCAATTTTGATTAAAACAGCTGCACATGTGAGCATTCCTATATATATATATATATATATATATATATATATATATATATATATATATATATATATATATATATATAATGCTGATCAACACATCTAGTTGGACACCCAACTACTTTGGCATGTGGGGCCCACTAATGTGTTTACATGACATTTAGTCCATTTAGCATGGTTGTCCCACCGTGAAAATGGGGTGATCCAACAATCATGTCCCACTATAAAAACAATTTGCTCTAAAAATCATGTCAATCCAACTATAAGGTGGGGCACATCATAGAAAACTATGAACAACTAATCAAAAATTATATATTTTTATGGGATGGATCTAATCGCTAGATCAACCTGATTTTTAAGGCATCATGTTTTCATAGTAGGACCGTCATTCTAGACTGGTAAGATACCATACAAACACCATAGTAAGCCCCCAAAGGGCAAGTAGTTGGACGTCCAAATAGTGTGTGAGCATATCTCTCTCTCTCTCTCTCTCTCTCTCTCTCTATAGAGGAACCCTTATACATAAGTTCCTGTATCCAAATTAGAGACTTTGGACCTGTACTACCCCGACCTTATCCCCTAAAAACAATCAAATTATTTAATTCGAGTTCAAAGTCTTGAGAGAGCATTCCATTTTGGACCAATTTTTAAGGATTAAAGATCTTTTTAAAAAAAAATTATAACACATACACACCCCCACACACTCACGCTGTAGCGGGATTTCACCACCTATGGATACTCGAACCCTTGACCAGGTGTTAAAACTCCTGAGACTCTACCACCGGAGCAAGAGTAAAGATCCTAGGACTAAAGATCTTGAATTGGAATGACTCGAAATACTTGTTAATGTAATAATATCTAGTAAGACCAACGGTTAGGCTTCGTGATAATAAAAAGGCTACTTTTGAAACAAACTTACACAATGGAGCATAGTGCAGTGGTAGAGTTGGATGAATTGTAAATGATCTACAAAAGATACTTCTAATGGAATGGAATCATACATTGTCGAATAATTTGACATATACATATATATATATATATATATATATATATATATATATATATATATATATATATATATATATATATAAGGAGATAAAAGTTCATTTCACCCCAAAATTGAGAAGTTGGGAATGAAAATCATGGATTTCAATTCTAAAGTAGTACAAAATTCAAAATTTTCATGTTCTTTCAATTCAAAGGGACACTCCTAACTTAAAATTTTTAGGTTTTGACGGTTATCTCTAACTACCACCTCTTCTTTTTCAAAGGTATTTCACTAAAAACTTTGTATTGCTTTTTTTTTTGGTCAAGGTTGCATTACAATAGGCTCAATATAATGATTATCTTAGGTTGCAAATGTATGTCATGTTTAGAATATTTGAAAGCACTTAATTCACAATATTCATCTCCTTAATATACCACAAATAATTTTAAAAATCTAAGCTCCCAAACATTACTTACGAATTTAGAATCTGAACATATTTGTTTCTGAATAAAACTAAAATTCTAAAAATATTGAATTCCATGCTCCCAAATGAGCCCTAAGTAATCAAGGTATTGGGGGTCTTGCACAAAACCTTAGGATCTAGCCTCCCGAACAAACCAAAATTATGGGATAATAATAACAATGAAATAAATCAAAGCAATAATCACACACCACACAAGAAATTTTTACGTGGAAAACCCTCAAAGATATAAAAACCACGGGACCTCGTCCAGATCAACAATCCACTATGAAGTAGAATGTTACAACTTTCGTCACTCATGCAGAAGTGGATGAACAATAAGAGAATAAAGGAAAAATAGAGGGACCTCACCGATCACGAGGACGTAGAAGCGTTGAGACGATGGCTCCCTTCCACAAGCTTCCTCTCTCTCTTTTCTCCCACTCTCTCACCTTTGATATCCCTAAACCCTTTAGGAAACCCTCTTGTGCTTTTCTTGTACACAATATACCCTAGAAAAACCCTAGAGACCCCTTTTTATAGTTTTAGGAAACTCTTTTCCGCATCCCAATTGCGAAAGGACTTGCGACACGAAATCTGCGCAAAATCGTGGAATGAATCTGCAAAGGTATTGGGGGCCTTGCACAAAACCTTAGGATCTAGCCTCTCGAACAAACCAAAATTATAGGATAATAATAGCAATGAAATAAATCAAAGCAACAATCACACACCACACAAGAAATTTTTACGTGGAAAACCCTCAAAGATATAAAAACCACGGGACCTCGTCCAGATCAACAATCCACTATGAAGTAGAATGTTACAACTTTCGTCACTCATGCAGAAGTGGATGAACAATAAGAGAATAAAGGAAAAACAGAGGGACCTCACCGATCACGAGGACGTAGAAGCGTTGAGACGATGGCTCCCTTCCATAAGCTTCCTCTCTCTCTTTTCTCCCACTCTCTCACCTTTGATATCCCTAAACCCTTTAGGAAACCCTCTTATGCTTTTCTTGTACACAATATACCCTAGAAAAATCCTAGAGACCCCTTTTTATAGTTTTAGGAAACTCTTTTCCGCATCTCAATTGCGAAAGGACTTGCGACACGAAATCTGCGCAAAATCGTGGAACGAATCTGCATAGGTTCGACCGGTCGTGGACTTCGTACGACCGGTCGAGCACCTCCTACGACCAGTCGTGGACCACGTACGACTGGTCGAGTACCCTCCGAAAAAAAATAGTCCAATCGTTGGACTTTGAGTCGAGCTACGACTCGACTCTCACGACTGGTTGTACCAGCCTTCGACCGGTCGAGTAGGACCTACGACCGGTCAAATATGGGGCAAAAACTCCATCAAATCTCTCCCTTTTTGACCCGGGAGGGATCCTCCTTCTTCAAGCCAGCCAGGTTTCTACAAACCTTAAATTTGCTCTTGAGCAAAGCCTTGGTCATCATGTCTGACTCATTATCGTCCGTGTGGACCTTCTCAAGCTGTAACACCTTCTGTTCCAAAGTATCCCAGATCTAGTGATACTGAATCTCTATGTGTTTCGACTTGGATACTTGCTCAAGTGTATAGCACTCTGACTATTGCAATAGACCACATGCTGCTCCTACTTCAGGCCAAGTTCCTGTAAGAACCTCTTCATCCAAAGCATCTCTTTACATGCCTCTGTGACTGCAAGTCGTCGATAATGCTACGACCCTCTGTAGCTTACTCTGTTAAGAAATCGCTCCCCCTACAAACATGAACATGAACCCCAATATAGACTTTCTGGAGTTTATGTCACCTGTCATATCTGCATCTGTGTAGCCCTCTATCATAGGTTTTTCGTTACCATAGCATAGGCTCAACCTGGATGAGCCGCTTAGATACTGTAGTATCCACTTCACCGCTGCCCAATGCACTTTATCAGGATTGACAAGATACCGGCTGACAACACCAACTGCATATGTTATGTCTGGGCGTGTACACACCATAGCATACATCAAACTTCCTACAGCTGACGTGTAGGGTATCTTCTGTATCTCTTCCACCTCTTCCTTCGTCTTTGGACACTGTTTGTCGCTCAATTTGAAGTGACCATCCAGTGAAGTACTGACAAACTTCGCTGCATTCATATTGAACCGCTCTAGCACTTTCTCAATATACCACTCTTGTGACAGCCAAAGCTTCCTGCTACTTCTGTCACGGGTTATCTCCATTCTTAGGATCTGTTTAGCCGGGCCCAAGTCTTTCATCACAAAAGACTTGCCCAACTCCTGTTTCAGCCTGTCAATCTTCTTAATGTATTTTCCCATGATGAGCATGTCATCAACATATAACAACAGAACTAAGAAATCACCATCTGAGAACTTCCGCGTGAACACACAGTGGTTCGACTTCATTCTGTCATACCCATGTTGTAACATGAAAGAATCAAACTTCTTGTACCATTGTCGTGGAGCTTGTTTCAGTCCATACAAGCTCTTCCTCAACCTACATACCAAATGCTCCTTGCCCTTGATTCCGAACCCCTCTGGTTGGTGCATGTAGATCTCTTCTTCCAAGTCACCGTGGAGGAAAGTGGTTTTAACATCCAACTGCTCTATCTCCAGATCCATGCTAGTTGCCAACCCAAGCAACACCTGTATGAATGTTATCTTCACCACTGGTAAGAATATCTCCTCGAAGTCTATGCCTTTTCCTCTGACCGAACCCTTTTACCACAAGTCTGGCCTTGAACCTCGTTTGTGACTTCTTCTGCTCAACCTTCTTTCTGAACACTCACTTGTTGCTCAGAGCTTTCTTACCCTTAGGCAGTTTCACCATATCATATGTGTGGTTCTTATGCAAGAATTTCATCTCCTCTTGCATAGCTTTCAACCACTCCTCCTTATGCTTATCGGCTAGGGCCTCAGAATAATCTTTCGGCTCTCCCCCATCAGTCAGCATAATGTAATCATGTGGCGAGTACCTCTTGGACGACTGTCTGTCCCTAGATGACCTCTTCACCTGTGGCTCAACAGGTGGATCAAGTGGAGGCTACTCCCCTGGTCCATCTTCTGAAGGAACTCCCTCATCCTCTGCACCTTACTGTACTCCTCCGTCATCAGGCACCACGTGAGGGATAACCAGATCTATGTCCTCTAGCTCACTTGAACTAGGTTAGTTCTTCTCTGGCTTACCAATGTCTTCTATACACTGATCTTCAAAGAAAACCACTTCTTTGCTTCTGACGAGCTTCTTCTCGGTCGGATCTCACAATCTATACCCGAACTTTTCATCACCGTACCCTAAGAACACACGCTGCCTAATCTTCATGTCGAGCTTGGACCTCTTGTCCTTAGGTACGTGAATGGATATCCTGCATCCAAACACCCTGAGATGATTGTACGATAGATCTTGTTCAGTCCACACCTTCTCAGGTACTTCTCCATTCAACAGGGCTGATGGATACCTGTTTATCAAATACACCGCCGTGTGCATTGTTTCTCCCCAGAACGTCTTGGGCAATCTTATATGGGACAACATGCATCTGATTCTCTCAACAATGGTGCGATTCATTCGCTCTGCTACATCATTACGCTGGGGGGTCTTGGGAACCGTCTGTTCATGCCATATACCCAGGGACTTGTAGTACTCATGAAAGTCGCCAATGTATTCACCACCATTGTCAGTGCGAATGCACTTCAATGATCTATCTGTCTCTCTCTCGACCATAGCATAAAACAACTTAAACACACCAAAGACTTCGTCCTTGGATTTCAAAGCATAAATCCAAACCCTCCTAGATGCATCATCTATAAAAGTAACAAAGTACAATACCCCACCCAAGGTTTTTATCCTCATAGGACCACAAACATCAGAATAAACCAAATCTAATGCATGCACTTTATTAACATGAGAAGCAGTTTTAACAAATGAAACTCTATGTTGTTTTCCTGATAAACAATCAAGACAGGTTTTGAGAAGTGTACCTGTCACGTCTGGAAGGAGCCGCTTCCTCACTAGTAGGTGAGGCCCCTCTTCACTCATGTGGCTTAGACGCCTGTGTCACAAGTCTATAGCTGAATCTTCCGCTGCGTTCAACCCACCCTTGCATAAACTGACACTTGTCTTGTACAGGGTGAACTCTTGTCTACTAGCAAACCGGCTTTCATAACCATCATCATTCAGCCTTCCCGTCGACATCAAGTTGAGACGAAGGTCTGGGATATGCCTCACATCCCTGAGAACCAATGTGTAGCCCACATCAGTCTTCACACAAATATCACTAACCCCTATGATCTTCGATACGCCAAAATTTTTCATCTTCATGGTCTCATAGTCGCCTGACTTGTAGCTTGTGAAGAAGTCCCTGCGTGAAGTCGCGTGAAAAGAAGCCCCCGAGTATATCACCCAGTCGGTGTCCTGACTCGTAGTCGTGAGACATACGTCATGATCTGCAGAAAGAATAACTACAACGTCTCCATCTGAAGCGACTGCAGTGGAATCTGATTCATCTTCCTTCTCCTTTCCTTTTCCTTTCTTGTCGTTCTTAGCCTTACGACATTCATGCTTATAGTGGCCCTTCTTGCAACAATTCCAGCATTTAACATATTTTCTGTTACTCGACTTGCCTCTTGATTTATTTCGGGCCTTTCCGCCCTTCCTGTTCTTTCCTCTCCCCCGTTGCTGTGTCACAAGGGCCTCTTGCTGAGTAGACCTCTTAGACTTCCTCCCTGTCTCTTCATTGAAGAGACAGCTAGTAACCTGTTTCATGGATATCTTTCCGTCTGGCGCGGAGTTACTTAGAGACACCACCAATGTCTCCCAACTGTCAGGCAATGAACTAAGCAAAAGCAAAGCTTGCAATTCATCATACAGGACCATCTTCATAGAAGAGAGTTGGTTCACTATATTGCTGACCTCATTCATGTGCTCGGCCACAGAACCACCATCCTTGAACTTAAGATTCACAAGTCGCCTTATCAGAAAAATCTTATTACCGGTTGTCTTCCTCTCATACAGCTCTTATAAGCTGAGGTTTTCGTAGACACATGGTGGAACACGGTATCATCCAGTCATTGTCTAATAAACCTCACCGCTTTTTAGTCTAACTTCTTCCAATCTTCATCAGACATATCCTTTGATTTTGCTGATATGCCTAAAATTGGAGAATATAGATCCTTGCAATAAAGCAAGTCCTCCATCTTAGTCTTCCATATGATCGAGTTAGAACCATTGAGGCTGATCATCCTTGATGAGCCACCTTCCATAATTCCAAACCGATCCTAGCCGTTCAATGAACTTAGCGCTCTGATACCACTTTGTTGGGGGCCTTACACAAAACCTTAGGATCTAGCCTCCCGAACAAACCAAAATTATAGGATAATAATAGCAATGAAATAAATCAAAGCAACAATCACAAGCCACACGAAACTTTTACGTGGAAAACCCTCAAAGAGGTAAAAACCATGGGACCTCGTCCAGATCAACAATCCACTATGAAATAGAACGTTACAACCTTTGTCACTCACGTAAGAGTAAATGAACAATAAGAGAATAAAGGAAAAACAGACGGATCTCACCGATCACGAGGACGTAGAAGCACTGAGATGACGACTCCCTTCCACAAGCTTCCTCTCTCTCTTTTCTCCCACTCTCTCACCTTTGATATCCCTAAACCCTTTAGGAAACCCTCTTATGCTTTTCTTGTACACAGCATACCTTAGAAAAATCCTAGAGACTCCTTTTTATAGTTTTAGGAAACTCCTTTCTGCATCCCAGTTGAGAAAGGACTTGCGATACGAAATCCGCACAAAATCGTGGAACGAATCTGCGTAAGTTCGACCGGTCGAGTACCTCTTACGACCGGTCGTGTACCACCTACGACCGGTCGAGTACCCTCCGAAATAAATAGTCCAATCGCTGGACTTTGAGTCGAGTTACGACTTGACTCCCACAACTGGTCGTACCAGCCTTCGATCGGTCGACTAGGGCCTACAACAGGTCGAATACGGGGCAAAAACCCCATCACAAGGCCCCTTTTCTCTTTTAGGATTTGTGATGAGAATTTCAAAGGACGTACTATTTTTTATTTTTTTTTTTGTCCAAAATTTTAAGCAATTTTAACATATATAGTGAGAGACTAGATGGAAATGTGGAGGCAAATTTCTCACTGTAGCAAGCACGTGTAGTGGGAGTTTTGTCCTTGCTGCCCCAAGTATTCATAAATGACGGTTAGCAGCCGTCAGCAGATTTAGCTAAGATAAGACTTCTGTGATGATAATGATGATGAGGAAGCCATGTAGCAACGAGCTCTATGGGGCCCACTGAGATATACATGACATCTACTCCAATGATTTGTATCATATTGTTAGGATGTGAGTGTAGAAATCAGCCACTATAAACCTCAATTAGGGCCCATCTCCACTCTTCCCAATGTGAGGGCTCACTTGTATTTTAGATCAGCCTATTTTGTGGGATCATGCCCAATTGTATTTTAGATTCGGCTATTTTGTGAGTTCATGTCCTTAACATAGGTTTCGTGGGAACCACTGAGCTCTTGGGGATCTATATATGACTGTGGAGCCCACTCGATGTATATCTTTTATTCACGTTGTCTGTCTATTTTGCCAACTCATTTTACTGTATGAGTCTACAAACGAAGATATAAATCTTAGGTGGACGACAGAAATAACGGTGATTGAATGCTAAACATTGAAAACTTATTTATCCAATAGGAAATAATAGTGATTGAACACCCACCATCCAAACAGCAAAAGTTTTAAATCCAGCTGATATTTGTGTTTTCCATTCATTTAAGCATGGGTAACCTTATCAATAGATTCCATGACAAATAAATATTACAGTGGGCCCTAAAAAGTTTTTAACGGTGGGTGTACAATCACAACTGATTTTCCTCTAATGTGATTCACCTGGTATTAGATTTAACTCATTTTTTTGGCTAATGCCCTAAAATTAGTAGGAAAAACAGATGGAGAGGATGGATGTAAAACACATACATCACTGTGGGCTCCACAGTCGCGGATCCACGTAGGTCAGTGGTTTCCGCAAACGGATTGGCTACTCCCCCTGCCACCAGCGACGGTCGGTGCTGTGGGCCCACTATGATGTATATGTTTCATCCATTCCGTTCATCCATTTTTACAGATTATTTTATACTTCTATATCAAAAATGAGAGGTATATAAATCTCAGGTGGACCACACCACAGGAAAACAATGGTGATTGGATATCCACCAGTAAAATCCTCCTAAGGCCCACTGTACTGTTTATTTGACATCCAATCTGTTCATTACGTCATACAGGACCAGATGAAGGGAAAAACCAAAGATCGTCTTGATCCAACCCCCAAAAAGTTTTCAATGGTCCATGCTCATTCAACACTGTTTCCTGTAATGTGGTCCATTTGAGATTGGTATATACGTCATTTTTAGTCTTACGGTATAAAATTATCTGAAAAAAATAGATGGAAGGAATGGATGAAACACGTACATCATGGTGGGGCCCACAGAGCACCGACCATCAGCCATTGGCTGGTGGCAGTGGGAGTAGCCAATCCGTTTCCGTGGTTTCCTGGATCTACTAAATCCGCGTTCTCATGTCCTATCATGAGCTGGCAAGAATGATGGACGGAGTGGAACCACACAGGCATTACGGTGGGCCCCAGGGAGCTTTTTGTCGCACCACAGGCAGCGGTTTATATAAATTCCGCATTCAAACACTACTTTAACTCAAGTCAGGTAAGCCTTCGATGTGCGTTTGTTATACATGATGGTCCACCAAATTGCCTGAATTCGTGTTTTGTACCATAATCGTATCCAATCCAGACCGTCAGAATTTTGAGCACCATTGTAAAAGCTGTACCTCCAAAAACTGGTTCTTTGAGTTTAATGGTTGACCATTTCTCTGACTTTTCTACTTGATTAAAACCAAATGGATGGTTAAGATCATTTGATTATTGTAAATTTTACTGAATCTCAATCCAGAAATAGATCCCATGGTTTGGATGGTCTGGATTGACATGCTTGCATGAAGCTTGAAAGGAACGTGGTTGCCAAACTTCAGTAACTTAATAGTAAAACACACCGTAGTTTTATTCTGGTCGAGTCCTTTTCAGTAAAAAAAACACTTGTATACTCTGGCAGAGTGCGAAGGTTCACGTGCTTGCATTGAAATTGCACACTCGGCATACATGTAACTCAGAACCGTCCAAATCGTGGACCCCACTTGGATAAATAAGACAAAACATTCCCTATACTGATGTAACAACTGGATGATTGTAAAGGTAATCTTCAAAAATTCCACTAATCAAAGGTTAGGATCATTCAATCAATCTTATTTTAGGGCTATGACCAATCGAAAGTGGGCCCCTGACCTAGGCCGTATATTTTATTGGGGAACGGATTGGCTACTCCCCCTGACACCAGCCCTGGGGCTGGTGGTCGGTGTGCTGTGGGCCCCACTATGATGTATATGTCTCATCCATTCTGTTCATTCATTTTTAAAGATTATTTTAGGATTTCATCCCAAAAATGATAGGTATATACATATCAGGTGGACCACACCACATGAAAACAATAGAGATTGGATATCCACCATTAAAATCCTCCTAAGGCCCACTGTTCTGTTTATTTGACATCCAATCCGTTGATTAGGTCATACAGGCCCAGATGAAGGGAAAAAAATAAAAATCAGCACGACCCAAAACTTTTATGGCCCCCAAAATGTTTTTAATGGTTAGAACTCATTCAACACTGTCTCCTGTAATGTGGTCCAATTGACAATGGGATATACCTCATTTTTCATTTTTTTATCATAAAATTATCTGTAAAAATATATGGACGGATTGGATGAAACACATACATCATAGAGGGCCCACGGAGCACCGACCACCAGCCATTGGCTGATGTCACGGGGAGTGGCCAATCGTGTCATACACAGCCAAAATATCAAATAATTCTTCCTCTTTTCCTTTTTTCACTTTTCATTTTCTTATTCTATCTCATGGGGAAGCGGATCTCATTACGAGTAAACTATGTGGGCCCACCATGATGTATGTGTCTTATGCACGCCGTCCATCCATTTTATCAGTTTATTTTAAGCATCACCAAAAAATCAAAGCATATCCAAGTCTCAAGTGGACTAACCATAGGAAATAGTGTAAATTAATTGCCTACCGGTGAAAACATGTTGAGGACCACATAAGTTTTGAATCAAACTGATATTTGTGTTTTCCCTTCATCCATGACCGTGAGACCTTATGAACAGGTTGGATGCCAAATAAACAGGCTCTAGGAAGGTTTTCAACGCTGAATGTCATTATCCCTACTGTTTCTGTGGTGTGGTCCACTTGAGCATAGGATATAATTCAATTTTAGGCTCATGAACTAAAATTATCTGATAAAATGGATGGACGGCGGAGATAAGCCACATACGTCTACGGTGGACCCACAGACTTTTACTCACTTCCATCTCATGCTCAGGTAGCCTACCACGCTTGATAAGCAGGCACCCAAAAATTGTACATGTGCCATGTATTTATTCAAATTAAACCAACTAAGTTGTAGAATCCACTTTGAATATCTCAGATTCTCAAAATTAGATTAGTTGAACAACCTAAATATCTGATTTGTGGACATTTTTTTGTTGAAATGGGACCGTCCGATTTTTTTTTCAACTGTCCAAGAAGTATCCATATAATCGAATAAATGTAATTTTTGGTTTTTGATACATCTAAACTACTTACTTGTATACCACGTATGCAATTTCTAAGTGCCTGAGTATCATCTCTCACACCCTCCCTCGGTATCATGTTTTCGAATCGGGTCCTTACTCTTGCCCGGGTGGTAGACTCCCATGAGTTTCAACTCCCGGTCAAGGGTTCAAGTGCCCATAGGTGGTGAAATTCCACTAGCGTGAGTGTGTAGGGGTGTGTGCACGTGTGTTATAAAATTAAAAAATTAAAAAAATTAAAAAAAAAAAGTGTTTTCGAATCGTAAATAAGGAAAAGGTCAGCGCTTTGAATCTTTGAGTTCCAATGTTTATTAGCATTTGACCAACGGAATAACTAATTAAATTGAGAAATGGAAGTATGCAGCTCGCGTCGTAGAATTTTCATGCTCCTCCCTTCTCACATGGTGAACTGCCACGTGGATAAGAGATATCCTAGAAAACTGAGTTGCATGAGCTGATGTAGCCGTCCATTTAGGAGTACTTCATCCAAAAATTTTGTGAAATCTCAATACATGTTGGGACAATAAAATCAATGATATAGATTGTCCACTTGTACGGACTCAAAGGGTGGTAGAGTAAATGAGGAGGGAGTACAAAAGCGTACGTGGAAAGTATGAGATTTGGATTTGTTTAATTTTTCGGACCACACCCCCAAAAATAAAAGTACTTAAAAAAAAGAAAAAAGAATCTCACGACGTAGATATACAACACATCATTAAGGTGGGCCCCACTATAAGGGTAACACCACCCCTAAGTAGGGTGCAGATTAGGTGTCACCTTTACCTACCATGTAAGGATGACCTTGATGAAGTTTTTCTAGTTTATTTTTTTCATATCATTTTAGGATTCAATTTAAAAAATGAAGCAAATCCAAATATTTAGTGGAGCACCCCATGAGAAATGGTGGTGAATGATCATTAAATGTTTTTCATGGGCTTCGCAATTTTTGGATCAAGCTCATCTCTTTATGACTTTCCTTCGGGTGTGGTGGTTTATCGTGTCAAGTAGGTTGGATGGAAAATAAATATTATGGTGGGTAATACTGTGGGCCCTTGGAAGTTTTTAATGGTGGACTTTCAATCACCACTCTTTCCTTTGATGTCCACTTGAGATTTGGATTAGTTTAATTTTTGAGACCACATTCTTAATTAGGCAAGAAAAACGGATGTACGGGGTGGATATACAATACATCATTAATGTGGACCCCATGGTAAGGGTAACACACATAATCCTTGCACCACTAGGTATGCTCTAGTTCGTTTTGTCTTCCGGTCTACCCACAATCCAACACATGTGCAGACTCACATAATTAGGTAGTCGTATACTTTAAGCTGTCTATTTCCCTTTTAATACAATAAATAATAAGCCATTGTCCTGTAATCGAGCTTCAGTGGTCATCTTATCCTTTGATTTTTACAGTTGAATGTGAGCCATTGAAAATTTTCTACCTATAAGACTGATCACAGTCACCCTTGCATATAGCCCAAACCATGGACTGTTTATAGCATGGGAGCCTCACTGCATGGTGACAAAAGAACTTGTGTTTTGGTAAGACGGGCAATGGGTTGGGTAGACCTGTGGGTCAACAAGCCAGACCTGCTTTTCATGTTGTTTGGGACAGATAAATGGTTAGCAGGTCAGGCTCAAGCTAGAAATAGGACCCATTTAAGTAAATGAGTCAGAATTGTGTTGAACCCTATCCCATATAAGGTGATCAATGGGTTAGGTGAGGCTACGCAAAACCCGAACCCAAAAAACAAAAACAAAAATAAGGAGAAGAAATGCTGGCATGTTTTCTTTTTCATAAATGTGTGTAATGTCTTCAGTATAAGCTAGCTTGTTTAAAGCTTTAGTATCATAGTTTCTTCTTAAACTGGAGTTACATCATGACAAGTTGGGTTGACCCATTTGCATAAGTCTAACCCATTTGTAATCGAATGGGTCTAATAGGGTTGGACTTGTTGAATTTTAAAACAAGTCAAATGAAGTTAAAGGATAAGATGTAGTCCGACTTGGGTAAGAATTTTTGGCCCATTTAGGACTTGTTTGGTTTTCGAATTGCATTGGTAAATGGCTAAAAATAGGTAATAATTATTTACTTTTTTAATTATAGGGGTGAAATCACCTACTTTTGATTGTAATGATGAGTTTGCTATTTTGTTTGTTTTACCTAAGTATTATTATAAAGATAATAGTTTTATAACTTAGAAATGTAATGACTATAATTAATTTCTTATATAACTCTTGATTTATTAGCCATATTTTTTGTTTAAACAAACACGTTTATTATAATCATGGGTGATTTACTTTGTATTATACAACAAATTGGAAAACCATGCCTTTGCTAGATGGATTAGGCTTGAGCTGATCTCAACCTAGTCCGAACCTGACCCAATGCGACCCTACACAGTCATGGTTCATGTGCAAAACCTATCAGGCTTGAGCTGATCTCAACCTAGTTTGAACATGACCCATTGATAAGTTCATGGTCCATGTGCAAAAATTATGGCTTTAGTTTAGCACCATTTAGAAAATATTGGGTATGGTTGTGAAAATTCAGCTGTACAAACGAAGATATGCAGCATTTCCTATGTGACCCACATTTTGGACGGTCTCGATGGTTGTACATCATTGCCACATGTGAGGAGGCCGAGTCACCACCATTTAAAAAATGGTGATAAACTATCATAAGGTACTGGTGAAAAAATTACCATAAGAAGGCAGAATATGCAAACAGTGTGGCCCACCAGATGGAAAGCTCTGATTTCCCTGCGACTTATCTGTGTGGCCCAGCAAACATCCCTTGCTGGGCCCACTGACATCCCTATTTGAAGATATTATTTCAAACCTTCCACCAACCGATGGTGATTTACAATAAATGTGGACACATGACTTGTAATTCTCCAATATTTATCCAGAGAAAAGCCAGTGGAATTAAATGCTTTTGAGTTGTCAATATTACCCATTAAATATAGTGGAAATGGGTCTACCTACTCTAATACAAACTCAATCAATGACAAAAAAGAGAGAATGTTACTCTGGTTAGAGTGTGATGCTCCATAGACGTGCAATCATAAACCATACACGTGGCATTCATGCATGTCGAAATGACTGGCATGTTGTTAGATGGATCAGTTTCTAAAAGTAGCTCCAAATGGGGGAGTGATACCATCAGTTCGAACGTGCGTGATCTCCCACACCGTTGAGTTTTTGTTGGGCCCACCATGTTGCATGTGTGGAATCCTAACCATGCAGCATAAAAACCATGCTGATATATAACTGGGGTGGAAACAGAACAGGGAAGAGCGTAAAATCTCGGCTGATACCTTTAAATATTTCATTATGAAATTACACGATTTTATTTGGGTGTTCCTTCATCATGGTTGAGCTTACAGACTGCAGGCCATTTAAGCATTAAAGCTAACTCAAATTATTTTTTTTTTACAGACTGCAGGCCATTTAAGCATTAAAGCTAACCCAAATTTATTATTATTATTTTTTTTAAAAAAAAAAACGCCTTAAACAAGGGAAGCAGACACCACCCACCTTAGTGGTGTACTGACATGGCAAAGTTTTGTAAGCCCACATAATGTATGTGTTATATTCAAGCCGTCATTCCATCCTGTGTTGTCATTTCAAGGCATAAGCTAAAATAAGATACATCCAAACCTCAAGTGGTCTCTCACGGAAAGCATGGGGGATTAAGCTGGTATTTGTGTTTTCGCTTCCCCCAAATCTATACATGGAAGCCGATTGCATGGTGAGTAACTCAATGCACTTAGCATAGTAAGTAAACTTTGTGGGGTCTGTCAAGATTTATGTATTTTATCCTCTTTGTCTATCTATTTTCTCAGATAATTTTAGAGCTTGAGCCCAAAAATAAAGCATATACAGTGCTTAAATAGACCACATCACATGAAACAGTTTACTTGAACTTCTATCATTAAAAATTTCTTGAGGGCTACAAAAGTTTTGAATCAAGCTTATCTTTGTGTTTTCCATTCATCCATGCATGATTTTATGAATAGGTTTAACAACAAATAAACACCACCGTGGGATATAGAAAGGTTTCAATGGTGGATATCATTATCCACGTTGTTGCCCGTGGTATGATCCACTTGATCTTTGAAGATGCTTCAATTTTGGGCTCAACCCCTTAAATTATATGAAAAAGTAGACGGACAGTATAGATAGACCACATACATTTAAGGTGGGCCCAATTGAGTTTACTCAGTACAAGCAGAGCGTACGGAGTAACTCAGTACACAATCTGATTTAATCCCTGTGACCTTATAAGCAGGTTGGATGGCAAATAAGCATCATGGTGAGCCCTAGGAAGGTTTCCACATTAGTCTTCATGGTCCCATTACTTTTTGTGGTGTGGTCTGCTTGATGTTTGAATTTCCCTCATTTTTTTAGCCCATGCCCTTAGAATGATCCTGCAAAGTGGATGGACAATGTGGATATAGCACATGCATCATGATGGGTAAGCAGAACTTTGCCATGTCTGCACACTACTGAGGTTGGTGGTGTGTGGCACACCACGCAATTTGCTTCCTAGGTTAAGATGACGTTCCCTCATGGCCGCCACAAACCCCATGTGAACTCCCGTTGGCCCTATGCATGCATGTGATCATTCTTCTCTAAAATGTATGATTATACTGGACCGTTGAAATGTAAAAGAGTTGTCATTATCACCATGTAAGACATATCTCAGTTAATTAATGGAAACGGATTGGCTACTCCCCCTGTCACCAGCCAATGGCTGGTTGTCGGTGCTATGTGGGCTCCACCACGATGTATGTGTTTCATCCATTCCATCCATTTATTTCTACAGATCATTTTACAATATAAGACCAAAAATGAGATATATCCCAATCTCAAGTGGACCACATTGCAGGAAACAGTGTTGAATGAGTGTCGACAATTAAAAACATTTTAGGGGCCATAAAAGTTTTGGATCAATCTGATTTTTATTTGTTCCCTTCATCTGGGCCTGTCGGACCTAATCAACAGATTGGATGTCAAATAAACAGTACAGTAGGCCTTAGTAGGATTTTAATGGTGGATATCCAATATCTACTGTTTTCATGTGGTGTGGTCCACATGAGACTTATGCCCCTACAATTTTTTTTATTAAGTCCTAAAATGATCTGTAAAAATGGATGAACGGAATGGATGAAACAAATACATCATGGTGGGGCCTACAGAGCACCGACCATCAGCCAAGGGCCTGGTATCAGGGGGAGTAGCCGATCCGTTTCCTTAATTAATGGGGTTGGCTACATGAATCTTGATGGAACTGGCTACTTAATCTTGTTTCATCAATAAAGCACTGGACCTTCAGATGGACCATAGACCAATAAGTCTTTTCTTACTATAACCATCCATGTCTACTTAGGCTTTCTACTTGTCATTTTCAAGCCTTAACGGGTATAAACTCACTCTCATTCTTGGTCTCCATTTACACATGACCCAACTATCCAAGTCTGTTTTCACTCATCTTATCTATTAGTATTAATTACTCCTAAGTTTCTTTAAATGCATTCATTCTAACACTATCATTTCTCCTCTTGTCACTCATCATCTCAACATGATCCCTATTTTAGTTAGATTTATCCTATTGACATGTTTTTCCTATCTTATAGCTATTTTAGATTTTTTTTATTTTTTCCTCCATTTCAATACTACATGATGATCACATCTTCACTTCTTCCACTCAACTTGATTTTTATGGGTGATAATAAGATAAATATAGCTAAAATGAGAATGTTAAAATAAATGAGTGAGATAAAGGATGGCATTAGATGTAGAGAACTTAGGAATAATACCAATGAGTGATAAAATAAAATAGACTTAAATGGTTTAATCATGTGCTATAGAAATCAAGAACCACACCAATCAAGAGAGTTGGTACAAGTTTCTAAAAAGGCAAGTGGAAGGCCCGAGAGGATGTGGATGCAGGTAATGAGATACTAACCCTAAATTATTGAAGGTGGTCATTTTGATAATAATAAATTTAGTTAGTAATCTTAACTAATACCTCATTTCTACTCAAGTATTACTAAAATTACACTCTATGTGTGCTAATTAGTCCTATTAATTTTAAATCCTTTAGATATTAAAGCATTGTTCGTAAATTTAACTATGTTATATTATTCAGATTCATGGTGAAAGTTATAGCGTTAGATTAATGCTAGCTACTAACCCAACATAACCCTCCTTCATAAGGATTGGGGACCGACAACGAGAATATAAAACTCTCACAGGCACAATGTGATAGACTATTACATAGCACTTGATTGTAATAGACTATTTTATAAGTCAATTACAATCAAGTGCTCTATAATAGTCTATTACATTGATTAGAATCAAAGAATTAATGGAAAATAGCATAGGGTCCAAATTTAAGGGACAAGCGTCCATTAACCTAAGGTGAGGATTTTCTAATCACATCTAATCTTGGATTTATGCCCCATCTTAACCATGTTCCACTTTAGCACAGTTTGCAGAGCCAAAAAGACCAGAATATGGTAGACCTATGTGGACCGTTGACTAATTTATGTACGACCGTTGCGAGCAGGGCCACTCGCTAGATGGCCAGGATCATCAGATGAATGCTTACTACGAACCATTGCTGTGTTGAGATGGCTCTACCATGTTCTGTTCTAGTCCTTCTAGCTCTACCATATCATCTCTCTGAGGTTATCAGCAAGCCTGATAGTTTAGCTGAAAGGTTGCCGCATGCCTGACACTGCTAGTTAAAAAAACTGGGTGTCTCGGATGACTCACTCAGCCCCGAGTCGAGTTAGGACTCACCCGACCCGGGACTAAATCGGCTCAACCCGCCCTGGTTTGGTGGTGACTCGGAGGTGTTATTCATGATATTTAACTGGATCCTATGCTACAGAATCTGAGTCGACTCAGGACAGGTTGTATGAGACTCATCCAAATCTTAAAACCATGATTAATGTAGCTGTTAATGGGCACACGGGTACAATCGATCCCCAGCCTGATTTAATCAAAGCCCAAGTCATAGATATACCCAAATTTTATTCCCTAAATGCCCCCACCTGTTGAAATTTCAAACCTCGCAGGAAGGGTATATTGGGAATTTGCACAAATGCAGCTTTCATCCAAACTACTATTCTTTGTGTGAAAACAGCTAAGGAGAGATTCTTCAAATTGCATTGTTTAGACCACACAAAGTTATATTAGTAATATATTTATTTAGTTGGTCGTTGTCGTATTTGTATTTATATTTATATTTATGTCCCCATTGACTCAAGCTAACTTTTTATATTAGAAGTATAGAGGGTTGTAGGTATGATCCAACCACATCTTCTCGAATCTAAAGTGGGGACTTCTTAGAGGCACTTCTGTATGCTTGAGTCACAACATCAAGCTCTAACCTAAATTTAGTAAGGATGGCCATTTTGTGATATTTTTCCATGTTTTAGATGCTTGATTACCTTACTTAGAAATCTTAACCAGTGCGTTACACATTAGCAACTTGCTCTTAAGAGAAAATTTATTTAATGTTGAGTCAAGTCAACTAAAGACACGGTTAACTAACCGTGAAGAGCTAAACCCGACCGGGCTAGACTTCAAGTCGAGTTGAGTTTTTGGGTTTTATAGCCATGATTGGTTTTATAGAGCTTCGCTAAGCACACACCCCTATGCAATAAAGCCCGTGTACACGCCACACGATCCACATTGCATGATAGGTTTGAGATCTAATTCTTCAATAATAATAACAGGCACCAGTATATATATATATATATATATATATATATATATATACATATATATATATATATATATATATAACACACACACACACACCCCACACATGTACGCCGTAGTGGAATTTGACCACCTATGGGTATTGGAACCCTTGATCCGGTGTTGAAACTCCTGAGAGTCTGCACCCGAGTAAGAGCAAGGACCCGACACCAATATATTGATGCCCTAGCAAAAAATCAATTTGATCCACTACTTAGGTGGGTCACAGTTTGTAAAAAAAACAAATATACAGCTTTGAAAAACTTGGTAGAATAACAAGCAAGTGCGTGGATAAGAGATAAGAGATCACTGTATTCTTCTCAAAATAGCTATGGTAATTACAAGGACAGAAAAATCTCCAAAATGAGAGGAAGTTTGTTTTTTAATGTATTTGATGTTTCTATAGATAAAAGAACCCCTAAACTTCTACTTTGATTTGAAATAGCATCACTTTGATTTGAAATAGGATGCTTTTTCAAAATAATAAAAATTACTAAAAAAAACAGTTAAAAAATGCCTAATCCTGATAAAACTTGAAAGTAAATTCAGTGGATGATTAAAACAAAGACTAGACCACTGTCTTACCTTATTTTTTCTTTAAAAAAAAAAAAAAAAAAAAAAAAAACTCAATAACAACAAAAAATGTTAACTCAAAACTTTAATTAGACCTCAAAAAGTAATTGAATTTTGGCAAGCTATTTGAGAGCCCAAGGCGTACCATTTTCCTACTTAGAGACTTTCAGTCCAATTTCTTTGGATCATAACCGTCAATGAAGTCATCCACCTCTTGTACGACATCACTGAGGTTTTCTAACTCATCCACCTATTTCCAATCTTAGGACCCACATGATGAGTGGACCAGATTTATTTTTGAAAAAACATGTAGAAGGTCGGATCAAGCCAATGGATGAATCAGATCCCACACCCATGTGCCATACACGTGTGGTGTTACATAAGCTTTACTTCACATGCTCCTGCCCTTTAATTACTGAGATGGGTTATCATCATATTCCTAGCTTAAAAGTATAAAAATTTACACCAAAGCATGGTGTATGTCCAACATATATTTTAATAATTTGGCCATGATTGCTTATGTGGAGAAGGTGTGGCCCATGCACCATACATTGACTTCACAATGGTCAATGAGCCGTAGAGATTGATAGAAACAACCATCTTTTCCACAAGAAATAAAATCGTTGGTTCTTTTAATCCATCACGTACAATATATTCATGACTTGCCTATATATAACAAGATTATATTTGTACATTTTTATTAAGTTGGAGTCACCATCTTATTCCTAGCTCAAAAATATTAAATATTTATCACCGTACACCATACTTGCGGTGTATCAATGAGCTATTGAGACTGGTACAATGTGATCGAGCTTAAGAAAGAGTTTTAGGCCGTTCAACAAATCTGATTTGGGGAATGTTACATGCATCCTCAATTTGCAGGGTTTAATTTGAGTTAATGTATTCTACTTACGCAGTTTCAAGTGCTAGTGTATCAAGCATCATACAATACCAGAGTACCCCCTCATGTAAACAGGCCATGTTGAATTATGTTTGGGCTAATCATTTATCATTTGGGTTGGGCTATGATTCCAGCCTTGCTAGTGATAGAATGAGATTTATGGGCTGTCGGTGGGCTTGAGTTTGGACTCTTGACCCACTTATGAAACGCGTTGGGCTGGTACCGGAACGTTAGTAATTATCGGCCAGCCCGAGCACACCCAACCTCCAGAAGGAAGACCTAGCTTCAAGTCCAGCTAGGTGATGACAGTCACGGTACGGGACGCCAGCCAAAAGGAAAGTAATGAAAAATGAGAGTGGGTGTGACTGGCACATTTTAACAGGCCCACCTATAGCCTATATAAATCATCTACAGTAGGACATTGGCTGGAAAATTAGTGGAGGACAATGACTCTAGCAGTAGCTGCCAGATGAACTGATGCCATAAACTGTGGAAGAAATAATCATTCTCCATCATTCCTGGTTACTCAAATGCACGAAACAAGAGATGATAGATGGATTTCCGAATAACCATGATCCTAATTTTAAAGGCGATTTCCGAATAACCATGATCCTAATTTTAAAGGCGTGTTTAGGGTGACAAGGTCATTGAATTCCTACTCTGGGTCCCCAAGATGTGCATGGCCCGACCAAACAACAACTTGGCAGCTAAACAGAAATGTCATTTATAGCACTGCCATACAAAACCTGAATAAAATGAAAAAAAAAAAAAAAAAGGGCATGAATTTCTTGAATGAACATGTTTTTCGGCAATATAAATGTACATGATTGAAATAGGATTTGATGCCAAAAAGTCCCTCTATGATTCAAGAACCATGCATTTAAATGAGGTCCATTGATATTTTTTCCTTCTGCCATCCTACCCAGTGGGAAAGTTTGGATGAATCCCTCTAGCAAAGCATTTCTCTTTTAGTGTCAACCAATGCACATGGACTTTAATGAAGGAAAATGGAAAAGGCAGACTAGCCTTTTCCAAGATCACATGCTGTTGGTACAATGATTTGAAAACCTCTACCGGGGAAAAGACCCAAAGGGACCCAAGTCAGCCTTCCAAAAGGAAGTAAAATTTTAAATACCAACTGGGGAAAACTGGTTTATCCAAACCTGTGTGGGTGGAGAGAATTCAAAATATAGATGTTGAAAACCCCTATGAAAATCTTCAAGAATTAGAAAATTACAGAATCCGTCAATAATTTCATTGTTTGGTTGTTTTCTATGAAAATGTCAAAAGGTCAACTCAAATTACATGTGAAAATTTACATTTAACAGTTTCCAATAGTAATTCCATTGTTTGGTTGTTTTGTATGAAAATGTTTAAAGATCAACTCAAATTGTATAACATTTGAAAATCTACATTTAACGGTTTCTGTTTTTCTTTTTTTTCTCTTTTTGGAAATGATTTTAGTCACTTTTTAAAGAAAATCTAGGAAACAAAATTGATTACCCCCTTTTTTTTGGTTTCCCAAACAGAGAAACTGTCATATCAGGGGAAATCATTTTCTTTTCCATGGTTTTCCACCTTCCTACACAGATGCCATGCTCTGGCTAATGGCTATGTTGTTGCCTGCTCAAAAAAAAATAAAATTACACATATTCTTAAAAAGATTAACAGTCAAGATTCAGAATCTTTTATATGCCTACCATGTGTGTGGTGATTAAAGGTTGAATAACTAATTCTGTATTTGGCGTTTAACATCTAATACATCCTCATACTCTAGCAATCTAATCCCAAAGGAAAAGACAAATGGTTGAAACAACATTAAGATTACAGCATTTATGAAGTGGCAGGCTGAGAGTTGCAAAACTGTTTCAGGTTTTCAGATTGTAGGAGTGCTGCAATGTGGTCCCTAGTTCATTGATCCCAACAGTTGAAATCAGGGGCTGCACTATGGATGCCCCATTCAGCAAATCTCCCAGATTGGAGAAATCCCAACCCTTGCAGTAGGTGCCAACAAATAGGCGGTCAAGAAAGAATTACTACTATCCTTCACATTCAACCACAAAAAGGGCCAAATAACATAGTTCTAGGATCTCCCAATCTGTAGGGATTTTTACCCCATGGGCCATCCGTGGTGAGGCCTGTCATATACATGTTTGGATCACTGAACCGCAGGCCTACTCATACTCGCGCACAGAAAACCCAAATTTTCAGTCTGAAAATTGTTCACTACCACTTTAGAAAAATGATGAAACTACTGTCAACAGAATCCTGTAATTTATTATTCAACTGGGGTCATATATAAAATAACTACAACGATTTTTCTGCTGCTAATGGTTTTAAAGTAGGTTTTGTACCAGTGCCTGAATGGTGGAAAAATGAAAATGAAACACTCAAAAGCTTGTTTTTTCTTCAAAGAATGCAACAAAGGGAATCCCCTACTTGGTTCATTACTATAGAGATTCCTTGGATTGTCATACATTGACCATATTTAATTATTATCTTATTTTCCCGATTCAAAGTATTTTCCTGCATTTTTACTGGTTAATTACAAAAATCCAATGATTAACTATATGAATATAGATAAGCATTGGGATCTACATGTCCAAGCATGAGCAACCTTTGTTGATGTGATCAATTGGTGTGTGTCCTGCCATTTTTCCATGCTCAGAAAAGTGACATTAGCTTGCACTCTAGGGTGCTTTCTGGGATATTTCCACCGATCAAAACACATGAAGTGGGATGGGGAAAACCAAAGAGAAGAAAAAAGATGGTGTTTGTTACCAAATCTCACAACTCGCAACACCCAATGTTTCTGGAAAATCAAGGATTCTGTTTTATAAACAGTATTTTGACTCTAGAAATAGGCATATTCCTCTATTTCTGCAGGTGTGTTTGCACTATCCAAATCAAATCATGATTATTACTCTGATAAAGTGGAAACAACCAATGCAATTTTTTCCTCTGGCAAACATAATCGTCATTGTTACCGTTGTCATCTAAGCCTTATACCAATTAATTCGGATCAGCTACATGAATCCTATTCCACCATTCCACTCCATCAAGGGCTATAGCTTCAGTTAGACCATAGCTCATCAAGTCTTTTCTTACTACCTCCAGCCCATTGTCCTTTTGGGCCTTCCCCTTGCTCTTTCAGAGCCTTCAACTCGTACCAACTCCCCCTTCTAACCAGCACCAGTTACCTAGTCTCCGTTGCACATGACCAAACCATTTAAGGCTACCTTCCCTATTAATTGGTGCTACTCCCTAAGTTCTCTCAAATTCATTCATTTCTAATTCTATCATGTCTTGCCACTCCATCTCAATATCCTCATTTCGGCTACACTCATCCTATGAACATCTTGTTCCTTAACTGCCCGACATTTTGTCCCATGAAGCATGGCAGGTCTTATAACAATCATGATACAAGTTGGAAGTTTGTTTGGTGACTGCAATTTGAGGGCTACCTCATTACAATCTTTATGAAACAAACATCAGTGGTTTCTCGCATTTCCACTTGATTAATGATGGGGACATCATGTGCACACGCGCACGCACACCACCCCCTACGCATATACGTAAACGAAAGGAGGGCCCCACCATCAATCTGGCTCAATGGCGATGTCCAGGGAGGGCCTGCTAGCTAGAAGACGAAGTTTTGGTTCAAAAGGGTGGGCCCGATAGTCAAGAAAAGCCCATCATGGGATCTCATGATCGTGGCCCACTTGTCGGATTGATGTCATATTTTAGGTTTTACTTATTGTTATTATTTAGAACATCGTGAACGCTTTAGATTTATTTGTTTGGTTTTAATTTTAGTTTACTTCACCGCTAAGTAATAGGTTACGCACATGGTGCGAGTTTTGGGATATAGGATTTTTTTTATAAATAGGCACCCCTTGTAGTTCTTTTTATTCATTGAAGATTAATAAAAATTCTGCGTTTTCCTACTCTCTGAGTTGTGAAGCCTAATTGAATGCGAAGTCCTCCCTTCATCAAAGGGTTAACTACCGCGAAGCCACATTGACCCGATTCACCCCCATCCTCCATCATCTTCTTTTCCATCTTCCACCACCATCTATACTTCGAATTCGTCCCTTTTGTTGCATCAAATTTCTTCATTACAGCAGATTTTCAGATTTCGACCCGCCAGCGAGCTGAAACTTCGGCGGAGCACCACACACAAACCGTACATCGGATCGAGCTAATATTTGGGGGTTTTAGAGTCCATCCCTGGCCGACCAAGGACAAGGTGGACTTTTTCTGAATAGTGGGCCCCACACACATGCGGTCGTGATCACACGCACATGCGTCTGGGCCATTGTTATTGTCCACACGCGGGATCGTCTTTTGGTTCACGTTTTTATCTTCTTTTATCCTCTCATAGCTGTTTTTTTTATGAATCCTAAACCTAGATTACGTTTTCCCTAAGCTATTTGCCAATTTTCTCACCCTAGGGTTCCCCGAATTGAAATTTCTGAATCCCTTGAATTAAGGGTTGATTACTATGCATGTGTGGGTGATTATTTCTTATCTTTGAGTATCGTTTGGTTCATGATTCTTATTGTTCCAGCCTTATCATGTGTAGGCCTGGACCCGTATAGAATCCCCTTAATTGAATGTTTGGATTTTTATGTGGGATATGGAATTTGTATAATTATTTCTGAACTAATGTGATCTTAAGCCTGAAATCTCGCATATCATATTTAATTTTTCATGTCCTGCATCAAATTTAGTATCAGAGCCCAGGGTTCTTGTAAGGGAATTCATTACATGTTTAGGGTTTGGTTATGTCCATTACGCAACAATTCTCATCATATATGGCTGTTTAGAGGTCCATAAACCCTGACATAAGCTGCTGAAAAATTCTGTTATCCCCTTATTTGAATTATTTTAGAAATTAACTTATCTTTCTATTTATAGGTTTAGAAACTTTCCTTTATTATTATTATTTTTTTTTTTTTAAATAATATTTTTAGAAACTTTCTTAATCTGTTTTTAGAAACTAATTTCCTTTCTTTTTTTAGAAACTTTCTTTTTTTTTTGTTTTTTGAAACTAGGTTGTTTCTTTAAAAAAAAAAAAATCTTATATTTTGACAACTATATTGCTGAATTTTGGTTGGCACCTTATACTAAATATGGAACAATTGCAAGAGTCACTAAACAAGATATCTCAGACATTGGAGTCTATGATTAAGCGTTTGGAAATGGACCAATGCTGTGAACAACTTGATGTACGTATTATCCGACTAAAGACCATCTTTAAGACAGACCCCACCATTGGGGTAGATGTCCAATCTCAGGCAGGTGGCCAGGAGGATAGAATAATAAATGGAGGTGGCGAAGGAATCAGTCATAGGCATGCACCCGTACCCCTACCCCATGAGGAACATCAAGACCATTATTTTGAGGGGTACAACATGTGCGGCCTCGTGGCTAGAGAGAGTGCACCAGAGGCTAGTGTAGAGTTACCTACTGAGGTCATTCCGGTAGTAGATGAGTTTCGTGAGTTCACTCCTAATGATCTCCCGAATGAGTCTCCCCCTAAGAAGGATATAGAGCACACCAGAACATGGGACACTTTAATACCTAAAGCCGAGTTTATGTTTAATAGTTCTATCGATAGGTCCACAGGTCTCAGTCCTTATGAAGTCGTTACTGGTTATAAACAAGGAAAACCCATTGATCTTGTCCCTATGTCATTGTCCCATATGTCATCAGAGCTTGCAGAGTCTTTTGCGTATCACATTCATTCATGGCATCAAGAAATCAGGCAGAAGATCATGACTATTAATGAACATTACTCACTTTCTGCAGACCAACATAAATGTTTCCAGGAATTCAATGTAAGAGATTCTGTGATGATCCACATCAGGCTAGAGTGGTATCCTCGGGGAGCCGTTCGAAAATTACACGTGTATAGTGCTGGACCATTCAAAATTATAAAACGAAACGGTCTCAACGCGTATATGGAAAATCTTCCACCCTCCATGGGAATTAGTTCCACATTAAATGTGGAGGATCTAGTTACATTTCAAGGGGTCATTGATGCATTGTCCAACCTTTCGCCTAACCATCTTAATTCCTTAAACCTTTTCCTTGATCCATAGCTCCCTCCAGACCCATTTTTTCAGCCTCTACGTCTCATTCCTACCCGTCCCGACCCATTTTCCAGCCTCTACCTCCCATACCTACCTATCTTGACCCATTTTCGCAGCCTCTACCTCCCATACCTACCCCTCCCAACCTATTTTCTCAGCCTCTACATCTCATATCTACCCGTCCCGACCTATTTTCCCAGCCTCTACCTCTTATACCTACTCTTCCCGACTTTTCTTCTCAGCCTTCACCTCTCATACCTAACCTTCACACACCCAGAGAGGAAATAAAAGATATCCTGAACCATCGGATAGTTTCAACGTCGGACGGCGGGTTTCAGAAGTACCTAGTTAAATGGAAGTTACGCCAAGCTTCGGATGGCACGTGACTCACTGAGGAGGAACTTCAGAGACTTGATCCTGACATTTTGGATCGGTTTAGGAGTTTTATTTCGCCAGTGACGAAATCTTCACAGCCGGGAAGAATTGGTGGGGACATCATGTGCACACGCGCACGCACACCACCCCCTACGCATATACGTAAGCGAAAGGAGGGCCCCACCATCAATCTGGCTCAATGGCGATGTCCAGGGAAGGCCTGCTAGCTAGAAGACGAAGTTTTGGTTCAAAAGGATGGGCCCGATAGTCAAGAAAAGCCCATCATGGGATCTCATGATCGTGGCCCACTTGTCGGATTGATGTCATATTTTAGGTTTTACTTATTGTTATTATTTAGAACATCGTGAACGCTTTAGATTTCTTTGTTTGATTTTAATTTTAGTTTACTTCACCGCTAAGTAATAGGTTACGCACATGGTGCGAGTTTTGGGGTATAAGATTTTTTCTATAAATAGGCACCCCTTGTAGTTCTTTTCATTCATTGAAGATTAATAAAAATTCTGCATTTTTCGACTCTCCGAGTTGTGAAGCCTAATTGGATGCGAGGCCCTCCCTTCATTGAAGGGTTAACTACCGTAGTGCGAAGCCACATCGACCCCGATTCACCTCCATCCTCCATCATCTTCTTTTCCATCTTTCACCATCATCCATACTTCGAATTCGTTCCTTTTGTTGCATCAAATTTCTTCATTACAGCAGATTTTCAGATTTCGACCCGCCGGCGAACTGAAACTTCGGCGAAGCACCACGCACAAACCGTACATCGGATCGAGCTGATATTTGGGAGTTTTGGAGTCCATCCCTGTCCGACCAGGGGCAAGGTGGACTTTTTCTGAATAGTGGGCCCCACACACATGCGGCCGTAATCATACGCACGTGCGTCTGGGTCATTGTTATTGTCCACACGCGGGATCGTCTTTTGGTTTAGGTTTTTATCTTCTTTTATCCTCTCATAGCTATTTTTTTTATGAATCCTATACCTAGATTACATTTTCCCTAAGCTATTTGTCAATTTTCTCACCCTAAGGTTCCCCGAATTGGAATTTCTGAATCCCTTGGATTAAGAGCTGATTACTATGCATGTGCGGGTGATTATTTCTATGTGGTCTACTTGTGCAGCCAAAAGCAACCAAAATAAACAAAGAGAGAAATAAGCACATGCATAAGCTCCAAGGAAACTTAACCAGTAACAGTTATATACAGTTCTAGAGATTAAAAAACTTAATAGAGTTCATTCAACCACATAGAAAAACACAGTACACGCAAACAACACAAGCCAGACAGAGCAAATGCAATAAAGGCAGTGGGAACTACAAATCCAACTCTTTGAACCATCCGGTTCCGAACAATAGGATGCCCCTACCAAATGACAGTTTCATACGAGAAAATAGGAAGACCCAAGAACAGATGTATGGTTTTTACCCAAGCTGCGGCCTCGGAGGCACTCCAGGTTCATCACCTGAGAATGATCTACGAAGAGATTGACCTGAGAAACGCAGAAAATGGACAAGGAAAAGACGACATCTAATCAGACATCACAGTTGGAAGAATATGAAATTGGGACAAATAGAAAGAATCAGCACATCGTAATGCAACCAGACACCAATGGCATTGCCAAGCAGCTACTCTATACAAATGTGGCCCCATGGTTTGCTGATCCAGACCATTGATCCAGTAGGATCTGTTGTTGGTGGCAGGTATGCCCCAAACATCTTCCTGATTGAAAGATCCATATAAGAAGAATAGAAATAGATAGTTAAGAAAAAACACAAAAATGGTCTGTTAAAAGTGGCCCACTCATGACCATGATATCAGCAGTAGTCTGGATGACTGAGCCATGGCCCATTTACACAGAAGGATGCATCATGACACCATTCATGTTCTGATATAACACAACCCGTTAATTCCTTAAGAAAAAGAAATAACAATTCATGTTCTGATATAACACAACCCGTTAATTCCTTAAGAAAAAGAAATAACAGCTAAATGGAAGTATACCTTTGGTCCATACTGTCTGATGAACCACTCAGATGTGTCGGGGTTCGAGGCTTCAAACATGGTTTTCTGAATTCCTATGCGACTTATGATCTTTGCAATAATGTCCGTCCGCAGAGAATCTGCATATTTGCAAACATCATCTGCATCGATCATTATCATATCTGCCCCGGCTTCTAAGCATCTCTCAGCCCTTCTGATCAACAAGTCCACATCTTCAACAACTTCTGCAAAACAAGAAACCCTTGTTATTAGGGAATCAGATTTGAAGTTTTTTTTTTCTGATCAAGCTGGTTGAATCATTCAAATTTAAAAAACAAAAATAAGAGAGAGAGAGAGAGAGAGAGAGAGAGAGAGAGAGAGAGAGAGAGAGAGGGGGGGGGGATCTTTTGCATGGTCTGAAAATTGTAGGGGCACAACAAAGAATCATCAAGTGGACCCATCAAAAGAATTCGAAACGTGGAGACTACCGTGTATAGTCAGATTCTAGACATGGTCTGAAATTTGTAGGGGTTTAACAAAGCATCATCAACTGGACCCATCAAAAGAATTTGAAACATGGAGGCTTCCGAGTATAGTCAGATTACAGACTTGGCATATACATCTTCTTTTACCATGTAATTAATGCAGCAAATGAAATCACCTGATTCCCTTGCAAAGTAGGTCTGCCTGAGGGTGTCGACTAGTCAGGCTAGCCCACAAGAGGCAAGGTTCTGGCCTTCAACTCCTAGACCGATAGGGTCAGGACCATTTTTAGAAGTTCATGCACGATCAGTAATTGGGCCTGGCCATGTCAAGGTCACTGGTCTGTCTAGTTTGATCAGGCCAGGTTGGGCTGAGCCATGATAATAATAGTGCATACTAGCTGCACATATATTTATTACACATCATTGAAAAACATGCAGAAATTGCATAAATGGCTGAGTCAAGCTTGGAAACTTTTAATTAGGTTGGCCTCAGAGCTAGATAACTTGGCCTGTTTTAGCCTCGGGGTTGAAGACCCTCACATGTGATGGATATCATTGAAGAAAAGAAGAGATTTTTGCACAAGCCACAATTCAAATGTGGGGGCCACCACCTAGACTTTCCAACCTATACTTGTGTCTAGAACAGTGGTATTTTACCCGGACTAAAGAGGACCCCATGTGATCAGGAATCAGGTCCCAAAATGGGACCTGGTAGAGTTGTGCAGAAATTTCAAGTACCTATGTTTGGCCTCGTGCCAAAAATGGTATATGCACATCCAGCGGGTCCTACCTTATGGGTTTTGGAGATCATACATAGGACTACCAGGGGGACCTGACGACATGCCAAAAGGTGGCCCCATGTGATCGTGGGATGCGCCCAAAAATGGCCCAAAACCATTTCTGCATTACATTACCTGCACAGTTTTCCAAGTACACATGTTTGGGCCATTACCATAAATTGTACACGCACAACCAAGGGGGCCCCACCTTGTGGGTTTTGAAGCTCATGCATAAGGCTATTAGATGGTCATTTCCTTTCACTAGGTGCGTGATGTAGGATAATTAACCACTTGCTTTAAAAGCTCGAACTAATAGATAATGGCAAATTAATCCCTTTATCTCATAGCCTAGGCCCCAAATCTCCAGTGAGGACTGAGGAGTCTCGAACACGAGACCTCTTACTCTGAGACCAATTTGATGCAGGAAAATTAACCACTTGCTCTAAAAGCTCGAACTAATAAAGCATAGTGAATTAATCCCTTTATCTCATAGCCCTGACCCCAAATCCACGGGTTAGGTCCATGGCCGAACCCTCCCCATGAGCCCCAAATCCATGGGTTAGGTCCATAGTCGAACCCTCCTCATGAGCCCCAAATCCATGGGTTCCACGAGCCGCCCACCCCGAGTGTGCCTCTGCATCACATAGGCCACCCCACTCAAAAGTTGCACCTTTTTATTCCAATCTCATTACTCATCAGCTCTCATGCACAGCTGATCCAGACCTGGGCCATTGACATCTTGAGCACATTACAGATTTTGGGGCATATTCTCTTTTCATGATGTATTTCTGTAACTCTTTGCTCTATTAGAAAGAGTTAATGGAACTTTCCAGCTGGTATATCTTCTTTTTCCAACATTAGGATACATTGAGAGAGAGAGAGGATGGCAATTCCACTGTCCAAATTGCTGTCCAATATGCATCTCTTATAAACAACTGGCTGAAAATGAGACATCTATACAGCATTGAATGATAGGACAGAAAGGTTTGCAAGCCCCTTAATTACCTTACTCACGCTAGATGTGCCAACCTGGAACGTTTATCCAGGAGTCGTGTGCATGAGGTGGGACCCAGTGTGAAGAATGATCTGGAGTAGAATTCAGTCTGGTCCACTAATCAGGGAGTCGCCCATTCAGGTTGAATGTAGACTATTGGCAAGTTTTCTTAAACCATCCATGAATTCCATAAATGCATGGATCACCTGATTAGTGTACCAGCTCCACCAGACCATCTTTATGGAGGAAGCCACCTGGTGCATGGATCAGACATCCCACAAGCGTGCCATGACTGTCATCATAGAAAGGTGCCTATGGGTAGGGTGCATGTTGGGCAAGCAATCCTCTGCACTTTTTATTTTTGATGAGTAGCAAGCCTCTGGATATGAGCCTTTTTAATCATTTGTGTTTGTACTTTTAATGAGGTTTCTCCCTTACCAGATTGTTGGGGTACAGGAGCTATATAAGCCCCAAATGCTCTATGACCCTGAGCAGGAATGTCAGATGTGTCGAATTTCACTGCAAACTGAGGCTTGGCTTTCAGACCTCCTCTCTTAATCAAGCGCACAAATCTCAAGAGAGATTCTTCCGGCATTTGAAGTGAACCAGCATTTAGTTCAATAGTGTCAAACCCCAAATGCTTGCATTCCTGTAAAGATGTAAGCGCATAGGTTGAAGTTGAACTTGACCAGATGATAGGGCTTATAGAGAAAATAGAACTCGGGAGAAAATATGCAGTCCTTGACCATGGAACATGCATAGTATCCTTTGAGGTATCAGCTTGTACAAGTTGACCCCGTGGTTCAGTGATCCAGACTGTTTATCCAAATGGGCCCATGGTTCTGTGATCCAGACTTTTGATCTTATGGACCTCACTATGAGTGGATCATGGCCCAAATGAGAAAATCCAATCCCTTAACAAAACCATATAGCAGGGGTCCAACTGTCAACTGAGAACTCGTCAAACATTGGATGGCTAGAATATTGCAATCTGGAAGATTTTAGGGGCATGGTCCCTCCAGCGTGGGTCATATCAGATCAATGCTCTAGATCAAGGTACCATTTCTACAAACCGAAACCAGATGATGCTATACGCATCTTCTAGAAAGGGATCAATTCCTCATCTGCACATACCTCGACATACTGTTCAAAAGCAGCTGGTCCTTTCCGAAGCAAATGTTCTGCCCAGTCGCCAGTACTAACATAAACATTATGCTTATGTGCCATATCCGTTATTTCTTTTATGAAGGCCTTTGGCATCAAACTGTTCGATCCACCGGAGAATTTCAAACCATCAACAAACTGTCCCGTAGATTCTAAAATATCCTGCATGGAGCATCAAAAAAGAATTAGCACCTGATTTGCTAAAATTAATTCTATGCAATGATAACATTTATAGCAATGAGAGATTGAAAAATAAAAAATAAAGAAGAAGCAGAAGCAGGAGGAGGAGGAGGAGAAGATGATGATGATAGACAAAAGCAACACTTCGGACATAATTTAGAATCCCTAAAAATTATAATAGCATGAACAACTTCACGTTAACTGCTCCAAATAACAAATCACCTTCAGCTTAATGAATTAAAGAAGTGGGGGCAATGGACTCGTATCCAGTAACCAGGGAATAGATAAAGAATAGCAACTTGGGAAAGATAAACTAAATAACTAATCAAAATGCCTTAAAAAACACTGCTTCAACCAGCAAAAACATAATTATTACAGATATGTCCAAGAGTGGAAGTATGATGCTCAATCCATGAATATACACGGAATACACAGGATTGCAGTTTGTACAAGTGGTGGCCATGGTTCATAATCTGGACCATAGGTCCGTTGTGGCTCCCTGTGGACGAACCATACCCCAAAAAATTTCCAAGATTGGAAGATCCTAGCTGCTAATCGTGGGCATTTCATCGGTTGAATCAGGACCTGTTGCCGTATTTTTCTGCCCGACCATCCATGTCCAGGCCGCAAACTGAAAGGTTAGGAATGTCCTGTCAAGAATAATTTTATTAGGGAATGGTTCATACACTTGGGTTCAACATACTAATGGTTTGGATCATGGAACAAACAGGCCCGCTCATACAAACTGAACAACTGGGTACACTGTGAATATCCTTGAAGGTGGATAACATATTTCCTCTATCATAACAACTTGAGGAAAAAAACAAAAAGAACCTCTTTCAAAGACGTGGCATGTATTAATTGTAAAGGCAATGCTTTAATTAAACGAAAACTGACCCAAGATTATATGACCAAGCCTGACCATTAACAGATTGCTAAGCCTGTGATCCACTTGATCCAACCCACCTCTAGAAAATATACATACATAAATATATATATATATATATAGAGGAATGCTCACCTGCGCACCTTCTTACGTGCGCACCTTTGCACACACCATAGAGACTTCTACCAAATTATAAAATTTCCCTTGTAACGAAATACCAGAATACCCATACATAAAAGAAAAAATTACAAAAATGTCACTCAATGTTAGCACAAAACTCTAACACTCCCCCTTTGCACTAACTTGAGGTACCACACCTAACGGTGTCTTAAGTTCTTTGAATTAGGCTTTTGATAGCCCCTTCATGAAGATGTCTGCCAATTTTGTCCACATACTTACGGCAATCAACTTGATCTCATCTCCAAGCACCTTCCCACGAATGAAGTGACAATGAACTTCTATATGCTTTGTTCTTGCATTAAAAAGGGGTTAAAAGACAGTCGAAAAGCACTTTAATTATTGCAACATATCTCAATTGATTCTTCAATAGCATGAGAAATATCTTCAATGAGCCTTCTCAACCATATACTCTCTTAAGCGACAAGAGTTACAGCCACGTATACAGCAACCATCGTTGATTACTCCCTACGACATCATGATATAGTCATCAATCCCACGAAAAAGATGTAACTAAAATAGGTACTTCTCACATAACTGAATAATTCTTCTAATAGCATAAAGATGGGTTTTCTTGGAATTTGCATGAATTGACTAACAACTCCCGAAGGTAAATGAAATTTTGTGTCTAATGATGGTGATATAAATCCAGATTCCTACCAACATCCAAAATTAAAATTAGCGTCCTTGAGTTTCTTTCCTTCATTTGCCTTGAGCTTGTGATTTTGTTCAATCAGAGTCATTGATTGCTTGCATTTTTCCATGTCAAACTTCTTATGAATCTTACTCATGTATTCATTCAAATCACAAATAATCTTTCTTTGCACCTATTCACCTCTAGACCAAGGAATTGTTTTAACTCTCCAAAGTCTTTCATCTCAAACCAAATCAAGAGTATTTTATAAAGCCTTGTGGTTTCTTTAACATTGTTTCCTATGGCTATCATATCATCCACGTACAAGAGAATCATAACATGCTTATTTCCATCAATCTTTATAAACATACTAGAGTCCGAAATTGCTACTTTATGACCACAAAGTATTAAATATTAAATATTCAGAGATTTTACCATGCCATGTTCTAGGAGCTTGTGTAAGTCAATAGAACACCTACTTGAGCTTGCACACATGATTTGAATACTTTTCCAACTTAAACCCGGGTGGTTGCTCCATGTCAATTGTACGATCAATTTCTCCATAGAGGAAAGCATTATTCACATCTAATTGCCAAAGGTTCCAACCGTTGCATGCTATGAGAGAGATGATGGCCCAAATCATCATCATTTTAGCTACTGGGCCAAGTCTCTCGTCATAGTCTAAACCATAGTATTGTGAGAAAAGCATTGTGAGAATCCTTGTGATACGAGCCTTACTTCATTGTCTAGAGCCATTCATATTGCATTTTATTTTGTAAACTCACGTGAAATGGGTTCAGCATCCACTGGCTTAAGAACTAAATTCTGCGTATCATTCTTAGCTAGTGCCATAATTTCTTCTTTTATTGTGGATTCCCTCTTTGAAATCCCTTTAGCTTCTTCATATGATGTCAATTGTTCATCATCTATTGGCCCTACAAGAAAACAATGAGCAATATTCACAAAATTCACATGATCTTCTCTATACCTTATTAGCACCCTTCCTTCCCAAATCGACCTCCACAAGGTTGGTTGATCTTCATTCTCTTGGGTTGAGTCATTTACTTCTTTGCTCTCCTCAACTTGATCATTCTTCTTATTTGTAGAAGAATGATCCCGCCCAATAATCAATGAAGAACTTGGAGGAGATGATTCATTTCGATCATCGGGTGAATGAGTAATCTTCATATTATGGATTTCTTCCATCCCCTCGCTTATGGGAGTTGTACGTAGGGTAAGAATCGGTTGTGCATAATAAGATGAGACTTCATCAAATACTAACATCATGAAATATAACGGTCTTGTCTGTTTTTTGGATCCTTTATCTCCAATCTTTTCTGTGTTTCATACCCCACAAACACACACTTTATAGCTTTTGCTTCAAGCTTTGTTCCTTCTTCATTGGGAACATAAGCATAACATGTAGAACCAAAAACTCGTATTAAGTGGCCAATAGCCGCACATATAGTGATTCAAATGGCAGTTTGCATCTCATTAGAGCTAGGAGGAAGCGGAGTTATTACATCGCATGCATACAACATTGCTTCTGCCTGTAACTCCTTGGGCCAATTTTTGGCATGTATCCAACTCCGACATACTTCTGACGAATGCCTTACCTACGCTTAGAAACACCATTTTATTGTGGTGTCCTAGCACAAATCAATTATCTCTTTATGCCATGTTCATAAATAAAAATAAAAATCAAGAAACTGATTAGATAAATACTCTTCTTGTCACTTCTTAGGTACTTTTTTCTTATCTCATGCTCCCCTTAACAAAGTCTTTCAAACGACTTAAATTTTGAGAAAACTTCATATTTTTCTTTCATGAAAAATATCCATGAGAACAACAAAATCATCTACAAAAACAAGCATATACTGAAGCACTTGATAACTTTCCATTCTACATGAGCCAAGAACATCCAAGTGAATTAATTCTAAAAGCCTTATGCTCCTTACAGAAGAGGTTTCAAATGGGTACATAATGTGCCTTGCCTTATTGAAACCCTTTACAAATGATCTCCCTTTGAAGATCTCCCAAATTAGGAATTCCTCGATCAACCTATGGGCAACAATTTGCTTAAGCTTATCATGTCCACCATTGGCTAGTCGAGCATGTCATAATATCGCATTATTACTTCAACTAGTCTTCTCCACATAAGTGTCATTAGTCGATAAAACAAATAAGATTTAACCTTTTCCTTTTAAAACAGCATTAGCATCCAATGAACTAATATTCTCCATAATATTAATATCTGGGAGCGAAATAAAACATATTTACTGGCACTGGAAATTTGAGAAATGGAGATGAGGTTTTTAGTCATATAGGGAACATGATAGATGCTCTTCAAAGTTACAGCTTCCACTTCCACAGTTCCACTCTGGTCTTCACTTTAACACAACCTTCATTCTCCATGGGATATATCGAATTGCCGGAAGACACGATTGCATCATTTCCCAACTCGCGCAACTCTGAAAACAACAAACCATCACCGATTAGATTATGAGAACAACCGGAATCTTACAAAATCTCTTTTGTAGTCTATGGTTGCCAAAGAAACCTCATAGCGCATTTCTTCAATTGAAGCAAGAACCAAAGCTTCATCAGCATGATCCTCTACATAGACCTTCATGGTGACAAGACAAGCTTCCCAATCCTTGTGGCCGCCATCCTTTTCTTCAGTTCCATACTTTCATGTGCCAATGTTGTCGTCACTCGTCAATAGTTTTAGATCTACAATCCTTCTTCGTATGCCCAATTTTTCCACATTTGAAGCACCAGAAGTTCTTGGGCCATTTTGATTTTTCTCCATTTTGAGTTTCTCCTTCTTTAACTTATCTTTGAAAGTTATTTTGTCATCCATAAAAATAAAAAATAAAATCTCCCAATCAACTTAGATCTTTTCTTTTGCTTTCCAGAAAATAAAGCATAATCTTTTCCATAAAGTAAAATTTAAGCCATTTGTAATGCCAAAACTTCTTGTTTTGAAAAACTATTTTCAAACTCAATAAGTGATGCTTATGTTGCTTGCCCTTGAAGAGATGTAACAAAAGGTATGTATTCCTTTCAAAGGCCCCGGATTAAACACCGCTTTAGCCTTGCTTCGATCACAGGTTCATCCAGATTCAAAAACGAAATTTCTGTACAAATAATTTTTAACTTTAAAAAAAAAAAAAAGGTATTTTGCAATCGTCATGTTACCTTCGGAAGTAAGGGCTAGCTCATTCTATAGCATTTGAAGTCTTGCCATATTTTTTTGAGTGAAGAGCTTTTTGAGACTCCCATACTCCCTTTGGGAACTCAATATTGCAGATATGCAGGACTCGGTGCATGAATTTCTTTGGACTTGGCATAGAGGAGGAAGTGGGAAGGCAAATAAAGTCATTTGGAGGCTTATTGATATGGCAGCCTTTTGGGCGATTCGGAAAGAAAGAAATGAGCGATGTTTTCAAAACGGGAGGTCTTCGGTTTGCGGGGTGATTAATGTAGTGGTGGAGGTTGTTAAGGATTGGGCGCCTTATGCACTGCCAACTATGGCTGTTTGATTTCCTTTTCATTTAATTCCCTTTGCCTTGTATTCTTTTCCTGTCTTTGGCGGGCTTTTAATAAATTTTGCTCTCTCAAAATAAATAAAATTTTTTATTGCAGATATGATCGAACAAGTCTCTTTGGATTGTTCCCCATAGATCAAAGAGAGCTTTCTTGCATCGTATTTTCCACTTTACTCTTGCCCCCAGATTTTCCATTGGGTTCTCTAGTTTTGTCTGTTCAAACAATGCTATCCCATGGATCTTTCCCTTGAAGATAAGCTTTCATACACAATCACCAACATTGATAGTCAGAGTTATTGAGCTTCTCCATGCCAAATTGATTCAACTCACCATTTGTGTCCATCCTTGGTGACCCGAATCAAACTGCCAAAAGTTGCATTCTTCCACTCGAATCTCTACTCCTTACAAGGAAACAAAAAAAAAGAAAAGGAAGCGCTCCACAAAAGAAGAAGAAGAAGAAGAAGAAGAAAACTCCACCAAGCTAACAAGATAGCTCTGGCCACCATGATATGAGTTATCCAACTCCCAAAGTGTAGCTGGATGTCCTAAAATCACATGCTCAAGGCCATAGAAGAACAATGAAAACCCTCACCCCATTGCAAGAAGAGCACGCTTAAGAGGAATCAAGAAAAAGGATTTATTCACTGACAACAACAACCTCTACAGCTGAAGCTTATGAGCACAATTTCTCACATGCACAATGCAAACAATATCCTTTACCTATATATAGATACTAGGGAACTTTTTAGGCACAATCTAGAGGATTTACTACTCATGGACTTTTCCAGATGTCTTTACGGTCATACGAATTTCTACACATTTCTTCCCTGGACAATTCCAAATATTAGAAAATGACAATTTTATCCCTTCCTGGAGTCTTCTACAAAATTACAAAAATGCCCTTTAGGCCTATTCAGTTTTCCAATTACAAGGGTAAATGAATGTAATGTTGTCTAATGTCTTAAATATGTCTATAACAGGGTCTATCAATGACATCGACAAATGCTCGAAAATTCTAGTTGGTTGTTGGATAGTTTGGAGGTTGCTACTCGATGGCATCAAAGGATCTTCAATGTCATCGACTGGTCTTTGATGGGTGTCCCATCGAAGGCGCGCGCAGTTGCGTGATTTGTTTCCTATTTCGATTGCGATAGTATGAATCCTGGGTGTAATCGAGATTAGGGTATAGTTAGAGTTCTTTAAGACATTCCTAAGGGTTCAAGACCATTGCTAGGGTTCCAAGGAGGGTTTTGGGGGTTTTTCAAATCAGTAAGTCCATCTATCTCTTGTAATATTTCTTTCATAGTGGATTGTTTGTCGCTTTGTACTGCGATTTTTTCCCGTGAGGGTTTTTCCACATAAAATTCGTGTGTTCTCTATTCGTTTAGTTTATGTTTAATTTCTTCTTATTTGATTGAATTCAGGTTTACTTTTGTGCAACCCCCAACAAGTGGTATCAGAGCTAACGTTGAGGTTTTGAGTTCTAATCTGAAACATATTGACGAAAGGATCTAACGTGAAGTATGAAATGGAGAAGTTCACCAGTAAAAATAATTTTGAACTGTGCAAGTTGAAGAAAGGCCTTTTAGTTCAACAAAGATTGCAACTGCTCTCCTTAGTAAGGCGAAGCGTCTGGCATCTATGAATGATGAAGAGTGGGATGAACTTAATGAGAGGGTTACAACATCAATCTAATTGTGCCTCGTGGACAATGTTCTCTATAATGTCCTAAATCAAAGACCGTCGCAGTTGTATGAATAAAACTTGACAGTTTATACATGAAGAAATTCTTGGGCAGTCGTTTGTATCTTAAAAAACAATTCTACAATCTTAAGAAGACAGAGGGATCGGATATCAATGAACACATGAGCACTTTCAGTGAATTGCTCTACAAACTGACAAATGTGGAGGTTAAGATCAAGCCTTGATTCTCTTCAATTCGTTTCTACCATCTTTCGAGAATCTGATAGACATGTTGATCCATGGTAGGGATACCATCGATGTCAAAATTGTCATCACAACCCTTCGTGAGAAGCATATGAAAAAGAAAGACAGTAGCGAGGGTATATCTACATATGCGTTGGTTACCAGGGGAAGGAATTGTGAATAGGAAAAGAAAAATTCCCAATCGAAGTCCAAATCAAAAGGAAAGGGCAAGATGAAGTGTTGGAATTGTGAGATGACAAGACACATGAAAAATGATTGTCGAAATCCTAAGGCTCAGATGGGAGAAAAGTCTGATAATGTGATGAAAGAGGCTAATACAGTGCAATCTGGCGAGGAGGTGGATGGTGGTGATGTCTTGACCGCATCCAAATCTGGTTATCTCAGTAACAACTGGATTTTGCATCCTCGTACCACATGACTTCTCACAAAGATTGGTTCACCAGTTCCAGCAAGAACAATAGTGGACAGGTTTTGTGGGCAATGACATTGCCTGCAAGGTAATTAGTATCGGTTTGGTGCACATTAGGATGTTCGATAGGGTGAAGTGTATCCTGACAGATGTAAGACACGTTCATGACCTTAGGAAGAATCTTATCTCTCTTGGGGCACTAGAGGCACTTGTGTGCAAGTTCACTAGTTTTGATCAAGTCCTTAAAGTTTTTAAATGGGTTGTCGTAGTGATGAAAGCACAATAGAATAGAAATCTGTACAAGTTGATCGGGAATACCGTATCAGGTGGAATTACAGTGTTTGTAGCGAAGTCCACATTGACGCATTTGTGATATGCTCGTATGGGCCACATGGGCGAGTGTGGCATGAAGATACTTTCTTATCATAGCTTAATTATTGTTTGTAAAAGCATTGATTTTCATACATGTAAACATTGTATATATTGTAAACAATCTCAGCTAACTTTTAAGACTGAAAAGCATGTATGTAAAGGAGTGCTTAATTATGTGCATTCAGATGCATGGGGCCTGTCACCATGAGGCTCATCATTTTTTATTTCATTCATAGATGACAACTTCGGGAAGGTGTGAGTTTATTTCCTAAAAAATAAATCCAATGTATTCACCACATTCGAGGTGTGGAAGGCAATGGTTTAGAAGCAAACAGGGAAGAAACTGAAGGTTCTAAGGACAGACAATGGAGATGAATACACTTCAAAGGAATTTAATTAATTTTGTAAAGATGAATGGATTATAAGGCACAATACAGTAAGGCACACACTTGTACAGAATGGTGTAGCGGAATGTATGAATCTGACTCTCTTGGAGAGAGAACCCGAAGCATGTTGAGTAATGCTGGATTGGGCAAGGAATTGTGGACTAAAGCCGTGAATACAGCCTGTTATTTGGTGAATAGGTCCCCATCTAAGCTGATAGATTATAAAATTCCTGAAGATGTGTTAAGCGGTCATGATGTTAACTACTTAAAGTTGCGTATATTTGGTTGTAATGCTTACTCTCATGTATCGTTAGTTAAAAAAGATATGCTAGACCAAAAAGTGAAGAAACTTGCCTTTTGGGCTATGGCGATGGCGTGAAAGGGTACGAATAGTGCGACTGAGTCACTCGAAAAATCAATTTAACCCACTACGTCAGATTCGATGAGGATTCCTTGTTCTGCAAGGACCAAAACAAGTAACCGAAAAAATCGACAATGATCGACGTTGAAATTGCAAGGGGTGAGAGAGTTTGAAGCTGAGTTGTAGACGGAGGTACGGGAGCAAGTGGAGCAGCCACCTCTCAAAAGAAATTCAATGAGAGATCACGGATTGTCAGTTAGATACAGGGATGACTCGAATATTGCATTCGCTCTAATTACCGACGAGGGGAATCCATCTTCTATCCAGAAAGCATTAGATGGTTCTGATGCTAAGTGGATAGTGGTCATGCATGACGAGATGGACTCTCTACATAAGGATGAGACATGTGAGCTGGTGGAGCTTCCAATGGGAGGAAAATTGATCGGTTGCAAGTGGATCTTCAAGAAGAAGTAAGATATATACAAAGCAAGATTGGTCACGAAAGGGTATGCGCAAAAGGAGATTGTCAACTTTAGCGAAATCTTCGTGTCCGTGGTCAAGCGGGTGTTTATCATATTTTTATTGTCATTGGTTTCCCAATACAACTTGAAATTGGAACAGATAGATGTGAAGACTGTTTTCCTACATCGAGAGTTGGAGGAACAAATTTACATGAAGAAACCAGAAGAGTTCGAAATAAAATGTGTTGAGAATAAAGTTTTCAGGTTAAGAAGGTCATTATATAGCCTGAAACAGGGGCCTAGGTAATGGTACAAAAGATTTAATACTTTCATGATGAGTCAGAGGTTTACCAAGAGTGAGTATGATCATTTTGTCTATTTCAAGACATTGAATGATGGACAGTTCATTATACTGGTACTGTAAGTAGACGACATACTTATCACCAACCACAGCATGTCTAAGATCGATACGTTAAAGGCTCAATTGTCAAGGAAATTTGAAATGAAAGATCTTAGGGCTTTGATAAGTTCGGTATGAATAAGGCGAAACCGGTTAGCACACCCCATGCTACTCACTTCAAGTTTTCTTATGAATAATGTTCTACTACAGATGAAGAAAAGCAAGTGATGTCTTGAGTACCCCATTCGAGTGTCGTTGGTAGTTTGATGCATGTCATGGTCTCCACAAGACCAGATATTTCACATGCAATGGGTGTTGTGAGCTGATACATGGCTAGCCCCGACAAGCAACACTGGTAAGTAGTGAAATAGTTACTTCGGTATATTTGAGGTACGGTGGACTACATCTTGACATTTAAAAAGTCAAAGGACAATTTGATAGGCTGTGTTGATTCAGACTACGTAGGCTGTGTGGATAATAGAAGGTCGACTTCTGACCACATATTTATGTTAACGAGTAGAGTATTCAGTTGGATGTCAAAGCTCAAGTACGCAATGACACTTTCCACAATTGAAGCTGAGTATATGCCCGTGACAGAAGCATTCAAAGAAAGTGTTTGGTTGAGGAGAATGATAAATTAGTTAGGGCTTTAGTAGGCGGTTGTGCCAATTAAGTTAACCATGACAACGAAAGCGCGATTAATTTAGCAAATAACTCTATTTATCACTCATGCACTAAACATATTGATATGCGTCGTCATTTTATCTGACAGGTGCTTGAGAAAGGAGGCGTAACTCTAGAGAAGATCCATACAAGCGTGAATTTGGCTGGCATGCTTACGAATGTGGTTCATATAGAGAAGTTCAAGTTTTGTGCAACTTCTCTGAGCTTAAGGAAGGCTTAATGAAGACGGAGTGTACATGAGAAGCGACGACAAAGCCATGATGGAAGGCAATTAGAAATGGTAGTGACAAGGAGCAATTGAGTATGAAGATTAAAGACATGGTAGATATTATTGTCTAATGTTTTAAATCTGTCCGTAGCAGGGTTTGTTGATGTCAACGACAGATACTCGATCCCATCGAGAAAATCCGGAAAATTCCTATTTAATTGATGGACAGTTATGGAGATTTAATGATAACATGTAAAAATGGTAACACCCATAAATCACGTAAAAATGGTAGATTTAATGATAACAAAAAACTTTAAAATGGGGCCCATCAGCTCAACGGTCCGGAATCGTGACTAAGAATGACGAAACCCCCATTGTGCGAATTCTGTCAAATCGTGAATCAAATGAATTGCAATTCTATTGAATTGGGCATCCAAATACATCCAATGATTATCAAATCCAACAAGAAAAATAAAAGAGAGAGAGAGAGGAGAGGAGAGAATGAACCTGAAGAGCGTTTTGGTTTAAGAGGGTATAGTGGGGCCCACGCATCTCTGTGACTCCATATCTGCGAGGCTTTTCGGGACGATCTTCGTCTTCGCAGAAGCTCTTCCATCCATAATACAACGACATTCTCTTAGAAACTCGGAGAGGGAGGGAGAGAGGGCGTTTGATTATTTTGCAGCTTCCGAAGTTTTCCGCTGATTCTGGGAGGAGTCATTTGGTTTTATATACATTAGCGAGTATGGATATCCATACGCATGCATGGAGCTGGTATACGTGGCACGCACGACCTTCAATCAAAACTCTCAAAATAGTTGGAAATTCTTGAATGTGGATCATAGTCCTAGATAAGATTGATTGGATGACTCTGAAATCCTCGATTTTCTTTTCAATATAAACCGTTCGATTTATGGCTAGAAATTGGTATTTCTTATCATCTGTTCAGTATTATTTTCATTCAGTAACCAAATAAAATGGTGATATATACTTTTGCACGGTTTGGATTTAATTAAAAGCATTTCTATATCTATAAATGATTTATGCATGCGTATTGATGGTGGTATTCTTCAATATTATCAATATTTTTTCTCTTCTCGAAGAGTCTTGTTCATTCGAGAGATTGGTCGCGAAGAAGATGATTGGGAAAAAGACAAAAAATTAAAAATTAAAAATTAATACTCTGGCAAAGTATAATGAATGATACTCCGGCATTTAAAGTTGCATATGTGACATGCAAGTAATTTAAATCAAGCCATATAGACTGTTTTCCTATTTTAGATGTATCATTAAATACAAAAAAATTATACTTATTTATTTGTATGGATGTAATTAAGAGGGGCATTTATTGGACGGTTAAAAATATAAAATCTCTTATGATCTTTTTTCAACAGAAAATATGTCCCTAATCAGAAGTTAGGTTTGTTCAACAAATCACAATTTGGGTTTGTGATTTAGAAACACTGTGTCCCTCAATTTTATCAGTTTAGCTTGAGCTAGCATGTCATAGTGTACGATTACTAAGTGCCAGAGTATCAATCAACATGTACATCCAGAGTATGAAAATTTCGGCATTTGGGTGAGAGAAATTGACGACTGTAAATGCCAATTTCTAACCAGCGTCTTTTCCAAACTTTCCCATACTTAAACTATTGTGTACGGACATACTATTTTCGTATGAAGAACCTTGCATTCAGTGACTAATAGCTACGGATTATAACCGTAGCTATTATTAGTGCAGCATTGGGATCTAGAAAACCATTGCCAGTTCGGTGCAACCCTGCCAAGGCCTGAGTTCTATGGGGCCCTCTACACACGTGGGAACCCCTTTTAGTTATTTTAGCATCTTTTTTTAGACCCTAAACACTCTCATTTCAAATTTTTCCTAATTTATGTTCCTCGAAACCCAAAAACTTCCCTCTAAGCTTATTTCTTACATCCAATCCTCTTCACCAAATCCCCTTTCTATAAATCCTTTTTTTCTTTAGGCCATCTATTTATTAAAATTCTTCTTTTCAAACTCAATTCCCTTGGAACCCCTCAGTCTCTAAACTCGTCTTCCCCAAGGGGGCATTTGGCACAAGGTATTAGATGGGATTAAGTGAGGTAGAATTGTATTTGGTCCCGTCCAATTTCATCTATCATTTGGAGAGGGTGGGAAAGGTTGGGATTAGTTGGGATGGAATTACATTTAGTTCCATGGAATTGCATTTGGTCCATGCAAGATCTCCGTGGATTTTAAAAACCATTACGCATGTAGGCCCCATGTTGATGCATGCATTTATCTATGTTGTTCATCCATATGTACCGTTTACATGGGACATTTTAGTTATATATGCGTACGAGTGAATGACAACTGTTGTAAATTTAGTCCGTTGATTACAATTCCATGGTCCACCAAACATGATTTTACTAATCCAATGTTTTCTACTAGTAAAATTTGTATCCCAAACATGGGATTAGATGGCTACAATACCATAGTATTTTTAGACATGCAATCATTGTGCAATAATTATGTTAATCTCATGTAATACAATTCAATACCATTCAAATCCATGGACCAAACACACCCCAAGGGATAACTACTTCGAATCCACGGAGCTGAAATTTCAGTGAGGGAAACTGAAAATTTAACAAGGCAAACATGAAATTCAGCAAGACAAATTGAAAATTGAGCGAGGCAAATTAAAAATTCAGTGAGGCAAACTGGAAGTTGGGTGAGGCAAATAGGAAGTTGAGCAAGGCAAGCCGAAAATTCAACGAGGTAAACTGAAAATTCAACGAGCCAAACTAAAAATTTAGTGAGGCAAACAACATATTGAGCGAGGCAAACTGAAAATTCAGCAAGGCAAACTGAAAATTCAACGAAGCAACCTGAAAATTCAGCGAGGCAAACTAGAAATTCAGCGAGGCAAATAAGAAGTTAAGCGAGGCAAGCTAGAAATTCAGCAAGGCAAACCGTAAATTTAGTGAGGCAAACATGAAATTCAGCAAGGCAAGCATGAAATTGAGCAAGGCATGGACTGCAAATGTAGCAAGGCAAACTAGAAATTCAGCGAGGCAAACTAGAAATTCAGTGAGGTAAGCATGAAATTCAGCTAAGCAAACTGCAAATTCAGCAAGGTAAACTGAAAATTCATCAAAGCAAACATGAAATTGAGCGAGACAAACCAAAAATTGAGCGAGGCAATTTAAAAATTCAACGTCGCAAACTAAAAATTAGGTGAGGCAAACCTAAAATTGAGCGAGGCAATCTGAAAGTTCAGCGAGGCAAACATGAAATTTAGTGAGGCAAACTGGAAGTTGAGCAAGACAAAATATAAATTAAGTAAGGCAAACTAGAAATTGAGCGAGCCTCAATATCCCCATTCAATATTTCAAATTTTCATTGAATATAAATTTTCATTCTCTATAAATTTTACAGAGAATATCAAATCACTTAATATAATACAACATTTCACAAAAATTTCTTCCCATCTTCCTCCCATGCCTGCGACAAATATCATTTATAGGTTACAGTCAAACAATCATAACTATTGACTTCCTCCAAATGACAGTGATTTTTTGCATATATGTTCCCACCAAAGTACGACCACTACACAATATATCGATGAATTTCATTACAAATATATCACAGTCATAACCATTTCTTTGCTTCGGTACCAATTTCTCTTCTTTGGTGATCCATATCTTCCATTCGAGTGCAACCATGTCTCCACTGGCATGGAAGAAAATGGAGAGTGCCTCGGTCATCATCTTGATTTAGAGCTCATTTCTCAAGCCAGCCGAACTTGGATGTAGTTATCTAAAAGCCCATTTGCTCAACCTAGCCAATTAGCTTTTTCAAAAATTCAAAATGTAAAGTCTATTTTCTCTCTCATTCTAAAATAATAAACTTTTCTTTTTCTATTTTCTAAAAATTTAAAAGATGAAAGGTGCAATAAAAAAGAAATAAGAGATTGCCTAAACAAATTTAGCCAACTATCGTGCTTCTCCAATTCACCCTTTACCGTATCAAACCACCATTTCAGTGAATGCTTAGATGATGGGTTTGGGAATCCAGCAAAAGAATCGTCACCTAAAAATATGAATTGCAAAATATATTAAAATTAAAGTTCACTAGATATTTAATGACTCGTAGTGTGAAAAATTAGACATAATCGAAAATAATTAATCACTTGATGAATTTGAGCGAGCTTCAGATGAAATAGAATAAGCCTCAATTGAAATTAAGCGAAGTAAACATGAAATTGATTGAGGCAAACTAGAAATTGAGCGAGGCAAACATGTAATTCAGCAAGTATAAAAGGAAATTGAGCGAGAAAAGCATGAAAATTCAGCGAGACAAACTAGAAATTTGGTGAAGGAAACATGAAATCGAGCGAGGGAAGTTAGAATTTAAGCAAGACAAACTGGAATTTGAGCGAGGCAAAACTGGGAATTGAGCGAGGCAAACTAGAAATTGAGCGAGGGAAGCATGAAAATTGAGCGAGGCAAACCTAGAAATTCAGCGAGGGAAACATGAAATTGAGCGAGGGAAGTTAGAATTTAAGCGAGGCAAACTGGAATTTGAACGAGGCAAAATTAAGAATTGAGCGAGACAAACTAGAAATTGAGCAAGAGAAGCATGAAAATTCAACAAGGTAAACTGAAAACTAAGCGAGGCAAACTAGGAATTCAGCGAGGCAAACATGAAATTGAGCAAGAGAAACATGAAATTGAGTGAGACAAACTATAAATTTAGCGTGGCAAACTAGAAATTAAGTGAGACAAACTGAAAATTGAGTGAGACAAACTGAAAATTCAGAGAGGCAAGTTGAAAATTGAGTGAGGCAACCTAGAAATTGAGCAAGAAAAACTAGAAATTAAGCGAGGGAAACATAAAATTGAGCAAGGCACATTGAAAATTGAGCGAGGCAAACTGAAAATCGAGCGAGGCAAACTGAAAATTCAGCGAGGCAAGCTGAAAATTGAGTGAGGCAACTTAGAAATTCAGCGAGGCATATTAGAAATTGAGCGAACCAAACTAAAAATTGAGTAAGGAAAACTGAAAATTTAGCGAGGCAAACTAGAAATTCAGCGAGGCAAATTGAAAATTAAGTGAGGCAAACTAAAAATTCAATGAGGCAAACTAGAAATTGAGGGAGACAAACTTAAAATTGAGCGAGGCAAACTAGAAATTCAGTGAGACAAACATGAAATTCAGCGAGACAAACATGAAATTCAGTGAGGTAAACATGAAATTGAATGAGCATCAAAGAAAATTGAGCGAGGCAAACATAAAATTCAGCGAGGCAAACTGGAAATTGAGTAAAATAAATAGGACATTTAGCAAGGCAAACACGCAATTCAGTAAGGTAAAGATGCAATTCAACGAGCATACAAAGAAATTCGACGATGCAAACTGAAAATTCAACGAGGCAAATATGAAATTAAGCGTGGCAAATATAAAATTTAACAACGCAAACATGAAATTCAACAACCCTCAAAGGAAATTAAATGAGGCAAGGATGAAATTCAACGAGCCTTGCTTGAAATTGAGCGAGGCTAACATCAAATGAAATTGAACAAGCCTAATGTGAAATTGAACGAGCCTATAATGAAATTGAGTGATGCTAACATGAAATTTAGTGAGGCTAACATGAATTTAAATTAACTTTAAGTGAAATTAAACGAGCCTAACACGTAATTGAACGAGCTTCACATGAAATTTAACGAACACTTCGGTGAAGTTGACCGAGCAATTCATGAAATTGACAAAGCAGTTCATAAAATTTACCGTTACATTACATGAATTTGTGGAAGTTCCTGGTCATATTTTTATCATTTATCTGTCAAATTCATGAATTGCTTAGGAAATTTCACTAATCATGCACCGGGAATGTCGGGACGACTCAAGCATATTACCGAGAAGTAGGTTAAATGGATCAAGAACTCTCGCAACTTGGAAATCAGATTGCTCAGTACGCTCTTATCATACTGAGTTAATTGAGTTGGGCCCGCCTTGAATGTATGTGGACTATCCACAATGTTCATCTATTTTTCCATCTAATTCAAGGGTTTGAGCCAAAAATCTTAGCATATCCAAGTATCAAGTGGATCATACCATATGAAACAGTGATTCCACCATTAAAACCTTGTTAGCTAGGCTTCACAGTGATGTTTTATTTGTCATCTATCATGTTCATAGGATGATGCATACATGGATGAACCGAAAACCTAGATGCAATCTTAATCCAACACTTCAATAGCCCGCAAAAAATTTACTTGAGCGAGACAAACTGAAAATTTACTTTAGCATCCACGAGAAGTAGAAAAGTATAGTCATTGGAGAAAAAAAGTCTAATTTCCATCCCTTTTATTGCTTGTCTCATTCTTCAGACAAGTCCTTTTATTGCATTGAAGCCCAAGTGGAACGTGAAACAACTTATAATTCCAAGTCAAGTCTATGATAATATAGATTTAAGACATGGAGATGACTCTTCTTTTTTCCAATAACTTCTCTATAGTAAAATAAAATGGTGAAAGGTCTAAATTTTGTGTTTTCAATTATTTTAATTAATTTCCTTTAGGTGGAACATTTTAAGTTCACATGTGCACAGGTAATTTAGGGCATGTAAAAGTTGGACATGGGCTCGAATTAGGCACTTAGGCCAATCATTGCGAGGGAAATTGGAAGTTGAGTGAGGCGAACTGGAAATTCAGTGAGACAAATATGAAATTCAGTGAGGATCAAGGGAATTTGAGCGAGACAAATATGCAATTCAACGAGCATCAAAGGAATTTCAGCAAGGCAACTGGAAATTGAGCGAATCAAACATGCAATTGAATGAGCAGCAAAGGAAATTGAGTAAGGCAAATAGCAAATTCAACGAGATAAACATGCAATTCAACGATCATCAAAAGAAATTAAGAGAGGCAAACAGGAAATTCAGCGAGGCAAACTAAAAATTCAGCGAGAAAAACTAAAAATTGAGCGAGACAAACTGGAATTTGAGCAAGAAAAAACTAAGAATTTAGCGAGGCAAACTAGAAATTGAGCGAGGAAAATTAAAAATTCACTGAGGTAAATTGAAAATTGAGCGAGACAAACTAAATTTTAATGAGGTAAACTAGAAATTGAGCGAGGCAAATTAAAAATTCAGTAAGGCAAACTGAAAATTAAGCGAAGCAAACTAGAATTTGAGCGAGGAAAAACTAGGAATTGAGCAAGGAAAAATTGAAATTGAGCAAGGAAAGCATGAAAATTCAGTGAGGCAAACTAAAAATTGAGCGAGGCAAACTTCAAATTGAGTGAGGCAATCTAGAAATTAAGCGGGCAAACTGGAAATTGAGCGAGGCGAACTGAAAATTGGGTGAGGTAAACTAGAATTTAAGTGAGGCAAACTAAAAAATGAGCGATGCAAACTAAAAATTGAGCGAGGTAAACTAAAAATTTGAGCGAAGCAAATTAAAAATTAAGCGTGGCAAATTGAAAATTGAGTGAGGCAAGCTAGAAATTGAACGAGACAAACTAGATATGTAGCGAGGCAAACTAAAAAGTTAGTGATGCAAACTAATAATGGAGCTTGGCAAACTAGAAATTGAGTGAGGCAAACTACAAATTGAACGAGGCAAATTGAAAATTAAGCGAGATAAACATGAAATTGAGCGAGGTAATAAAAAAATTAAGCGAGGCAAATAGAATATGGAGTGAGGCAAGCTAGAAATTGAGCGACGTAGACTAGACATCAAGTCAGTGAGAATAAAAATTGAACAAGGCAAACATGAAATTGAACGAGGCAAGCTGAAAATTTTACAAGAAAAATTGAAAATTCAGTGAGGCAAACATGAAATTGAGCGAGACAAACTGAAAATTTAGCGTGGAAAGTATACAAATTTAGCTAGACAAACTAAAAATTGAGCGAGACAAACACGAAATTGATCGAGGCAAGCTACAAATTGAGCGAAGCAAACTGAAAATTGAGCGAGGCAAATAAGAAATCGAACGATGCAAACATAAAATTGAGCGAGGCAAAAATGAAATTCATCAACGTGAACATTAAATTGAGCAAGCCTAGCATGAAATTGAACGAATCCTAACATGAAATTGAGTGAGATTCAAATAGAATTGAGCGAGTTTCACATGAATTTTAACGAGCAATGCATAAAATGGACTAAGCCTAACAAATGAAATTGACCGAGTCTAACTTCACATGAAATTGAACGAGTAGTCGGTCAATTGTCATCGACTTAGGCTCTTCTCAATTTCCATTTCAATTTCAAGTGTGCAATGGTTAAGTTTGACCAAGCACCCTTGGTGAATTACTAGTTGAATTTGCATAGGTAGTTAGTGAATTGTAGTTGAATTGTCATTAAATACTATAAAGGGAATTAACTATAAATTATTTCTCTAAACCCACTAGCGTTTTTTAAAGATCCATCGGATGCAAGTTGAGGAAGAGTGCTTTGGAGTGATGATTATTTTGAACCTTTTTAGATATTGTAAATAACTCAAATGGAGATAACATAGAATATTAGAAGTGTGTAAATGCAATCAGTTTGAGGGATTAACACTGGCCGAGATAGAAAATGACAAATGTAGGTTGATAATATCTAGATGTTCAACGGAGAATTTAGAAAGAAAAATGGTTAAAAAACGTGCGTGCGTGGGTTTTTATCGTTGCAAGGAGTGAAAGAAATGAGAGAGAAAATCAGGTGTATTTTCATCCTCAAATGCACTGTCCGTGAAACATTCAGACTGGGAAAGTAAGTTTGAGTCTGTGCAGAAAAGACGCCGGATAAAAGGTGGCGTTGGTTAATTTCTCGGAGTCAATTCGCGAGGGAAGAGATTGAAGACGGACGCGGATTTCCTACCAAAGGTTCAAGGATGCTGGGTGGGGCCCACCGAGATGTATGTGTGAAATCCATTTCGTCAATCCGTCTTGCGAGCTCATTTTAGGACGTGAGACCAAAAATAAGGTGAATAAAAGACTCAAGACGGTAACACGAGGGGAAATTGTAGAAAAAAATTTCTACCGTTGAAACCTTCCTGACCTCCATCTTGATGTGTATATGCTATCCAAACCGTTTATAAGGTCACTATCAATGAGATGAAGTAAAAAATATAAAAAATATTCTGATACAAAACTTTTATGGCTATAAGAATGCTTCAACGGTACTCATTGAGTTATCACTGTTTCCTCTCGTGTGGCCCATTTGAGTGTTGGATACAACTATTTTTTGGTCGCACGTCCTGAAATAAGATGGCAAAACGTATGAACGGGGTGAATTTCTCACAAATATCTCTATGGTGCACCAGCATACTTGCGCAGGAACTCCCAAACTCATGTGCTGACGTGGCACAGGTGTCCAAACTATCATTGAGAAATTTACGACTCTACGACCCATTTAGGGCCCACCTTATTTTACCTGGGAAGAGTAAGGAACATCTGCACAGACACCTTCCCAGAGGTTGAAAATGCCCATGCTTTTTCAGCATTTTAAAAAAGTTGGCGCTCCCTATGCTATTATAATTACAGCCATGGATAACAAAATTCATAGTCATAGATGACAGTCCAGGGTGAGCTCGCCAAATTTGCGTCCCACGCCACTTACTGGCCTATCCAGCGGGGCCATGCCCACCTAGAGGTCCCTATTACTAAGGATTATAACCGTAGCCATTTGCAGACCGCCGTGACACCAATCTATAAAAAAAAAAATTTCATTTTTTACATGGAGAACTTTATTCTACCCCTAATTTTCTCAAACATATATTTATATAAATATGTATATATAAGCATATAAAAAAAAATTCTCCTTTTTTCATTTCTTTCTTCATTCATTTAAAAAGTATATCTTCCAAACCAAAATTAGTTACTCTATGAACCTCATATAATTTTGGGGTAGGAGAAGCTACTTTAGCCAACCAACCTAGTTATTTTCTAAGATTCCATCAGGTCGATGACTGTGAAATGCATGGGAATGACCATGAAGTGCATGAAAATGACCATGAAGTGAAGGGAATTGACAGTGAAATGTATGGAAATGACCATAAAATAAAACGGAATCGCCGAAAATAACCGTGAAATGCATGAAAATGGCTATGAAGTGAAGCGAATTGAGCGTGAAATGTATGGAAATGACCGTAAATCAAAACAAAATCACCGGGATTGACCGTGAAATGTATGGAAATGACCATGAGACGAAGCGAATTGATTGCGAATTGCATGGAAATGACCGTGAAATGAAGCGAATTGACCGTGAAATGCATGGAAATGAACGTGAATCAAAATGGAATCGCCGAGATTGATCATGAAATGCATGGAAATGATCATGAATTGTAGGGAAATGACCGTGAAATGCATGAAAATGACCGTGAAGTGAGGGGAATTAACTGTGAAATGCATGAAAATGACCATAAATCAAAATGGAATCGTCGGGATTGATCGTGAAATGCATAGAAATGATCATGAAGTGAAGCGAATTGACCGTAAAATGCATGGAAATGACCGTGAAGTAAAGCGAATTGACCGTGAAATGCATGGAAATTATCGTGAATCAAAACGGAATTGCCGGGATTGACCGTGAAATACACGGAAATGACTATGAAGTAAAGCGAATTGACCGTGAAATGCATGGAAATGACTGTGAAGTGAAGAGAATTTATCGTGAAATGCATGGAAATGACCGTGAATCAAAACAGAATCGCCGAGATTAACCGTGAAATGCATGAAAATGATCGTAAAGTGAAGCGAATTGACTGTGAAATGCATGGAAATGACCATAAAGTGAAGGGAATTGAACGTGAAATGCATGGAAAAGACCGTGAATCACTTCACGGTGATTCCCGGGAATGACTGTGAAATGCATGAAAATGACCATGAAGTGAAGCGAATTGACCATGAAATGCATGGAAATGATCGTGAAGTGAAGGGAATTGACCGTGAAATGCATGGAAACCACCGTGAATCAACACGGAATCACCGAGAATGACCGTGAAATGCATGAAAATGATTGTCAAGTGAAGGGAATTGACCATGAAATGTGTAGAAATGACCGTGAATCAACACAGAATCGCCAGGAATGACCGTGAAATGCATGGAAATGACCATGAAGTGAAGCGAATTGACCGTGAAATGGGTGGAAATGACCATGAAGTGAAGGAAATTGACCATGAAATGCATGGGAATGACCGTGAATCAACACGAAATTGTCGAGAATTATCGAAAAATGCATGGAAATGACCGTGAAGTGAAGCAAATTGACCGTGAAATGCCTGGAAATGACCGTAAAGTGATGAATCAACACGGAATCACCTGGAATGACTGTGAAATGCATGGAAATGATCGTGAAGTGAAGTGAAATGACCGTGAAATGCATGAAAACGACCACGAAGTGAAGGAAATTGATCGTGAAATGCATGGAAATGACAGTGAATTAACACGGAATCGCCGGGGATGACCGTGAAATGCATGGAAATGACCGTGAAGTGAAGCAAAATGACCGTGAAATGCATGGAAATGACCGTGAATCAACACGGAATCACCAGCATGGAAATGACCGCGCAGTGAAGCAAATGGACCGTGAAATGCACGTAAATGACCATGAAGTGAAGGGACATGACCGTGAAATGCGCCGAAATGACCGTGAATCAACACGGAATAGACGGGAATGACCGTGATATGTATGAAAATGATTGTGAAGTGCGACATTGGACCATGAAATGTGTGAAAATGACCGTGAAGTAAAAAGGCATGACCGTGAAATGCGCTGAAATGACCGTGAATCAATACAAAATAGGCGGGAATGACTGTGATATGCATGGAAATTACTGTGAAGTGAGGCGAATGGACCGTGAAGTGTGTGGAAATGACCGTGAAGTGAAGGGGCATGACTGTGAAATGCATCAAAATGACCATGAATCAACACGGAATAGGCGAGAATGACCGTGGTCTGCATGGAAATGACCGTGAAGTGAAGGGGATTAGACCTTAAAATGCGGAGAAATGACCGGAAAGTAAAGAGGCATGATCGTGAAATGCCCTGAAATGACCATGAATCAATACGGAATAGGTGGCAATGACCATGGTATGCATGAAAATGACTGTGAAGTGAGGCGATTGGACCTTAAAATGCGCGAAATTGACCATGAAGCGAAGGGGCATGACCGTGACATGCGTCGAAATGACTGTGAATCAACACGGAATAGGCGTGAATGATCGTGGTATGCATGGAAATGACCGTGAAGTGAGGTGAATGGACCGTGAAATGCGCGAAAATGACCTTGAAGTAAAGGGGCTTGATTGTGAAATGTGCCAAAATGACCCTGAATCAACACGAAATAGGCAGGAATGACCGTGATATGCATGAAAATGACCGTGTAGTGAAGCGATTGGACCGCAAAATGACCGTGAAGTGAAGGAGCATGACCGTGAAATGCGCCGAAATGACCGTGAATCGACACGGAATAGCCAGGAATGACTGTGATATGTATGGAAATGACCGTAAAGTGAGGCGAATGGACCATGAAGTATGCGGAAATGACCGTGAAGTGAAGGGGCATGACCGTGAAATGCGTCAAAATGACCATGAATCAACACGGAATAGGCGTGAATGACCGTGATATGTATGGAAATGACCGTGAAGTGAGGCGAATGGACTATGAAGTGCGTGGAAATGACCGTGAAGTGAAGGGGTATGACCGTGAAATGCGTCGAAATGACCCTGAATCAACACGGAATAGGCAGGAATGACCGTGATATGCATGGAAATGACCGTGAAGTACAGCGATTGGACCGTGAAATGTGCGGAAATGACCATGAAGTGAAGTGGCATGACCGTGAAATGCACCTATTTTGTGTTGATTCACGGTCATTTTCACACATTTCACGGTCATGCCCCTTCACTTCACGGTCATTTTTGTGCATTTCACGGTCCATTCGCCTCACTTCATGGTCAATTTCATGCATATCACGGTCATTCCTAGCGATTTTATGTTGATTCACGGTCATTTCGACGCATTTCATAGTCATGCCCCTTCACTTCACGGTCATTTCCGTGCATTTCACGGTCGATTTACCTCACTTCACGGTCATTTCTATGCATATCACGGTCATTCCCGCTTATTTCGTGTTGATTCACGGTCATTTCGGCTCATTTCACGATCATGCCCCTTCACTTCACGGTCATTTCTGCGTATTTCACGGTCCAATCGCTGCACTTCACAGTCATTTCCATGCATATCACGGTCATTCTCGCCTATTCCGTGTTGATTCACGGTCATTTCGACGCATTTTACGATCATGCCCACTTCACGGTCATTCCCGCCTATTTCATGTTGATTCACGGTCATTTCGATGCATTTCACGGTCATTTTCGCGCACTTCACGGTCCATTTGCCTCACTTCACGGTCATTTTCATACACATCACAGTCATTCCCGCCTTTTCCATGTTTATTCACGGTCATTTCGGCGCATTTCATGGTCATGCTCCTTCACTTCACAGTCATTTTCGTGCATTTCACGGTCCTATCGCTTCACTTCACGGTCATTTTCATGCATATCAGGTCATTCTAGCCTATTCCGTGTTTATTCACGGTCATTTCGATGCATTTCACCGTCATGCCCCTTCACTTCACGGTCATTTCAGTGCATTTCACAGCCCATTTGCCTCACTTCACAGTCATTTCCATGCATACCACGATCATTTCCACCTATTCCGTATTGATTCACGATCATCTTGGTGCATTTTATGGTCATGCCCCTTCACTTCACAGTCATTTCCGCGCATTTCAAGGTCCAATTGCCTCACTTCCGGTCATTTCCATGCATACCACAATCATTCTCGCATATTTCATGTTGATTCATGCTCATTTCGTCGCATTTCATGGTCATGCCCCTTCACTTCACGGTCATTTCCGCGCATTTTAAGATCCAATCCCCTTCACTTCACGGTCATTTCCATCACACTACGGTCATTCCCACCTATTTCGTGTTGATTCATGGTTATTTTGATGCATTTCATGGTCATGCCTCTTCACTTCATGGTCATTTCCGCGCACTTCACGGTCCATTCATCTCACTTCACGGTCATTTCCATGCATATAACAGTCATTTTCGCCTGTTCGGTGTTGATTCACGGTCATTTCTGCACATTTCAAGGTCCAATCGCCTCACTTCACGGTCATTTCCATGCATACCACAGTCATTCCCGCATATTCCGTATTGATTCACGGTCATTTCGGCGCATTTCATGGTCATTCCCCTTCACTTTACGGTCATTTTTACGTATTTCAAGGTCCAATCCCCTTCACTTCACGGTCATTTCCATGCATACCACGGTCACTTCCGCCTATTCCGTGTTGATTCACGGTCATGCCCCTTCACTTCACTGTAATTCCCGCGCACTTCACAGTTCATTCGCCTCACTTCACGGTCATTTCTATGCATATCACATTCATTCTCACCTATTTCGTGTTGATTCACGGTCATGCCCCTTCACTTTATGGTCATTTCCGGGCATTTCAAGGTCAAATCGCCTCACTTCACGGTCATTTTCATGCATACCACGGTCATTCCCGCCTATTCCGTGTTGATTTACGGTCATTTTCGTGAATTGATCGTGAAATGTGTGGAAATGACAGTGAAGTGAAGGGAATTGACCATGAAATGCATGAAAATGACCGTGAATCAACACGTAATCATCGGGAATGACCGTAAAGTGAAGCGAATTGACCGTGAAATACGTGGAAATGACCGTAAATCAACACGTAATCACCGGGAACGACCGTGAAATACGTGGAAATGACCGTGAATCAACACGTAATCACCAGGAATGACCGTGAAGTGAAGCGAATTGACCATGAAATGCATGAAAATGACCGTGAAGTGAAGGAAAATGACTGTGAAATGCATGGAAATGACCGTGAATCAACATGGAATCGCTGGGAATGACCGTGAAATGTATGGAAATGACAGTGAAGTGAAGCGAATTGACCATGAAATGTGTGGAAATGACCATGAAGTGAAAGGAATTGACCATGAAATGCATGGAAATGACCGTGAATCAAAACGGAATCATCGGGATTGACCGTAAAATGCATGGAATTGATCACGAAGAAAATGAAATGAATGAAATTGACCGCTTAGTGAATGAAATGGATTTTCGACCATCAACCCGATCGAATCTTGGAAAATAACTAGATTGGTTAGTTAAAGTAGCTTCTCCTACCCCAAAATCATATAAGGTACATCAAGTAACTAATTTTAGTTTAGAAGATATTCTTGTTAAATGAATAAAGAAAGAAATGAAAAAAGAGAAAAAAAAAATATATGCTTATATATACATATTTATATAAATATGTGTTAGTGAAAATTATAGGAAAAATAAAGTTTTTCATGTAAAAAAAATAAAATAAAATAAAAATGCATAGATTGTTGTCACGGTAGTCCGTTTATGGCTACGGTTATAATTCATAGCCATAGGGACCGCCAGATGGGCGTGGCCTCGCCGGACAGGCTAGCGACTGGTGCAGGGGCCGTTAGTTCTGCGAGCCCACCCTGGATAGATTTTTATGACTACAGATTAGGGTATTTATTGCTACGGTTATAATTCGTAGTCAAAGACCTGACCGTAGCAAATGACTTTACTATTTTGCTTTAAACGTCTACTGTTGAAATCCTTTTAGGAGTCAAAGAGATTTCGAATCATTACGAAATTTGTTTTTGCTCCTCATCTAGGTCATTATGACCTTATAAATAGATTTGATGAAAAATATATGTTATAGTGGGCCATGAAAAATATATGTTATAGTGGGCCATACAAAAGTTTCAGCGATGAAAATCAATTTCCTGCCGCTCTTTGTAGGCTAGTCCAGTTGATCTTTAGATATGATTTTTTTTTTTTTTTGACCGTATTAAAAAATGATCTCGAAATATGAATGAACGCTGTGAATATAATAAATACATAATTGTAGAGCCCACGTAACATTAATATATTTTGAGAGTCGGGATCCTATGTTATCAAGTTAATAGAGAACTCCTGTTACCTTAAACGTTTGGTGTCCGAAGCTGTTTTTTATTTTTTGAATGAGCGGTGACGTGTACCAATGAGAATTACGGTATCAGGAATTCTCTGTTAACCCAATGACAAAGGATTCGGATTCATATTTTGAACCGTTTTTTGAATGAACGGTGACGTGTATCAATGAGAATTACGGTATTAGGAATTTTCTGTTAACCCAATCACAGAGGATTCGGATTCATATTTTGAACCGTTCGTACAATTCGGAGTGCGAGGAGCGTCAGCGCTCGTCTTCCGATCCGCTTGAAAGAAAAGGTAGGGGCATTTTTCACCTCTGGCAAGTCGTCCGTACAGCTGGGACTTATTCTTCTAACGTAAAATGAGGTGGGCTTCGTCTCGTAAATGGGCCATACAGTCGTAAATTTCTCATAGTGAAATGGGTTCGCCGGGAATGTTGACTGGCCGTAGGTTAATGCCTATCCATTCAATAAGTGGGCCTCATGTGAGAAGTGAGCTTCAATATAGACGACTGGTCATCCTTCTTTCTGACCATCCATTTCTTCATTCAAAGTGCACGTTTTGACCGGAAGCGGATTGGCTGGTGCACCACACCACCGATATAGCCAATGTGACGTGTTGACGCCAGTAAGTTTTATGAATCCCATCATGCCGTATGTGTTATATCTAAACAGTTCATTCATTTGGTGAGCCTGTCGTAAGGCTTGAGCCAAAAAGTAAGACAGATAAATATTAAGCAGACCACAATTAAAAAAAAAGAAATAAAGGAATGAATGTCTACCAATGAAATCCTCTTGAGATCACGGAAGTTTTAGATTAATATTATATTTGTTTTTTTTTTTCCCGTGACCTCTTGAGGAGATTGGATGGAAAATAAACTTTATAGCGGGAGTAAAAATTATAATCAACACTATTATTTGTTGTGTGGTCTAGATATCTTTGGATATGATTCATTTTTGAAATATGATGTAAAATGACCTCTAAAAATAGATGAACGGTGTGTAGATATTATAAATATTACACTGTGAGGCCCATATAACTCTAATCTCCTTTGAACCGTTCGTACAACACGGAGATCGCGGAGCGTCAGTGCTCATCTTCGCACGCCAATCCGCTTCCCGACCATCAGCTATCCGAAGGGAGTAGCCCATCCATTCTCCGTCTTCGCACGACACGTGCCCACACTAGCTATGGACGCGGATTGCGTCCTACCCCTGCCCGGACAGTAATCCGTCCGGGCAGGGCGCCCACCGTGATGTAAGTATTTTATATACACCATTAATTGTTTTTGTATAATTATTTTAAGATACAGGCCAAAACTCAAGATAGGTTCAGGGCTTAAGTGGACCACAAATTATGGATTAAACTTCCACCATTAAAAACTTCATGGGAGTTGGAGAAGTGTCGGATCAAGATGAAATTTGTGTTTTCACTTCATCCAAGTCTTCATGACCTTATTAATAGGTTGGGTGGTAAAAAAACATCAAGGTGGCCCTTAGAAATGTTTCAACGGTGGGTTCATTATCACTGCAGCTTCCTTTGATGTGGTCCACTGCATCTGTTTATCTGTTTCATTTTTTATATGATATCTTAAAATGATCATATAAAAATTGATTAACAGTGCAGATAAAATACTTACATCACGGTGGGCCCTACAGAGCCCTGCCCGAACGGATTACTGTCCGGGCGGGTGTAGGACCGCGTCCTACGAGCTATGTCGCTGGTGTGTGGTACACTAGCTAACCCGCTTCCATTTTAACCGGTTGCTTTATTTTGCCCGGACGTGAATTGCCTACTGACAGTGTAGTAGCAAAATGGCTACTGACCGTGGTTCTGTGGGCCCAACACGATGTGTGTATTCTATCCATGCCATCCATCCATTTTTTCATAGTATTTTATAGTATTATAACAAAACTGAGGTAGATAAAAATTTATATGGACCACACCACTGTAAAGAGTGGTTATTGAACACTCATTGTTAAAAACTTCTAAGGAACCATAGGAGTTTTAGATTGAGCTGACATTTGTGTTTTTCCTTCATCTAGGTGTGCTTGATCTAATCAACAGGTTGGATGACAAATAAACATTATTGTGAGCCCTATGAATTTTTTAATGGTAGGCATTCAATCTCCACTGTTTTCCTGTGGTGTGGTCCACTCTATATTTGGATTTCCCTCCTTTTGAGCCTATAATTTATAATGATCTCTAAAAATAAATGGACAGCTTGGATTCATTCTAGCCACTGAGCATTGTCAGTAGCCACCACGCTACTGACTCTATAAGTACGCAATCCGCGTCGTTTTAGACCGGGCCGGTAAATACGCGATCAGACATGCGTCATGAACGGCGGTTGTCAGGTGAGCACTCATGCGGTGAAGCCCAATCTTAGATTATAAATTAAATTAATTAATTAGAATTAACGTTATATAATCTTATTTTATTCAACACTAACCCATCACTTTAGTTTACTGGACCGGATAAGTCATCCATCCGGGAGAAGAACATTAGCTCAAAATTGAAGCATATTTATAGCTTCCCTTCATTCATATCTCATGACCATATCAACCGGTTAGATGACAAATAAACATCCTTGAGGGCCCTAATAAGGTGTCAACAGTAGATGTTATTATCATTATCTTTTGTTATACTTGTGGTATTATGTTTGAGGTAGAAAAATAAAAAATAAATTATTTAAATATAGACTTAAAGTGCGTTATGATATTGCTATCTTTAAGACGATATTCATACTCTACTAATGATTAAATTAATTTACAAGAGGATTACAATAAATCCATCTCTATGATACAATAAACTTCTTTTTAAAAACCAAAGAAATGTGAGTAAGTATCGCACTTCAAACACACTTTTACAATGTACACTCTTGACTTCTAACGGACATGATTCAAGTGAAGGATGATATTTAAACTAAGCTAGAAAAAAACGATACACGGGGTGAGCAAGACACATACATCAGATACACCTCATAGCATTTACTCAACAAAATAGAGTGCTAGAGTTACTCAGTACACAAACTGCATTCCATTGAAGGAAGGAAATTTATGCAGAAAGTTATATATTGGCTTGCTAGGAACTTAGCAAATCGTATTAGATTAATTACTAGAGTACCTTGTAACAAAAACCTTACGTCCTATTTGGCAAATGCTTAAAAGTGAGTTCATCTTATTTTAATAACAATAATTTCTTGTAAACACCCCCACTTTATACAAGAAAATCCATTTCACTTGATCTAAACCTCCCAACAAACACAGGGATAAGAGGAGAGAGACTGACGACTGTCCAGCTAGTGGGCCCTATACCTTCCAAGGTGTACGGTTTAAAGATCACAAAAACCAAACAATCCCAGCAATTGTTGACTTTCAATCTTTAACTACTGTTTTGTTCCCACCGTCTGGCATTCTGCGTCAGATAAGCATGCTTTGGATATTGGTTTGTCAGGCTTTATCAGTTTAGGGTGAGAAATTTACCACAAGGTTTCCAATACACTTTTGCAATTTTGAGAAGTGAGCCAATGGTTTAATAATCAAAACCATAGACACTTTTTTTTAAAAAAATTATTATTAAGATCTGCATAAATATTATTATTATCAAAAAGACTAAAGGCCAAAAAAACAAGGTAAGCTAAGCTCATAGAAAACAAAAGGACCATGGGCAAGTTACCCATGACCCAGGCTAGGAAAGAAAAGAAAAACAAATGACCCATGTACTGACCTAAGAAAAGAAATTTAAAAATAAAATGAAAAAGAAAAAAGAAAAAAAAAATCCCAACTAAGAGAAATAAAACAAAAAAAGAAAAAAAGAAAAAAATCCGGCCAAGAGAAACAAAGGCTTGATACACTTGTATTTCTATTGTAATGTAAATAGGTATCATCGTATTTCTTTTTCTTATTATACAGTTGATGTTGACAGGTTGAAAATTTGGCTCAAAACAAGAGGTGGGAAGAAATTTGAGGCACAAGAACTGTGGGCCCCACCACGATGTATGGATCATATTTATGCCGTCATCCGTTCCGCCCCCTCATTTTAGGGCATGATCCCAAAAAAGAGGCAGATCAAAAGTTCAAGTAAACCGAGCCATATTAAACTGTGGGAATTAAATGCCTACCATTGATATATAATTGCTTTGTGGCCACAAAAAACTTAGGTCAAACTGATTTTTATGTTTTTCCTTTATCTATGTCTGTATGATCATCAGTGTAGGCTCTATGAAGATATTAACTTTCAATGGTTGGGATCCATTATAATAAGTGTTTTAAGTGGTGTGGATCATTTAAGTCGTGGATTGCACTGTTTTTGGACACATGCTCTAAAATGAGCCAGCGGAACGAATGGACAACATGGATATAACATATTCATCACAGTGAGGTCACATTTTCGTGCATGTAGAGATACGTGGAATTCGATTAAAATTCTCACAATTTTAAGGCAGTAATTTCTCAAACTAATAATAATAATAATATGGTAAAAAATTATAATTACCAATTTATGGGACATTTACCTTCAATTAAGAAAATCAAACACACCGTGAGATAATCTCTAAGATTACTTACCTTGATATGTGACCTCCAAAAGGATATCTAAGAAACATCAGCAATACATGTGTGGGTCCTTACTATTGCCCCGGTGGTGGAATTGAGTACCCATAGCTGGTGAAATCCTACTATGATGTGAGTGTATGGGGGTGTGTGTGCATTGGAAAAAAAATAAAAAAACAACAATGCATATGCATTTGTAGCTCACCTATAAGGCTCGAAATTTTCTTTTTTTTTTGCCGCACCGTATATTTTAGTGGGCTTATTATGATCATTCTATCAAATATCACATGTATATATTAATTTGGTGTATGAAAGCTGGTTTAATCAATCAAATCAAGTCCTACGAATGTGCCGAAGAATTACAATGCCCTCCAAATACAAACTCCTAAAATGAGTGATTTAAATTTTAATACATTTCAACCAAACACATGAGAATTCAGAATCACCTTCATTCCAATATAATTGTGATTTTGATTTCAAAGCATTCCAAAGCTAAGCTCTCAAATGGACCCTTAGCCAAAAAAATATCCTAATGGCCTATTTTTAGGCATAGTCTACTTGAACGGTTAACCTTGAAGGATATAGGTGGCAATGGGTTGGGTTTGGGCCCCAATCTAACAGTTAAGATCCAGGGCTGCCAAACCCATCATGGGCCTATTACAATTATAAGCCTTTGTTAAAAAGAAGAAGAAGAAGAAAAAACAATGGTTGAGCTCAGGCATGTATTTGCCTGTCCTAATCAATAAAATCTTATTTTCCACTAGAACGTTCCTATCCATTGATTGCATGGAGAAATATACGTTTTAAAAGAATAAAACAAGATGTTTATATTCAGAATGGATGGATAGCAAATCATTACCAAGAAAATGATAAGCCCCACCCACCTGGATCACCCTTCCACAAAAGGGAAATGATCACATGGTTTCAAAACTATGCTATTTATTTCATGTTTGAGATGTGAAAGGCCCACCTATAATGGGTATGTCGAATCTAAACCGTGCATCTGGTGAGTCACGCATGCTCGCGGTGCATCCCAACAATCGTCCCAATCAAAAGCTCAGGTGAGGTGTACCAAATGTGAGTGGGAATGTACAACATACCTACTACTTATTTTTTATGTCCCACTTAAATTTTGGAATTTAATTACTAAATCAACTTTAATAGTTTTAATAAGTATGTATATAATGTTTGATACAATGATTGTAACAAGCCTATTGAAATATATACTTTACCTAAAAATGATGAAATTCCAAGTCTCGAATGGGACATAAGCACAAGAAATGCCTGAGTGATTAACTAACAATTTTTAACCATTGATTTAAATGAATAACGTTTAGACAGTGTTGACCATTATATTAAAGTAATTATAGTGATGCAATTGATAATGTAGCTGTTTTGAGATATCATTAGTGGTCTATGTGCCCAATAAATTAATAATATAGTGACACGCAACTCTTAAAAGAATTTTAGATGTAATCCAAGCTTTCAATGTAGTGGTTTTGAAACTCCCATTTACTTGTTAAACAACATGGGGATTTTAAATCCCCTCATATCCCTTCAAATCCATGGTGCCAAATGGCCAGGTTATAAAAGTTTTGGATCAAGGTGGTATTTGTGTTTTCCCTTTATCTATGCCTTTGTGACCTTAGGAATAGGTTATGTGGGAAATAAATACTAGTGTGGGCATTAAGAAGGTTTCAACAGTGGACGTGATTGTTTCGTGTGGTATAGTCTACGTAAGTTTTGGATATACTTCAATTTTAACATCATGCCCTAAAACGAGCCGGTAAAAATGATGGATGGGACACATACATCACAGTGGGCCCCACAATATCTATCCAGTCTCCGTGTTGGTGGGAAAGATGGTCATGCACGGCAAGTAGCGGTACCTTGCCTTTAGACCATCACTTCTCCACGAAGTGAAGGATGGTATAATTCCATACGGTGGCGCACAGCTCAATAACAGCGAGCTCGCCTGTTCTTCCTCCAGGCGAGTGTACTATACGCCATGGTGCGCAGTTTAGCACATGGCGTATGAATGACATGAAAGCCGTGTATGCAAAAAGTCAAAAAAGTTTCAAACTGCATCATTTTAGAACATGACCTTTTTTTCCGTATGAAATAATAAATTGGGAGTTGGGGCCCATAAGCAAAAAACAGTACCCCTTTTAAATCCATCTCAGCCGTTCATCCAAGAGATTTCTCTGTCCAGCCTACGATGCCAATCTTTCCTTGTCCCCCATGAAAGGAATCCGATCGGAAAAGAAGAAAAGGTGAAAACGAAAGAAAGCGCCGAAACCTGTAAAGACCAAAAGAACCTTTCATTCTCATTCTCTTAATACAGCTAATACTCAGCTTAAAGATAACTGATTGTTATTCGCAACAGCACAATCCACCTTAATCATACTCTCTCAAATGCGACAATAAGCCACACGTGTGTAAGATCCAATTCGTTCATCAAGTGGGCCCTACTTGTCATGATCATACGGTTAAAATTCAAGCTGGTATGTTAATCAGGTGGGCCACGTGTTTGTGTATGAAAATTGTATGAGCGCCGCATTCAACACACCCAATGGATTATCAGACCGGCTCGATTTTTGAGATGGGACAAACGAGTAGGGCCCACGTGATGAACGGTCCAGATCATGTACAGATGGTAATGAGTACAGTTAATGAGAGTAAGATAAAAGGTGGCCATGTTATTTTAGTTTAAAGGCTACGCCTTTATTCTTATTCTCTTCTATCAGTTGAAGAGATCTTTCCCTCTTTTTTCTTACTGATAAGAAATCATTCATTTTCCTCTGCTTTCCTTCTTCAGAAGCTCCACATCTGTGAAAAATGGCGAAAATTGGAGGAGCGTTCATCTGCCTGGTGGTCATCATCATGGACATTGTAGCTGGAATCCTAGGCATCGAAGCCGAACTTGCTCAAAACAAGGTAATTTTCGAGCTTAAAAAAAAAAATAAAAATACTGAGTAGAGAGCAAAGATCGAACCGGATGGGACTCGATTGAGTCTGAGTCGACTCGGTCAAATGGGCAATCTATGGGAGAACTTGCCAATGTGGGGGCATTCATTGAGTGGGGCCGCTCTGAATTTTGCATGGCAAAAAAAATCAAGGTAGTCCACTCATTAGCTGGGCCCCCACCAAGTGTGTGATCTTGATCTCCCACACGTGGCACGCCTGGTGACGGCTTACATTCATGCATAGGGACGCGGATTGCCTGCGACAAGGTGGCCCAGGAAGTTCCCGCACTCGGAAGCTAGGTGGGGTCCACTGTGATGTTTGTGAACAATCCACTCCGTTCATCCATTTTTTAAGATCATTTCAGCTCATGGAACCAAAAATGAGATGGACCCAAAACTTAAATGGGCCAGACGTGAGGAAATAGTGGGAATTGAATGACCACCGTTGAAGCATTCATATGGCTACAGAATTTTTATATCAAGCTAATGTTTTTTGTATGATCAGTTCATCCTAGTCAGAATGACCTTATGAACCGTTTGGATGGCATATGTACATCAAGATATACTACAGAAATGCTTCAACGGTAGGCATTTCTTTCCCCACCTTTTCCTTTCGTGTCGCCCACTTGAATTTTAGATCCAACAAAATTTTGGTCCAATCTACTAGAATGATCTTGCAAAATGGATGAACGGGGTAGATTTTATCAAAAACATCACAGTGGGCCCCACGTAGTTTCCGAGCTTAGGAGCTTCCCGCACACTTAAATGGCTTTAGGTACCGTACCATATGATGCTTGTCCCAAGAGTTTCAACCGTAGGTTCGGGTGTTTTCTAGCAGGTAGAAGCGAGGCTCATTTAATGATCCAAGTCGTTGGTATGATGGATCACACTGAAGATAGTAGATGTGCCAGAAATCAACCAGATAGGGAAATCCTAACGCTTCAATCAGTGACCACACGATAACCGTGAAGAGAGATATAGAAACGGTCCATAGCCACGAAAGAGAGCAGTTTTAGTACATGAATGCAGAAAGAATCATTTCAACGGTTAGGATCTCTGAAACATGGGTCACATTGGACTGACTGAAAATCCAAGCATCCCATGGACGTGTGTATGGATAAAGCGAGTTTACTTAAAGGGTGCAATGTAGTTCTGTACTGTAGTTTCCAGCACACACGTTTGTATGTTGATCGGAACCACTGATTAAGTGGGCCATCGTATAGATCAGCCACAGCCTAAATATTGCTGTGACTGAGCAATCCGAACCCCTATTCCTTATGGGTGTCGCTTGTTGAATGTCTGGATCTTTGCACGCATTTTCCTTAGCTTTAAGGTTAACTGTCCAGTTAAGGTTGGTCATTGGATGGCTGAGACTAAAGATATATATGGTCCTAATCCCTGCACTTATCTGCAGGGATTATGAGGATGAATGGACGGTGGATGATCAAATGCACACTATATATGGTCGATAGTCCACGGATTTTATACTACTGAACATGGAACACACGGATCTACCGAAACTCGGACGAAGAGGATTCGGATTCGGTACGGACCCAAGTACCCACGTCGGTTCTGGAAAAACTCTGTGGGCCGCACCATAATGTATGTATTTTATCAATGCCGTCCATCCATGTTTCCAGCTCATTTTGCGATACGAGCTCAAAAATGAGGCTGATCCAAATCTCAGGTGGACCACACCACAGGAAACATAGCGATTGAATGCCCACCATTAAAAATTCCAATGGCCCTGTAATGTTATTTCCCATCCAACACGTTGATTAGGTCGAACGGACATGGATGAAGAGAAAACACAAGTATCAGCTGGATCCCAAACTTGTGTGGCCTCAAAGATGTTTTTAACGGTGCGCTTTCAATCACCACTGTTTCCTACAGTGTGATCCACCTGAGATTTGAATCTACCTCAAATGAGCTGGAAAAATGGATGGATGACGTGGCAAAAACATATACGCCATAGGGGGCCCACAGAGCTTTTCCAGCACCGACGTGTAGTATAGCCTGTAGGGACCACTGCGGAATCCGGTCCAACCGAGGAGGTTGAAAAATGAAAACCCTTATTCAGCACACGTGCCAATGTGTCACATGTGAACAACTTCATGCCATTAATCAGGTTTGGCCCACTCTTCAAGTGTTCCACGCATGCAGAGTGAATGTCCCAGTTCAAATTTTTGTTCCAAGACATGTTCATAGCATCACCCAAATCATGAACGACCTAGATCTCATGAAATAGAAGTATTTATTTATCTTCTTCTTTTTTTCTTTTTCTTTTTTTTACAGGTAAAACATTTAAGGTTCTTGGTTTTCGAATGTAAAGAGCCAAGCGAACAAGCTTTCACACTGGGGCTAGCCGCAGCCGGACTCCTAGCTTTGGCTCATGTCATTGCTAACCTGCTCGGGGGGTGCATCTGTATCTGGTCTCAAGAAGATTTTAAAAATTCCTCAGCTAACAAGCAATTGGCAGTTGCCTGCCTTGTTCTCTCGTGGTAACATCTTTTATTTCTTCTTTTTTACTTTTAATTATCAGCCCATTTAATAACCTCTGGGGCTCACTTGATTACCATCAAAGTTTTATTTGCATAACTTCTTGAATACATTTCTCCAACCTTTTGATAAGGTCACAAAGGCATGAATTAATGGTCCACACAAATATCAATCTGATTTGAGCATGCCCACTAGTTTTATAGTAAATTGTCATGATTTATGGCCAAGTTGAGTTAAATTGGCCGATTTCGAGTTAAGTCACTGAATTTTATCACTATGATTACACTGACGGTTGTTTGGTATATACATGTAGACACATTGGCATTGTGGGCATGCAACGTGCTTGCATATCAATATTAGCACATGAGTATATTTTGTGTTAATGTCTTCTTGATATACATTAATACACTATCATCTAATAGCTCGAGCTTTTAGAGAAAGTGATTGTCTAACATGATATCAAAATAAAAGATTCTCTCTTTGAATCCTAATAGCACCAAATATAATTCTATTATATAAATGCTTTTTTATTAATATCTTTTATAAATATAAGGTTAAAATCATTTTATTAAGATGACATTATCAACGCTCATGACTATTTTATTCTTTTATATAAATCTTCATCTTTTGCTTTACTGGAACTAATGTTACTGTCCAAATAATAGTTTATAGTTGTTGAACTGCGGGTTTTGTTATCTTTCACTGTATATGTGCAAGAAGTTGCAGTTTCTATCATCCCAATCCCTTCAGCACAAGGAGGGAAGCACTTAAAAGGTGCATCCATCAAGGGTCAGGTTATCACTGTTCTTTTATGGACGTGGATTGCGTCCCCCTTCTACAATAGGATTGGTGTGGGTGGGGGCTCTACGAGGCCACCATAATATGTATTTTAAGTACGCTTTTTATCCATTTTTTTAAGATCATTTTAGGGCATGAGAGTAAGACATGAGATAAATCAAAGGTTCAAGTGGACCACACAGTAGGGTCCTTGGGCACCATGGAAGTTTTGGATTAAGTTGATATTTTTATTTTCCCTTTATTTCTATCCGATAAACATTATGATGGGCCCTAGCAAGGTTTCAACAACGAGCATCATTATCTCTACTGTTTATTGCGGTGTGGTCCACTTGAGCCTTGGATTTGCTGCATTTTTACTCTGGTGCCCTAAAATGATCCCCAAAAAAATGGATGGTCAGCTTAGATAAAACCCATACATTGTGATGGCCCCCACATGGTGCCTGGCATCCACTTTTATCACTTACAGGAATTCTAACTATTTAAGAAATTTAGTGGTACACCTAACATTTTTAATCATAATAATTAAGAATGGGGATCCTTTGCTTATCACAAACAGGAAAAACCTATTTGTTATAATGTGATTGGACCACATTATCACATATCGCATTTATGACAGCAGAGCTGACAACATTAGTGATAATGTAGACCAATCACAATGTAGGTAAATCGAGGCCAGCCAAGTTTGCCATTACTCATTAATTAACTTGTTATCTACCAAATCAGGATCATATTAGCCATTGGATTTGGGGTGCTGGTCATCGGAGCAATGTCGAATTCAAAGTCGCGGCGGGCCTCTTGCGGGGTGTCACACCATAACTTCTTATTCATAGGAGGAATTCTCTGTTTCGTCCATGGTATCTTCTGCGTTGCCTATTACGTTTCTGCCACTGCTGCTTTCGGAGAGCAACACAAAAGCCATGGAATGGATCAAGGTAGGGTTTGATTCTTGAAGTGGACCAGCATCACTTTTCGTCCAATCAGATGAACGGCTGATAACTGATCTCATTTTGTCATTTTAATGTGAGAAAAATCAGTCGTAAGTGTGCTTGTGTCTGTCCATCAGGAGTATTGATATGGCGCACCATCACGTGGACAGGACTTAACAAAAAAAAATATATATTTGCTGTAACAGGACAATCTTAACCTCACATTCACGTGGGTTTTGCTTTATGTATTTGGAGCTTTTGTTCGTTTTTTCAACGGCATCATATCAGTTGTCCATTCGCCGCTCATTGATGTGAACGCTACAAAAGTCTACCATCGCAGATTTTTGGGGCTATGGTCCATCCCTATGATAAGGAGGCACTTAAAAATTCGCGTCCATGTTTATCCATTCATGTGGCTGGGACCCTGACCGTGGGGCCCACCTTGATGGCATTTTTCCGGATGACGTTATAGTGTGTCCCAAAAATGAAGCAGATCCAAATCTCAGGTGGACCACACCACAAGAAAGGGTTATCAATGACCATTGAAAAAAATCATGAGCTGCAATTTTTTTTAGATTAAGCTGATATTTTTGTGTTTTCCTTTCATCCAAGCCTGTGTGACATTATTAAATGGTTGGACGACAAATAAACATTATGGTAGAACTTAAGAAGTTTTTAATGGTGGGCGTTCGATGACCTTTTTTTCGGTAGTGTGGTCAACCTGATATTTTTATCTTCTTCATTTTTTTGGACTCATACCTAAAATGAGTTGGCAAAACAGATGAACGGTGTAGATAGTCAATGCATGCATCAAAGTTGGCCCTATGGTCAAGGTCCCACCCACATTGCTGTATCCAGGTCAAAGTTAAGTCAGAGTCCATGTGTTTCCGTTTAAATGTATGATGAACCAAAATTTACATTTACTCGATTTTATGACTGTTGGGTTGCTGGAGATTTATCAGACAGTTAAAAAATTAAAATAACAATAACACCCTTTTTTCAAGTGTCCACAAATCAGAAGTTCCATAGTTTCGACAAAAATTTCAATACCGTTGACAGAGTGTGATGGATATTGCGCAGTCACCTTGAAATTGTCAGTGTGTCATGAAAGTAATTCGTGATGATACCCCCGCAATCACCGGGAAATTATAAGCATGTCATATGAGTAATTTTTGTTGAACTATCCAAGCTATCATATTGCGATATTGGACAAATTAAGTATGTTGGATTTCCAGTATACAAATGCAGTGGAATGTAATATAATATAATTGGTCATGGGATCCATCTTGAGAATTTTCTTTTATAATAATATTAAATTTCTACAATATAACAATTAATGTGTGTTGATTATGGGGATTATACCTACACAGTGTGCACAAAGAAGATGTATCTCATTTGCCTCTCCCTGATCTATCCCATTACTTGAGAATCGAGATAGCCCAATGTCTAATCTTATAGTATGTGTGTAAGAAAATATATATCATCCACACAAGTGAACCATACGTGAGGACAATCGAATAGGATGGAGTCGATCTCCACTCTCTCGTATACTTTCTCACACTCACACGTCCTAGGGTTAGCTCTTCCCTCTTTTGGAATAGAATCATATAAATAAGGATAAGATAGGATTTTAGGGGTGCACTCAGAATGGTGCTTCGCCACCTTACGATCATCAGTGTAGCTTACTGTGAAGGAAGTCCGTCAATCCACATCATCTATGCATTTACTCATAATTCAATCCCTATATTATCATGATATATCCACTAATGATCATATTACATGCCAAGTAAAAGTGAACTATCAGATCTAGGCCATCAAATTATTATCAAGTGCCTTCAAAATAATTTTAATGGTTAAAACAAAATTCCAACAGTTAAAAACTTATAAAAATTCGATTAAAATATTTAAAGTGTTGGGATTATCAGAAAAATCACTTGATGACCATTGATCTATTCAAATCGAAGCCATAAACGTGTTCCTAAGCAAACCAACAAATCCCTTGTTGACTCATATAAGAATCAATGACTCTTGATGGAAGTCCTAGCTACAACCACTTTATTGGCCCATGCATGAACCTCATAGGAAGAGTTAAAGTCGATCAATCAATATCATGAACTTTACACGTCCTCAGACCTAAGGATCAAACCATCTTTCACCAAGTCCTGATATCACAATCAAAGTCCAAGCTAATGGGCCCCTAGATTGTTGACTTGATCTCAATCCATCAATGTAAGTGAACAAATGTTCGAACATATATCTTTTATTCCTTGCACACTCACACTCTTGTACAGGATAAGTGTAAGGAATAAACAACACTAAGTTGGCTCCCGATGGTGGAGACTGTCCATCATGACTTAAGTCAGTCCCTGCACACAAGATGACTACATATCTTATGAACTAATATCCACAGGTGTGTCTAATCACCTTTGATGGTCATGGTATAACAAGGTATTGAGATCCATGTATTATGATTCTCCCAAGTCAATAATTGTCATGTCTAATATGATGTTCCCAAGGACTATTGGAGGAATCATTCATCAACAAACCCAATAAATTAGAGTAATACTAAAAAAATTGTTTAAGGCATATCACATGTCCCATCTAGGACCATGGTTACTACAATTAATGGCTAAGATCCGCCCAATCACACCCATGTGGCCAGTGAATAAGGGCACGGATGGTTTTTTAAGGCACTAACTCCAACAATGTCAAGGACCATCTCATGGATGACAAGGAATAAAGGAAATCAAGCTAAAAGGTTTGATGAAGAGCATAGTGTGAATATAGTTTTCAATAGCTTATACCTTTAAAACCAATTATTTGTTTTATATGTGTAATATGTGATTGGAAAACCATCAACAAGTTCTACATGTCGGCTAATGCCAAAGGCAATTGTCCTTTATTGGTTTTCCAAAAACATTTCATCTTAAGGGCTAATTTTTTTGAGGTTTATAATTTATTAATTTTCAGTAGTTGCATTTTACTATTTTTAAGTTATTTACAATTTTGAGTCTTGTAATAGCTTCAAGTCTCTATTTAAGTCGTGTAAAAAAAAATAAAAAATCAGAGTCAAATTAGAAGTTGCTTACTAATTTTGGGTGAGTTTAATATTTTATAAAAGTTCATTATTTTGAAAAAAAAAATGATGAATTTGAAGTTTAGGATATGTATAAGGAGTTTTGTAAAAGAACTTTATTTAGATTTTTATCAATATTATCAATTTTATCTATTATTTCTAGAGATTCCTTTCTCTATCTACATTCAAACATGATGACTTATCTTTGGGAGATGACCACTACACATGTTAGTGCACATAATCGAGTTATCATTTACTAACATATTTTTCGATTTTAAAATTCAACTTTAATTGTTTTTAGTATATGCAGTGCTCACATATATCTAAATAAAAAAATATATATATTAAACCCTGTTAAAGAAGTACATTCATATAGTGCTCGCTCATGTGGCTTAGGCACGTATGCCACAAACATGCTAACATAAAATTCGCTACAAACGTTGCAGCTCCATCCGATATAGTATTTTTGGAATATGTAAAAAAGGTTTTTGTTCCTCTGCGCCTTCATAACAGTGAGTGCCTTCTTAGAAAGTTTTAGGATACATTTGTAACTAACGAATTTGCATCCAAGTTCCTCAAGAGCTCTTAGAGATATTGAATTCTTTCTTAAATCTATAACATGTCTCATATTAGCCAGAGTACACTCCATTCCATCATACATTCTAATGTGAACCAAACTAATTCTTATTATCGCACAGGCATTATCGTTGCCCATAAGAATTGGGCCACCATCATACTTACTATATGTGGTAAACCAACACTCCCATATCCAAAATCCACTCGTTATATAAGTAACCGACCCTGGACATTGAAAACACGTTACAACCACTCTTCCCTTCATTGAATTCCATTGAATCAGCTTCCTTCCGCAAATCATCTGATTTCTCCTCCTCCTAGATTTTGGGATATGTACAATCCTTCTTCATATGCCCCATCTTGCTACAATTTCAGCACTTCAACTTTCATTTGTCCTTCGACTTGGACCTCGATCGCGACTTCCCATTTTCTTGCTTAGATGATCTTCCCCTAGCAACTAGTGCACCTGTAGAAGGACATTCTCCTATGTTATTTCTTCTTAACTACTTCAATTGAAGGGATAGGATAACAGTATCAAAGTCCAAGGTATCCCTACCATAACACATAGTATCCACCATACACTTGTAAAAATTAGAAAGGGATGTCAATAAGATTAGGGCATTGTCTTCTTCATCGATCTTTACCTCCAAACTTGTTAGTTTGTAAATTAGTTTAGTGAAGGCATTGATGTACTTAGAGAGATCTGACCAATCCGCCATCTTCAGATTATAAAATTGTCTCTTCAGATATAGGCAATTGGAAAGCGATTTCATCATGTAGATGCTCTCCAACTTCATCCACAATCTTACAGTGATCATCTCAATAATGACATTATATAAGACTTCATTAGCCAAAGATAATTGAATTGTGCTATCAAGTTTATCCCAATCTTTTTCTTTCATCGATTCAAGACGTTTTTCTTTTCCAATGAGTGTATGTTGAAGCCCTTACTGAATTAGGAGGGCTTTCATCTCCAACCTCCACAATTCAAAGTTGTTTTTACTCGCGAATTTCTTTCTCTCGAACTTCACATTCAATCCCCTCGATGTCATGTCTCAGATTCAATCTAAAAACCCAACATCCACTCTAGTACCACTTGTTGGGAACACAACAAGTACTAACACAACTTGTCGAGCATTGAAGCAACCTTAAACAGAATCAAACAAACAATAAATAACAAAAATTCAAGTAAGCATAGAGAGCACATGAATTTTATGTGAAAAAATCCATGCGAGAAAAAACGACGACACAAAACAACAAACGATTGACTATAATCAAAAGTTACAAGAGATATAATAAATAACATATTTGAAACATTACATTTCCTTTAAAAACCCTCTCTCTGCATTAAGCAGTCATTTCTTAATCCTAATCCTATATAATAAAGGCTTATATAGACTTTTCGTACGTAATTAGAAGCAAACCTGCACTTACGTAGAACTTGCACACACTTATGCATTTCGTTGGTCTACCTGATTGGGTCTTTGGTTGACTGAGATATCAAGAGGGACAATCAGTCAACCAAAACAAACCTTGGTTGACTGGCAGAGGAACAGAGTCTGTTAGTCAACCAACATAGAACTCCATTGTCCGGAGAGGCCTTCTCTATCAAATTAAAGACACTTGATCAATGATAATTTTGTGATCATTTATCTATTTTCATGTATACAATATGCTATTGGAAAGTTATTAACAAGTTTTACATGCTAGCCAATGTCTAATGCCATTTACCACTAAATGATTTTCCAAAATAGATCTCGTTTTAGGTATTAGTTTGAATATAAAGTGAAATTTTACTTTTTAAAATAAATTATAAGTGTTTATTATTTTTAGAGAATTTAGGGTTTGGAGGTCTTGAAATAGCTTAAAATCATTATTTAATAATATAAATTATTTTGAGTTTAAAAATCATTTATTATTATTTTTTAAAAAATGTTTACTATTTGAGATAATGTTAAATTTAGGGTTTATGGCCTATATGAGAGACATTGTAGATTAACTTTATTCAAACTTTTCAAAATAGTGTTAATTTTATCTCTCATTTTTAGAGATTTATCTCTTCTTGTGAATTAAAGGGTTAATCATGAAAAGAAAATAGTAATATCTTCTCTTTATACGCATGCCAACTACACCATATAATCATATTGATGGACATCAATTGAATTGAATGATTAAAATGACTAAATTTTATTAGGTGCACAAAAATTAAAGGTTAAATTAGTGATGCTGAACTACACCTAGTTCAGGTGCTTAGAAGATTTGGACTTTAGTAGGTTAAACAATATTTCAATGACAACTCCAAAGTTAAATATAAGTCCAGATTTTGTGTTTGGATGATAAAATCTTGAAATACTTTTAGGGGTCATTTGGCACCATGGATTTGGGGGAATTTGAGGGGGTTTCAAATCCCCTGGTTGTTTGGCAGCATAGAGTAAATGGAGGTTGGATTTCAAATCCCCTCATGAGAGCTCGGATTACACCTAAAATCATTTCCATAGTTGCATGTGGAACATGTGTCACCATACTATTATTCTATTGGACACATGGCCCGCTAATGACATCCAAAAACAATAAAATTATAAATGACATCACCATTAATTACTTTAATATGCTGATCAGCACCCTCCACACATTGTCCATGTAAATCAATGGTTTAAAACCATTGGTTAGTCACTCTGAAATGATCTTGTGCCTGTGGCCCATCCAAGATTTAGAATTTATCATTTTTGGGCAAAGCATATATTTTTGCAGGTGTATTACAACCATTGTGTCAAACACTACATATGTCACTAATTAGAGCTATTAAAGTTGATTTAGTAATTAAATTAAAACCCCCATAAATATACCATGCATAGCTACTTTTGGATTAAAGTTGATTCAGAATAGGAGGATTTCAAATCTAGTTCTGAATCCAGGGGGTTCCAAATCCTCACTCCCAAACAGGCCCTTAAGATGTTGTAAGATGATAAATTAATTGATTTCATATGCCAAAGTGACACCAATAGGGCTTAAGATGAACATGGGTGGTCCAATTAATATAGGGTGATCAAAATTGGGCCATTCATTGTGTTATAAATATATGGATCATCCACCATGCCATCCAACCGTTGATTGGCCACCTCAAACACATTTTAATTGAACAATCCTAACCATGCTATTAATGGATTCGAAATGAATAGTCCATACAATTCAGACTGTAAAAATTATGATCATTTTTTATTTTTTATTTTTATCTTGGCTGTCAATCATGTGGGACTCACCTTTGATTGCACATCTGTCACAAAAATCACTTTGGTGAAATGATCCTAACCATAAAACTAGCGGTTGGGGAACTGGATGGTCTACAGTGATCATAGCAGAAAATGTTCCATCATTGATTTGGACCATCCACCATGTGGGGCCCACCTATGTTTACCCATATTTCTTAAAAGTAAATTCATTAATGAATGATCCTAACCATCCTACTATTGGGAAAACAGATTGGCCCACTATTAACTGACCATCCCTTTAAAAAAGTCACTTTGATAGGATGATCTTAGTCATCTACGTAGTGGTTGGGAAAATAGATGGCCCACATTGATCATACTAGAAACTAGGGGTGCACACGGTTCGGTTTGGACCGGTTCTGGGGTGAAATCGGAACCGAACCGTTCCTAACGGTTCTGGGAAATTTGGAACCGGAACCGGACCGTTAACACCCAGGAACCGAATCGGAACCGAACCGTTAAAACCGGTTCGGTTCCGGATCGGTTCCACGGTTCTGAGTTTTTTATAATCCAGCCTAATTACATGTTTAATTTTATTATCTAGCCCATGTTGATTCATGTTGTGGTCCATTTGATGAATGGTTTAGATATTGTATAAGGTATGCAAAAATACATTTATGAAAATAATTAAATGGTGCATTATAAACCATAAATCATGAGTCAAATATGGAAACAATCAAAGGATTCTTAGTTCAGTTCCAAGTTCGATTCCAGGTTCAGTTCCACTGTTCAGTTCTACGGATCGGATCTACGGTTTGGTTCACGGTTCGGTTCGGTTCTACATACCCCCAAACCGAGAACCGAACCGATGTTAACGGTTCTTTGATTTTTGGAACCGGAACCGGAACCGGAACTGTTGCACTCTAGAACCGGACCAAATCGGACCATTTGGTCGGTTCCGGTCCGATTCCACGATTCTACCAGTTAAATGTGCACCCCTACTAGAAACAGTCCAATCATTAACAAACACTATCCATCATGTGGGCCCACCTTTGATTACTCATCCACATCAAAGATCACTTCGATGAGATGATCCTAACCATTCGACTAGTGGTTAAGATAGTAGATGGTCCATATTGATCATATGGGAAAATATTTGACCATTGATCTAGACCATCCATCATGTCACCATGCCCATCCCTCTCAAAAATCACTTTGGTTGGATGATCCCACCATATGATTAGTGGTTGGAAAAATGGATGACCCACATTGATCATAATAGAACTAGTTTAGCCATTGGTATGGACCATCCATCATATTGGATGATCTCAACCATCCTACAAGTGGTTGGGGTTCAACCATTGGTTTCGACCATCCATCATGTGAGATGCACCTTTGATTGACCATCCCTCTCAAAATTACCTTAATCAGATGATCCTAAGCATCCAATTGGTGCTTGGAGAAATGAATCATCCCTACTGATCATACCAGAAAAAGGTTCATCACTGAAATTCACCATTCATTGTGTGGGCCCACCTTTAATTGCCAATCCCTCTTAAAAATAACTTTTACCGGATGGTTAAATCTTAACCATCCAATCAATTCCTACGAAAATGGGACGTTCTACTAGAAATTTCTAAAAATTGATTTGTACCATCAATTGTACGGACCCACCTTTGTTGCCCATCATTCTCAAAAATAACTTGGATCAGGTGATCTAATGACGCAGGGATGAACGTGATAAGGTCGATCACCGTCTTCCTCAAGGATAACTACTCCGACTTCTTGAATCCACGAGGAAAGAAATCAAGAGAATAGAAATAAATTCTAATAAAATTTGAAATTAATTAATGAATAATTGATAATTGTTTAATGTGTCTCCTTACACCATTCATATAAAAAATAAAAATAAAAATCATAATTATCAAAAATAACAGAATTCTAACTTTAATATAAATCTTAATTTTAATAAAACTCTTCTGAAGCCTAACTTCTAAAAATAAAAATGGCAAATAAACTTTTTCTAAAAGAGTTCTAGTATAACTAAAAGTTATTTATAAACGGAAAGAAAATTTAAAACTCTAAAAATATTAAAAAATCGGAATTACTAAAAATAGTAATTTTATTCTAAAAATTTATTTTTTAGCTGAAAGCGTGCATGAAACGGAGTGGGTCGCTTCACCTTGGATGACCCGTTTCAGTAAAGATTGATTGGTTGTGCGCCCCGTGACTATACCTAGATCAAAAGTTACGGCCAGTTTACGCCCCGTTACAACCATGCTAGGAACAAATCTGTGACACGTTCTACGTCATCTAAGCATCCTATCAATACATTATAAGATAGACGGTCCAAATTCATTATATTAGAAAAGGATTGTCCATCATGTGGGGCCCACCTTTGGTGTTATCTTGTGATGAGAGGGGAAGAAACGTGCACGATTCCCATTTGTTGCAACCCGTTGCTACTGCGGTTGCTAGACCTACGCATTCAAACAGGACGCGGATTGGATACTGGCACTGACTCGCCATTGGACGGTGCTCTGTGGGGCCTACCATGATGTAAGTGTTTTTAACTTTTTCAACTGATCGGATGGTCTATAAAAGCGACACGTCAGTGAGAATGAAAGAGTTGTATGTGAAAGTCCACGTACAATAATGTATGTGAACATGTTTTAGTAAAGGAAACGACATGTAAGGCTATGTACTGGGACATATAAAGTCAAGCAAGTTATGTGGGACTGTGGGTCATGGACAAAGCAAACGTAGGGCCCACCAGATGGACAGTCTTGATCATCTAACCATGTGCCATAGGCCATGGACCTCAAGAACAGAGATGATAGAATCTCTCCTTTTGAGGCAGGCTCAGATGATCAGATCATGGTCCAGATCAAGACAATTTTACCTTGTGGACCACTTCCAGGGTTCAAATATTAAAAAAATCCATGATCATACAATCTCAACCACCCAACATCATCACTGAATGTGAGTATTCTAACTAATATTTATGGTAACATTCTTTTGTGGACCAACAATAGGACAGTTTGGGATAATCTAACCATTGTGATTTAATGTGGTCCAGATCAATCATCGTGGGACGAACCCAATGAATGGCCTTTACAGAGTGGTCCACCAACTGCCGAAGGGGGGCCCTCGAGATCCGAGTTGTACGGACGGTTCAAAGGAGATCAAAGTTATATGGCCCCACAATGATGTATTTATTATATCCATACCGTTAATCCATTTTTCTAGATCATTTTAGAGTATTATACAAAAAATGAATCATATCCAAATATGAAATCGACCACACTAAAAATAGCAGTGAGGATAATGATTTCCACCGTTAAAAAATTCTTAGGGCCCACCATAACGTTTATTTTCCATCCAATCTGTTAATAAGGTCACAAATACATGGATGAAGAGGAAAAAAAAATTCCATATTGATCTGAAACTTCTGTGACCCCCAAAAGGGTTTCAATGGTAGATGTTCTGTTTTTTGCAGTGTGGTCGAATTGATCTTTAGATCTGTTTTATTTTTCAGCTCAAGCCTTATGATGAGATCGCCAAATGGATGAACGGTTTGGATATAACACATACTCATGATGAGACCCACAGAACTTGCTGACGCCGATACACCATATATATAGCTAGTGTATGGTACATCAGCCACTTCCGCTGGAAACAGGAACGGAAAGGTTGCTCATACAAGCAAAGGACGCGTATTAAGTTCTCAGGAGTAAACTATGTGGGGCCCATAGTAATGCATGTCTCTTATCCACGCCATCCATCCGTTTTATCTGCTCATTTTAGAACATGAGCCCAAATTCTAAGCATATCCAAAGCTAAAGTGGACTACACCATAGGAAATAAGGGGATAACGACTTCCACGGTTAAAACCTTCCTAGAATCTCATAAGATCACACAGACATGGACGAAAAGAAAACACAAATATTAGCTTGATACAAAACGTCTGTAGCCTCCGCGGAGTTTTCAACGGTTGGATTGGAAGTGTTTAATTCCCACCGTCTCCTATAGTGTGGTGCACTTGAACTTTAGATATACTTCAATTTTGGGCTGATGGATTAATATGAGCTGGAAAAACAGATGAATGGTGTGGATAAGATATCTGGGCCAGAGTTTACTCGATAAACCATATGCTTCACCACGAAAACAGAAATCTCAAGGTGCAAAAGGCTTTCGCACCAAGTAAATGAAGCTAGGTGGGGCTTACCTTGATTATTTTTACTTTATTTTTAATAAATCTACCCTTTTCATCCGTTTTTCCAACTCATTTTAAGTTATGAGACCAAAAATGTGGAGGATCCAAAGCTCAAGTGGGCCACACGATAGAAAAAAGTTAAGATTGAATGATCACCGTTGAAACATATGCATGGCTATAGAGAAGTTTTGTATCAGGGTAATTTTTAGTGTTTTTAGTTCATCCCAGTGAGAATAACTTTTATAAACAGTTTGGATGTCATATAAACATTAAGGTAGTAGTACTCTTGAAGGTTTCAAGAGTAGGCATTTCTTTCCCAACTTTTCCCTCTTTTGTGGCCCACTTGAATTTTGGATTCACCTCATTTTCTATTCCATACTGTAAAATGAGCTGTCAAAATGGATGGACGGGATGGATATATATATATATATATATAGTAGTGGTCTCCGTGAGATGAGGAGAATGGCTAGGATTCACCATAAAGTTTTCGTAAAAAAATGACTCTCCTACACTTACTCAGAGATCGGCTACGGCTAAGTTGAATCCTACACTTAAAGTAACATCACCAATTTATGTGAGTCCATCTTAATGTTTTTGTTGTATTCACACCACCGATTCATTTTTAGATATCATTTTAGGACATGAGAAAAAGAATGAGTAAATTGAAAAGTGAAGGGCACCCCACTATAGAAAACAATAGGCAGAGACACCCACCATTAAAACTTTCTAACCTATTCATAAGTTAACGTAGACATTAAAGAAGGGAAAACACTAGTATCACCTTAATCCAAAACTTTTGTGATCCTTTAAAGTTTTTGATGGTGAGCGTCACTTACTCCACTGTTTTCCATGGCGGGGTCCAATCAAGCTTTGGATTTGATTCATTCTTTGGGTTATGCCATAAAATGTTCTCTACAAATGGATGGACGGTGTAGATACAACACATACATCATGATCTCTCCATTCTTAGTCAGATCCGGAAACAGCCGCTGCCCATTCCTGGATCTCACGACCACTACTGGGTCTCACCTGATCGGCTCCTAATTTTAATCAAAACGGATCGGCTACTCTCCCAGTGGCTGGTGCTCGGTGCTCGGTGCTCTGTGGGCCTTGCCATGATGTATGTGTTTCATCCATGCCGGCCATCTATTTTTCTAGATTATTTTAGGGTATGAGAGTTAAAATGAGGTATATCACAATCTCAAGTGGATCATATTGCAGGAAATAGTGTTGAATGAGCGTGGACCATTAAAAATGTTTTGGGACCATAAAAGTTTTTGATCAAGCTTATCTTTGTTTTTTCCCCTTCATGTAGGTCTCTATGACATAATCAACAGATTGGATGTCAAATAAACTGTACAGTAGGCCTTAGGAAGATTTTAATTGTGGATATCCAATCACTATTGTTTTCCTGTGGTGTGGTCCACCTGAGAATTACATACCTTTCATTTTTTGGATTAAGCCTTAAAATGATCTTTAAAAATGGATGAACGGCATGGATGAAATACATACGTCATACATCATGGTGGAGTCTACGGAGCACCGAACACCAGCCACGGGCCAGTGGCAGCGAGTAGCCAATCCGTTTCCGATTTTTACGGCGCAATGCCCGTAAGGACGCAGATTTCCAGTAGAAGCCTTCCGCGCGAAGTTCGTGCGCTGGGAACCCATGCCACTTTGATGTTTGTGAGAAATCCTCTCCGTCCATGCCACTTTGATGTTTGTGAGAAATTTCATTTTAGTACATGATACCAAACAATAAACAGTATCAAAAGCTCAAGTGTGACGTACTAAAGGAAAATGTGTACAGGGAGATTCCTACAGTTGAAACCTGCATCGGTTCAACGGTGATGTTTACATGCCATCTATACCATTAATAACATTATTTCTACTGGGATGAACTGAAAACACAAATATTAGCATGATTCAAAACTTTTGTGGCCCACGATTATTTCAACTGTGGATGTTTAATTATCACATTTTTAGCCCACTTGAGCATTTGATATGGTTCATTTTTTGTATCATATCCTAAATTGAAATCACAGGAAGGATGGACGGGGATGATTTCTCAGCAAACATCAAAGTGGCCCTACCTGGTTCCAGCGAAGGAACTTGCCTTTTTCTCGCCGTGACGGGCCAGATACCATGCGAATTCGCGGATTGCCTCGCCTGGAGAGAATCAGTCCAGTCAGGTGCTCTGTGAAGCTTACCGTAATGTATTAGTCTTATCCACGCCGTTCATTCAATTTTTTAGATAATTTTAATTTAGATTTTCAAAAATTAAAAAGCTCCAGATCTCAAGTAGACCACACAGTCGAGATTAAACGCTCACCATTAAAAAATTCTTGAGGGTTGTAGAAGTTTTGGATCAACCATACATCCGTGCTTTTCCTTAGTACAGGTTTACCTGACCTTATGAGCAGATTGGATAGCAAATAAACATCAAGGTGGGCCTTAGGAAGGTTTCAACTACCACTGCTTCCTGTTGCATGGTTCACTTGAGTCTTTTATCTTTTTTATTTTCAGAGGGCAAAGCCTAAAATTATCTGGAAAAATGGATGAACGGTGTGGATACCCATACAACACAATGAGGCCCATGAAGCCCACCGTACAACACAGTTGGATTATGTAATTGCGCCGAGCTGCTCTGTGATGCGATACCGCGGGAATGGATTGGATTACGTGTTACCTGGCCCTTACCTTGTGGGCCTCACCACCATGTATGTGTTGTATCCACACCGTCCATCCATTTGTAGAGATCATTTTATGGTATTAAGCAAAAGAACAAATAAGATCCAAAGCTCGAGTGGACCCCACCACAGAAAACAATGGAGAGAGTGACCCTCACCAATAAAAACTTTTAAGGGCTACAAAAGTTTTCGATTAAACTAATACTAATATTTTCCCTTCTTTAATGTCTATGTTAACTTATAGACAGTTTGGATCTTAAATAAACATCACAGCGGACCTCAGTAAGGTTTTGACAGTAAGCATCTCTCTCCCTATTGTTTTCTATAATGGGGTCCACTCCAACTTTTGATATGCTCATTCTTTTTCTCATGTCGTAAAATGATCTTTAAAAATGAACGGACAGTAAGGATACAACAAATACATCAAGGTGGGCCCACATAACTTGGTGACTCTCGCAACTTGGCAGCAGCTAATCTCTGCATGAGCGTTGGAGAGTCATTTTTCAGGAGGACTCAACCGTTCTCCTCATCTCACGGCTTATATGAAGACTCGTATATAACTTCCTTGCAGTAAGGTGTGTAGGAGACCATTGCGCTCTCTTTGCGCTCTCTCTCTCCCTCTCTCTCTCTCTATATATATATATATTAAGTGGCCCATCCAGCGCAGGAACTTGACGCCCCTAATCCGCGTCCACATAACACTGTCCGTGTTTTGTGGACACTGATTGCTTACTAAACAGGGACTACGGACTGCGGTGGGCCACCCTAATGTTTGTGATAAATCCACACTGTCTATTGATTTTTCCAGCTCATTTTAGGACACGAGAACAAAAATTGAGGCGGATCAAAAATTCTAAGTGGGCTACATGAGAGGAAAAAGTGGGATTGAACAATCACCATTGAAACATTCGTACGGCCACAGAAGTTTTGTATCAGGGTAAGGTTATTGTATTTTCAGTTCATCCCAGTAGGAATGACCTTATAAACGGTTTGGATGGCATATAAACATGAAGCTGGACCCAGGAAGGACAGTAGCCATTTCTATCTCCACTTTTCCCGCTCTCTTGAGTTTTGGATGGGCAGAAATTTCCTGCGAAAGGCTTTCTCACGCAATCCGCGTCCATAAAAACATGGAAAGGTTGAAATCTACATCTAAAAAGAGAAAACATGGAAGTTATTAGATATGGGTGTGAATCCGAGCAAAGAGATGAAGATGAAGAAGAAATTACCACAGCTTAGAGAGAAGATGAAGATGAATAACAGACCATCTTCAATTGGCAAGATTGCACCACTGATTCCCTTCGACATTCTACCTTACATCCTAGCTCGCATTCCACCTGCATCGTTATGTAGATTTATTAGTGTATGTAAGATGTGGCGTGAGCTGATTCAGGAATCTTCTTTCATCCATATGCATCTAATGTTAGCAAATATGGGATTGATTCTGCTTTTATCTTTACCTGGTCGAAATAGATTTTTTCTTGATTTGGAAAACCAAACGTTGTTTTCTATTGGCGTTGCTGAATATTGTATATATGGTTCGTGTAATGGTTTATTATGTGTTAGAAGGATCAGTGAGAAGCTCAGTTACTATATATGTAATCCTGGGATACAACAGATATTGAAATTGCCAAAGGTCCATGAGGAAAATTGTGATGAAGTTACCGTCTCTTTTGGTTTTATTCCATCAACAGATGAGTATAAGGTCGTGTGGCTCAGATATTCTAATGTCCATCGAGAGATCTGTGAGATTTGTACAGTGGGTAGAACTTGTAGCCCATGGAGGCGAATCAAACAGCTACCTAATTTTGACGGTGATGGTGTGTTACATCCTCCAATTTGTGTAGCTGGTTGCATGCATTGGATCTGGTCGAGGAAAAAAAGACACGGGTTTTCTGAAGTTTTGACATTGGATTTGAAAACAGAGAGCTTTAGTAATATGAACATGCCAGGAGGACATTTGGATCCTGAAGAAAGTGTTTATTTGTTAGAGTGGGACCTGCAATTATCTGTGGTCAAAAGCATTTGTGGGTGTTTGATTATATGGGTGTTAGATGAAAGTAATGAATGGAGGTGCACGATTGATGTTTCGCTTAAGTTATTGGGTCTCGAAGATGAGAAAGACTACATCCGCCCTATTGCCATTAGAAACGGATGCGAGCTCATCTTCTTGTTTGAAAATTGCTACATCCGTTCTTTCAATTTTAGGAATCAAAGGTTGGAGACAGTTTATGAGAGCTCTGATCGACTTATAGGCACTGTACATAATCATGTCAATAGTCTTGTCTGGTTTGGATAGAGCTTTGATTTAGCATCTTGCATTCATTACTGACTGTGTTATTCATCTATTCATTCTCTAACTTTTAACCTTCTTTGTTAAATTTCATTTAAATCACACTTAGGACCTGTGGTTGCTATTTAAAATTGAGTTCATCTTATTTTAGTTAACACTTTGGTTTCAAGGATCAGAGTTTATATAAATCATTGGTTATATCTTTAATCTCTAAAAAAAATTATTATTTGTAATGTATAATTACAATTAAATAAATGAGATGAACTCATTTTTACATGGCATACAAACAGGTCCTCAGTACATTGTAGTAACATGACTCTGTCAGGGATCATCCATCTATTGACTAATGGCCTACAATTTAAAAACCACACTGATTAATGGTTCATCACTTTTTCCATTTTCCCATTGAAAACCAACTCCTATACAAGGAAAGGGCTTCAGATAGACTCTAGAACTTATAAGTGAGTGAGCCTCGTTTTAGCACATGTTGATGAAGATCTTCCTTATAATGAAGAGTCTTTAGCTCCCTTGAACAGCAACTATTAGTAGATGCTCCAATCGAGGGTACCAAGGTTGTTGGGTTAGGATTTGGCTCGATTTACTCTAGTTAATGATTAATCATTATAAGCTAGAGAAGATTCCCAAAAGCTAAGCATTCAATGATCCCAACACAATGATTTGTCATTAAAAAGTGCCACTAGAAGATCAATGAAGGCCGGAATTTATTCTTCAATCCAGACTATGAATATACCAACAAATGTCTTTAAGTCGTGGATTGAATGATAAACTCCTATGAGAAAAAGGGCTTGAGAGTAAGGGTATTAACTATACCAATCACTATCTCAAAGATCTCTTCAATGCTCGCTCAAAAATCCAAGAAGCAACCTAAGTGATATATAAAGTCAAATCCCAACGGTAAAAAAAAATAGCAGAAATCTGTCGTTGTCAATGCCATCGAACCTTCTTTGATGCCATCGAACCTTCTTTGATGCCATCAACTTTTGCACTAAGGTTTTCAAATAAGTGCAAAACATATTATGTCTGATGTCATTGATCATCCTTTGATGCCATCGACCTTCGGTGTCATCGAAAGATGACTCGATGCCATCAAAATTTTCCTTAAAAAATGCACTTTAGTTGTTGGACAAATTGAGTTGTTTTTCAATGCCATCGAACATGTTTTGATACCATCGAGATTTGAATCTCAATGTCATCGAAGACGTTGATGTTATCAAGAATAAATTGATTTTCTTATGAAAACTCACTGAACAGTTTTGTCCATATTTCAATGCCATCGAACTCTCTTCGATGGCATCGATAACTTACTTCGATGCCATCGAAAGAGGTTTGATTACATCAAATACAGTTAGAGTTTTTCAAAGCTTATTGGAGATAAATGGCCATATATCGATGTCATCGAAGTGGGTTCGATGTCATTGAACTTCCTTCGATTCCATCGAATATATCCAGGGTCTTTTCACAATTTGCTTGTTGGACTATTAGGCCTTTGTTTTGATGCCATCAAACAGGTATTCGATGTCATCGAAGCTGTCTCGATTGCACTTTTATTGCAATCGACAGAACATGAATTTTACCAATTTGCTTCAATCTCTACTAACTTTAAACTAACTTCTTTTTTTTTACGCATGTACACACACCCCCACACACTCACGCCACACGCACACACACCCCACACACGCACACTATGGGATTTCACCACCATGGGTACTCGAACCCTTGACCCGGTGTTAAAACTCCAAGGAGTCTAGCACCCGGGTAAGAGTAAGGACCCAACTTTAAACTAACTCTAATATAAGCTTACTAAGAGTTTTGCAAACATAGTTTTGGACAAGTTTAGACTTATTTTAAGTGGGTCTTTAACCTGATAAGGTTTGGTTGGGAAGTAAGACTTAATATACCTGTATAGCATATTCCAACTTCTTTAACTTGGTGAGTCTTTGGTCTTGTAGTCTTCATATGGGGCACACTTGACTCTAGGACTCAACATTCACGTACATTGACAAACAATGGTACTTTCAATCTCTCCCTTTGTCAATTATGTGACAAAACCCTAATAAACCCTAGATGGTACATACAGCTCAAGATTTACACAATATTACAACTCAATTATAGGCATATACAAATAAGGATTTTGATGCTTGAGTTGCCTTAAGTTGCTAATCCCCCTATCTTCCTACATCACCATTAAGTCATAATGATATACACACCTAATGGTGGGAGTATGGTTCTCCCCCTTTTTGTCAATCATTGGCAAATGGTTAGTAATAAGCAACATGCCATACATTATAGAAGTTGGGGAATCAATCACATATTCACAATTGGAAGATAGTACAAACAATCACATAATTTAAAAGGATAGGAATTATGTGAGAAAAACAAATCATGCCACATATATATAGAATATCACTAGAAATGCCTAAAGATGGCTTGAACATCCAAGAATATAATCATTCAAGAGGATCCAAAAAATCATCATTAGGAAAGATCACTCCCCTTTACACTTTGTTGATCAGATTTTAGAAAGGTTAGCCAATCATTCATATTATTGTTTTTTGCATAGGTATTTGAGGTACAACCAAATAGAGATAGCCCTTGAAGACCAAGAAAAGACTACCTTTACATGTCCCTTTACTACTTTCGCATACCGAAGGATGCCATTCGGACTATGTAATGCTCTCGCCACTTTTCAATGATACATGTTGAGTATTTTCTTTGACACGGTGGGGTAATTTTTAGAGGTCTTCATGGATGATTTCTTTGTTTTTGGCACATCTTTCAGTGAATGCCTTAACAATCTCAAACTTGTGCTGAAAAGATACGAAGAAAAGAACCTTGTGCTAAATTGGAAAAAAATGTCACTTTATGGTTCAAAAGAAAATAGTCCTTAGACATATCATATCGTCTAAAGGAATTGAGGTAGACGAAGCCAAAAATGATTTAATCTCTAACTTACCTCCTCCTACGAGCATACGCAATGTGCGATCCTTTTTAGGACACGCCGACTTTTACTGAAAGTTCAGAAAGGACTTTAGTCTTATCTCTCATCATTTGTGCAATCTTCTTCAAAAGGATATTCCCTTTGAGTAGTATAAGGAATGTCAAAAAGCTTTCACCAAGCTTAAGGGTATGTTGACTAGTGATCCCATTATGTAACCACCTGATTGGAGTCTTCCTTTTGAAATCATGTGCGATGCAAGTGATTATGCGTATCTTCTATGGGACGATACCAAGTTGATCTTGGTTTTTTTTTTTTAAACACATGCACACACACCCCCACACACTCACGCCATAGGGGGATTTCACCACCTATGGACACTCGAACCCTTGACCGGGTGTTGAAACTCCTGAGAGTCTACCACCTGAGCAAGAGTAAGGATCCAAGTTGATCCTGGTTGCTTAACACGGAGAGTGTTAAAGTTGCCACACAACAAAACTGTAATCTATGTTTTAAACACTGATTGTCGCATGGAGGGTGCTCTCATTTTTTAAATGTAGTAATATCTCGGCACTAACAAGCTCAACACAAAGAACTGGAAAGAAGAAAGAGAAGATTGAGGAAGAAGTGAAGAAATTCTCTTATTCCTGCACTCATAAAACAAACCACGAGATTGTTTACACGTTGAAGAGAGCTTTTTTTTTTTTTTTAAAGAAAACTTATTCAATACTTTTTTTCTCTCTCTTTTTCTCTTTGAACTAAAAAACTATGGATGTGTACTCGTAGAATCAAAATAAAATTATAATCTAATTAGAACTCTTAACAAAATAAATAATCCTAATTTAACTTAGATAAGATCAGCTCAAACAAAGTGCTATTCTAACTAAGACAATTAACTTAAATAAAACAGTCCTAATTTTACTTAGAAACAACCACCGGGCCTACCCCTCTGGTGATGTGGTAGAGTCTGTGATGATTCCAACACTCCCCCCTCACCACCAATTCTTTACTCATCATGCCAAGCTGCCATTGGAATTTGGAGAACTTCAGGAAAGACAAACCCTTTGTCAAGATGTCCGTTGTTTGCTCTTTTGTATTAATCAGGACAAGACTAATATCGCCTTTTAGTACCTTCTCTCTGATGAAGTGATGATGCAATTCAATGTGTTTTGTATGAGCCTGAAATACCAGATTTTCCGCTAGTCAAACTGCACTCTCATTGCCGTAGTATAGTCTAACTGGGTAGTTATCTTGTTGCTTAATGTCAACCATCAATTCCACAAGCCATTGACATTCTTGTGCCACCATAGTTGCAGCTATGTATTCTACTACGATTGTCGAAAGTGACACTGTTGGTTGTCTCTTGCTACAGCAAGATATTGCTCCTGAACCGAAGTTGAACACATACCCTATGGTGGATCTGCGTGTCAATAAATTGCTTCGTAATCCGCATCACAGAACCCAACTATCTTGCATCAGACTCTCTTTTCATAGAGAATCCTAAAATCTATTGTTCCTTTGATGTGTTGTAAGATGCACCGAACTGCTTCCAAGTATGACAGCCTTAGATTTTGCATGAACCTGCTTACTACTACAACTGCGTAAGCAATGTCTGTTCATGTCAATGTTATATAAATCAGACCACCGACCAACTATCAGTATATGGTTTTATCCTCCAGTAGCTCCCCCACATCACTTTTCAACTTCTTGTTTACTTCTTCTAGAGTTGAGACCGACTTGCAGCTCTCCATCCTAAACTTGCCTAGCAAGTTTGTAGCATACTTCTTTTGGTATAAGAACACTCTCTTATCACACCAATCTACTTCCAGACCAAGAAAGTGTTTGAGCTCCCCGAGCTCTTTCATCTCAAGTCTTATGGAGACGCTCTCCTGGATCAGCATAACTTTTTTTTATGTCATCTCCAGTAATGATGAGATCATCCACAGATTTTAGCACTATAGTAATCTGCACATCCTACTACTTCATAAATTAGCTTGAATCTACTGGTGCCACTATGTAACCATTAAACACCAAAAACTCTATGATCTTATCGTATTAGGCTCGCGGTGCTTGCTTTAGTCCATAAAGTGCTTTATGCAGCTTGCAAACATACTCTGGCTTTTGTTGGTCCTCAAAACCATGTGGTAGTTCCATGAATATTTCTTTATCAATCTTTCCATACAACAGCATTTTTGACATATATCTGCCAAAGCTTTCACCCTTTGCTTGTCGCGAGTGCAATCAGCATACATACAGAAGTGATTTCGCAACTAGACTGAAAGTCTTGTTGAAGTTAATTCTGTACTGTTGACTAAATCAGCATACCAACAAATGCCCCTGGTAACATTCTATAATCCTGTATGACCATCTTTTCACCTTGTACATGGACACAGGACCAATTCCCCTGTTTTTTACCTGAAGGCAACAATCTCCTCGCCTATTTTGATTTACTACACCTTAACAGCTTGTGTGGCTTCAAAAGAAGCCAGCTCTTCTATGTTGTGGGTTTCCATGTTGTAGCAAGAAGTTTCCTCTTCTTTAAAGATATCTACAAAAGCACCATTTATGTATTTGGGGTTAGGCTGTCTTACACATGAAGATCTCCATGGTTTTGGGCCTGCATATTCCTCCACATCCTTGAGCTGTGAATTGCATTTCTCCTCGGAAGTACGGTCCTTTGGTGAATTAATTCCTGTTTTCCAAGGGCTTTTACGATGCCTTGGAGAACTGTCAGGTAGAAGAACATCAACTTCCTATAACTTTGGTTTAGCAACTTTAAGTATCGTGAGAACTTGATTCAGTCCCAGACTGACCAACTTGCTTTGATTCCTCTTCATTATGATGGTTCTGCACCTCATGTTCAAACTATAAAGAATTTGGCAACACAACATCATCGTTTGACCACCATGATGATGCTTCATCAAAGATTACATTACATGAGACAGATTTTTCCAGTCGTTGGATCACAACACCTCCAACCTTTTCTCTTAGTATAGTAACCCACAAAGATGCATCTCAACACCCTTTCTCGAGTTTTGTTTGTAAGTTTTCCATGAGAAAAACATAACAGACATACCCGAACACACGAAGATGCTTAACTGTTGGCTTGCCTCCAAGTAGGTTCTCATACGAAAAGACAAAACCTAGCTGAGGTTGCAGTAGGCAGTTGATCACATATGCCGTTGTTGCTATACACTCAACCTAAAATTGCGGTCTCACATTTTTTGCATGCAACATGCATCGGCATGGCTCCCAAATGTCGATTCTTTCGTTCTGCCACTCTGTTTTGCTGTGGAGTGTTCGCACAAGTGAGTTTCCTCTGAATTATATGGCCCTTTAAGTACTCAAACTCTTCTGAAGTGTATTCTCTACCATTGTCAGATCGAACACAACGTATGTTTCGTCCAACCAATGTCTCTGCCTCTGCACAAAATTCCCTAAACTTCTCGAATGCTTCAGATTTTTCTTTTAAGAAATAAACCCAAACATACCTCAAGAAGTCATCGATAAAAGTGATCATGTTGTGTTTGCGACCTACCGATAGGTACTTCACTTTTCCAAATACATCTATATGTACCAGCTCCAAGTGTTCTTTTGACTGAAACTATGAGCCTTCAAAGTGTAGTCAACGTGCCTTGCCTAATCGGCATCCTGCACATGCTGTATTCTGAACTGAACTCTAGCTTCAGAAGTTCTTTGACAAGTCCACGTTTTGCAATCTTATGGATCATTTTGTATCCTACATGCCCTAACAGAGCATGCCAAAGATCTGGAGTTTCATTCCATTTGATCTTCTCCACATATGTTTTTTCAGACAACATCACATGCAAAAAACTTGACCTTCTTTCTTGTCATCACAAGGGTACCTTTCACAGTGACCTTCTAAAAATTTTGCACATCTTTAGGCCAGAATAGAACAGTGTCATGTCCTAGTTATCTATGGAATAAATAACAAATTCTTCTCTATACCAGGAACATGGTAGATTCCACATAATACTTGGTCCTTGCCAAAAAATTTCATGGTCTTTGCATCACCTATGTGCTTCACAGGGTGTTGTAAGTTGTTGGCTGTCACGACCACCTGATTTCTATAATATGGACATATGCTTCGAAATTTCTTCTCATCACCCGTCATATGGTTGGAACACCTAAAATCCACAATGCAATCCTTCGTGTAGTTAATTGTCGCATTTTGGCTCTTTGATACTAAGTTGGCTTCATCATAATGATCTTCTACCACGGTTACGAAGGCTTGCTTGTTGATTGCTTCTTCACTTTTGGCTTCAGTAGTAGATGTGTAATTCACATGTGGGTCCCAATCTTCCTCATCACTAGCTAGGGCTGAAAGTTGGGCGGGTTCAACCCGACCAACCCATGACCGACCCGACATTGGGCAGGGCTCGGGCATGATGTATCAGGTTCGGTCTCGAGCTTGGACTATACAAACACCAACCCGATAAAACTTGGGCCGGGTTAGGGTTGACATCTTGGGCAGCCCAACCCAACCCGAACCCGATCAATGTATAAGTTATAAATTATAATTGGGTGTGGATTGTCCTTGTTGAAGGCACAAGAAATTCCAGTGTCGTCAAGTCTCATTGGTCCAAGTCATTTCTGATGACTCAAGCAAACAAGATATGTCGGATTTCTCTCCCAAATAGATTGTGTGTTACACGGGGGATTCATTTACTACTCTTCAGGAAGCTCTTGATGAGCATGATGCCGAAAAGTGAAAAGTTGCGATGAATGATGGGATGAACTCCTTGTACAAGAACGAGACAAGGGAGCTGATGGAGCTTCCCATCGACTGAAAAACGATCAGATGCAAGTGGATCTTTAAGAGAAAAATAACATGATAGGTACAAGGCAAGATTGGTATTGAAGGGATACGCTCAAAGAGACTGTGTCGACTTCACTGAGATATTCGCGCTGGTTGTGAAGCAAATATCTATCAGATTCGTGTTGGCGTTGGTTTCCCAATACGATCTTGAGCTAAAGCAGATAGATGTAAAGACTAACTTCTTGTATGGGGAATTGGAATAACAAATCTACATGAAGCAACCAAAAGGTTACGAATACAAGGGGCAGAGAATAAGGTTTACAGGTTAAAGAGGTTCTTGTACAGCCCGAAACAGTCACCTAGGTAGTGGTGTAAAAAAGTTTGATTCTTTCATGGTGAGTTAGAAGTTTACCAAGAGTGAATATGATCATTGTATCTATTATAAGAGACTGAATAATGAGAAATTCATTATTCTGGTTTTGAACATCGATAACATGCTTACTGCCAGTCATGGCATGTCTGAGATTGACTTACTGAAGACTCAGTTATCAGGGACATTCGAGACGAAAGATCTGGGGGCTACAAGAAGGGTTTTCAGCATTGATATATACAGAGACAGGAAGAGGAGCAGGCTATGGTTATCTCAAGCGGAATATCTTGAGAAGGTATTGATGAAGTAAGGGATGGATAAGGCTAAGTCGGTCAGCGTTCCCCATGCCTCACTTCAAGCTCTCTTCTGAACAGTGTCTTAAAGCTGATGAAGAAAAACAAGATGTCTCATGTGCCTTATTCGAACACAGTTGGCAGCTTGATATATGTTATGGTATGTACGAGACCGGATATTTCACATGCAATAGAAGTTGTTAGCAGATACATGTCTAACCCCGACAAGCAACACTGGGAAGTAGTGAAATGGCTACTTCGAATAATTCGAGGTATGTAAGACTACGTCTTATCTTTTAAGAAATCAAGGGCCGAGTTAGTAGGCTATATAGATTTTGACTACGCGGCAATGTGGACAATAGAAGGTCAACTTTTGGTTACTCGCTTGTACTAGCGGGTGGAGTGATCAGTTGGATGTCGAAGCTTTAGTCTGTGGTGGCTCTTTCCACAACTGAAGTTGAGTACATGGCAGTGACAGAAGCGTTCAAGAAAAGTATTTGGTTGAGAGGGACGATAAATCAGTTAGGGCTTCAGCAGGAAGCCGTGCCGATTAATTGTGATAGCAAAAGCGCGATCAATTTGGCTAAAAAATTTGTTTATCACTCACATACTAAACATATTGATGTGCGTCACCATTTTATCCGACGTGTATTTGAGGAAGGATGCGTGACTCTAAAAAAAATTCACACAAGCATAAATCCGACTGACATGCTCACTAAGTTAGTTCCCACAGAGAACCAAAAGTTAGTAAAATTTTCATTGCCAATAAGGAACCTCATATAGTGCTTTGCGATTTCACAGATACTAAGGATGCTCCTTCAAGCCCACAATGCATTATGAAGAACTTTGATTTGCCAAATCGACTTGAACCCACATTCCCCAAAGGCTCTCTTCTTTGTAGAGGATTTTTCAAATTTGTTTAAGAAGGCAGGCTTTTGCAAATGATTCATGGGAGATAATTCCGAGCCCACCTTCATTTTTAGGCCTACAGATTTGGTCTCATCCAATTAAATGAAATTTAGTAAAGCCCCAAATGAAGTTCCTGATACGCTACTCAATAGTATCATAACAAGTAGTAAGCAGGAAAGCGTGAGACCAATATATCTAAAGATTAGAGAGGGTTGATTTTATTAGCTCTAACCTGCCAATGAAGGGTAAGAGGGACGATTTTCATTGTCCAAGCTTTTTATTGAAGCAATCAACCAAAAGTTAGCAATCTTACATGCGAAGCTTAGAAGAGAATAAAGGAACCCCTAGGTATTTAATAGGAGAATCAAATTAAATCCTTGCCTAATAATTATATAAACATCACTCATGCATTTTGAAAAAATGAAACATCATCTCTCATTTCTATTTGCATGGAAACTGATATTTTTGCCAGGACATTATAGGCTCAACCGAAGAATGTGCACAATACATTGGGATTTCATTTAGCACACTAAAAGCCCATGTGTTCAGTGTTACAAACTGCAGTATGAATAGTTTGCTTGACTATACAGAGGATGTCTAATTAGACTTTAGAGAGCACAGCTTAAAGAGAACTTGTTGTGCTAGACCCAAACTGGGCAAAGAGGTGCATCAATCCATGAGCCAGGTAGATTGCAGGATTTGTCCGTGTGGATGGCCCACTTTATAACTCACACAAATCGGGTGATCTTCTCATTCTAATTGACTCTTTTCCCATTTGAAGGTAACCATTGCCAATATTCTATTTTACCATCCATTTGTAGGTAGGTACCAACCTATTGGATCATTAAGATTATGGTCTGCAAATGCAAAACTGGGATTAGAATTAGGCAGAAAGTTGTTGTATTGAGTAAGCTGATCCGGAACCATTCATATTGGCCCAAAGTCCACAAATAAGAGCAATTTAAGTCATTCATACGGCTAGCCTCTATCATGTATGTCCCATTGATCAAAATTCCCCACCACCAGATTGTTAAGGATATCTCACACGATTCTCCAACCAAGTAAAACATCCCATATCCCCTCTACAGACTGTTTTATAGACAATCCTAAGTAAAATAGGTGAAAAATGTCATTTGTATCCTTCAGAGCACTAAAGATTTTGAGAAATGGTTCCATCTCTTTAAAACCTATTTTCATCTGTTTGCAAGAATACAATTTGAATGTCGTCCAATTAATTATTATTTTTTTTATTTTATAAATCTGTTAAATAGATTTCCAAGGCCGCGAAAGGAAGCAGGCAAACCATTGTGATTCCTTTTTTCCCACGTCTTCCACAGAATATCACATTTTTTCAGCTGGTCCATCAATAGCTTTGATGAATAAGAACAACCTATTAAAAGGCATCTACATATCTATATTGGCCAGCTTGACAAACTACTTTTCCTCTTGATTTGAGGTGCGTAGACAAACATCTCTTTTTTATGACTTCCACTTCTCGATCCCAACTCAGAAAAGTGACCAACCAGGGCCCTATTGATGAATGAAAGAAAGAGTTTATGAGCCTTATAGCCCTGTAAGCCCACACTCGTGTTGAGTAGATCATTCAACACCTGAAGCACAAACCCATTTTTGACCCATTGACCTAGTATCACAGGCGACCAAATGGCCGCCCCACTAATTACTAGACGAACCTGCTGTAATAATTTCAAAACAAATAACAAAAAGTAATCGTAAGTAACATACTTCATTGGTTTTCCATATTCATCCACTTTTGGAGTCTGTCCAGATATAATTTTATTACTTCTGCTAGTCATGCACCCTTCTCATGGGGGGTGTCAATGGACCCAGCTCCAGTCAGGGGCCTGGGTGCCCATAGCCAAACCCACCAATGGGTACTGTATTCAAACCCATACTTTTACCTCTGTTGGGCCTGAAATGGTACCCATACACATACCCATTAGGTGTTGATATACCCATTAGAGTACCAGGTACTCATTCATCATTTGGGATTTTAAAAGAAAAACATTTAGTTCACTTGATTAGCAGTTTATATTTATCATTTGTCTGCTAATTAAATCAATGTGTCAAGTTATTGTAGATCTATGCCTCATGAAAACATCTCTATGTTGGGAAACCACACACCTTTCCCTTCTATGTGTAAATCAATAGGATAAACAATATAAAATATTTTCAACACAAACAAGCAAACCATCAAACATGTAAAATGCAAGAGCTTCAAGACATCTCTATTATATATAACTGAGTAGCTTCTAGACATTTTTGCCTTTGCAAGTAGTCTTCAAAGCTATTGTCATGAAAGGGTAGATTTTTTATAGGGAATGGTTGAGATTTTACTGTATAAGGGACAGCTTGGATTGGACGTGCAAAATGGCTGGACCTAGTTTCTCTTCAGGAATTACAGACACCGACTTTCTCTCTCCTGATCTCTCTTCCTTCCTCTCCCTCCATGTAACGAAGCTATGCAAGGCCCATTGTGATATCCACGTGACATCCACTCCACTCATTAGTTTTGAAAGAGGACATGAGCCAAAAAAAAAAAAAAGATCTAGGCAATTCTGAAACTCAAGTGGGCCACACCACAGGAAACAGTGAGATTTAACGGCTACTGTTTATACCTTCTTGGGTGCCAGAGAAGTTTTCGATGGGACTGATATTTATGTTTCGTTTCATCCAGGTGGAAAGAACCACCTTATGAAATGGAAGACTAACATCGGTGGCACTAGGAACGTTTCAATGGTGGGGGTTTAGATCCCCCACTATTTCCTATGATATGGCCCACTTAAGTTTTGGGTCTTCGTCGTCTTTGAGGTCATCTCCTAAAATGAGCTTAGGAAACAAATGGACGGAGTGTATGACATAGGAATATCTCTATTGACACCCCTATCCTGCTAAGTAGGGCTGAAAGTTGGGCGGGTTCAACCCGATTGACCTGTGATTAACTTGACATTGGGTTGGGCTCGGGCAGGATATATCGGGCCCGATCTTAAGCTTGGGCTATACAAACACCAACCCAACAAAACTTGAGTTGGGCTCGGGTTGAGGTCTCGGGTTGCTCCATCCAACCCGAACCCGATCAATATATAAGTTACTTATAAATTATAATTGAGTGTGGATCATTTGTGTCGAAGGCACACTAGTGATGTCGAGTCTCATTTGTCCACGTCATTTCCAAGGACTCAAGCTAACAAAATATGCCAGATTTTTCTCTTCCAAATAGACTTCGTGCTATGCTACATGACTTTTAAAGGAGTAGTTGTCTTATATTTTAGCTTTTAAAAAAAATAAAAAAAAAGATGAAGTTCTTTATAATGAATAATCATATGTAGGATCCTTACCCTTGCTCGGGCAGTAGACTCTCAGGAGTTTCAACACCCGGTCAAGGGTTCGAGTATCCATAGGTGGTGAAATTCCACAAGCGTGAGTGTGTGGGGTGTGTGTGCACTTGTAAATAAAAAATAAAAAAATCACATATATAATTAATAAAATTATAGATACAAAAAATAAGTCTTATATTGAAATATAATAAACTAATGTAATAACAAAAATATTAGCACGTATATACCTGACAAACTCGATCAACTCGACCGAGTCCGCTTGGGCTGGGCTTGGGTTGAGAATTCCCAACCCGAGATTGGGTTGGGTTAGGGTTGAGGTATATGAACCTTGGGTTGGGTTAGGGTTGAGCACCAACCCGACCTAACCCGCCCGACTTTCTGCCCTACTGCTAAGGGAAAGGCTCATTTTTTATTTTATTTTTTTACACACGCACACACACCCCACACGCCTGCGGTGGGAATTTCACCACCATGGGTACTCGAACCCTTGAGCCGGTGTTGAAACTCCAAGGAGTCTACCACCCGGGTAAGAGCTAGGACCCGGAAAGGCTCATTTAATTAATTTCTCATTGTACAAGTATGAGTGTCCGATCTCTCGTGCTGTCTCAAGTGGGCCAGTCCAATTAGGATGTGGATTGAGTACTGCCCCATTTGGATGAGTTCCTTTCACCTTGATAAGGTGGAATTTGATCGGAGTGCACGCAGCATGTTTAAAAGTTGTTTAGTAGAGTGTATTATATAGGCCCTTCTCTATTGCAATCCCACCCCAATTATGACCGTAGCTTGCCGGCCAATCAAATCTTAGGCCCCATCTTCTATAGCAGCTTGCAGTCTAATCTAATCTTACTACATCAAGAAAACCCCATCTTGCCAAGGGAAAGGCCTATTTAATTAATTTCTAACTTTACGAGCATGCATGCATGATTTCTCATGTTATCTCAAGCGGGTCAGTTTAGTCAAGATGTGGATTGGGTGCTGGCCCGCTTAGACAGATCTCTCTTCATGTTTAGCTTGGTGGGATTTGATTGAGCAATAGGTAATTACCTGCACAACATGTTTGAATGTTGGTAGGCAGAGTACCTACTTAAATAGTTACCTCAATCCCATCTCATTTATAACAGTAGTCTATCTATTGTCCAGTCAAATTTTTAGCCATAAAATAATATTTTAATCATTAGCACATTAATTAACAATTCAAATTTTGAGCCTTAAAATAATATTTTAATCATTAGCACATTAATTAACAATTTTCATGATTAGTTAATAAAAAATAAAAAATAAAAAACCACTTTTTCCAAGTACTGTATCGGCATTGAAGTCTTCTGGCTTCAAATGTCACCTTTACAAGTGGCAATCGCAGACCAAAACCCTTGCTTGCTTAAAAGTAACCTCAATCTCATGTAAGGGACTCAAAAGGTTCGTCCAGATAGGATCCGTTTGGATAGGAAACTCCACATAATTAGGACTAAGTCTAATCCCAATATAAATGGACCATGTTGAATTTTTTAACCAATGACATTTCTCTTGCATAATTGCAGCTAGCAGTATTTTTTAGAAATTCCCGGCAGACCAGATATGAAGGGGGCACGAAACCTAGTAAAATCAGGATTAGGCTTTCATTCCAATTTCAGAACCTTGGACGTTCATAACATCCTCTCAAGTGCAACCGGGTCTATGTCCTACATCTTAGAATTTGGCTATTAATTAATGGTAATAAATAAGTTAATAAATACATGGGAGAGACCGTAAAAAGGGCCGGTAGCTAGAGGTGTATGTAAAGGTGTACACAGACCTATCTAGTTCAGTTAGCTTACTCGGCTCAACTCAAAAAAGCTCTATTCGACTTGGTTTGAAGCTGAGTTCAAGTCGAGTCAAGATGATTTTTTTACCCTAAAAATGAGTTCGAGCTAGCCTCAGCTCGAATCGACTCAAATCGAACCTAGCTCGAATCGAACTCGGATCAAACCAGTTCGGCGACTCGGCTACTTTAATATTGATGTTGCTCACCAAGTGTTTGATGAAATGACTCAAAGAAGTGTGGCTGGTGGCAAGAAAGGTATGTATATGAAACCAACACCCCTTTTTTCTTGATTTTTATGTTGCTTAGAAGGTGTTTGATAAAATACCTATAAAACCATTGTTGTTGTCTCAAATACAGTGAGATTTTGAAGATGCAGTCCAGGTGTTTGTGAAAATGTTACAATGGAAAACTCGGCTCGAACTAGCTCGAGTTCCTAACCAAATTGAGCTGAGCTGGTCAGTCAGGCTCGAGGACCAAGCCGAGCCAAGTCCGAGCTGAGGTCGTCTAGTAGCCAGGCCGAGTCGAGCTTGACACAACTCGACTTGGCTTGGCCACTAGCTGACCTCAGCTTGAACTTGGCTCGGCTCGGTCCTTGAGCCTGACTAGCTAACTCGACTCAGTTCAGTTAGCAGCTTAGGCCAGTTCGAGCCAAGTTTAAGCCAAGATCGAACCTGTACGGCATTTTCACAAACACATAAAGTGCACTTTCAATTTCTTACTGTATGTAAAAAAGCAACAGTTGTTTACAGGTATTTCATCAATCACCTTATAGGCAACATCAAAATCAAGAAAAAAAAATGGTATTTATTTTATATACATATCTTTCTTACCACCAACTGGCGCTTCGTTGAGTCATTTCATCAAACACTTGGTGAGCAACATCAATATCAAAGTAACCGAGTCACCGAATTGGTTCGATCCGAGTTTGTTTCCAGTTGGGGTTCGATCCAAGTTGATTCGAGCTCGGACAGGCTCGAACTGGGTTTGAAAATTTTTCGAGCTAAAAAAATCAACTTGACTCGGCTCGAACTCAGTTTCGAACCAAGTTGAATCGAGCTTTTTCTAGTCGAGTCAAGTGAGCTAACTGAGCTAATTCAGTTCATGTACAGCCCTATCGACAGTTAAGGTGCTCCCACATGATGTTTATGAGAAATTCACCCCATCCACTAGGTGCATCATCCCATGGTAGGTAAAGGGCCCAAAAACCAACTCCATCCATGCACTAGCTGGGTCTATCCCATGGCAGGCCAAGAGCCTAAAAATCAACCTCATTCAAACAAACCGCACATTTGGAAATAGTGTATAAGGCAGTGCTCACACTCCAAGCTATTTCATTTGGCGTGGCCCACTCGAATCACAAATGGGTCTGAATTTTATGTTCCATGCTATGTTTTGGTGTGACATGTAATGGTTGGAGTGGATTTCATATAATCATCGCACTGGGCCTATAAAGTACAGATGGACATTTAGCTCTTTATTGTTTCTTTAATGTGGGACACATGAATAGAGGTCAAAATATTAAAGGTGCCCATGGGCCATACGAAATGAAACAGTTGGGATAAAGACGTCCACCCTTGATTTTACACAACGCCATGACCGTTAAATCCACTCTAACTATTATATGTCATACCAAAACTTAGGCTTGAGTCTTAAAAAATAAGTCTATTCATGGTTCGGGTGGGCCACACAAAAGGAAATATTTTGCAGGGCAAGGGTTGTCCTATACATTATTTCTGTTAGATTTTCTATTATTGTATTTCTTTCATTGTATTTTTACAGAGATATTGTACAAATATATAGGGAGATTAGCAACCCTATTCTTGGCTATACATAGATATTGTACAATCACGAAAATAATCTTTTTGATTTGTCTCTTAATTGACAACTTATTGATTGATTTGATAACTCACGCCAACACTCCCCCTCAAGTGGAAGCATCAAAATCTTTAATGCGCAACTTGTTTAGCAAGTTGTAGAAATCCTTGCTTGATATGGACTTTGTAAGAATATCGGTCAGTTGGTCTTCAGACTTTACGAATGGAAATCAAATTATTTTAGTTTCGAGATTTTCTTTGATAAAGTGTCTGTCAACCTCCACATGTTTGGTACGATCATGCTAGATCGGATTGTGAGCAATGGCGATAGCTACCTTGTTATCACAAAAGAGGTCCATCTCGGATGTAGGAGCAAACCCAATTTTAGTTAAAAGCTTTTTGAGCCACCGGAGTTCACAAAGTCCTTTAGCCATTCCACGGAACTTTGCTTCAGCACTTGATAATGCCACCACCTTTTGTTTCTTACTTTTCTATGTAACAAGATTCCCTCCAACAAACATAAAGTAGCCTGAGGTGGATCTTCTGTCTGTAGTATTCTCCGTCCAATCTGCATCTGTATAACCATTAATTCTGAGATGGTTATTTTTTGAAAACATAAGCCCTTTTTTTGGAGAGGATTTTAAGTATCGTAAAATTCGGATCACTGCCTCCATATCATTCTTATTAGGTTGATGCATGAATTGATTTATTATACTCATTATGTAGGCAATATCTGGACAGGTATGGGAGAGGTAAATAAGTTTACCAACTAATCTCTAGTACTTTCCTTTGTCTATTGGCATTTGGATTGGATACTCTCTGAGCTTGTGGTTCTGAATGATTGTAGTGTCTGTTAGCTTACAGTCCAACATTACAACCTCATATAGTAAGTCTAATATATATTTTCACTGAAAAAGAAATATACCTCACCTTGATATAGCAACCTTTATTCCCAAGAAATATTTAAGTCCTCCTAGATTTTTCATCTCGAACTCGGTCTCCAATTGTTTATGAAGCTTTGCAATTTCCTCCTTATCATCATCTGTGATGATCATATCATCGACATATACAATTAAAGCCGTTACCTTGCCCCGTTGGTGCATCAGAAATAATGTATGATCAAAATTACTTTGGTGGAAGCCATACTTCTTCATTACCAGACTAAACCTCCCAAATCATGCTCGAGGTGATTGTTTTAATCCGCACAATGCTCATTGTAATTTGCACATAACTTCAGCTTTTGAAGATGTTGTGTAGCCTGAAGGAGTATCCATGTGGACTTCCTCTTCAAGGTCACCATAGAGAATGCGTTCTTTACATCAAACTGGTGCAATGGCCAGTCCAAGTTGGCTGCGAGAGATAACAGGACCCTGACTGTATTTAACTTGGCTACCGGCGAAAAAGTTTCTTGATAATATAGGCCATATGCCTGAGTGTATTCCTTTGCGACTAGCCTTACCTTGTATCATTTTATAGATCCATCTGCCTTGTGTTTAATAGAGAATACTCATTTACACCTGACTATTTTTTTCTTTGGGCAATGGAACCAAGGTATATGTTTGATTCTTTAATATTGCTCCCATTTCTTCTTCTATTACCTATGTCCACTTGGGATTAGCTAAAGCTTCCTAAATTATAGTGGGAATATGACATGTAAACAGCTTGTGTAAGAATGTCTTGAGAGGTTCAGATAGCTTTTCGGTGGAGACGTAGTTTGCAATTGGATACCTCGACCCTCTTTCCTCAATGTCTAGAGAGTATTTGTTTGGTGGCTTGCTACGGTTATGCCTAAAAGATAAGGTATACCCAGCAGATGTATCTATGTTATTTATAAATGAGGGTGTAGTGAAATTGCTTACCTCAGGAATATTCTCAGGAGATGGGTCTACAGGCACTGAAAAATGTGGGGATTTGGGTTCTTCTCCTGATGATGTGATCTCATTTGCTGAAGGCCCCCTAGATTCAGAGGATATATCAGGCCCTGAAGATGTATTTGTTAATTCCTCACCAATTATTGGTGTGTCGTTCCGATCTTCAAGCCAGTCAAAACTCAGCCGATTCAACTCTTCATCTAATGTCTTCCCCTGAAGAGAAGAAGTGGATGCCGAAGAAGGATAGAATGGTTCGGACTCCAAAAAGGTGACATCAACAGTCACATAGGTATGCTTGGTAGTAGGATTATAGCAACGATAGCCTTTTTGATATGTAGCATAGCCTAAGAAGAGGCATTGAAGGGCACATGGGTCAAGTTTGGTGCGCTAGTTCTTAGGGCGGTGCACATACGTCACACACCCAAATATGCAAGGAGGGAGCATTAGGGCCATAGGTAGAGAGACTAAGGCTGACAGAGACTATAATGTCTTAAAAGTTAATATTTTGGAAGGAAGGCGGTTGATTAAATGTACGGCAGTGGTAATAGCATTGGGTTAATGTCGTGTGGGGACATGAGCGCCTAAAAGGAGAGCCCGAGCAATCTCAAGAATATATCGATTCTTCCATTCAGTGACTCCATTTTGCTGAGGGGTCTGGGGATATGAGGTCTCGTGAATAAGACCATGTTGTTGAAAATAGGAATAAAAGTGGTGATTAACATATTCACTACCATTGTCAGAGCGGAGAATCCGAATCTGAGTGGAAAACTGGATTTAAACCATAACATGAAATGACTAAAAGATACTAAACATTTCATCCTTATATTTCATCAAATATAGTCAGGTCATCCGAGTGCAATCATCAACAAATATCACAAACTACCGTACACCAGATATAGTAGATAAAGGAGAGAGTCCCCATACATTAGAATCTATTAAAGCAAAAGGAGTATCACTTTTATTCATACTTAATAGATAAATAGCACGATGACTTTTGACTAAAATACAAATATCACAGTGAAATTTAAAAGTCTCCACATTAGAGAATAAATCGGAAAATAAATGTCGTAAGTACCCAAATGACGGATGTCTCAAACGACGATGCCACAACCAAATTTATCAATCATTGGAACCAAGTATAGAAGACACGTGATGTGTACGACCCAAACTGAAATATTCCATGTAGTATAATCCTCCCTCTTAATACCACGCCCAATTATCTCCTTGGTGAGAATATCCTGAATAAGATAAAAATCAGAAAACATTAGCACAACACAATTTAGATCTGTAGTAACTTATCTAATAGATAATAGTTTGTAAGATAAAGAGGAAACAAGCAGAGTGTTGGGTAAATGAAGAGAGGGTGATAGGGTTACAAATCCGGCCCCTGTGACAGGTGAGGTCACTCCACTAGCATTCGCAATGCTGGTGCGCCTTAGAGGTGAGTAATGGGAGAAATCCGTGGGATCAAACGTCATATAATCTGTGGCCCCAGAGTCAAGGAACTAATCACTTTTGTCCACATCGTGGCGAGGACTAAGCAAGGCATGACCAAGGTTACCTAGATCCACAGGAGAGAAGTCCAATTTAGGCGAGGCAGTGGGTGGGATGAGAGAGAGATAAGGTTCGGCTGCTGCCGCAGCAGCCTTTCCCGCGCCTTTAGCCGTACCGTCTCATTTTTTCTAGCTTGAAGCTCGTGCCACCAATCGGGGTGCCCATGTAACTTGAAACAATTTTCACGAGTATGCTTCGTATTGCCACAAGGAGAGCATTTGATACCATCGAATGAGGTACGGGCTTTAGAAGAAGATTTTCCAGTATGCTTAGAAGTCAATCCAGACAGTCCAAGCTTTAGGCCTTTCGAAGCAAGCACTACCCTTGGATGTGGTTCGTGGTCACCGGCGTTCATCACCACCTGACAAAGAGCCTCCCTGTGGACATGGGCATATGCTTACTCCACGGTGGGAAACGGGTGCATCTGCAATACATCGCTGCAAATATTGTCCAACCTGTCATTAAGACCATCCAAGAATACATAGACCCGATCTTCTTGGAGAAGATTATTATAATGTTGAATATCGACAGGGCACTCCATCGGATTGGGACGTCGAAAATCAATCTCACACCAGAGGCCTTGCAAATCAGTGTTGTATTTTTCCAGGGAGCCACCCGCTTGGCGGAGATGTGAGACGTGGCGCCAAAGATCATAGACTTGAGAGGTATCGCCACCATCAAAATAGATGGTGGAAACCGAATCCCAAACCATTTTGGCCATGAAAAATTGAACGAAATTGCCGATTAATGCCGGATCCATGGAGTTAATTAGCCATCCTTTGACAATGGCGGTGTCAGTATGTCATTTGCAGAAGGACAGATCGATGAGATGGTGGAGGTAACTCGCCATTGATGTAACCCAACTTGTCTTTGCCAGAGATGTACATCTCGACAACTTGGGACCATAAAGCATAGTTGGAACCATCCAACTTGATGCCGATCAGGACAACCGTAGGTTCAAAAAGCATGGTCGGGGCCTAAGCTTTAGATAGAGCTTTGGCCATTTTTGTGGTGAATATTTCAGAGATGAGCGTATTATGGTAGATGGAAGAGTCACCGAACTTCATCGGGGTTTCGATGTCTCCCATATGTGAAGGCGGCTACGGAAAGAGGCTATGAACTAGGGTTAGACGTGAACCAAGAGCCAGAAATTGACTAGCTCTGATACCATGTAAGATTTTCTATTATTGTATTTCTTTCATTGTATTTTTACAGATATATTGTACAAATATATAGGGAGATTAGCAACCCTATTGTTAGCTATACATACATATTGTATAATCAGAAATATAATCTTTTTGATTTGTCTCTTAATTGACAAATCATTGATTGATTTGACAACTCATGCCAACAATTTCCAATCATGTAGTCCACCTCTCAAATGGGGCTAAGTTTTTTTATTTTATTTTTTTACCATGGGTCTATCACGGAGGGATCTACCTAATAGGTGGCTTGAATTTCCCATAAACACTATAGTGGAGCCCATCCAAGTTGTGAGCCCTTTTACTTTTTCTCTTTATTACCTTATTTGTTACCATTAATTACACAATTATTTATTATCATTAATTGCACCATTAATTAATGCCCAAATTCCAAGTGGATTTCAATGAGTTGAAAGCATATTGCGTCCAATAGGACGATGTTGCATGCCGCACCCCCCCCCCCCCCCCCCCCCCCCCAATGATGTATGTGTTTTATCCACACACCATCCATCCATTTTAGGGCATGATGTCATGGCCCGAATTTCAAGTACCGAACAAGCATCGTGACTTGTACACTAAGTATATTCAACCCATCCATTACATCTACGCATAGTTATAAGTCTAATATTGTTAACATGAAATCTAGGTTTCATCCAAACACAAGCACATACCATACAACCAAAACTAACAACCATTTAAGCTCATCTATCAAACCTTAATTAAAGACCCACCCATTTGAGGTTGTATTCATATATCTAAAATTATGACTTAACTCAAATAATCATGTCCAAAATTATAATTCAATACCACTACCTCAAGTGACAAATTATAATTTGTTCTAAAAATAAGAAATAAGAACTAAATTAATAATTAAGACCGATTAAGGTGGCTAGTTCTTCTTCCATCAGGTAAGGCCATGTCTCACGTGTATTATTCACTGGCTCAACAGCACCATCCTATTCTTGGGCCAACTCATCAGCCTCCATTACATCTGTATAGTTTTTTCATTAATAAAACAGAAGTTGGTCAAGCCTAATGATAAAACTCAGCATGGTTTATTCACATTAAAATTAAAATAACAGGAACACATAAAATACATATAATACATGAATGCATATGATGGGATGATCGTCCATTTACTTGGGTTAGATAATCGTCAACCGGCATCCACCACTTAGGTAGGCCTCCACCTTTCAGTAGGCATGAGCGTGGCTCGCATCTGGTAACAATTCTAATATCATTAACATTTCTTCTAGGAAGGTCCCCCGGGATCGACTATGCATATGCTATGAAACAGAAGATGAGTATGCTTCTCCATTCTTTAATGGTTCATAACACAGTATCTTTTCCAGCATATATATAATTGATAACCAGTGTTCAAAACCATAATAAGTGAAGCATTCATACATGTGGACATGCATTAATGAATTAGCATGTGAACATATATCTATAAATTAGTTTTAAATTAAATTAATCATCAAACAGTATATCAAAATAAATTAAACAAATAATATTCAATCTATTTTAATTTTAATGGAAGGAAACACGTTGGGATCACTCACCTGGATTTGATGGAAATGATTCGTAAAATACATAGATTTGATCAAATTAGAAATCTCTATTACAATCATATAAATGAAATCATTTATTGAACATATTACTTTAGATGGTGAGGCCCACCTTTGATTGATCGATTTTCTACAGTGATGTCCACACAAAGGATCATATGATGTTCAATCGAATCCCTTTGGACCCAACTCTTAACACATGGTTCATAAGTATCATAAGTTACTGTGGGGCACACTTGATCACATCAAATTGGTTGACCACTATCCTGTGACAAATAATGGTATGTGCATGCTTAATTTAATCAAATCTACAATTTAAATGGTGCACAAATTCATATTCTCAATCCTAAAATCAAATGGATAATTTTTAAGTGTTTGTTGATCGAATCAACAGCACTGTCAATCGAATCAATCACACTATCGATCGAATCAACTCGAATCGATGGTCTGTCTATCGAACTTACACGAATAAGGATTCAGACATTCAGTATCTAGACATTTTTTACTCTGTTGATCGAATCGACTCTAATCAAAAGTCGAATCGACAAAGATCATATTTGATTTATTTTTTTACAATTCGAATCAGAAAATTGGAGATTTTTATTAATTAATGATCTAGGATCCAATTATGTTTGATGGACAGATCTATACCAATCATCGGCCTTCTCTTGATCGATTAAAAGAGATGACCGAAAATCAGTTTGATCCGATCCATCCATGATCCACATTATTCAAACTACATAATTAGATAATAATGATTATCTGATCAATGTGGCCTAATAGACGGTCAAATCAATCCAAAACTTGGGATTTCAATGTAGTTTAATCCTAGAGATCCAATGAACCAATTAGATCATATCGTATCTCACACGTCGGTGATTTGGCATAATCTACAATTCATGATTTATCGAGAATATTATTTGAATCAGCGTGCCCACCTGATGATCGGATCATCATGATAACCAAGAGCAAACCTCAAAACTCCCTTAACCCAAACCTTAAAAGACTATAATCTAGCTAACCAAGAGCAAACCCAGAATGCCCCGAATTTTTCCTATTTTGGATTGCCAAAAATCCTTTTTAAAAAAATTTATAACTAGCCACGTCGTCACTTTCTGACCCTTGACGCTCGAAGTGAGCCTATACGCAGCTGGTACCGATGAAGAACCATACAAATAAGATTGAACAACCGTAGAAAACTAACGAATCTGACCGATCATTTAAACATCGAGTTCAACCTCATTATTTGTTCTTCTAGAGCCCAAAATCTAACCACCCATCGTTGACTAATCAAGATAATCGTAACTAAATTAAAGATCTACCCAAAGCCGAGTCAGCTATGACCCAGATCCTGACTAATGGACCAAATCAACACGGTCACTCATTTAACCTAAGAACCAACGATCTAAAGTGATCATGACCAAATGACCATTTCTGCTAACTTTGATTAAGCCACACTATGAACTTAGTTAATCCAGACCCTAACAACTGCACCCAAGAAATCTCCCACCCAATTTATTCTAGAAATGCCTCAATTACCTAAACAAGCTTTAAATCGCTCATTAGTAGGCCACTAGTTTCGAAATTATAAAATAATGTCATTCTCACTAGGCTTGACATCCATCGCAGGCGGTGGGCTCAAACGATACCTCGAACCGCACAAGTTGGACCATGAAGATAGAGCTTGAAAGGCACGACTCTCCGGGACGTGAAACCTAAAACTTAAGTGAGTTAGCATTGCCATTAAAATAGCAAAGTTGAGACTTTCCAACCATTGAATTGCAATCAAACTCGAGCAATGAGTCAGGAATATTTCCCTGCTCATATTCGCATAATTGTAAGTCTGATCGATCATCAGTGACCGTTGATCACAAATTGGGCCCCTGCAATCAATTTTCACATCCGTTTTCCACCAAATTTTGTACAGCCCCTCATCAAATCATGGGACTCCCATCCCATAACACAGATGGGCCACCAAGGCAGCCCTAAAACCCGTAAGTGTGCCCCAAAAGGTCACTTGTGGCAAGAATTGGCACCTAGGGCCAATTGGGCAAAGGTTCGAGGTATAAAAGCCTTTAAACCTCTCTCTCCCTCACTCCCATAACAATTTCCACCAAAATAGAGAGAGTGGAGAGAAGAGAGAAGAGAGAGAGAGTGAGAGAGAAAGGACGGTTGTGAGAGGGAAAGGAGCTAGGAATTGAGTAATTCCCCTCTCCTACAACCGTCATTCGCCGGAAACTGCGACGCTACTACCGTAGAGGCTAAGTATAGCTGATCGGAAGGTAACCACTCTATCTCTCCTCAATTTTCCTTAGCATGGGCCTCTTGCATGTGTCCTGACATGTAATTCCTCTGGCACAAGGCCTTGACACGTCAATTAATAGACCCAGCATTACTAGAGCGATTCCAAGAACCTCTAATCGACCATAAGTGCAGACCATTACCTCTAGGTGGCCTATTATCATACCTAAAATGAACCTTGGTAATTATGTTTGACAATTTTGCCTTGCATGTTGCTCTTATGAAATGAAATGGCTGAATTTGAAAATGTGCATGGAAATTTCCCAAATTGGGGAGGAAATTGTTTTAACTACCCTGATGCTTGCATTATTTGATTTGTTTGGTGAATGTGAAATTCCAAGTATGTTATCCCCATGTTTGTTGATTTTGCAAGTTGAATTTTGTTACATGTCCCTTATATGTGTAGATTAGGTATATTTGTTATTTGTTTTGTTGATTTGTTCACAAATGTGGAAGTTCTCAACTATGATAATCCCCAATCTTGCAAGTTAGCAAGATAAATTTGGACGCATGTCTCTCACATGTTTGAAGTGGGTAAATTGACTATCCATAATTCCCCATGTATGCCTAATTCTTCCTGTAATCAGCTATAGTGCTCATTTTCTTTCATGTTCCCTTGAAACATAGACCCATGTACATGTCCATTTGGAAATATCTTGAATTGTTATAAAACAGTAACTTGTGTACTGATAGTAAATGTAGTTTATCATTATACATACCTAATTCTCTCACAACTACGAGTACATCAACTTCTACGTTATTATAATGCATTTATAACTATGTCATCTTTGGATCGGCCAACAATTCGGAACTCTCTTGGGAAGCCCTTTTGATAAGCCCACCCACAGCTAAATTTGGCCCGACTAATCAAATTGTGTGTTGTCAGCTATAGTTAGACTATGCAAGACGTCGGTCTCAAGCCGTACAGCTCGTAGTTCATCTCATGGGGACAAATTGGCCCACTAGTTAGCCATCCATGTACATTAATCATGTTTTTACACACTTGCCTGAATCTGAAGCACCTCATACCTTTGAGAGACCACTATGAACCGTTAATGATACGATCCGCATGACTTATGAGCCGAGCATGGTGGTATGGGACACCGTGTCCAAGTTGTCGGCCTATGTTGGGGTGACGAGCCTCTCCATAGTGACCAGTGAGTAATTAAGACTCGAGAGCCAGGTATGGTGGTATGGGACACTGTGACCATGTTGTCAGCCTACGCTGGGGTGATGAGCCTTCCGTGCTAGATTACCATTCGAACGACCTGGGCATAAATGGAATTGGGCGACAAGTCATTCCTTGTGATGATTTGGTAATGTAATAAGCCCGCACCTCAAAACTTAGTGATCATACTTGGTGTTTGGGTGATGACCCATACCAAGTTGTTCTCAATAGCTTTAGGTATCATGTCTTACCTTTAAAATTATTAATTTATAAGACAGATGAATGATATGTAAATTTGGATCATGGATCGCAGGTTCAGAACCGCTACGGTCGCCCTGGGCCAAGTGATTTGGATAAGGTCATTGATTAATGAGGTGTTTTAACTTTCCTAATATTGTTGGATGAAAGGATGTAATTAATCAACTTGGCTAACATCTCATAAAACATTGCATTAAGTAGGTTTTGACAATTTGGCAGTCGAGGTTACATTGAGGGAGTGTTGGCCATTAACAATCGTTAAATGTTATCGCTCAAGGGAGTGTTAGATGAAAGGGCATGCATCATATCATTGAAACATGCATTTACATTAACAAGAATAATGAGGTTTCTCTGAATGTTTATCTTTTTTACTAAATTAATTCTTGCATATGATAATATGTGTAACTTATTGTTAATAGTACCATTAAGTTAGTTACTCACTCCCACTCTGAGATAGTGTTTTAAAACACCAATCAAAGCCTATCTTAGATGCAAAGATTACGGAGCCAGACGCACTTGATGACGCAAGAGTGGATGACAAAGAGGAGCTGTCATACTTCCAAACCTTCGACATTTCTTCTCAATCAATTGTAAGGATGATCGCAAGGCACGAGCCAAAGCCCTAGTCATTTTGGGGGATATTGTATGGGTGGGACTAATTCTTTTATCCTTACTTTACTTGCATTTTGGACATGGATAGTCTATATACATTTAGTTGTATTTATTACTATTCTACGATTGATTTATGCTTTATAGTCTGCTAAACTCTTCACTACTTATGAAATAAACTAAATGCATTAAATTTTAAAGCCCATTAGGGCACACATGGTACCTAGGAATTTAAGAGCCAAATTCCTACTCGGCCCCTAAAATTTAAGGTGTTACAAAACCTCAAAACTCCCTTTAACCCAAACCCTAGTCTAGAATGTCCACATGTAAAAACTTAACCTAGACCAAACATTAAAGCTCTAGGCCATCCTTGAAAACTAACTAGTAGAGGTGTACATGAGTCAAACCGAGTTAAGCGTGGCACAACTCAACTCAACTCAACCACTAGTTAACCCAACTCAAACTCAGCTCAATCCTCAAGCCTACCTAGCCAACTCAATGTAATTCAATCAACAACTCAAGCCTATTCAAGCTTGTTGTATTTTCATAGACACATGGAATGTACTTTCAATTTCTTACTGTACATAAAACAACAACACTTGTTTACAAGTATTTCATCAAACACCTTATAAGCAACATCCAAATTTAAAATTAAAATAATAATAATAATTTGTTTCATATTTTACCTTCCTTAGCACCAATCAACACTTCATTAAGCCATTTCATCAAACACTTGGTAAACAACATCTTTATATAAGCAGCATCAATATCAAAGTAACCAAGTCACCAAACTAGTTCAATCCAACTTAGATTCCAAGTCAAGCTCAGGCAAATTCAAACTCTTTGGAAATTTTTTTGAGCTTAACAAATCCACAACTCAACTTAAACTCAGCTCAGTTTCAAAGCAAGTCTAACTAAGCTTTTTCAGGTCGAGTCATTCGTGTACAGCCCTACTAACTAGATATTTCTCTGCACCTTGGTACAATAAAAACTTAGTAGTGAGTAGAATCCAAACCTTGTTGGTTCGACCAATGAGCTATTTGGTCAAACCTCTCAGCATTAGGTTTGGAAGCCGGAGAACCCATGTTCAGTTGGCCTAACAGACCAGGATACAAAGACACTAGCTATGTTACTATATCACTAGTTAGCTCACCATAGGTGTCACGTAAAAGTCGGACATACTTCTCCAAAAATAATGCAAGTTTGCCACTAGATTAACTATCTTCCATTCGTAGATACAAATTCCAAGCGCCTAACAATATTTTTATAAAAAAAAAATCAATACAAAATAATGGATGTACAGCACAAAAAGCCCATATATCTCGGTGGGCTTAACAAAGCCAGTCCAGATTGATTCCTTTCAGGCGGGGCCGCTTCCCAACCATACATCCTTTTAAAAATCCGGATGTATGATCCAGCTTGTGCATTCATTCCATCTCCCACATCCATTTCTAGATTCTCTTAACATCCACCGTCTACTTCTAGATAATCCAGGTAAATTCATTTAACTACTGAATTTTGTGGGCCATCACACAAAGACATCCAAAAATGGTACTTGAATAAATCACACATCAGACATTCATCTGTTTAGTGAGAGTGAACGAGTCTGATGACTACGGGGCAAACACCAAGATCTCATTTTGCCTGCACCTACAAAACAATTTGTAGAGCCCACCACGATTGTAGATAAACAGGTCAGGCTTTAATTTCAGGGAATTTAAATAGCTAGAACCACCTGAGTCTATATCATGAATGCATCAATGGACCCCACAAATCAACTTCACTTGAAATACAAATCTCTCTAACACATCAGGCTTAATTTCCCTCAAATGAACGGTCGAAATAATACAGGATCCCCATCCATAAATAGTAATATCAAAATTCACATTCATCATTCCATCACCATGAGTGTACAAAAGGGAGACAGTTCCATACCCTAAAAACCAAAAGAAGAAATGAAAAAGAGAAACAAAACCCTATATCTAACCCTAAAACAAAATCTAGACCATTGAAATTAAAAACCCTAACCCTGAATACCCATCAGGAAATTCAACTATCATCATCTGCAGCAACAGCCTTGGATGGCCCAGTCTTCTTGGGCAGCAAGAGATTGTGGATGTTGGGCATGACCCCGCCATTCGCAATCGTGACCGTTCCTAGCAACTTGCTCAATTCCTCATCGTTCCTCACAGCTAGCTGTATATGCCTCGGTACGATCCTCGTCTTCTTGTTATCCCTCGCTGCATTCCCCGCAAGCTCCAATACCTAAATCAACCACAATAATTACAACAAATACCACAGATTGCACCACCAAACCCTAATCTCCAATATAAATCACACAGATTTGAGAAAAACTGAAATTACCTCAGCGGCGAGATATTCAAGTACGGCGGCGAGATAAACGGGGGCGCCGGCGCCGACACGTTCCGCATACTTTCCGGCCTTGAGGAAACGGGCGATCCTGCCGACGGGGAATTGGAGGCCGGCCTTGCTGCTCCTGGAGGTGGCTTTCTTGGAGGCTCCGGAGCCGAGAGATTTTCCGCGACCGGCCATATCACGAGAAGATGAGATGAGGAATGTAGTGCGAGATATAGGAGGGTATGGAAAAGGTAGGGTTAGGGCTTTCTTCGAAGAAGAGAAAGATGACTTCGCTTCTGTTTTCTGAGGCAATAAGGGTTGCGGGGTTATTTATATAAGGGTTTGGAAGGGAGTTTCAGCCAATGGCAGGAGAGCACACGGATCGCTATCTACAGCCGTTTGTTCTTGAGGCTTTTGGACGGTTGGATGTGGAGAGTGCTAACGCGCTCGGATCTTTCGCTGGGAAGGTAGTGAAAGGACGAAATTAACCTTCTTATGCGTTTCTAGAAAAGACGAAAGGGGCACACGTGCCATTTTCGCATGGATCCAGGTCGGTTTAAGAACCTAACCAGTGCCCCGAAATCGTCAGGCTTGATGGAACGCCTTGGTGGTAACATGTGGGGCTTATACTGATGCACGTGCCTTACATCCATGCTGTCCATCCTTTTTGACAACTCATTTTAGTGAATGATGCAAAAAATGAAGTAGATTAAAATATCAGGTGGACCACACCATAGGAAACAGTGGTGATTGACCAGTAAAAACTTCTTACGGCCACCATGTTGTTGCGAGAAATATGCTATGCTCATCCGTTTTGCCCGATCATGTTATGGGATGGGCACAAAAATGGTGCACGGATTCGATACTGACAAGGACAGTGGCCAAATTGCTAATGAAGTGACGTCACCAAGCTCTGTGGACCAACCATGATACATGTGCTATATCCATACCGTCCAGCTATCTTTAAAGATCGTTTTATGGCATTAAAAGGAGAATGACATAGATCTAAATTTCAGGTGGACTCACCACAGAAAATCGTGAGAGCAGTCATACCCACGTCACACCCACCATTGAAACATTTATAGGGCCATCATGATTTATTTTTGAGATCTAACCTATTCGTAAGTTAACATAAAGCGAAATGAAGTGAAAATAAAAATATAAGTTAACATAAAAATAGATAAAGTGAAAACAAAAAATTCAGCTTGATTGAAAAATACTGTGGCCCCTGAGAAGTTTTGAACGGTAGATGTCACTGTCCCCACTACTTTTTTATGGTGGGGTCCGTTTGAACTTCAGATCTAAGTCATTTTTTTTTTAATGCCATAAAACAATCACTAAAAATGGTTAGACGGTATGAATACAACACGTGTTATGGTAGGGCCACAAAGCTTGGTAACGTCACTTCAGTAGCAATTTAGTTACTAAACTTGCCAGTATCCAATCCGCCCCCACAAAAATGAGGCAGATCCAAAACTCAAGTGAATTGACAGTAAATGGTGAGGATTAAACATGCACTTGGAAAACATACGCAGGCCACGGAAGTTTTGGGTATGTTTACACCAATTTTTTATGTTATGATGTAAGCTAATGAAAAGTTGCCACGTAATGACACTTGACACTATAGGTTTATTACACATGGAAAATTCTCTCGCATTTAAAGATGTATTTTATAGATTTTCCTTTAGCAATATGTATTCTGTTATTAGCATGAACCCCTGCACATGTCATTAAGGGATCAAGCCATTGCATGTGTAATACTATGTTTCTTTTTAAACGGTGGGTTCCACCGTTAATCCACCGTTGCCTTTGGTGTGGCTCACCTGAGATGTGGATGACCCTCATTATTAGGCTCATGCTCTAACTTTGAGGGATAAAACTAATGAACGGTGTGAATTTATCACATCATTTTCATGGGGTCCATTCTAAAAAAATAAAAAATAACAAAGCAAGTGACGTCACCAACAAATCTCTCTCTCTTCCACGACTCCCTCTCTTTCTCACTTCTCTGCGGTACGGTTGCGGATGGGAACCCATCCACTATGCACGATACCATCATGGTGGGACCCACCAATCAATCTAAACCATCCCATGAACTCCCAACCCCCTAACTCACTTGAATTATTTTTATACTCTATATTTCATGCTATTTAGAGAAAACGAGAGAGAAAATCTATGAGAAGAAAAAGAGAGCTCAAGAGAAGGAAGAGTATCCGTGAAGTTTCAACGTCGAGTTCAGAATTGATCAATCCAAGCTAATACACGTAGAAATCAACATCTTTTCAGATTATTTTCCTTCCATCACACTATATTTTTTTCATATCAGGTAGGTGATCATTCCCCATTGAAAAATTCATAAGTAATTGTCTTATATAATCTAGACATTGAGATATTTATTTTATTTTATTTTTTTCCCTCTACTGAATCAATGCAAATATTATTACTATTATTATTATTATTATTATTTATTTTATCTAGTGGTGATAATGGATAATTATTATGTGAACATAGACATTATATCTGTCATATTTCTTTGTAAGTTAGATGCATTTTATGTGATTTATTTATTTTTATATATGTAATGATTCTTACGAGTGCTCTGCCCAGGGTCATTCCCAAAATGATCAGCACGACACGGATGCTTTGCTCAGGGTCATTCCCAAAAGGATCTGCACGGGTGCTCTGCCCTAGGTGATTCCCTAAAAGGATCAGTACACACAGGTGCACTGCCCTGAGTTTTTGTCCCTAAAAAGGTTATACCGGTGCTCTGCCGAGCGTCATACCTTGAAAGGATCAACATCGGTGCTCTGTCATGGGTCATCCCCTAAAAGGATCAGCACACATGAGTGTTTTGCTCACTTCAAATCTTAGCATCTTTAGAAAAGCTATTTATTCATTCCATATTCAAGACTGTCAAATTATTTATTATGATTTTACATGCAATGTTCGTCTTATTGTGATTAATATGTCAAGATTAAATTTGGTATATTTGTGAGATTTTCAACTCGAGATTGATGTGATCCTATTGAGTTTTCAACTCATTATGTTTTGACCGTTTCAGGTTATGAATATTTTGAAGATGCATGATACTTCTATTAGTAGTGGAGCATGAAATGTGATTTGATACACGTGGCATGTTATTCTACATACGATAAATTTTATTTTATTTTAGACCTCTGAATGTAGCAATGTTTAGCTTGATTTTCTTACTTCAAGTTAAGTTAAATAATTATGCATCGGTATAATAACAGATTATGTAATTAGTTATTTTAGTTTGTGTTTGGATTTTAAAGTATTGGGCTATGGTGTGAAAAAAAAATGCATATGAAATTGTCTTACCATATCTTTTCATTTTATTTTATTTTTTAATATAGATCATGGGTCTGGAATTCTGGTCCTGTACACCATATTCGGGTACTCGAATTTTGGGACGTGACAAAGTTGGTATCAAAGCTAGATTGATCTTAAACAGTGGACCTAAAATAGAGATTTAGCTCTAAGTCTTCCTAAATGGCCTTAACTAGGAAATGAGAAATTTAGAATACATACGTAGGATATTTTAATTTATTGTGATATAATACTTAGATCCCATTTAGGCTCTATATTAACATACAAATTCAAATCTGGATGTTAGGAATTTTCTGAGAATTTTTCTAACTATTTCTTAGATTGGACAGCAAATATCAATATAAAATGTCAGACTTTGAAAAATCATAACTATTTAAATAAAACTCCGATTGAGGTGATTTAAAAACTCAATTGAAACTTGATAAGTGTAATTTTATATAAAAAAAAATAGATAAAAATTAAAAATACTGACCCTTAATTTATGTATTTGAGGTTAAGAAAAACTTCTCTAGAAATCATCCAAATTTGGACAGTGCATACTCTCTGAATTTTTAAAAATTTTATAGGCAGCAAAATATTATAAAATTTTATAGGATTGTAGTAGACTTATAGATATATTTATATGAAAATTTTCAAGTTAAAATATTGTCTAGAAATATCAAAAATATCAATTAGAATAGTACCCTTATGGCCAGAAATTTCTGCACATAATTCTAAACTACATCTTAATTCGACTTCTCTTAGATCTTCGTATATGTCTACATTAAACCATCTGATTTCTTATAATCTTAAAATTAATTAGTAAAATTTATAATTCCCTTTATTTATCTTAGGTTATGACGGATTAAAATATGAACCTCGAGACCGCATCGGAGACTCAAGTACCCGATGTAGCTAGGCAAGGAACAATTATTGACAAGATCCTCAAGACGATAGCAAGATTTGTCTCATTTATGGGAACAAAAGTGCTTATGACTCAATCTCAGGAGCAGACTCAAGTGACACTTGTAGCCCCTGAAGGTACGGGATCCTTGTTGGAAAAGTTTAAGAGACTGAGACCGCCTACGTTTAAAGGTGGGCCTGACCCAAGTGAAGCTGAGGGTTGGAAAAGGCAGATGGAGAAAATTTTCTCAGCTATGAGATGTAACGAGCAACAAAAGGCTGAATTAACAATATATATGTTGGAAGAACAAGCCGATCATTGGTGGGAATCTACGACCAGGGAGAACCTGAGAATAAAAAGGTGGACATGGAACCAATTTTGTACAAAGTTTGAGGATAAATACTTTCCAGCATATGTGCATGCTCAAAAGGTTACAGAATTCATGAAATTAGAATAAGAAAATATGATGGTGCGGTAATATGATGCAAAGTTTACAAATTTGGCACGATTTGCAACATTTCTCATACCGGATGAGCTTCGTAAAGGGCAGAAGTTTGTTGAGGGACTGAAACCTTCTATCCGTACTCGACTGACGCCATTTCTTATTAAAACGTATGCAGAAGCACTGGAACGCGTTAGTGCAATAGAAAAGGACTTTGATGAACATTGGAAGAACCGTGAGCCGAGGAAGGACATAAGGAGTGGAGCCAGGACCACGCCCCATTCATCTCTCACACAACATGAAGCGACTAAGCGGCAGAAGATGATGCCAACATCAGTACCCAGGCATGCCACTATGCAACTTTCAACCCAATTCACTGTGACATGTCATAACTGTGAAAATGTGGACCATCATGCCCGCCATTGTCTTCTACCACCTTGTCATCAATATCCAAGGAATCAAGGACCGCCACGATTGTTTTACAAGCCGCCTCTTCATTATGCATCATCTACTTTGTATCAACGACCTCCGTTGCCGCCCCCTCAGATGATTCAACCAGCTGCGAGACCATCATAACCTTATCCTCAAAGCCTGCACAGCTACATCCACGATCCCAACAGCCTGGACCCCCTCAAGCTTATCCAAGACCACCTCAACAATCGCAACAACAGGTTAAGCCTCCCCAATATCAGCAACTGAGGCTAGAAAGTCAGGCGCCCCGACCTCAAGCTCAAGGATGTATTTACGCAAGGACGTGTTTACGCTCTATCTTCATTCACAAATGATCCAGTCCAACTTCAGGAGTATGAGGATCCAAATCGAAGATATGATGATCCAACACCACCTCAAGATGATGTTACACAGATGTATGAGACTACTGCTTCTACTTATGAGGACCCAATACAACCTGCAGATATCACTCCTCAACATGGTGCTGAAGCTACTAATGATGTGGTGGAAGGTACTATCTTGGCTTACACCTCTCTTGCTAGAGCATTATTTGATTCAGGAGTTACACATTCATTTATATCTTATTTCTTCGTACGCTCACTTGGTATATCACCCGTACGATTAGATAAGAAAATTATCGTAGCAACCCCTCTCGGTACGTCCATGAATTTAGAGTAAATATGTGAAGAATGCTCCATCATAATTGAAAATGAAATGCTACCAATAAATCTCATAATTATGCCTATGAGGGAATATGATGTCATCTTAAGAATAGATTGGTTATCCCAGTATCGTGCCAAGATAGATTGTTTCAGGAAGGTGATTACGTTAAACTTAGAAGGACGATCTCCATTGAAATTTTGTGGGACACGAAGAAGGAATGCGCCGATTGATTTTTCGGCTATTGTGGGAATGGAGCAATCAAAAGAAAGGATTGAACAAATACCCATGGTTAGGGAGTTTTCAGAAGTTTTTCATGACATTCCAAAGTTACCTCCAAAGAGAGATGTGGACTTCGGTATCGATCTAATGCCTGGAACTGCACCCATCTCTAGAGCACCTTATCGCATGGCTCCTGTACAATTAAAAGAATTAAAGGATCAGATCCAATAGTTGCTAGATCAGGGTTTCATTAGAGCCAGCACGTTGCCATGGGGAGCACAATCTTATTTGTAAGGAAGAATGATGGAACTATGAGATTATGTATCGATTATCGTCAGTTGAACAAAGTAACAATCAAGAACAAATATCCTCTTCATAGGATTGATGATTTATTTAACCAGCTTAAGGGAGCACGGTTCTTTTCTAAAATAGATTTGAGGTCAGGTTACCATCAGTTGAGAATAAAGGATGAAGATGTGCACAAGACGGCTTTAAGGAATCGTTATGGGCACTATGAGTTCTTGGTAATGCCATTTGAATTGACAAATGCTCTAGCGGTATTTATGGATCTTATGAATCGGGTATTTAAACCTTATTTAGATCGATTCGTTATTGTATTCATCGATGATATTCTTATATACTCTAAGACTCATGAGAAGCATAAGGAACATCTCAGGACCGCTCTGCAAATGTTAAAGGAAAATCAATTGTATACCAAGTTATCAAAATGTGACTTCTGGAAGCATGAAGTAAAATTCTTGGGACATGTGGTGTCAGAGAAAGGGATATTTGTGGACTCAGCTAAAATTGAAGCAATATTAGAATGGGAGCAACCCTCGAATGTATCAGAAGTGCGAAGTTTTATCAGCCTTGCTGGTTATTATTGAAGATTAATAAAAGGATTCTCTAATATATCAAGACCTCTAACTAATCTAACCAAGAAGAATACAAATTTTAAGTGGAATCAAGATTGTGAGCAGACATTTATCGAACTGAAAAAGCGGTTGACATCAGCCCCAGTTCTGGCATTACCGACCAAAGGAGAAAGATTCGCCGTTTATACAGATACGTCATATCAGGGATTAGGATGTGTTCTTATGCAAGGAGGCAAAGCTATAGCATTCGCATTACAACAGTTAAAGACTCACGAGCGAAATTACCCGACGCATAATCTGGAGTTAGCAGCAGTGGTTTTTGCTTTGAAAATTTAGAGGCACTACCTATATGGGGAGCAATTTGACTTATATTTAGACCATAAGAGCTTAAAATATCTCTTTAACTAGAATGAATTGAATATGCGTCAGAGAATGTGGATGAAATTTTTGAAAGACTACCATTTTGATATTTCATATCATCCAGGAAAAGTAAATGTTGTGGCCGATGCCCTAAGCAGAAAGACACGAAGACTTGTGGCCAGCCTAATGATAAAAGAGTGAGAGATGCTAAATGTTATCAAAGATTTTGATCTGCAACTCCAGCTTGAAGAACCTCAAGCGCATCTAAGTAACCTAGTAACACAGCCTGCCCTGGTGTGTAATTTTTATTTTTATTTTCTTAAGTTTAACTTATTAATCTTTAGAATTGAGATTAGATCATGATAAACTTTTCTCTTAGATTCGGCGTATTCTAGAAGCTCAGAAAGAAAACGTTTGGCTATAAGAAAAAAGAGTAGAAGGAATGGGGAAGGAGAATGCAGAATGGCGAATTGGCACTGATGAAGGGATTAGGTTTCATGGAAGGCTATGTGTTCCAAACGAACCTGATTTGAAGCAAGAGATTTTGGAAGAGGCTCATAGATCAAGATTCACTATCCATCCAGGGGAGACTAAAATGTACCACGATGTTAAGCCCCAATACTGGTGGAACAACATAAAGTGGGAAATCGCTGAGTACGTATCTAAATGTGTGACATGTCAACAAGTGAAGGCAAACCATCGAAGACCACCAAGACTCTTGCAGCCGTTACCAGTCCCCAAGTGAAAATGGAAGCATATATCCATGGATTTCGTAGTTGGATTTCCAAAGACAGGTCGACACCATGACACTGTATGGGTGATCGTGGATAGGTTAACCAAATCCGCACACTTCATCCCGATAAAGATTTCTACATCTACAGTGGAGTTGAGTAAAATTTATATTAAAGAAATCATCCGACTTCACGGTACTCCAGTATTTATCGTCTCCTACCGAGATCCCAGGTTCAAATCGCGGTTTTAGGCAAGTCTACAGGAAGCTTTGGGAACTACTCTCGATTGCAACACAACATTTCTCTCGTAGACTGATGGGCAAACAGAAAGGACGAACCAGATTTTAGAAGATATGTTACGCAACTGTATTCTCGACTTCAAGGGCAATTGGGACGATCATCTGTCGCTGGTGTAATTTGTATATAATAATAGCTACAAGCCAGCATTGGTATGGCACCATTTGAAGCTTTATACAGAAGACCCTGCAGATCACCAAGCTGCTGGACCGAGGTAGGAGAAAGGACATTGTTGGGACCAGAAGTTATTCAAGAGACATCCAGGAAGATTGATATCATTTGGGAACGTATGCGTGCCGCCCAGAGTCATCAAAAGAGATATGCAGATATTCGACACAGGGACTTAGAGTTTTGTGTGGGAGATCATGTGTTCCTAAAAAAATTTTCAATGAAATGAGTTATGCGTTTTGGAAAGAAAGGGAAGCTCACGCCACGTTTTATCAGGCCCTTTGAGATCCTACAAAGAGTTAGAGCTGTAGCATATAAGCTGGCCCTACCACCTCAGTTATCCAATATCCATAATGTATTTCATGTCTCCATGCTTCGAAATTACAATCCAGACGATTCTCATGTCATCAAATGGGAGCCGCTAGAGATTTAAGAAAATGTCACATATGAAGAACAACCGGTGCGTATTCTCGATCATAAGGAGCAAGTACTTCGGACGAAGGTTATACCACTCGTAAAGGTACAACGGAGTCATCACAGCGAGGAAGAAGCATCGTGGGAGCGAGAACAAGAAATTTGAGAAAAGTATCTTAACCTCTTCTAGGTATATAAATTTCGAGGACAAAATTTTGTTAAGGTGGGTAGAATGTAATACTATGTCTCTTTTTAAATGGTGGGTTCTACAGTTGCCTTTAGTGTGGCCCACCTGAGATGTGGATGACCCTCATTTTTGGGCTCATGCCCTAACTTTGAGGGGTAAAACTAATAAACGGTGTGAATTTATCACATCATTTTCATGGGGCCCACTCTAAAAAAATAAAAAATAAAAAATAACAAAGCAAGTAACATGCTGACGCACGTCACCCACAAATCTCTCTCTCCTTCACGACCCCCTCTCTTTCCCACTTCTCTGCGGTACGGTTGCGGATGGAAACCCATCCACCATGCATGATACCATCATGGTGGGACCCACCAATCAATCTAAACCGTCCCATGAACTCCCAACCCCCTAACTCACTTGAATTATTTTTATACTCTATATTTCATGCTATTTAGAGAAAACGAGAGAGAAAATCATAAGAGAAAATCTATGAGAAGAAAAAGAGAGCTCAGGAGAAGGAAGAGTATCCGTGAGGGTCAGCATCGAGTTCAGAATTGATCAATACAAGCTAGTACACGTAGAAATCAATATCTTTTCAGATTATTTTCCTTCCATCACACTATATTTTTTCATATCAGGTAGGTGATCATTCCCCATTGAAAAATTCACAAGTAATTACCTTATATAATCTAGACATTGAGATATTTATTTTATTTTATTTTTTTCCTCTACTGAATCAATGCAAATATTAATACTATTATTATTATTATTATTATTATTATTATTATTATTATTTATTTTATCTAGTGGTGATAATGGATAATTATTATGTGAACATAGACATTATATCTGTCATATTTCTTTGTAAGTTAGATGCATTTTATGTGATTTATATATATATATATATATATATATATATATATATATATGCAATGATTCTTATGGGTACTCTGCCCAAGGTTATTCCTGAAATGATCAGCACGACACGGGTGCTCTACCCAGGGTCATTTCCAAAAGGATCGGCATGGGTGCTCTGCCCTAGGTGATTCCCTAAAAGGATCAGTACACACGGGTGCACTGCCCTGGGTTTTTGTCCCTAAAAGGTTATACCGGTGCTCTGTCAAGGGTCATACCCTAAAAGGATCAACATCGGTGCTTTGCCGTGGGTCATCCTCTAAAAGGATCAGTACACATGAGTGTTTTGCTCATTTTAAATCTTAGCATCTTTAGAAAAACTATTTATTCATTCCATATTCAAGAATATCAAATTATTTACTATGATTTTACATGCAATGCTTGTCTTATTGTGATTAATATGTCAAGATTAAATTTGGTATATTTGTGAGATTTTCAACTCGGGATTGATGTGATCCTATTGAGTTGTCAACTCATTATGTTTTAACCGTTTCAGGTTATGAATATTTTGAAGATGCAGGGTACTTCTATTAGTAGTAGAGCATGAAATGTGATTTGATGCACGTGGCATGTTATTCTACATAGGATAAATTTTATTTTATTTTAGAACTCTGAATGTAGTAATGTTTGGCTTGATTTTCTTACTTTACGTTAAATAATTATACATTGGTATAATAACAAAATATATAATTAGTTATTTTAGTTTGTGTTTGGATTTTAAAGTATTGGGCTATGGTGTAAAAAGAAAAAGAAAAAGAAATGCATATGAAATTGTCATACCGTATCTTTTCATTTTATTTTATTTTTTAATATTGATCATGGGTCTCGAATTCGGATCTTGGACACCCTATTCGGGTACCCGAATTTTGGGGCGTGACAGCATGTCATGTGGCCACACTTAGTGAGCTAATTAACGCAACAGCTTGCTTAGCATGTTTCTAAAAACTTATCAAGAGAGGATGAGTCTTATTATGAATCTAGTTATGATATAAATAATAAAGTCAACTCTTACAATCCTTCTAAAATGTGAGATTTTCTAAGACACGATTAAGAGGATTTGTGAAGGCTTCAAAGGTCTCAAAGATCCAAAGATTGGATCGATATTCAAGCAAATTTGATTGTCGTTTAGACCCAAATTAAGAGAAATTGCAAATCAAGTAAATTAAGTCTCAAGCCATACAATAATCAAAATTAAGAGAATGAGAGAACTCGACAAAAGAGTTGACCCAACCCATTCAATAACAGATCAATATTAGGTGGATCCAGTGTATTAACCCCTCAAAGTCCCCTATCAGAAGGAAGAAGGAGTTCAAGATAAATGCAAGAGGTGGTTTGATTAGGTCATACAAATGCATAATTATGATCGATTTCAAGTCCGGGATCGGTGAAAGAGATTTCCCTGATGGATTCTCGAACCCATATGCAATTTATAAAGTTGTTTCCTAAAATGGATCAAATACGAGAAAAAGATTCGAGAAGTCAGAAATTTCATATCTAGCTAAAAAATTTCTTATTCAAAATGCATGCTGGAGACGTAAAAGTTTCAAGATCAATAAGGAAATCCAGCGAAAGTTTAACCGCCTTGACAGGTTATAAAAAGAGTACGTGAAGAAGAATTTAAGGCCCCACACCAAACACATCTATCTACTTTTATAATTTATCTTTCATTTGTCGTTTATCTTTACTTTTATCTTAGTATAGCTAGCCTAGCCTAGCTCTAGCATAAATTGCTACTATCCAACATCCACCACTACAATATCATAATATTATATTAAATATCTATAACTCTAAGTTGTTGGATCCTGATCAACTAATTTTTTACTTAAGCGATCACACCTATTTGGTCACATCATGCTTACCATTCGCCTCGATCATCTATTCTCATGGACATGTCAGGTATTTATTTTTTTAAAATTTCTCTAGGTTATTTTCGATAATTTATTGATTGTTATGAGCCATATATTCAATTAAAGCCCATTTGTTTTCCTATTTACCATTGTAAATGGTGGTAAATAGGCAATTATAACCTATTTTTATTGTTTGGAAGAGTGAAAATATAAAGGGTAATTAGTAATTACGCCTCGATTGTCGAAATTTACTCTTTGAAAAAAAAGGGATGGGAATGACTTGGTGAATTTTTTGGATCTCACCATTATGTATGTGATTGGTCCATGTCGTCTATCTATTTTATCAAATCATTTTAGCGCTTGTGCCAAAAAAATAGGTAGATTATAAGCTTAATTGGACCACATCGCAACAAACAAGGGGATATTGACATCCATCTTAAAATGTGAAGCTATCAGTGTGTCACACCCCAAACCCGGAAATCGGGCTCACAAAATTTTCGATTATTGAATCCGGTGCCGACAGCCTCCGTAGTACCCTATTCTCGGCTCACAGCGCTCATACGCCAAATTTTGATCTTAGGATCCTATAAGAAGGATTTTTCAACGTACATTTGTCTCATAAGAAGCATAACCACAAGTTTATCCAAATCGCAAAGACAACATCGTCATCACATATCCACTATTATAAACATTTGAATGCAATGCTAAAAGAGAAATATATCAAAAATCAAAACTCCAGAAGACCGTTGTACGCTCCAAGCTCAATGCTACTGCAACCTAACATCACCTGCACGCATCTATCATGCATAAGCTTATAGAAAGCTTAAAGGGTGGTGTAAGTGTGTACACGAGGTAAGTGTCAAGTATTCAATACAATGCCATAATCATACAATATCGGAAATAATGACAAGATCATGAATCATGCGATATCAGAGTAAGCGGAAATACTAACAAGTCCATGAGTCATATAATATCAAAGTACGCAATACAGATCAAATATGCAAATGAGGAGTCATAAAGAGTCAAATATTAGATACCGAGGATGCATTGCAATATACAATTTCTGATGAGTTCACAAATACTGTCAGCTATATCTAAGCCATATAAATACAGAAATATAGTAACTCAAACTGCCGTATGCCGCTGATGTAATGCAATATGCGGTGCGAATGGAATAACCATGCTGGAGTGTGAAGTCGAGATGATAGTACGTAATATCGCAGGCTACGGGGTCCACCATAGGGAACTTCTATCCAAACCAGTCCTATACCTAAATTTGAATAGATAGACTCAATGTGGTAAACTCCTGACTTCATGTTAGTGTCGCGCCCCAACCGAAATCCTGTCCATTGTGAAGGTACATATAACAATTAGTTACGCACCACCAACCCAAGTGGATAGTGAATGAATGAATGAATGAGTAAAATACTGAGTATGCAACTCCTGCTCAATAAGTCTAGATATCAGTATTGTACATCTCTAGGATCATCACATGGGTCTATTACACTCTACACCAGCTTGTCGCCCCTATCCGAGCGCACAACTGGGTAAATGGAAGAGACTTCACTATTCGTCTACCAATATCGAGCCTGACTCATCGATAGCGGGCCTATTCTTCAAGCAGGTCAAACTTAACCTAGATATTGCCCCCCACTCAAGCGGGTAAAGTCATACCCCTTCTCAACAGACCACGATACAGTGGGAAACGTGGCCTACTAGTATAAGGCCTTTATGCGCTCATATATATCCACTCGGTCTCGATGTTGGGGTGTCTCCTGGCCACAGAGGTTTAGAGATTTTCATCCAAAGATATCTATGACTCCCCGATGCTAGTAATAGATTTTTAGTGTCCCATCTAGCCATCCATGACATGCCTGTGGAGGCTACGACCCTGATAGTACTAGGGCGTACAATAGTCATATCATAAAATGAGTGATGCATGAGTCATACGATCTAGTCATACATCAATTTTGTGTATATCGTATGCTCATGTGAGATGACTCTGTCTATCAGGGAGTCTCATAACAACCTGCCCAATGCATATGCAATAGTCAATCACATCTCATACCAAACATGCACATGATGCGTATGGGCATGTATCATGATGTTATGTTGTCACATACTTATAATCGGTATTGATAATTGACTTCGATAATCGACCTATACAATCGGCCTCGACAATTAGAATCGGCCTTAATAATAGAAATCGACCTTGATAATTGGAATCGACCTTGACAATCAGTCTCGATAATCGGCCTCAAGAATCGAAATCAGCCTTGACAATTGGAATCGGCCTCGACAATCAAAATTGGCCTCGAGAATCAGAATCGGCCTCGACAATTAGAATCGGCCTCGGCAATCAGAATTGACCTCGACAATCGAAATCGGCCTCGATAATCGGAATCGTCCTCAACAATTGGAATCGACCTCGACAATCAGCCTCGATAATCAGAATAAGAATCGGCCTCGACAAACGGAATCGGCCTCGACAATCGGAATCCGCTTCGACAATCGAAATTGGCCTCGACAATCGGAATCAGTAATCGGCCTAACAAAGGGCCTAAGGGAAGGTCACAATGTAGACATTTAACCATCATTGCTCCCAAGGAGTGACCCACATAGAGCTAAACGTAACACAAAGGCCTAATATACATCACTATGGGCCTTGACACATGGGCCATAAATACATCACATTAGACCTCGCTTATGGATCTCATGTATATTACAATGGGCTGCAATACATGAGCCCCATATATGTCAAATGGGCCGCAATATATGGGCCGAAAAATACATCTCACTGGGCCTTACCAAATGGGCTGAAAATACAACACAATGGGTCATACTAAATGGGTTGGAAATACATTATATGGGCTAGAAATACATCACAATGGGCCTTACCAAATGGGCCGAAAATAAATCACAATGGGCCTTACCAAATGGGCCAGAAATTTATCATAATAAACCTCATCATATAGGTCAGAAATATATCACAATGGGCCACGTCCCACGGCCTAATACACACCACAATGGGCCTCATCACATACGCCGCAATTGCATCAAGGTGGGCCTTAACGGATGGGCCACAAATACATCAAGATGGGCCTCATGGATGGGCCACGCCAATGGGCCTCAAGTGAGAGCTTGGGTTACACCAATAATCATTTCAATAGTTACAGGTGTAACATGTGTATCACTGTACACTATTATTCTATGGGGCACAAGGCTTACTAATGATGATCAACACTGCCAAACATTGTCTATGTAATTCAGCACTGTCCAAGCATTGTCCAGCACCGTCCAGCACAATCTGGACAGTGTGGATGAAATACATACATCTTGGTGGTGTCCACTGTCCAGATCATTGGACGGTGGAGATAAGACACATATATCACAGTGGGTCACACCATCCCACACAATGGACGGTGTGGATACATTCTGCAAGGTGGGTCCTACCCACATGTGTCACACGTGTGGGGTGGGCCCCACGTCCCAAAATAGAGGGACGGTTTGGAGAGAACACATGTATTATGGTGCCCACAGGGCTTACTGCGTCTATACAGTAGTTGTATCTGTTGGCCGTCCAACAGCCCAGATACAATTACATACATCAAGGTGGACCCCATGCCAGGGATTATAGGCATGGGCTCAAAGCACATACATCATATTGGCCCCACAAAACTTGCTGATGTCAGTCAGCAGTGGGACCCACCGTCCCTACTCCAATAGACAGTGTGGATCTAGAATACATACTTCAAAGGTGGGCCTCACCTGCTGCCAGGGGAAAAATGGATGGACGGTGTGTGTAAGATACACATCAAGGTGGATTTCCACCGTCCACTGAATGGCATGGATGAAAGGTATACATCAGGTGGGTCCACACGTGTGGGACCCACCAGCCTGTCCTTCAAATGGTCCAGCAGCAACTGTTGTTGGGCGTCCTGAGATTGGACGATCTAGATTCTAATAGATGGACGACATTGATGAAACACATACACCATGCTGACCCATGGAACTTGCTAACGTGGGTCCAGCAGGCTGGTGGCCCAGATGAACGGTTTGGCCATAACACATCCCTCACGGTGGGGCCCACCATCCAGTCCATGGACGGTGTGGATGGTGGGACCCATGGCATTTACTGACGTCAATGGGACCGACAGAGCTTGGTGGCGTCAATACACCAGCTATATAATTGGTGTGAGGTACCTAGCCAATCCGTTTTCAAGGTGAGGTCCATCTCGTGGACGGCATGGATCAAGTGGGACACACTTCATCACAAAAAAATGGAGAGAGAGAGAGAGAGATTGAAATAGTGGAGGGACCCCACAACTATGGGTCCCTCTTTGATACAAATCATAAATCAAGATGGGTCCTACCATATGTGGGCCCTAAATTAAAAGAAAATATACTATGAACACCCACCATTTTTGCTTCTTCTTGGATCAATGACAAGCTAAGCTCCTCGGCTACCACTTTGATGGAAGATGATAGAGATTGGACGGTGGATATGGGAGATGAGAGGGTAGGAAGATGGGCCACACCAAGCTTCTCCTCTCTTTGGAAAGCCATGGACGGTTTGCTCTCTCTTGCTTGGGAGAATGGGTAGAGAAGGGAGAGAGAGGTTGTAAGAGAGAGATAGATGGGTGATGGGTTAGTAGTGATGGGTGTGTACTTGACATGTATGGGTGGAGAGAGAGAGTTGACTTTAGGGGCTGCTTTTGGGGATGACACATGTACTTGATATGATTGATGTGATTGATGAGAGATGTTATTTTTGAGTTTGCAAATGCACAGCGTTTTTCTCGAACTGAACGCGGGCCCATATCTTCTAGACCGAGTATCATCTCGGCGCGCGAGATGCGGTGTCGGAACCTCAGTGACAGCGCAGTTGCAAGGATACTAGTATCAGGTCGAGCCAACTCTGGAATACGGGATACGACTCAGGATCGTGCACAAACGCCGGTTACAGATCGCGGGTCATCGGAATTCGACCGGGAGGACCGCGGAAGCCTACAAAACGGTACGAGCTAGGATCCGGGTCTTACACAGTGTGTCCCGCACTGATTTGTATCTGTGATCCAACCTGTTCATATGATCACACAGACACGGCTAAAGGTTAAACACAAATATCAACTGGATACAAAACTCTTACGGCCCACAAGAAGTTTTCAATGGTGTGTGTTTAATTCCCTTGTTTCTTATGTTGTGGTACAGTTACACTTTGGATTTTCCTCGATTTTCAGTTTATGCCCTAAAACGAGCTATTACAATGAATAAACGGCTTGGATTAGACACATATAGCATGGTGGGCCCACAAAATTTTGAAATTTTTTCTTGGTATTAGTGTCAAGTCAAAACAAAGCTTATTGTGTGTGGGTGGATACAGTGTATTTCTTATGGAAAATAATGACTGTTTATTTACTTTTATTTTCAGTTGTAAATAAGAAAACAAACACCCCTTTAATGAAATTAATATTGCTCAGCATTTTTTTGTTTATCTATTTATTTTAATTCTTTTGAGAAGTCTATTACTTTTACTAGTGAAAAAATAAGTCCTTAATTAGACACAAGGCAAAAAGAATCCATCGGGATGGACTAACCCCTATCCTTTCTCAAATCACCTTATTGTTTTTCACAATCAGTGGTTGAGAGAATAGTTGGATTTTGTGTCCAGTCCCTAATCAATCTAACTCAATGCGGGGGCACCATCGTTCAATCAAACACTTAAGTCAAGTATGACTTTAGAACACCCACACATCATAATCGCACACAATATCTAAATACAAGCCCTTCATCACATGTGTAGCCTCATATTTGATTGAATTCAACCAGCAGGGTCAGACTAATGTATTTCGTGTTTTAGTTTATCCTAATAAGAATGACTTTTTGAACAACATGAATGACATATAAAACATCACAATCCACTCGGGAATGTTTAAAAGGTAACATTTTCCTGCTAACTTTTTCCTATTGTGTGGCCTACTTATGTTTTGGATTTACTTCATTTTTGGGCCTATATCCTAACATGATCTAGAAAAATGAAAGGACATGATGGATTTCTTATAAACATCACAGTGGGGCCCACCTAGCATCATGTCACAATCGTTGGCAATTTGCAACTCACCTCAACCACCTATATTATAACACTTTTTTCTATTTTGTGTGTATCCCCCTAGGATGTCCCTCCATGCCTGTTTAGCCCACCTGAAATAAAAATGGTTCATGGAGCTAATGATGATGTCTACTCTATGTAAGGTATAGATCTAAACTTTTAAGAATTGGTAGTGTGGATTGAGTATGAATTGGAAGCCAAATCACAATTACCATAGAATTCATGTGAATTGAAATCCTTTATTCTGTTTAGCATTGCACATATGAAATTTGATGAAATCAAAATTTTATGTTTGACAAATAAAGTGAAGTCACATTATTTTTCAATCATACATCAAACGGATTCTACGAATTCTCACAACGGGCCTACATGAAAAGTGTAAGGGTCACCCATATAAGCATTTTCTTTGTTCTCTATTCTCTCTCTCTCTTATGTATTTCGTACCTACCCATAAATCACCTTATTTGTACAAGTCAAATTCACATGATTTAGGAAAAGCTGTACAAGTGGGGCTTTTCCATTTGCCATTCAAGTATTTCATTTATTTAAACCTATAACAAATAAGTAATGATCCAAAAATTTCCTCCATTATATGACTTGGCCTTTCAATTGAGAATATAATCCTACAAAATATTTTCAAAAAGAGATAATGAAGGTGTGCCTTTAAGTTGAAATTGCAATCTAAGTTCAATAACACTATGATATGACCTAGAAAATACGGCTAAGTCTTAGAGGGGATTGAATAAGACTTTAAAATTTTCAGAATTAAATTACTAAGATTCATCTCTAATTACTCAATCAATCACATAAGATATAGATTGATATACCAATTCAACTCAAATCTAAAATATAAATATAGTAAATCATCATGTGATCAATTCATCGAACATGTTGGCTATAATAAGAATATGCATTCACAAACATTCAACAAAAATGAAACCAATAATAAACAAGATTCATTCAACCCATTGAACACTATGTATAGTAGTTCGGCTATGTGCCTACTCCACTCCCGGCTGACACAATCTCTTAAAGTGTATCGGATTTCACTATCACAATGGTTTTAAATCAAGTTCGTTATAAACATTTACAACATACACAAGGTTTATACGTTTTGCATCCAATGATGACTTGCACAAGGTCCTAGAAAGTTTGGATTTCAAACTAAACAAAATGTCATACACAAGGACAACACACGTGTGCTCCTATTGAAGTCCTATATAAGGACTTGGTGAGTTTGGTTTATCAAACTCTGAAATCCAATTCTATATAAGAATCGATTTCCAAACAAAATGGACTCAAAAATAACTTTCTTACTCAAAGTGGATGAGCCCCACATGAACACGCCTTATTAAATAGCTTCCTCTATCATGAAAGCTTCTTCTTTGACCCCCTCGAATAACAACTTTGTAGTAGATATGCCTTTGTAGTGTCAAAGTAAGGTAGAAAAGGATGGGTGAATCTTCTTAAAGCATAAGGCTTATAAAAGATGAAAAGGGTCACCTAGTTTAACATTTATTATCCATAACGACAAAAGATTTTCCTAATAAGGTCAAGGCCATTAATAAATGCATTAAGTTCATCATTCAATCCGAGCTTTAAATGCTCATTAATGCTCTCCTAAACATAAGGATTGCATGATGAATTTAATTAGAGCTTGCGAATAAGGTTTTAAGCTAGAGAAAACATACACAACAAGACTAATGGATTCTCCTCAAAGTACCAAAATGTTCGTTTCCACATATAAATAGAGAGCTTTACAACGAGTGAAAAACGGACAAATAATGGCTAAGTTGGAGTGATTGAGCCTGGCCTTGATGGATCGATCTCCAGAGCAATTTAAAACAAAAGCTTGTTGGACATATCTAGAGAAGTTCGATCGCTCAAACTGAATCGCTTGAGAGCGATTGATGACTTCCTCGATCAATCAAACGGGAGCTCGAGAACTCAAACTAAGGGCCAATTTGGATTCGCGTATTAGGTGAGATTGTATGGTATTAGAGGGTTTAATTTGACATTTACAGTGTTTGGTTTGGAGTGGAGATGCATGGAAAACCATGCGCGCAAATACAACGCGGAACCAAAAAAATGCAGTCATTGTCCGTGTGTACAACCTATTCAATGCGTTGTATTTTCATCCGTTTTCATGACTATCTTTTAAAAATGAGTTACTCTCTTTGAGAAAAAAGAAAACAACTGAAACTCAAATAAGTGCAGTGGGCCACGATGGAGGAAAGGCCTATCACTATGGCAGCGATAAGAACAAGCTTCCGAAGGTTCGGGCGGCCCCAACATATACGTTGGATTAAACCAGTTCGGTGATTCGGTAATTTTTATTTTGATGTTGCTCACCAAATGTTTGATGAAATGACTCAGCGAAGTATTAATGTTGCTCATTACGTGTTTGATGAAAAGACACAACCAAGTAAAAGATTCAACTAAGTGTTGGTTGGTGGTGAGGAAGGTATGGATATGAAACAAATACCATTGTATCTTGATTTTGATGTTGCATACCGTGTGTTTGATGAAATACATGTAAACTGCTGCTGCTGGGAAATTGAAGGTGCACTCCATGTGTTTAAGCTGTGGACCAAACTGAGCAGAGCCAAGTTGGAGCTGGGGTTCTCCGGGGTTAGCTACTGGTCAGCCACTAGCCGAGCTGTGCCAAGCTCGACTCATGTACAACTCTAACCATCTCTAACCATCGTAAGGAAAAAATAATTTTAGAATAATCAGGTTTGCAAATTTCATGAACCGGCCCACAAGATGAGATCCAAATTCTACTCCCCAACCTTTATAAAATGAGAGAGGTGGCACACCAATTACATTCCTATTATTTTAGAGAAAGATTGGGTACATCAGTGTTGCCCCAGCTTCAAAATGAGACGTGTAGGAAATCAGGCCGTTCCAATCATCAGGTGGGCCACCACATGATTTTAGAGGACTTTAGGGTGCTTGTCCATCTTTCACTACAATCTGCCCCACATGATGATTTGATCGATATTTGATCGGTTGACCGTTGGAGACATCCCATGTTCATGATTGTGTAACCCTGCCAGGTTGGATGATGCAGCTTGTTGCACAAAATTCTGTAAAGACCCGACCATGATAAATGTTTCCAAATGCAATGTAGTGCCCAGCAATCTTGCTTGGATGATGGGTCCCAGTGCATGACCTCCCCCTCCTGAAGAGATGGGCCCCACCCTTTTTTTATTCTGATGGGTCCCCTACAATCAATCACCAGGAGGGTCACATCAACTTAGCTAATGCATGCCTACAGGCTGACATTATATTATAAGCATGCCGTTTTTAAATAAATCGATCTCCACATTCTCAATATAAATTTACATTAATTACAACATAAACAGCATGGCCCTGTTAGGGAGGCAGTTAAAAATGATTTCCATCTCGCTAGGCCTTGTTTGGTTGCCACTTAAAATTGATTTCCATCTCATTCTAGTTCACAGTAACTGTGTTAGTACAGATCATAGCATAGCGTGCATTTGGTTACACCAAACATCATGATGATTAATTAGTCATTTGGTGCAAAATATCATGAAATTTTCTCATATTTGGTCTAACCAAACACAAACTTGTATAAATTGTGGGTTACCATGATTATCTTTAATCCTCACCAAAATCTCTGAAGACATAGTTCCTGCTTACTAAAATGAGATGAGCTCATTTTTAAGTGGGAACCAAACATGGCCTAGAGTAATTAAAACAATCATTCAGGTTAGTAAGTGGCCGTTAGTGCATGGTAGAGAACAGAAAATGCAGCATTCACCATGGAGTTGCACCAAACATCATGATGATTAATTAGTCATTTGGTGCAAAATATCATGAAATTTTCTCATATTTGGTCTAACCAAACACAAACTTGTATAAATTGTGGGTTACCATGATTATCTTTAATCCTTACCAAAATCTCTAAAGACATAGTTCTTGCTTACTAAAATGAGATGAGCTCATTTTTAAGTGGGAACCAAACATGGCCTAGAGTAATTAAAACAATCATTCAGGTTAGTAAAAATGGTGGCCGTTAGTGCATGGTAGAGAACAGAAAATGCAGCATTCACCATGGAGTTCCAGTTACATTTTGAAGTGCGACTCAAATCACAATATAGGAAATTTGCAGTGAAAATGGTACACCTGGATTAGTATTTCAAATTTTGGTTGTCTACTTTGTTCGACTAACAATCACTTCTCGACTGGATAAATTCATCCAAACGTGCAATCAAAGAACAATCTTCACAAAAATCAGATAACCCAGCATCACATGTAAAGCAAACGTTTGGAAGGAAAGGAGTTGTAGGAGCAGCAGCTTTGGAAAGAAGACCAAATGATCCACAGTAGGTGGATCTTGCAAGCTGTGGAGAGTGTTCTACATGATATAATCAGCAGATACAGAACTTGAGCAAAAGACTCGATAATGTGATAAAATTCTGGATAATAGACATCATATATTTGGAACATATGAAGATCAATCCAAAGCATCCAAATGTCGGTCCCACTTTAGATGGGGCACATAACAAGAACTCAAAGACTGATATAGATGAGCCTAACTACCCATTAATGGACATCCAATTTGGGACGGTTGACCAGTTTTAGCTTATTCATTTGATGGCTACAAATCAGGAAACCACGGATGCGGGTCCTGCACACAATAAACTCAATTACAATTCAGTCATGTGGGGCTCACAGTGTGGTGATTGGATAATCAATACAACAGGACCCACCACAGGGGACGAATCTAAAATCCTGTAGATAGGAAGGTCATGACCCTTTGATCATTAAGGTGAAAATACAGTGTAATGGGGTCCAGCTAGTTTGTGGGGCACTGGAGTTGACAAGAATCCGGCAACCATGGTTTCAATCTCCAACCACACCGACAATGTTTAACCAAATGAAAATACTCTTTACATAATTTCACAATATGGTTACAGGTTCATTCCAACGATATTTTTTAAAATCTTTTTCACAATAATACAGATTCATGGAATCAATTATCTTATCAACAAGATCAGTAAAGAGATCAAACTATTTACAATATTGAAGATAAGAGTGAAACATCAAGATGATATTGAAGATAAAGTGAAACATCAAGCTCAAAGAGATCAAATCACAAATCCTTGACGGGAGACTACACATTGCACGCAAATGCATTTAACTAACATATTGCTAGAGAGAACAAAAATCAGGCATGGGTTGTAGCCAGTTTTTTCCAAAAGCAGATGAATTGATTGTGGTATAGAAGACAAGCTGAACATATAAGATAGTATGTGATATTTGCTATTAAAGAAAAATGCAACACCTTCTACCTAGAAAGCTAATAAAGAAATGCAAAACCTTAATGGGGGTTACTACTCCGTAAGTTTGTACAAGAAATAATAAAAATTTTGGTTCACCATTTTTGGTCGGTTTTTAACTTACCCGAGAATTACATTCCCCAGCTTTTACTCAAAGAATTCCCCCGACTAAAATGCTAAAGAATAGAGAATCTGGGGAATTAAAACAGAATTTTAAGCTTTACTCTTTCCAAGTGTTTCCCCAGAAAACATAGAACAATAAAAATGGAACTTAATCATTCCTCAGGAAGTACTGGACCAATTCTAATAAATAGACTCAGTTTTCTATTCATAATAGGAAAGAGGAAAACCAGAACATCTCATTTTTTTTGGATAAAATTCAGAAGCACAAATCTCAAAGTTCAGATTGGGACTGACTAATGCTGCTGTCAAACGAGATGCAAATTGGGTCAAAGAAAGAGAAGAATTCTGATTACAAGACAACCAAATCCTGTAGTCTATACTAGATTACACAATTTCCACCTCAGTTCTTCCCAGCAATAGGCATAAAGAACTGTTTTTTTTTTTAAAAAAAAAAAATATAAAAACAAAATGAAAGAAATTGTCCAATAAGAAGGCCTTATGCAGGCTTTCATGAGAGAAGCCCTAATAGTGAAAGAAACACCTACTTTCTCGCTTTTTCTTTTTCTTTTTTAATTTTTTGAAACAATAACACCTACCTCATAGTGTTCACAAACTAGTGAGTTTTGAAACATGTGATTTTCATTTGTCAGTGACAGCACTTCCAGATCTCAAAGAAAGATAGCTAGCTCAACGCATCAGTCCATGATACGTGAAGATAAAACTGAACAACTTACTACATACCTGTCTTCCGCAATCCCAAAGAAATGCAATTAGCCCTTAAGCCTTAAAAGGGCACATCAATTAAAAAGCAAAAATAAACCTTCAAATAAAGAAAAGATTACTATTTCTATTGCAAATAGCATATAAACTTCATAGTAAACAACCACATATCAAACGGTAGAACCTATTGCAGAGAGGTGCATGGCATCCAATAAAAGGCCCACAAAACAAGCAAAAACCAATTCCAGTAAATATTGTTCCAATGGTACAGCGAATGCCAATGCAAGATTTTCAGATACATTCATTTTTAAGTTGATGGCAGATACATAATAATATGCTTTCAACCCTTGGGTGCAGCTGGATGCTCAATCACTCAATGGCAATTACTCCATTATTGAGGAAGTTGTTACTTATGTGGGGGTGGAACCTTATAATTTACAAAAGCAACTAAGTTCTCAATTGTGGATGCGCGTTTCAAGTGCTTCAAACAATAGTAATTATAGTTTGGAAGCAGCTGTCCTTCATTAGGAAAGCATAGGGGCTTCCTCCACCTTGGTCTCTCAAAAAGTAGATTTGGAAAGGAAAACATCATATAGGAGGAATTTGTGGAAAAGAATAACCTGATTGTTTTAACATTCATGATTTCCATGGATATGTGGATAGATCAATCATAAAAAAATGGGAGCTCTCTCCCAAAAAAACATTGAAAGCTCCATTTTTATTTATTATTTATTTTTTTATTTTTTTGAGGAAAATCACCCTTTGAAAGGATAACTATGGAAATGGAAATAAAAGTTCACAATGCTTTTGTTTTCACAAACAGCAGAAAATGGAAAATGTCACACATGAGGAAAATGTTTTTATTTTTATTTTTTTTCCATAGTAGAAAATAGGATTCCACCAATCCAAACAGGCTTATTGAATTGAATTATCAACACATAGTTCAATGGAGCATCCAAGCGCAGCTGTAACAATAACCTCCAAATTCAAAAAGTGGTACTCAAACATATATCATGAAAATTCAAAGTTTGAATTGCTAACAACGATACCTCAGAGAAAAAATCACCCTTTCCATTTACAAAGGAAAAAAGATTAAAACCATATGTTAAAACACAATACAGCTACCAAAACAGATTCATAAAGAAAAAAAAACAAAAACAAATCACTTACCACCCATCTCTTTTGTACAATCACAAAGCAATCCATTCGCCCTTTCAAGCCTAGAAAACACATCAAATCTCAACATGTGAAGTGAAGACCAAACAGTAGAATATCTCTTTCTTATCTTTTTTCAATCACACAATTTACAATTTGCAATTAGAACTCAAAATCAAAATTTAACTACAAATTGTAAATTGTGTGATCTAAAACAATAAGAAAAATTGGCATGCAATAAAGAACTCCACAAACAAATAATAACCAAAACAAGATCAACAAAAAGGAGAAATAAGACTCACTGTAGATGTATCATGAACAAAAAAATTAAGCTTATTGATTATCTGAAAACAGATTGGATGGTTAAAAATGAAAATATCCAATGGTCCTATGCCCACAAACAAGTGTCCATGAATCAGGGGTTAGGATTGTTCAACCAATCTGATCTTGGTCTTATGACTTGAGAACAGTGGGCTGCACAATTAGTTGGTTTCATTTGGGCCGACATATGACACGTACAATTTATGAGCGCATCTGTATCAAGCGTCATATATATCCTGAGTATCATATAATTCTAACCAAAATAACAAGAAAAAAAGGTAAACCAGATTCAACCCATCAAACAAAAAGCGTATCTTTAGAACTATCAAAATATTTCATGCATAAAAAGATCCAATGTCAGAATACAAATAAAGAAACATAAACAAGATTAGAAGCTGCACAATCACATCTAATTAGATCCAGGATCGAGATCTGAAAAGACCCACATTAAAAGATAAACATTCCTATCAAAAACCCCAAAAAAGGACACACAATCTTTGCATTATAAAAAAACAAACCATCAGATCACTACTCCATTAAAACCCCATCAATCCACCGACTTGAGCGCATCTGCAAACAGCTCCATCTGTTGCTGGATCACTTCGGCCCGCATCTTGCACACCTTCATCTCCATCAAGTGTACCTTCTTCCATTTACTTTCCAACTCCTTTGCCTTTGAACTATCAACTGAACTCAATGCTTCCTTCAGCAGACCCTTGCTCAAACATGACATTCCAAAATTTGAATGAGAATGCATTGATTCCTCGATGAAAGGATATAGATGCAAGCTTTCTTCTTCTTCTTCCACAGGGCCCACCGGTTTCACAGTCCCTATAATTGCTTTTGACGGCGAAGATGTTTCCAAAGCTGTCATCTGGGTCTTCGCCTTGGCCTTCCGACTGCTCGGAGTGCTGCCACTCTTCACATCAGCATTCATCGAATCACCCCCAAAATCATTTGATTTCAATCCATTGTCTTCAATGTCTGTGCCCCATATCTTCTTAGAGAGATCGTAAACTACCTTGTCGTGGGGCTTCCCAAAAGTCGGCTCTTTCCCTTTCAATGCCTTCTGAAAATTGGTCTGGTACTTCTTTTTCAGCGTCCGGATCTTGGTCGCGACCTGGGTGCGGTTGACTTCGGCATGTACCGCCTTCTTGATGGATTCATGGAAGGAATTCATATCATCCCATGGCCTGGATCCTTTCTTAAGACCCTCAATCATAACTTTCAAGAATGCAATCTCGTCCTCATCGCTCCAGACCCTAACAAACAGGGACTTCCTCGCGGGCTCGTCGTCCTCTTCATCTGATGCCAGCCCTCCTCGTTTCCGCTTGGAATCCTTGCCGTTCGATTCGGCCGGGCGCTTCAGGGCCGAGGTGGGTTTTGTCGGGGTGGAGGGAGGGGGCTTCGCTGCCGCTGCGGGCTTCTTGGGTTTGGAGACATCGTCCATAGGCTTCGAAGTGATGGGTTTGATGGTGGGGTCGGGCCCACGAGATGGGCGAGGGTTGGGTTTGGGGTCTTTAGGTGGCGAATCAGACTCGGAAGTGGACTCGGAATCGGAGAGCGAATCAGACTCATCGTTTTCTTCTTCCTTTTCTTTTTCATTGGGGACAGATTCCAGTTGTTTTTGCTTGATGGGTTTGGATGGTTGGATCTTGTTGATGGGTTGGGTGTTGTCATCGTCTTCATCGCCCGAGGAGGAACTAGAACCGTTGGATTTGGAAGCGTCTTGATGTGGGGCAGCGGGGACATCACCGGGCTTTTTGGTGGTGGGTTTTTGGGAGAGGGGAGTAGGGTTTTCTTCTTCGGATTCTGATGAAGAAGAGGCCGCGGTAGAGGAAGAAGAAGAGGCCGGAGCGCGTTTTTGAGCCATTGATTTGACGGAGAGGAGTAGGGTTTCGGGATGTATTTATGCCGTCGAGGAAAGCCGAGAGTATATATGGTCATAGTTTGCCACCGTTCTACTTTGGAAACGATCGGGAGAGGATTAGGTGTACCCGGGTACACCTTAGTGGGTGTTACCCTTAATGTGCGAGACCCATCTTGATGAATATTTTCTATATCCACGCCGTCCATACATTTTTTAAGATCATTTTAGCTGTTATGAAAAAAATTTAAGCAGATTCAAATCTCTAATTGAACACACCACTAGAAAAGTGTTGAATGACCGTTAAAATATATTTGTAGGCCACCCAAAATATAAGTCAAGCTTATCTCTGCATTTAAGGATCATTAAGATATGGTTAACCTCCTAGACGAGTTGGATGGAAAATAAACATCACATATCTGCTTACAAAGGGCCCTAGGATGATTTTAATGGTGGGTGTTAAATCACTGCTTTTTCTTAGAGAAATTTAAACCCTACCTTTTAGCCTGCTGTTTTTATGGAGCAATACAAACTTTGTTTTGCAACTTAGACATGTTTGTACGGACAAAAAATTTGAAGATGAAAATACCCCTCCCTCTCGAAGACGAATGCTGACGCTCCTCCAGCCGAGCGTCGTATGAATGGCTCAAAAGAGATCAAAGTTACATGGCCCCATAGCTATGTATTTATTATATTTACAATGTTCATCCATATTTTGAGATCAATTCAGAGCATTATTCAAAAAAAATAATCATATCCAAAGATCAACTGAACCACACCACAAAGAGCAGTAAGAAAATTGATTTTCACCATTAAAAATTTTGTAGGGCCCACCATAACATTTATTTTCCATCCAATCTATTCATAAAGTCACAAAGGCCTAGATGAAGAGGAAAATTTTTTTTTCATAATGATCCAAAACTTTCGTAACCCTTAAAAGGGTTTCAATGGTAGACGTTCAATTCCTACCTTTTACAGTGTGGTCCACTTGATAGTTAGATCTATCTTATTTTTCGTCCCAAGCCTTAATATGAGCTCTCCAAATAGATGGACAGTTTGGATATAACACAGACATCATGATGGGACCCACAAAAGCAACATAACAAAAAAAAGAAAAAGAAAAAAAAGATGGCCGCGGCGTTACTTGTCTGCTATGGTTATAACTACGGTTATAATCCATAGCTAAAGTGTATCGAAAATTTTAAATTTTTAAGGTAAACTCACTGGACGGTTCTGAACTTTTTCGATAATATTGACAGATCGTCGATATATCGACGCAATTATAGCTTCGGTTATAATCCATAGCTAAAATGTATTAAAAATTGTTATCAATGACTAACGTAAATAATATCGATGATATGTAGATAATATCTACAACTTATGTCGATAATATCTACGATATGTAGATAATATCGACGTTTGCGTCTTTTGCATATTTTTTTTTTGTATTTTTTTTTTTTTTTTTTGGTTAGCTTGTTGTACCACCCATGTCAGTACACACCCTCCATGTTAGCCATCCCCACTAGGGATCGATACGAGTGTACGTTATAAGTGTCAATTATAGGTTAAGGTTTAGGGAACTGAGAATAGGTTAAGGTTTAGGTTTAGGAAATCGGGTTCGAGACCGGATTTAAGTTTGAGTTTTCAAGTTTAGGTTTAGGTTAAGGAGTTGATATTAGGATTAGGTGTAGGTTTAGGTTTAGAGATTTGAGAATACATTTAGGTTTTAGGTTTAGGTTATAGGTTTAGGTTTAGGTTTAGGTTATAAGTATCAGTTATACGTGAAGGTTTAGGGAACTGAGAATAGGTTTAGGTTTAGGAAATCGAGTTTGGGACCGAGTTTAAGTTTTGGTTTTCAAGTTTAGGTTTAGGTTAAGGAGTTGATATTAGGATTAGGTGTAGGTTTAGGTTTAGGAATTTGAAAATACATTTAGGTTTTATGTTTAGGTTATAAGTGTCGGTTATATGTTAAGGTTTAGGGAACTGAGAATAAGTTAAGGTTTAGGTTTAAGAAATTGGGTTCGGGACCGGGTTTAGGTTTAGGTTTTCAAGTTTAGGTTTAGGTTAAGGAGTTGATATTAGGATTAGGTGTAAGTTTAGGTTTAAGGATTTGAGAATACATTTACTTTTTAGGTTTAGGTTATAGGTTTAGGTATATGTTATAGGTGTCGGTTATATGTTAAGGTTTAGGGAACTGAGAATAGGTTAAGGTTTAGGTTTAGGAAATTGAGTTCGGGACAGGGCTTAGGTTTGGGTTTTCAAGTTTAAGTTTAGGTTAAGGAGTTGATATTAGGATTAGGTGTAGGGTTAGATTTAGAGATTTGAGAATACATTTAAGATTTAGGTTTAGGTTATAAGTGTCGGTTATATGTTAAGGTTTAGGGAACTGAGAATAGGTTAAGGTTTATGTTTAGGAAATCGGGTTCGGGACCGGGTTTAGGTTTGGATTTTCAAGTTTTGGTTTAGGTTAAGGAGTTGATATTAGGATTAGGTGTAGGTTTAAGTTTAGGGATTTGAGAATACGTTTATATTTTAGGTTATAAGTGTAGGTCATAGGTTTAGGTTTAAGTTAGGTTATAGGTTAATGTTTAGGGAATTGAGAATAGATTAAGGTTTAGGTTTATGGATTTGAGAATACATTTAGGTTTTAGGTTACAAGTGTACGATATAGGTTTTGGTTTAAGTTAGATTATAGGTTAAGGTTTAGAGAATTGAGAATAAGTTAATGTTTAGATTTAGGGATTTGAGAATACATTTAGGTTTTAGGTTTAAGTTTAGGTTTAAGTTTTGAGAAGGAGCAAACATGAAATTGAGTGGGGGTAAACTAGAAAATCAGCGTCGCGAATATGAAATTGAGCTGAGGAAACATGAAATTGAGTGGGGCAAACTAGAAATTGAGCGGAGAAAACATGAAAAATGAGTGGTGCTTGCTTAATTTTGTGACGCTATCTATCATGCCATTGAGCGAGGGAAGCATTATCAGTTTGAGCGGGGCATACATGAAATTCAGCAGGACAACCTGAAAATTGAGCAGGTCAAAATAGAAATTTAGTGGGGCAAACAAGAAATTTAGCAGGAACAAGAAACTGAGCGGGGCAAACATGAAATTGTGCGGGTGTCAAGAAATCCAGGGTTCGTAACCATTCCCTATTAGTTTATTAAGTAACACATCTAGCTTTTTGAGAAATGCTACACGATTTTGTTTTATTTTGATATTGATCACAGACTGCTATTGCTTGATATTTTGCATTACTTCCAAGCAAACAAACAATGAGACTAGGTTTATTCGAAGAGTAAAGTGCAACAATACAAGCCATCAAGGCAAAATGAAAATTGAGTGGGGCAAACATGAAATTGAGCGGGGTAACTTGGAAATGAGTGGGGAAAATATGAAATTAAGCGGAGCAAACATGAAATTGAGGATGCATTTTTTGTCTCAAATATTCACTTCATCATCGAGACAAACTGAAAATACTGTGGGACAAAGTATAAATTTCATTTCATCATCTACTAAAATTACAAAGACTATATATTGAAACTTGCATTTTCAGTGATTATGGAGAAAATTTTCAAGTATATGCATTTCATTCCGAGTTCTTTCTATAATCACGATAGCCTTGAGAGGGTTGGTCATAGATTGGACTTCATTAAATAGTCAGGTAAGGAGATTTGTACATTATCATATTTTTTATATATTGGGAAGAGATTCTATGGGAAAGTGAAAGGCAGTGATGCAGGGAAAGGATTGTATGTGATGGTTGGGATAACAACAAAAATTATATTGTTGTTGGTAGGCTCTTGATTTTGCATCTGTTTGGCTAAGCTTTGTATTTTTCTGTTTGGTTCTTTTTTGAGTAATGAAGTAATCTATTCACTATCTGTTTGGTTTGGCTACATGAATCATTTTCTACCATTCCACTCTTTTAGAGACCATAACTTTAATTAGACCATGGCTCATCAAGTCCTTTATTATTACATCCACCCATGTCCTTTTAGGCCTTCCCTTTGCCCTTTCAGAGCCTTTAACTTGTACCACCTCACTCCTTTTAGCTGGCGCAATTCTTGGTCTCCATTGCACATAACCAAACCATCTAACTCTACTTTTCCTCATCTTGTTACCTATTGGCACTACTACAAAATTTCCTCAAATGCATTCTTTTATAATCTAATCCTTTCTTATATTGTCACTCATCTATCTTAACATCCTCATTCCCATAGTGATGGTGCTTTTCTAAAATCAAACTTCATTGTTCAACATCTATTTCATAACCAGTTTTACTAGGGATCACATGTTCTTCACCTACCTCTGCTTCACATTTTATCACTTGAAGTATGAAGGAGAAGAAGTCTAAAAGCAGAAGTAGAGAGCAGCCACAACTCTACTTTCATTTGACGATGATGGTAAGGAAAGAAGAGAGGGGGGGATTATGTGCCTCTTCAATCTATCCTCTTGCTACAGGGCTCCTACTTGCCTCGATCCTTAGTCAATGGGATCAGGGCAATTTATAGGTTAAGGTTTAGGGAATTGAGAATAAGTTAAGGTTTAGGTTTAGGGATTTGAGAATACATTTAGGTTTTAGGTTTAGGTTTAGGTTTTAGGTTTAGGTTTAGGTTTAGATTTAAGTTTTGAGCGGGAGCAAACATGAAATTGAGTGTACCACTGTGATATATCTAAATCTCAAGTGTACCACATTACAGGAAACATTATTGAATGAGTGTCAACAATTAGAAACATTTAGGGGGCCCACTGTGATGTTCGTGAGAAATCTTCCCCGTCTAAATTCATTCATAGGGTCAAAAAGACCTAGATGAAGAGGAAAAATAAATTTCATAATGATCCAAAACTTCTGTAACCCCTAAAAGGATTTCAATGGTAGACGTTCAATTCCCCACTGCCTTTTACAGTGTGGTCCACTTGATAGTTAGATCTATCTTATTTTTTGTCTCAAGCCTTAATTTGAGCTCGTAAAATATATGGACGGTTTGGATATAACGCATACATCATGATGGGACCCACAGAAGTAACATAACAAAAAATAAATAAATTAGTTTGTCCCGCTCAACTAGAAATTGAACGGGGCAAACTGAAAATTGAGCGGGGCAAACTAGAAATTGAGCGGGGCAAACATGAAATTGATCCTATTGTCAAAATCTAGTTTACTCACCTTTTATCCAGCTGCTTTTATGAAAGAATACAAACTTACTTTTGCAACTTAGACCTCCACGTGCGGAGACCCAATTCCAGGACAAAAATACCCCTCTTTTTCACTGCTGTCCACTTTTCCTCTCTCTTTTCAGGATAAGGTTTAGGTATAGGTTTGAGTTTAAGTTTGGATTTTTAAGTTTAGGTTTATGTTTAGGTTAGGGAGTTAAGATTAGGATTATGTGTATGTTTTGCTTTAGAGAATTGAGTTTAGGTTATATGTTTAGGAAAATGTTAGTTTTAAGTTATAGATTTTGGGATTTGTGAATAGTTTTAGGTTATAACTATAGGTTTAGGTTAGGTTATAGGTTAAGGTTTAGGGATAGGTTATAGGTTTTGGGATTTGAGAATGGCTTCGGGTTTAGGTTATAGGTTTTAGTTTTGGTTTAGGTTATAGGTTATAGGTTTAGGATAAGGTTTATGTTTATGTTTAGGTTATAGGTTTTGGTTTAGGTTATAGGTTATAGGTTTACGATAAGATTTATGTTTAGGTTTAGGTTATAGGTTTTGGGATTTTAGAATGGGTTCGGGTTTAGGTTATAGGTTTTGGTTTTGGTTTTGGTTATAGGTTTTTGGATCTGAGAATGAGTTATGGTTTAGGTTTAGAAAATCGGGTTCAGGTTTGGGATTGGGTTTAAGTTTGGGTTTTTAATTTTAGGTTTAGGTTTAGGTTAGGGAGTTGAGATTAGGATTAGGTGTAGGTTTCGCTTTAGGGAATTGAGTTTAAGTTATAAGTTTTGGAAAAGGTTAGGTTTAGGTTATAGGTTTTGAGATTTGGGAATAGTTTTAGGTTATAAGTATAGGTTTATGTTAGGTTATAGGTTAAGGTTTAAGGATAGGTTATAGGTTTTGGGATTTGAGAATGGGTTCGGGTTTAGGTTATATGTTTAGGTTTAGGTTTTAGTTTAATTTAGATTTTGGGATTTGGGAATGGGTTCGAGTTTAGGTTATAGGTTTTGGTTTTGGTTTTGATTTTAGTTATAGGTTTTGGGATTTGAGAATAGGTTCGGGTTTAGGTTATAGGTTTTGGTTAAGGTTATTGGTTATAGGTTTAGGTTTAGGTTATAGGTTTTGAGATTTGATAATGGGTTCGAGTTTAGGTTATAGGTTTTGGTTTTGGTTTAGGTTATAGGTTTTGGTTTTGGTTTAGGTTATAGGTTATAGGTTTAAGATAAGGATTAGGTTTAGGTTTAGGTTATAGGTTTTGGGATTTGAGAATGGGTTCGGATTTAGGTCATAGGTTTTAATTTTGGTTTAGGTTATAGGTTTTGGGATTTGGGAATGGGTTTAGGTTTAGGTTATAGGTTTAGGTTTAGGTTTTGGTTAAGGTTATAGGTTATAGGTTTAGGTTTAGGTTAAGGTTAGGTTTAGGTTATAGGTTTTGGGATTTGGAAATAGTTTTAGGTTATAAGTATAGAACTCCCAATTTCCTAACAAATACGACCCTTTTGATCATTTCTTCACATGTACACTCCCGAAAAGGACATTATGTGGACTAGATTAGAAGGATCAGTCATCCTAAATTAGGATGCATTTTTTGTCTCAAATATTCACTTGTAGCGTACCATATCTCAATGAATTGACGTAACTTTTTGAGAATTGAGAATAGGTTAAGGTTTAGGTTTAGAGATTTGAGAATACATTTACGTTTTAGGTTACAAGTGTACGATATAGGTTTTGGTTTAACTTAGATTATAAGTTAAAGTTTAGGGAATTAAGAATAAGTTAAGGTTTATGTTTAAGAATTTGAGAATACATTTAGGTTTTAGGTTTAGGTTTAGGTTTAAGTTTTGAGCGGGGCCAAATATGAAATTAAGTGGGGGTAAACTAGAAAATCAGCGGGGCGAACATAAAATTGAGCGGGGGAAACATGAAATTGAGTGGGGCAAATTAGAAATTGAGCGGGGGAAACAAAAAAAATGAGTGGTGCTTGTATAATTTTGTGACGCTATCTATCATGCCATTGAGCGAGGGGAGCATTATCAGTTTGAGCGGGGCACACATAAAATTCAGCAGGACAACCTGAAAATTGAGCGGGTCAAAATAAAAATTCAGTGGGGCAAACTAGGAAATGAGCGGGTCAAGCATGAAATTGAGCGGAGCAAACATGAAATTAAGTAGGGCAGACTAGAAGATGAGTAAGATAAATTTAAATTTTGAGCAGGGGAAACTTGAAATGATGGATTTAAATGATGAATATCCAATCACTATTGTTTTCCTATAGCGTGGTACATCTAAGATTTATATCCCTCTTATTTTTAGGATGAAGCCTTCAAATGATTTTTGCAAATGGATGAACGGAATGAATGAAACACTTACATCATGGTGGGGCCCACAGAGCACTGACCACTAGCCACGGGGCTGGTGTCAGGGGGAGTAGCCAATCCGTTTCCTATACTACATACATTCAATGTGGGCCCAATTGATGCGTGATTTCTTCCCTGGACTGAATGTTTTCGAAAGAAGATAAAATACTGATAAAGGGGGCCCACAAAATGAGTTTTTTTCATCTTTTTCGTGGAACCGGATGGTGGAAAGGGAGGTGAAAGCAATATGAAAGCAACATTAGAAAGGGAGATGAAAATCAAACAGTGAAAAGGGAGAGAAAAAGTGGACAACAGTGAAAAGGAGGGGTATTTTCATCCTAGAATTGGGTCTCCGCACGTGGAGGTCTAAGTTGCAAAAGTAACTTTATATTCTTTCATAAAAACAGCTGGATAAAAGGTGAAAAAATTAGATTTTGACTGCGGGGTCAATTTCATGTTTGCCCCGCTCAATTTCTAGTTTGCCCCACTCAATTTTCAGTTTGTCCCACTCAATTTCTAGTTTGCCCCGCTTAATTCTCAGTTTGCCCCGCTCATATATGGACGATTTGGATATAACACATACATCATGATGGGACCTACGAAAGCAACATAGCAAAAAAAAATAAATTCAGTTTGCCCCGCTCAATTGAACAGGGCAAACTGAAAATTGAGCGGGGCAAACTAGAAATTGAGCGGGCAAACTGATTTTTATTTTTATTTTTGTTATGTTGCTTTTGTGGGTCCCATCATGATGTATGTGTTATATCTAAACCGTCCATATATTTTACAAGCTCATATTAAGGCTTGAGACGAAAAATAAGATAGATCTAACTATCAAGTGGACCACACTGTAAAAGGCAGTGAGGAATTGAACGTCTACTATTATAACCCTTTTAAGGGTTACAGAAGTTTTGGATCATTATGAAATTTATTTTTCCTCTTCATCCAGGTCTTTTTGACCCTATGAATGAACTTAGACGGGGAGGATTTCTCACAAACATCACATTGGGCCCCCGAAAGGTTTCTAATAGTTGACGCTTATTCAATACTGTTTCCTGTAATGTGGTACACTTGAGATTTGGATATATCTCATTTTTGGTCTCATACCATAAAATGATCTAGAAAAATATATGGACGGCATGGATGAAAAGCACACATTAAGGTGGGGTCCACATACCACCAACCATCTGCCATTGGCTGGTGGTAGGCGGAGTACCCAGTCCGTTCCTTGAAAGGAGGGGTATTTTCGTCCTGAAATTCTAAATCCGCACGTGTGGGTCTAAGTTGCAAAACAAAGTTTGTATTCCTCCATAAAAATAGCTGGCTAAAAGGTGGGGTCCACAGTCCTAAATTTCTCCTTTTTCTTATTGCGTGGTCAACCAAATATTTGCATCTGCTTAATTTTTGGGGAAAAATGAACGAACGGCATGGATATATAAAATATCATTAAAGTGGGCCTAACGATAATATATATATATATATATATATATATATATATATATATATATATATATATATATATATATATATATATATATATATATGGAAAAGGTACTATGCGGTCGAGCTCACGGCTCCGTCCCATGCGGTCAAGCTGTGTGGGCCCCATCGTGATGCATTTCGAACATCTACTCCATCAGTCAGATGCACCATTCCATCGTAGACCTAGGTCTCAAACATCAAGTCAATCTGTGACTTTTGTGGGCCACACCAATACAGTAGTGGAGAGGGGGCCGTACACTATTAAAACATTCATAATCATTTTTTGGGTCCCTATAAAGATGTTTTTTGCAAATCCAGCCCATCCATTATGTGTGTCCCATTAGAATTAGGGGTCATACCAATCATGTGAAGACACCATTAAAATATATAAAAGCACTTGGTGGGGCCCACCTGAGTTCCGTATACGGCTGATTTTTGGGATAACCCATTATTTAAAGGGGAACCATCAAATGCATGGTGTTGATGGTCGACACGCATCACGGTGGGGCCCACGCAGCTCGACCTCACGATAAGCTTATCGTGAGCTCGAGCGCATAGTACCTTTTCCCTATATATATATATATATATATATATATATATATATATATATATATATTTCCACACATTCATACCTCAAATATTCACGCACTCACACATTAGTAGAATATCACTCGCATGAAGTTACTCTACAGGGATTCTTGGAGGGCCCATTGTGATGTTTGTGACAAATTAATCTGTTTATCTTTTTTCCAAGATAATTTTAAGACATATGATCAAAATTACAGTGGATCAAACTCAAATGGCCACACAAGAGGAAACGGTGGGGATTTAGTGACCACCATTGAAATATTTATATGACCACGTAAGTTTTGTATTTGTTTAAGTTTTCGGTTTTTCCACTTCATCCCAGTAAAATGAACTTATAAATGGTTTGGATGACATATAAACATCAAGATGGGGCGTAGGAAGGTTTCATCTGTAGGCATTCCTTCCACACTGTTTCATCTTATGTGGCCCACTTGGGTTTTGAATCCTACTCATTTTCTCTCACATATCTTAAAATGAGCTTAAAAATTGGATGGGCGGATTGAATTTCTCATAGATATCACGGCGTGCCCCACCTAGAATCCATGCTTACAAAATTCAGGCCAAAGGCTTTCACATGAAGTCCGCACCCATGTAAAATAAGGAAGCGGATCGGCTGGTGTACCACACACCAGCTATATAGCTCCTGTAGGTACGCGCCGTGCGAAGACGAGCACTGACGCTCCTCCAGCTCCGAATTGTACGAACGGTTCAAAGGAGATGAAAGTTATATGGGCATTACATTGATTTATTTATTATATCTATACTGTTTATCTATTTTTAGAAACCATTTTAGAGCATTATCTAAAAAATGAGTTATATCCAAAGATCATCTTGACCTCACCACAAATAGCAGAGGAGATAATGATGTTCACCGTTAAACAATTCTTAAAGCCCATTATAACATTTATTTTCCATCCAATGTTTTTATAAGGTCACAGAGACCTTAATGAAGAGGAAAAAAAAAATTTCAAATTGTTCCAAGACTTCTGTGACTTCAAAAAGGGTTTCAAGGGTAGACGTTCAATCCCCTACTGCATTTTTCAGTGTGGTCCACTTGATGGTTAGAACTGTATTATTTTTCATTTCAAGCCTTAAGACGAGCTTGTAAAATGGATGAACAAAGTGGATATAACACAGACCTCATAACCAGACCTACGGAACATACTGACGTCAATACAATAGGTATAATGGTGGTGTGATGTACACCAGGTAATTCGCTTCCGTAAAATAAACACATGACCTTTTTGTTTTTTAAACACACCCCACGCGCACACGCTGGTGGAATTTCACCACCGATGGGTACTCGAACCCTGGACCGGGAGTTGAAACTCCTGAGAGTCTACCACCCGGGCAAGAGTAAGGATCCAAATAAATACATGACCTTACAGAGTCCAACACATCACCGGAGTTGGCAACACCACCTGATATGCATCCTATCACTTTCGAGCAGTGTAGGGCCTACTGTGATGAGTGTGTGCCGTTCAATCCATCCTATCACTTTCCAGCAGATGGACGGTGTGGATATACAACAAATAATCTAAGTGTCACTTTCGAGCAGTGTAGGGCCTACTGTGATGAGTGTGTGCCGTTCAATCCATCCTATCACTTTCCAGCAGATGGACGGTGTGGATATACAACAAATAATCTAAGTGGTCCATGGTAATGGCAACACCTAATATGCGGGAACGGATTGGCTACTCCCCCTGACACCGGCCATTGGCTGATGGTCGGTGCTATGTGGGGCCCACCATGGTGTATGCTTTTCATCCATGCCGTCCATATATTTTTATATATCATTTTATGATATGATGAAAAACTGAAGTATATATCAATCTCAAGTGGACCACATTACAGGAAACAGTGTTGAATGAATTTTGACCATTAAAAGCTTTTTGGGGCTATAAAAGTCTTGGATCAAGCTGATATTTATTTTTTCCCTTCATCTGGGTCTTTATGACCAAATCAACAGATTGGATGTCAAATAAACAGTACATTGGACCTTAGGAGGATTTTAATTGTAAATATTCATTCATTAATTTTGTCCTGTGGTGTGGCCCATATAAGATATATATCCCTATCATTTTCTGTATCAAGCCCTAAAATGATATGTAAAAATGGATTAACGGAATGGATGAAACACGTACATCATGACGGGTCCCACAGAGCACCGACCACCAGCCACGGGGCTGGTGTCAGGGGGAGTTGCCAACGGGCGCGGATTGGATACTGACAAGGTCAGTAGCCAAATCGCTACTGAAGTGACGTCACCAAGCTCTGTGGACCCCACCATGATGCATGTGTTGTATCCATACCGTCTATCAATTTGGAGAGATCGTTTTACAGCATGAGAAAAATAATGAGATAGATTTAAAGTTCAAGTGGACCCCACCATAGAAAAAAGTGAGAACAGTGACATCTACCTTTCAAAACTTCTTAGGGGCCACAGAAGTTTCCGATCATGCTTATAATTTTTTTTTTCACTTCATCTATCTCTATGTTAACTTTTAATAGGTTGGATCTAAAAATTACATCATGGTGGGCCCTATAAATGTTTCAACAGTGAGTGTGACTGATCCATAGTTATCTGTGGTGGGTCCACTTGAATTTTAGATCATCTCATTCTTATTCTCATGTAATAAAACGATCTCTACATATGGTTGGACGGTATGGATACAACACATGCATCATGGTGGGGTCCACAGAGCTTGGTGACGTCGCTTCAGTAGCCATTCAGTATCTAATCCGCGCCCGTTGCCAACCCGTTCCCCTAGTCTGCTCCCAACCATGTGAGTTTTGACCAGGGCTGTCAATGGGCCGAGCCTAGGGTAGGTCTAGACCCGGATTTTGAGCTGTTTTGGGCCGGCTCTCTTTAAAATTCTGATTTTTCAGCCCAAGTTCGGCCCATTGCCGCCACTAGTTTTGAAAGGGTGGATTATTCGAATGTACGCTTTCAATGAGCAGCGTCACGGGGTGGGGATGTCAACGGACCGGGCCGGTGGTTGGTCTTGCCGTAGATTTTAAACTTTTTTGGCCCGGACTGATTAAAATTCTGATTTTCAGGCCCGGAACCGGCCCATTACAACCTTAATCACGGGCTGCGGCCCCACACAGATCAAAGTGTTAGGATTCTACATAATCGTCACGGGTGGGCCACACGCAGGTTAAACCTATGGTGAATACCTTGGAATGCATGTTAGTTACCTCATCCAGTCCGTTCAAATCGTACGGTGAATGTTACACTGATTTTAAAAATTCTATCATCGGTTGCTTTCAGATGGAAGTTACAGGATAAAATGATCAAGTTGTCCGAACTCAACCATAGAAACTAATGAATAATATTGGTGAGTCTGAGTCTTTGGTGGGCCATACAAGTTGCACGGCTAGAATTTCCTTGCATGTGTGCCACGTGTAATTTAGACTAAAAAACTATATGTTAAGATGGTGGTGAACTAATCCTAGTAGGACCACTAAGGAGCTAATAAGCTAACAAGGCGAGAAAGACTTTAATACTCCGGCAGTTTGATATGCATGATACGCAAGGCACATAGAATCTATAAGTAATTGCATGTGTGGCATAAAAGCATTTCCTGTTAAACTGTTCAAATTATGGTCACATTGAAAATTCGACCGTCCGATTGGTAAATGGTTAAAAAATAAAAATGGTCCTAATCCACCCAAAAAATAAATGCTAACATGGAGTGTGTGTACTGACAAGCTTACCCGAAAAAATAAAATAAAATCAGAGGTCAGGGTTGATCGACCGTACCTGATTTTTTGACCGTGAATTAGACACCGTTGGTTCCATAAATTAGGCGGTTGATTTTGAGTTAATGTATGCTACTTGTCCAATTTGTGAGTGCATGTGTATCAAACTTACTACGCTGCCGGAGTATAAATAACCCCTCTCAGGCAGCTCCGCACGTGGAAAGCGGTCTTGCAAGTGACAGGAAGCGCTGCGGAACGTGTCATACAGATGGCCCCCCACCAACAGGATTGCGGCTTCGGTGGATCCGCGGTGGGATCCCTGACTGTGAGGCCCACCGTGATTTATGTAGCTTACAATTTAGAGCTGGGCATGGCGTTGAGTCGGACCGAGATAGGGCTGACTAGACTAGATCCGGTTTTGAAATAGGCCTCACCCGAACTCTATCAGACTCGATTCTGAGTCCAGCATACTTGACTCGATTTGAGTCTAATTTGGTCCCCAAACGGATCCCGGTTGAGTTCAATCCAGTCAGAGGTACCGAGTCGGGTCGAGTTGACACCGAGTCAAATTGAGAGATGAGGGAGGGAGAGACCGAGAGATTGGAGAGGAGAGAGGAGGAGGAGGAGGAGGAGGAGAGAGAGAGAGAGAGAGAGAGAGAGGAGGAGGAGGAGGAGGAGGAGGGTAATGGTAGTGAGTGGTTGCCAGGCTTGGAAGATGAGGAGGATGAGGGAGGGAGGGAGAGGTTTTGGGATGGGGTCGGAGTAGGGTGCGGTGGGTAGGGTTAGAGAGTTGGGTCTAACCGAATTGAGTTTTGGGTCCGAGTCGGGTCGAGTTACTAGGTAACTCAAACTTGACTCGGTTTGAGTTCGGATTTGGTGAAGCCTATTCAGTTTGGATTGACTCACCCATTTAGTTCGAGTCGAATCGGATCAAAACGAGTTAAATGATTCGAGTTAGCCGGATCGAGTCGTCTGGTGCCCACTTCTACTTACAAACACACTGCTCAACCTTTTAGAAATCTCATTTTAAGCCATCTTCCCAAAAATTAAACAGATTCAAATCTTAGGTGAACCACAAAATAAGAAACAATTGTGATTGAATCCCCACCATTAAAATCTTTTTTGGGGCCGTCGAAGTATCATTTGCCATCCAGCCTTTTGATTAGGCCACGAAGACCGGGACAAAGGGCCCACACAAATATGCTTGATTTAAAACTTTTGTGCCCACGAGAAGTTTTTAAAGGTCAATTTCCGATGGCATGGTCCAAATGAGATTTAGACATGCCCTAAAGTGAGCTATTAAAATGGTTAGATAGCATAGATGTAAGGCACATACCTCGATTATGTGGGATCCTTGGCCGTGGGGCCCAGCTTGATGTATGTCCCTTACATCCACATCGTAGATCCATTTTAAAAACTTATTTTGAAGCGTGAAACCAAAATTGAAATAGATCCAGATCTCTGATGGTCCACAAAATAGAAACAGTGGTAATAAAGCATTAAAAACTTCTTGTGGGTCAAAAAGGTCTTAGATCACGCTGATAGTTGTGTGGTCTCTTCAACCAAGACTTTATGACCTAATCAATGGGTTGGATGGAAAATATGCATTTTCGTGGCTCTCATGAAGTTTTTAACGGCGATGGTTCAATCGTGACTATTTTTTGTGATGTAGTCCACTTAAGATTTGGATGTGCTTCATTTTTTGGATCATGTACTTAAATGACTTTTCAAAATATATGGACGGTTTGGATTAGAGGTGTACACAAGTCGATTTGAGTCGAGCTTTGCCTTGCTCGGCTTGACTCAGTTAACAAGATACCCTAGCTCGAACTCGGCTCGGCTCAATCGTCGAGCTTAGATTGGGAGCTCAGCTTAGCTCGGTCAACAACTTGGGCTAGTTCAAGTTGAGTTTAAGTTCAAGTTTTCGAGCCGAATTCGAGTTTGAGTTTGAGTTCAATATATTAAGTTTAATTTTGAAGTTGAACAAAATAATAAAATATATAAAATGTATAAATTACAATTATAAAACTTCAATAGTTACATTGTTCACAAATAAACTTTCTTTATATGAAAATTTGTACGTAATACCCAATGCCTTATAAAATTCACCAAGACGAGTGAGGAATTTGAATTTGTTACTCATTTTCTTTTTATTGCTCGTGTTCAATCTTGCTTCAACATCATGTTGTCTTGAAGGATACCATTGATGCTTAGAAACATCTTACATACTACATTTTAAGGCGAGTTGGAGTTATTCTTCCTTCAAAGCTTTTAATCTGATTTCATCATTTGCCTCTTTCATAAAAGTTATTTGTGTGCCAGATCCAGAAGGTTTGGATGGAGTGGAAAGTTTCTTATTCAAATTTAAAAGAGCTTGAAAAAGAATTTGGACATCCTTTGGGACATTAGGGCACGATTTGCATCACCACATCGACATGACAAGTGCAACTGAAACCAATTAATCTTGTTCACAAACTTTGTCCCACACAAACTACACACAATCATTGTTATTTTAGACTTTAATGGCGATTCGGCTAGAGAAGCGTATTCTCAAATGTTAGTCGATGAGTTAGATAACGACATATTTACACTCATTTTTTTTTATAAAAAATAATAATCAAAATGTTGATGAATAATTTAAATTTAATATAAGAATAAAATAAAAGCAAGATGAATATACAAAAAAATAAAAGTAAATAAACAATAATGAGTAAATAAATATCACAGCCTACAGACTCATATTGCACCACTTTTAAGTTTTAAGTTAAATAATATTACATAACAATCAAGTTTCAATAAAAAAATAAAATAATTAATAAACACTTTCATGTAGTTGTTGTTGTAGGTAGAGTCTCATTATGAATTTTGCTTTCTGCATCTTTCTCATCATTAATATCATCTCTTCCCCATATTGGACACAACCAATTTTCTTTACAAATTAATGCTTCAACTATTTTTTACGAAAGTGAGTTTCGATAGTTGCTCATAATCATACTCCTCGTACAAAATACGAATTCTGATGCGACTACTGAAAATTGTATTAATAATATGTCCCGTGGCATCATAGATAATGTAAGATATTTTAATATCTCAAATAAATTACTTATTTATTGCTATGAGTAGAAAAAAATAACTTATTTGGTGGTATCTAACAATATGAAATGTTTGAAATTTAGTGTTAACAGCTAGAAATATTTAAAAAATATTTTAAACTATCTGGTAAAAAAAAATTTTACAAACATTATGAACTATTGATGACCACTTGACAATGATCAAAACCTTAGGTGCTATATAAATTAGATTCATTAGGTCTAGAATAATCCAAGTCAAACAAATCTAATTCGATCTAATCTCTCTAGGTTTTCCTTTTAAGATTATTCAAGAAAAACTTGCTGGGTGACTTGAACCTTGTTTCAGTCATTGAGTTCGATCACTTAACAAATCTACCAGAGTTTTGATTTACGTTAACAGAGTCCCTAAATAGGTCCCTTTATGATTCCTACAAGTAGGATCTTTAAAAAAAAAAAAAGGCTTGTCTTATCCTAAAAGCAATTCACCTGTAACCCATTAGTAGTCTAAATTTCAATTGAGAATGGGGCCAATTAAGTTTTAAAGACAACCTATGTATTACATACGTGATTTAACTTGTTATTTTTTTGTTGGGTTTCTAATATTATTTGTGAAATATTTTCCAACAATAATAAGGGAGTAGACCAACTACACAAAATTTAGGCTATATTGGGACCACCATGGTGTGGATATTCCCATCCAACCTGTTCATAAGATGCACCCAACAAAGACGAAGGGATTCCAACAAAGACCAGGCTGATCTACTTCCGTGGGCCTGCTACACCGAAAAGACTTCAGTGGCATTTTGATAATGGTATCTCATCCTCCTTGCACGAATATTCCATTGGAATTTCACACACGGCCAACTCACCACCTTAGGATATGGTTTCTAGCCAGTGTCACATGTGGCCATGGCCCCTGCAATGTGATTATATCAATTCATCTAATTTCAATCCAGACGGCCGTCCCAAACATTAGCCCATTTGAATTGATGTGGATCGGGATTAATATTTCATACTGAGAATGGGGGTGCTACTCCCAGCAGGTAGGATTGGGTTAAGTTCAACCCCAGTCAGACCCAACTTCAAGGGGACTTGCAACCTGACTGGATCTAAATTCTAACCGAAGGTCCCAACCCAAACCCAACTTGAATTCCTCTCTATTTGATCCAACCCGACCTCACCTACCCAACCTGACCCAAATTCATGACCTGAATTTCAACCCAAACCCAACCCGACCTACATCAGGATTCAGGACCTTGACAATCCGACCGACTTGACCCAAACTCGTGTTGGGCTAACCCAAATCGGGTTGACCTGAACCCAACTTGTAGTCTGACTGAGAAATGATTCAGTGGGCCAAGTATATGAAAATATTCTTATGAACCTAGTTGAATATAGATTTGTTGGCATGTAAATCACTTAATTGGACCGTCCATTAAGTACAATACACTCTTTTAACCTCACAATGAAAAAAATTAAGCAATTGCATGATCCGTGACTGGACCCATCTTTTACGAACAATCTTGTCCGTCCATATTTAGATGCCAGTGAATGGATAGTTTAAAGCATCCGACGAGTATGATTTTTTAAAGACAGCCAACAAAGAGTGGGCTCGACGTAATGAACGGACCAGGTACGTGATGTGGATGCGAACAAGACCAAATGGAAGTAGATGCATTGAAGGTTTTCCATGCACTTAGCTGCTAGGTCATTTCTTTGTGACTTTTGTTTAAGCCTCGTAAATGGGTCAGGCTTGGACCTGGATTCTAAACTGGTTAGGTTCGTCCTTCACGTTGCTGGGCTCGGCCCATCTTTACACCCAAAAAAGAGGAACAATTTAGATTTAAAGTTAAATATTATTATTTAAAATAATTTATGTGCACGTCAGGATGGCCGAGTGGTCTAAGGCGCCAGACTCAAGTTCTGGTCTTCGAGAGAGGGCGTGGGTTCAAATCCCACTTCTGACAAATCATTTTTATTTTTGTTTATTTGAGTGATCTGAACCGTTCAGATTATGACCATCAACTGATTTTCTTTCTTTTTATTTATTTATTTAAGTGATATGAGCCGTTCAGATTAGTTTAGATTATGACCATCAACTGCTCCAATCCTTTAATATTTCTCTACGACCTGCTTGTAATTAAGTTAAGCTGATCCAGAGCGAGCTGTTGATATATATATATATATTTTTAAATTTTGTTTTTTTTCAATTTATCATGATTGTAAGAAATCCAAACCATTGATATTATGACCATCAAGAGGTTAAGTGTACATGATCCAGTAAGTGATCCAAGTAGAATATTATGACCATCAGAAGGTGCAAAAAAGTAGTACAAGTGGACATGATCTAAATGTCCAAATTATGGACCTCAAATAGCATTTGATAGTATGGACCTCAATATCACCAGCTGGTAAGTGATGGAAGGCATTGGTATTATGATTATCATACGCTCTAAACTATTTACACCCATTTTCGGCACCATAAATTAACGAAAAGCTGCCATGTGTTCGCCATACCGAGTTAATGCCAGTAGAAATCTGTTGACACTACCGGTAGAAATCTTGCTCTCACCCTAGAGTTGTTAGTTTTTATAATTATTATAATATTTTTGTTTTTTTTTTTTTTAAAAAAAATTTTCCTTTAGCATTACACATATGGTTATTAATGCAAAAACATAGACTTTATGCCTCTCGCCAGGAGAACGAATTAAAAAATGCCACGTGGCCATAATTATCGTGCCAATTAATGAGGTAATGTGCCCAACATGACTATAAGAGACCCATTGAGAGAATAAATTTTATCACGTATTTGACAACGATACCCTCAGCAAAGCTATCTCTCACAACCCTTTCAAAATGCATGGGAGATCTTCCTAGAGACATTCGGAGACTCCGTAGCATTTGAGAAGGCTCCGAATATCGGATGATCAAGCTGATATCCAAGCGAATTTGGCTATCGATTGGATCCAAGTCTGGAGAGATAGACACATCGGTCAGATGATCTGAACCCAACCCGTGGTTTAATCGGAATCGAGATAATGGGGGAATTAGATGGAAGATCTGGCTGGACCCATTCTAGCATCAAATGCCTCCAACACTCGAAACCATGCATCTTGTAGTGAATTGTGAAAATGTATGAGGTCGTTGGATCTGGACCATCTAATACCTTGAAGTGGAGGAGGTAGGACACCAGATAAGCGATCCTAATCTAGGCTTGCCTGTCTTCATTAGAGGAATCTTGATATTCTCAGGCTTGATGTCTAAATCTGATTAGTGGGCCATGAACATCTCTCATCGAAAAGGATCAACTACAAAAATAAGATTCGAGAAGATAACAGTTCCGAATATATACAAGAGATTCCCATATCTAGAAAGTGTGGAAGATTCAGGATCATCAAGGAAACCTAGAGAGGGTTTTGCCCCCCAACGAGCTATGAAAGGAGCAAGTGAAGAAGAGCTTGAGGCCCTATGCCAAATATATCTATCTAGTTATATTTATCTTAGCATAACCTAATCTAGTTTTAGCATAAATTTCTACTGCGTAACAGCTTTTGATATAATACCTTAAGAGTAGATTTAAATATCCAAAACCTTAAATTCTAGGACCATGATCAACTAAATTTTGATTTAGTTGATCATACTTATTTGGTCACATCTTACTGACCACTCGCCTCGATCGTTTATTTCGATACACAATTTAGGTACCTTTATTTTTCATTTGGTTGATCAACACTTTGTTGATTGTAATGAGTCATTCCTTTAAATTTTAATAAAATTAACATTGTTAGCCTTCTTTTATTTATTCATACATTATTGTTTATTTGAAAAATATTAAGCTGAAAGTACCGGTGAAAAAAAAAGTCATAAGTTCGTAGACTAATGCATATTATTATAAAGTAAAATGAATTTATTCGGAAGAGCTAACCCCTACCCTTTCACAAATCAACTGAACGCTGAGTGCAATTGGTGGCTGAGAGGATAACTAGATCCCATGTCCATTATCTAATCTATTCATCTCAAACGGTGGAACACCAACGATTCAGTCAAAACTTGAATCGAGTAAACTTTGGTAGGCCCACGCATCTTACCCACACATGAAATTGAATATAGGCTCTCGTTCACATGAGTGGCCCGATTTGATTGAATTGACAGTAACACAAACCATTAAAATTTTCTTTAATCACCAGCTTGTAATGGATCCAAGCCTTCGGACCTAAAGGAACCTCTTATAACATTGATATTAATTATGATATTAAAGAGCAGCTTATATCATGAGCAAATGTACATGATCCATGCACAAATTTGTAAGTGATCCAAGCCGTTGATATTACAAGCATGAGATGACCCACAAAGTAAAACAAATGAACACTAAGTGATGATGTCATGGGTCCTGTTCCTAAACATAATTCCAATCTAGTGTGTCATGCACAAATTTCCATATAATCCAATCTCTTATGGCCCTTTTGTCGACTGTCCGTGCACTGTGTTGTTTATAGATTTGGAAACGAAAAACAGTAACCGTGGAAATATATATATATATATATATATATATATATATATATATATATATATATATATATATATTAGAGAGATTGATTTGAATTTTTCATTTTATTGAATATAATGCTCTAAATGTATAGATGACAAGTAGTGGATGGTAGTGGTAGAGTTTGTATTTTACTTTGCCTATTCCAAATAGCTTTTTCGAGAATAGGACTTGAAAATTACATATAGTGAAAAAATATAATAGCATAATTTAATTTTTCATGAGTTGACTAATAAATAAGAGATTAAAATGAAAATTAAAAATGCAAAGAACATCATGAAGAATCAAATTTGGAGATAAAAGGACAAAGCTAACATGAGTGATGGGGGTGGCATCTCCAATTGGTAATGTGATTGGTTTAGTATCAGAAGTTGTGTGGAGTTAATAAAAAAAGAGAGATTAGGTGTCATAATTAAGAATAGAGGCTCCAAAGTCTATGATTTGAATGGTGAGAGGATAAGAGATAATTGAGTTGTAAAAGAAAAAGATGAAAAAGTCGACACGCTAGATGAAGTGGCCATAAAATAAGAAAATAAAATAAGAAAAGGAAATATTCGTAAAAATATTCTAATATATGGAAAGAGTGTGAGTAACGATGCAGATTCACGGAATGATTTCTTCAACTAAGAAGCAGCGGTCGTCAGGGTGACAGGTAATTCATAGTTCAAAGGGTTAAAAAAAAGCAGATCCATAACACCTACTTGCTCTCTTCAATCTGAGCCCATAGAGAATCAGGGTCGCAATGGTCTTCACAACAAATAGGCATGGACTTGGATGCGGAAGCAACAATGTCTGAATAAGGATTCAAGTATGAAGGTGAGCCTGGCTAAACACAGGAGATAAAGTTGGTTTTTGCGAGCTTGGTGATGGAGGTTAGGTGTTTGCAGCAGGAGGGGCTATGATTGTAAGATGGGTTCGTGCTACTTGCGATTCAGGTGGTGATGGGTCGAGCTTTAATGATGAACAGGATCAATTAATGGCAAGGGCACAATGGGTCTACCAACACCCACCTGGCCTGCATAGGGTCGACCCTTAATAAAGTGAAGGTCTATATACCTTGCGTACAAGTTTCACCTAACTCTATCTCTACGTGGATCATTCGACCTCGATCAATGAGTAATCATTACGAGGTGGTTAGACTCTTTCTCCACCCGACCTATAGTCTGTGACAAATACCCTTATTGGTAACAACTAAGGTCGGGGATTCACACCTTGGGACCTCCTCACATCCCATCTATTTAAAGGACATCTCGTACCTGAGTTGTCTGGTGTTCACATATAGGGATTTTCACTTTCACTCTTCACTCATTCTCATTTCAAGACACATGAATGCAATTTAATTCAAATACATATAATAACTGCAAAAATTATAAGAAATAAAAGCTTGCTAGGAATGTCATTTAAACATTTATTTGCATAAACTATCTGTCATTTAAACATTTATTTGCATAAACAATACTTACCCAAATACTGTAATCAACACCAGTCCATTGTTTCTTCTTTATATTATATTAATGGTGTCTACGCAATGCCTTTGTAGATGACTTTTCTTTCCAGTGAGCATGTCTTCTAGCCACACCCGAATTTCTAGGAGTGTGGCTATTACATAAGGAATACAAAATTATAATTCCATTTCATTCCTAAGCCTCCTACAAATGGGTCTAGGTGTGGAAAGCTTAGATCCAAGTATTGGAGAATGTCTCTCTTGTCAATTTGGTAGGCCGTTTGGGAAGAAAAGAACGACAGATGTTTCAATGGCACCTTTAACTCGATTGCGTGTATTGTGCAAGGGGTGATATATCTGATCGCGGAATGGGCCGGTTCTAGAAAAACTTCAAGATTGTAATTTGTTTTTTTTGGGTCCTTGGTTGATCTGCTATCTCAGCGGGTTAGCTTTCCCTTGTTTCTGTTTTCCCCTTCTTTTTTAATGAAGTTACTGTTACCTTTCAAAAAAAATAAAATGGTCTAATTGGATGAACATGTTAATCACATGGATTATAATCCAAGTTAGAAATTTAAAGACTAAACCTTACTTATTCCCATTAAATGAAGTATTTATCAGACATACGTGGTAATTGTTTCCTTAGGTTAAGTCAGTTTGCAAATTTCCAAATTCATGATAAAATACCACATTTTGCCTTAATGACTTCATTTATCAGAAAATACATGAATCATTCAACATTTAACCATAACTAATGAATATATATGTATACAACATGGCTCAAAAATAACTTCCTTTTAATTGTTCTACTTAAAATTTATTACATCATTGCACTCCACCCTTATTATACATGTAAGTACATTAATTATACATTTCACAACTAGACAACAAGATTTAAAATCTAAGCCATTGAAATGTGGCCTATATGAGTGTACATGTTTTCATTTAAATGTTTCCTGTAGGAATACAAATTAGCAAATAATCTACATCACAGTGGTCCACCTAAAATACAATTTTCTCACTTAAGGCTTAGAGCCAAATCAAACTGTCCCAACTATCCATCATGGATGGCGTGTGGGGTCCACCTAGCTGTGCCGCGTGGCCAACGCATGGGGTCTACATGACTATCCATAGGGGTAGCATGTGAGGCCCACACAACTTTCCTTGTGGTCAGCTGTGTGGTCCATCTTGATGTTCGGTCAATTTACTTTTGATTTGCATAATTTGGTTTACTCCTTTTTTCATTTAAATGTTACAAATATACTAAACAAACAAAACAAAAAATAAAAAGAAAACAATTAAGGAAAGAAAAGGAAAAGAACGGAACTCACTAATATTGTGTGGCCCATGTGATCTACTATTAGAATTCGAGTGTAACACCTACACTCTCTCTTATCTTGGACGTGTAGAGCACTCTGGGCCAATGGGGAAACTTTCCCTTATTTCTCTAGTTCATATTCGAACCGGATAAAAAGCAGTTCAATGCATTAGGGTACATAGGAATGATGGCATGCGTGCTTCTCATAGATTAGAGAATATAGAATTGTTTGGTATTTCCACGCAGGCATATATGGGAAATGGTTATATGCTGTCGACCTCATGGGAACTTCTTATGAGGTAGAGCTATGTGGGCCCCACCATAATGTGTGTCGAACGTCAACACTGTGCATTTGATGGGTTCTCCTTAAATTATGGGATATCTCAAAAATCAGATGGAACTCACGTGGGCTATGCCATCTAAAATCATGTGAAGACATTTTTAAAACATATAAAAACACATCTTGGTGGGCCCAACATATAAAAGCACATCTTGGTGGGCTCAACAAATGAAAATTGTTTTGATCCCTCATCCAAGTGGGACACGCATAATGGATGGTCTGGATTTGTGAACCACATCTTGGTGGGCCCAACAAATGATTATGAGTGTTTTTATGGGAGGGTAATCCCTCGCAACTTTTGTATGTGGTGTGGCCCACACAAGTCATGGATTGACTTGATTTTTAATCCCGAGGCCCACCATGGAATGGTGCATCTGGCCGATGGGGTAGATGTCCCCCCCCCAACCCCCCCAAAAAAAAAAATATTTTAAGAAGACTACCCATATAAACCATGAATTTTGCCAAAATTAACATAAAATTGAATAAAGACTAAGCGTGTAGCCACGCTCAACATCAATCATATTTATAACCACTCCAGGGGTCCACCAGTCATTTCAACAATTTGCAAGAAAGTTCACCGTCTCTGGTACATACTAGGTGTAAATCATACATGATTGAGTCATATCTAATAATAAGCATTAATACCCTAACCAATAGATATAGATGATTAAATGCAAAAATTATGATAATTTAAAAGATAAACAAGGATTAATGATTGGATCAAAGGATTGAAAACTCATCTTCCTTCATTTGGAATATCTCTCCATGGAATTTCATTTTCAACTATTCATCCAAGCATTTGATGGTAAATCTTGAGTGTAAATAGTTCAGATTAAAGATTCAAGGTTTGGATAAAAAAAAATCCAACGGTAAGATCTTCTCAAATCCAAGATAAATGATTTGGATGAAAGATCCAATGATTAAATTATTATAGATGTAAGGTACATAAATCCGATCAATAATCCAACGGTCACATCATCACATATGGTCCCTGATCGAAGATCCAATGATCAAATCTTCTTAGATTTAGAACAGATGGCCTGGATCATCAATTTGATGATTGGTCACATTATGCTTCTAAAAAAAATTACATCCTAAAATTCGCAAGGCATTACGGTTACATATGTGAAAATCCATTTCCTAATCGAAACCTAGTTTGAACAACCTCCTCTTAACAATGCTGGTGTATACAATTTTAACTTTACTCTTTTGTGATCTCAGGCTTGATGATTTTTTAATTTTATTTTTCAATTTTTTTACGTTTACAGTATTTTTTGTTTTAAATTTCTTACATGGTTCAAATTATCCGTTGGACTTTGGTGGCTGTTTTGATGGACAGCCAGATCATATGATAATATTTACCACGTGTGTCACTAAAAGTTAGCACTTTACAAACATTGTAGAGGTTAAAATAAAGAGGTTGCATGTTCTTAGAATAAGTTTATTCTACGGCTCTTCTACTAAGGCCTACTATGGTTTGTGTCCAAGCCAATTCGGTGGTGTTACTATTGACCTCGGTGGTGTGTTATGTGGGCTCCACCATGATGTATGTGTTATATCTAGATTCTCCGTATATCCATTTTAGGGCATGGACTGAAACGTGAGATTGATCCAAATCTCAAGTGGACCACACCACTAAAGCAATGTGGATTAAATGTCTACCATTGAAAATTTATCAGGGGCCATAAGAGTTTTGGATCAAGTTGATATTTTTGTTTTCCATTCATCTTAGTCTATGTGACCTTATAAATAAGTTGGATGACAAATAACATCATGGTGGCACTTAGGAAGGTTTTAATGGTGGATGTCATTGTCTGCACTGTTTTCTAAGGTGTGCTCCACTTAAGCTTTATATTTGACTTATTTTTAGTCTCATCCCCTAAAATGATCCAGCAAAATAAATGAATGATGCAGAGATATAAAACACATATCAACACAACCAAGATAGGTAGCACACCACGCAGTTGGCTTCAGGTCTGTCTACGGGGTCCAACCTGTTAAGTGGGATGCCTGAAAATAATGTTGATCCAACCATCATGCAAATTTGGAAGTTTATGAGTGGATTCCACTTTTCGATAGCGTGGTCCACTTAATGATGGCATAGGTCTGATTTATTCATCGTGGTGGGACTCAGCTGATACATGGATTGGATGGCATACACCAAACACAATGAATATTAACATTTACATGCAAGTGAATAAGATCCATGAATGTAAATATAATAACTTTTACCTGTGGGTTAAGAAGAATGGCGGAAAAATATTTTTTCTCCTTCAGTTGGGGTATCCAGACTCATATATAAAACTCTAACAACCCCAGCTAAAACATACAGTGGAAAACCAGCTTCCCCTCCCACTAACAAGTTTACCATTCTAGCATGATACAACCTCCTAATTACTCATGAATTTTGAGAAATAAATACAAGTAGGCCCTACAAAAAAGAAACAATTTCATCCTTTCTATTATTTTTATATTGCATGCATGGGCCCACTGCACAAAGGTTCAATAAGGTGTGGTCATGTGGGGCCCACTTATAATCCTAGAATTCATTTTCCTCTTAGCTTTTCGATATATTAGTTCTAAAAAAAGGAATAAGCAGACTGCAACTAGCAATTATAGGCAGAAATAGTGGCAGCTAAAGATTGGTTATTAGCAATTATTTCTCCAGATTTAGCAGGTCTTGATGAATACCCCATTTTTATATATGGTAGGGGGTTGGTTTTGGACATCCAAATAAAATTTAGGCAGTGTCAGGTCCACTACAAAGCTTTTAAGGTTAAGCTTAACATATATACAACGTGATGTATGCATGACATCCATTAATCCTTCCATCGCGTTCGTCCCCTCCTGATGTTCTCCTTAGCCCGCGGAGGTGAGGTCATCTAACATTCAGGTGGGCTCCACCAAAGGAAAGAGTGGGGATGGAGACAACCATGGTTAAAAGCCTTCCAGGGTGTGTGTGGGGTCCAGTGTGTTTGGAGGTATGTGGCAGTTATACGGTAGGGGCGCCTCACATGTACTCTAGCTATCAATCGAAATTCCACGTCATCAAATGTAGATAGAGAAATATTTCCATCAATGGCAAAACGGAAGTGTTCCACTCATTCCATAAAGAAGATATTCGAATTGGGTGCCATTAGTGCTGGATGTTACAACCATTTACTAATCCAGTGCATGTGTGTTAGGTGGGGCCCACACCTACACAACTATGTATAACTGTTGGAGTTATTTGGGGCCCACCCTTATGTGGTGTCCTTGAGAATCCACTCCATCCTTTAGTTTTGTAAGCTCACGATACCACTCAGGTGGGCCACACGTACGGTGAGAAACAGCTGGACTGAAATTTTCACTTTTGGATACTTTGTGGGGTCCACAGAAGTTTTTATCAGGATGATGTTTATGTTTTCGGATCATCTTAGTAGGAATAAGCTTATCAACGGTTTGGATGGCATATAAACATCACGGTGGGCTCTGGGAAGGTTTCAATGGTGAGTGTTTTCATTCTCACTGTTTCATGTCGTGTGTCCCATCTGAGTTTTGGGTCTGTCCTATTTTGGACTTTTATCCTATTATGAGCTTAAGAAAAATGATAGACGGAGTGGATTTATCATGGAAATTATGGTGGGCCCCACACAGCTTCCGCCTACCATTTGGCAAGGGACGAAGGCAATACACATCCCCACTGTCAGGGAGCCGTTTCGGTCAGGTCGGGTTAACACCGAGCTCGGTCAGGCCTTCACTGTGGGGCCGACTTTAATTTATGTGCTGTATATCCATGCCGTCCATCTGTTTTTCCACCTCATTTCAGGTTATAGGCCAAAAGATGAAGCAAATCCAAATCTTAGGTGGACCACACTATAGAAAATATAATTGATTGACTGAGCCCTTGGAAGCTTTTAACGGTTGGCATTTAATCACCACTGTTTTCGTATGGACTGGTCCACCTGCAATTTGGATCTACTTGATTTTTTTGCCAATGCTCTAAAATGAACTGGAAAAACGGATAGACATCATGATATGCAACACACGCATCAAGGTGGGCACTAGGGTCACGACCCGACCGAACTCGGTGTAACCTCGACCTGACCGAATACGTCCGAATCCGCTCCCCCACTGTTATGCTTATCATCGACATCATAATCATATCTCTCTCTCCCTCTCTTCATCATCATCATCGTGTCTCTCGCTCTCTCTCCCCCCTCCACACACACGACCATATACCATTTTGTGCTTGTGTATGGTATCATACCATTTTGTTGTGTATGGTATCATATTTCTCTCTCTCTCTCTCTCTCTCTCTCTCTCTCTCGTACTAAGAATCAGAACCGACAACTATTTTCCTCCCATAAAACATGCGTTTCAGCTCTATTCTTTCCTATCTACTCAAAGTTCTTCTCTTCCTATATATTTCTCCACCCTTAAATTTCATTCAAACACCCATTGATTCAATCCCCTTACATTTCCACACCCCCAATATCTCCCACACACTAGATTATGGTAGAATATTCATACAAAAATCTCCTTCTCAAGTTCTCAAACCAAAGACCCCACAAGACATTTCTCTTTTGCTACAATCCATCTCTTCCATAGACAACAATCTAACTGTGGCCGCCAGAGGTGCAGGCCATTCTACCCATGGCCAAGCGCACGCGCCCGATGGTATCATTGTCGACATGACTGAGTTGCCACGGGCCATTACAGTCGGAAAAACCAAAGTGGGTTGCGATGGAAATGATCATTTCTTCGTCGATGCCGATGGTGGGGCTCTTTGGATTGAGATCTTGGAGGAGACACTGAAACATGGTTTGACACCTCGATCCTGGACGGATTATTTGTATCTTACTGTGGGCGGGACGCTGTCGGTCGGTGGGATTGGTGGCCAGACCTTTAAGTATGGGCCACAGATAGCTAATGTGTTTGAAATGGATGTGGTAACAGGTAATTAGTGTGAGATTAGTGGGATAGAGCTGATTCACACACACATAGATGTATATACGTATGCAGATGCATGCATGCATGCTTATGTACTTGCCTTTGAATTTAAGCTTTAATTGTTGCAGGAAGAGGAGAGCTCATGACTTGTTCTGAAGTGAAAAATCCAGACCTGTTTTATGCAGTGTTAGGAGGATTGGGACAGTTTGGGATTATAACAAGAGCTAGGATTGCATTGGAGGTTGCTCCTAAGATGGTAGGTAATCAGTGTTAAATCATATTTAGAACCTTTGATTTGGTGGATCACCATGAAAATGGGCCATAGCCTTAAGGTCAATGTAATATGACTGGTGACAATCCATTGCATGGCCTGCAAGTGGACAGTTATCATACAGTACTAGAGTAAAATCTGAGAGAATCGTCGACATCCAATGAGGAAAAAATCACAACGATTGATGGCTAGACACTTGGTGACCCATCATGGCTATATACTTAGTGGCCCATCAAATCAATAGTCTTGATCACCGTACAGGTATACACATCAACTCACAATGTATTTTATAGGAATTTACCAAGGTAACTTCAAATTTATTGAAGTGAGCAATTTACATTGATCAGGAGTCTGAATTTGAAGTCATTCTTCGTTGTCATGCAGGTGAAATGGATAAAATTATTTTACGATGATTTTAATAGGTTTACAAAAGACCAAGAGCATCTAATATCAATGGAGAAGGTGGATTATGTGGAAGGTTTTATAAAGTTAAATGAGGATTCCCATTCATCGAGTCACGTAACTTCCCGTTTAAGTTTAGATGTTGAAAACCACTCAAAAAGAATGGTTGAAAACTATGCCATCGAAATTGCAATTTACTACAATGAGGAAGAGGCCATTCATCAGGTATACCTTTCTTTTGGCATAATAAAAAAAAGAGGGAATATGTAAACATCCATTTTGACTACTGAGGTTGTGTTTGATTGCAACATTGAAATAAAATTCGATAATTAGCTTAATAAAGAGGAAAGTCAAAATTGCAACCTTTTTTTTTTTTTTTTTTAACACACGCACACACACCACCACACACTCACGCCATGGTGGGATTTCACCACCTATGGGTACTCGAACCCTCAGCCAGGTGTTGAAACTCCTGAAAGTCAAAATTGCAACTACCTTAGCAGTCATTTTAGCATACTTCAACTTGAAATGAACTAAATAGTGATATTAGCACTACTTCCTCACTATGAATAGTGATAAGGTAACTACTTTCCTCTCTAGCAACTAATTATTGCAATTCAATTCAACAGGAGGAATGATCACATATGTTGGAATGTACGATAATTGTTACTTGGAATTCAATTCCTAAATATGATGATCCCTCATGTTCACTATACTTCCCAAAAATCATCTTGATACACAATTCAAGTGGGACACTTCACAGGGAAACAATGTCTAATCATGCCTAAAACCTAGATATTCATTGAGTTTTGGTGTGTCCTTTCACCCGGTGGGGTGTTTTGTGAAATCTAAGTTGTATGGCATATTAACAAAGTAGTGGACCACGCACTCCATCTAGACATTTCTACCGTGGCCATCTGCCACTTTCCCTAGTGTCCCCTATTGTTCCCTTTGATCATTGGGTGTTATTTCTATATTGCAGAATTAAAAGATCGTCTATTCATCAATCATGAAGACTTAATGCTTTAATCTTAAAGGTGTATCTGATTGAAAAAACACTCTCGATGTCGCAAAATCACTAAGAATGAATCTTGGTTTTCCACACCTTACAACTTTAGGAGAACTTTTAATGAGACTATGGTTTTTTCTCATATGTGTGGGTGAGAGTACTAAGACATTTATATATAGAAAAGACAACCAGATAAGCTTACCTATCACACTTCTCCCCTCTAAGGTCTCACAACATAGGTTTTCATATCCAACTTAATATATAACCGTGTATAAGAACCACGGTTCAAGTGTCCTACCCCAAATCTATTTGCAATGATCACAACTAGAGTGAGACTACTAAATAGCTCAATTTGAATAATCTAACGGTCAGATATAAACCGGTGACTATGTGTGGCCCACTTGATAGAGTCTTACACTAAGATCTATGCTGAACACGGCGATTACATGTTGTATGTAATAGAGAGATTGAATGGTACTCACACATCTTAGTGGACCCTACACAGCTCGAGTTGGTGATAATTACCATGCATTGGAACACATGTGATCATTCTCAAACTCTTGTTCCTAACAAGTTGATTTAGGGACTGTTTAATTTTTAATTTTAATTGTAATTCACATTAAATGGGCAATAATTATTTACTTATGTAATTCCGGCAGCTGGCTTCCTGTGATGAAGCTAAGACGCCACCCTGATATCATTTGGTCATGCAACTTAAGGAGAAAAACTTTAAAATTGTGCGGCCCAGATGTTTGTGTCTTATCCACAACTTCCATCCCTTACCCTAGATAATTTTAGGGCATGAGTTGAAAAATGTGGTAGAACCAAAATTCAAGTGGACCACATGAAACAGTGAGAGTTGAACACCTACCGTTCAAAACTTCTTGGGCCCTCAAAAGTTTTGGATCAAACTTATATTTTTGATTTACAGGCGTGTGACTTTGTGAACAGGTTAGTTGACAAATAAACATTCACTTTGAGCCCTAAGGGAGGAAACAACTTCCAACCGTGTAGATTTTTAAGACCACTGTTTCCTGAGGTGTGGTCCACATGAGCTTTAGATCTGCCTCATTTTTTGGCTCATGCCCTAGCATGTGCTGGTAATTAAACAGATGGATAGCATGGATAAGTCACATGCATCACAGTGGGACCCACAAATTTAAATAACTATTAAAAAACTTCTTTTCAAACCAATTTTCAAGGTAAAAATCCTTGCCAATTTTCATCTCCTACAAACGACATATGAAAATCAAACAGCATACGGCTACCGTGTGAGTTTGCTACACCAATAGCTTTGACCTTATGGTGAGGCAAACTCACACCTTAGATGAATTCATCCCAGCCATTTTCATGTCTTGAAGAAGTGGGCCATGTTTGTGAATCTATGTGCAGAAATTGGATGAAATACTAAGTCGATTGAGCTTCATTCCACCGGAGATTCTAAACGTAGACATCTCTTACTTGGACTTTCTCAACCGCGTAAGACTGGAAGAACAAAAGCTTCAAAACCAAGGACTCTGGGAAGTGCCCCATCCATGGTTAGATCTCTTCGTCCCTAGGTCCCACATTAACCAATTCAAAGATCTCCTCCTTCAAACCATTTCAACAACCCCCATTGGTGGCCCACTAATCATCTACCCAGTCCTAAAACACAAGTATGCCATTAATTCTACTCTCTCTCTCTCTCACTAACATTGTTGTAGGAGTGCTTACACATGTCTAACTGAATTACTGATGTTGTGTTTTAGATGGAATCAGAAAATGTCGATAATTCTGCCTCAAGATAAAGTGGGAGAGGACATCTTCTATGTAGTAAACCTGCTCCGGTCAGTTGCGCCATCATGCAGTACCTATGGCTCTTCATGTCTACAAATCTTTCTAGCTCAAAACCAAGAGATCATAGAGATTTCTACTTCAATGGCTAGTATTTGCCGAAGGAACACTGAAGTGGATATCATCACTGACACAATTGATGGAACCCTGGGGACCATGATGTCTATTGATGGCGTGATGGGTGCAACCATGATGGATATCTATGGTGGTGTTTGCATGAGGAAGATGGAAGGGAGAGAGGTGGAGATGATGGATGGTGGAGATGGAATGGGTGTGAAACAATACATGCCATATCTAATGGATGAAAGTGGATGGAGGGGTCATTTTGGTGAAGAGTGGGAGAGGTTTGAAGAGTTGAAATCTAAGTTTGACCCTTTGCATGTTTTGAGTCCTGGTCAAAGGATTTTCAAGAGGCAAATCAAGGGAGGTTGTAGCCTTTGAATGGTTTTCTTTTCACTAATAAGATAATAAAATGCTTTGGAATTCTTTTGCTTTGGAATTTAACATTTTAAGATTGATAAAATAAAAAATAAAAATTCTCCAATACTCTTAGAAGATTTCAAGTTGTGCTCCAAGTCGCATTAGTCACTTGATCTAATCGGTTGATCTGAACTGTCCACTAAGTCTAGAACACTTTTCATGAGTTACCATGTGAAAATTACATTTATTGGATGATCCAATCTATCAATAATATGGTCATATTTTGTAGCCATCCTTTTCTAAACCATTGAAAGGAATGGTTAGGATTGCCTAATAAAAGTGATCCCTTATAATCATAAGTAATCCGTGATGGGACCTAACAAATACACGGATCAAATTATTGATTAGACTTATTTTTGTGTGAATGATCTTGGCCGTCCATATTAAATGCTATGGATCGTATGGTGAAAATTGTCAGATTGGTTTAATGTTTGCATGGTAGCTAATTAAATGAGCATTGAACCTAACGAACAGTCTAGATCAATTGAGCATTGAACCTAACGAACAATCTAGATCAATGGATTAGAGTGTGGTTCCCAATGCAACTAGAAGCACCATAACTTAAGAGTGCTAATCTCTTTAAGATTTTAAAATTTTTTTTTTTTGGTTGACATTGGTTAATTACCAGTTCATTGCCTCTAATAATTTGGTTGACATTGGTTAATTACCAGTTCCATTGCCTCTCATTTGTGTTCACAAACCTCTCTCTCTCTCACACACACACACACACACATATATATATATATATATATATATATATATATATATATATATATATATATATGGGAAATGGTACTATGAGGTGGAGCTGTGTGGGCCCCACTGTGATTGTGTCAAACATCAACACCGTGCATTTGATGGGTCCCCTTTAGTTATGGGGGTATCCCAAAAATCAGCCGTATATAAAATTCAGGTGGGTCATACCAGCTAAAACCATGTGAAGACATATTTAAAACATATAAAAGCAGTTGGTGGAGCCCACCTGAGTGTATATAGAAATACACTCCTGACTGATGGGGTAGATGTTCGACATACATCATGGTGGGGCCAACACAGCTCGACCTCATGGGGAGTTCCTATGAGCTCGACCGTATGGAACCTTTTCCCATATATATATATATATATATATATATATATATATATATATATATATATATATAAAGTTGAATGGGAACCACCAAAAAATGTCTTTAAACCATCCATGCTTTGTATATGACAGTGGGCCACTTGATGATTGGACCGGGGCATTCACCAATGGCACAGGCCCATTGTGAAAACTGAGCCTGGGCCTGGCACTCAAGCCGAGTTTATAGACCCAAGCCATGACCCGACACGACTGGGCTACACGGACCGGCCGGTCTATTGCCTCCCTACCTATTGGTCAGTCACCAATGAAATATTGCCTTCAATGGATAATCCTAGCCGTAAATTTTTATTTATTTATTTATTTTTGTCATCGAATATCAATTGTTGCTTCTGTTTGTCATTTGATGCCACTGATTAAGGGTTAAGATCGTCCAAACAGTGTAATTTTTGTTTATGTGGCCCTTGAAAATGCAGACTTCTGATCTGGTCCAGTCATGGATAATGTGTGCCAACAACAATAGAGAGGTGGGCTTTTGACATTCGATCGGACCATCGGTTGGATCGCCCAACACAAAAAGTGATAAACGGTGCAGATGTCGTATAGGGGGCCGTTGGTTTGCCATTATGGATGAAACATCGAGTATCTCAACCAACAAAATCAGATCCAGACGGGTTCCTTGATTGGAGTGCATGGGACCCACCGTAATGTCTGCATAACATTCACTCAGTTCATGAGTTGCGGCGTGTCATGTTCACCGTACATACGAAGAATCAACTCACCACTGGTTTAGACAAGAAAAGCGGCTGTTCACATGCAGACGCAGACCAGCTGCCCAACGTGAGGTGTGGATTAAGAAATGAGTTGTATTGTTGGGTTTTACAACTGTTTAATATTGATGATTTGTTGAAACATAATTAATGAACTACCGTGTTCAAATATTACCTGTACACAAGTTGAACCAAGTCAACCTTGGCATAGCTTGGCTCGGCTCCTCTACTTCATTTTTCTCAAACACATAGAATGTATCTTCAATTTCTCATGTAATGCAAAACAGTAACAACAATTTACTGATATTTTATCAAAGGCGCGACGAGCAGCATCAAAATGAAGATACGATGGTAGTCTTATAATGTAATTTTAATTTTTTTGGTAGTGATTTGTTTCTTATCCATTCCTTCCTCACCACCAGCCAATCCTGTGGAAAATGTACTTACCCAAAACAACACTTCGTTGAGTCATTTCATCAAAAATTCAGTGAACAGTATCGATGTCAAAATAACCAAGTCACCGGGCCGATTCGATCCGAGTTGAGTCGAGCTCGAACTCGACTCGGACCTGATTCGAATCCAATTTCAAGCCGAGGCGAGTCGAGTTGAGTGAGCTGACCGAGCTCACTCCACTCGTGTAGCCATCACCTTCCTCTCTGTGTGGTAGTCGGCATCCTATCGTTAGGAATGATCTTGCCTCAATTTCTCTCTCCCCCTACCTCTCTCCACACACATTGCAAGAAAATGGAAAGGTGGTGGCGGAGATAGGTGGGCAATGGAAGCCATAGGCACCCAAAACAGAGGACAGGAGAGATGGAATTGGTGGGAATTCAGACTAGAGAAAAATGGAGGCAAATATCAATGGCTACTTCTGGATATAATAGACTTCCAAAGAACACTACTCAGGCTAATGATGTGGGGATTGATGATTACAAACTTGAATTATTAATAACAATAAAGAGACTAGAAAAGATTCAATTACCAAAGAATCTATAATCCTTTTTGCAGCAGCAGACTGGATTAGAATAGAATCATTTACAAAATAAAGAGACGTGATTATAGTAAAAAATAATGTAAATTCAAGATACAAATATGCAAATTTTTCCATGAAAGAATCCTGTACTTGCCAACAATAATGAAGTACCAATTAGTTATGCAAATTGCATACGAATACAACTTCTTGCATGCTAGTTCCAATGGAGACCGTAGCAGAAATGTACAAAATTTGGGCCACTCATCCAGCATAACGCCATATATGGGCCACAGACCAAAACTAGGATAATCAATTCGGGGAAAGAGATGGCAACCAACCCTTTCTGATCAAGAATTTAGGATTGTTGAATCAGCCTGATTTCAGCCAAGGCCCACACATAGCATAGCCCACTGCATTCGCGGTCTGGGTCTTGATCGCATCAGCCATGTGATCCATTGGTACTCATTTTGCAAAGTGCACAAGAAATGCTAAATAATTAGTATACATCTTGTATTAGACTGAGTTATTCCTATGGAGCACAAAGACATTCACTGCAGCTTTCTCTGCATTGAAATGGATGGAGCAAAACATCCTCATGCTGCTAAATTGAATGTTTTCGCAGGCTAGGTTACCATGTCTTGAATTTGTATAATCACCAATAATCCCCACAAGAACAAGACCCATGTTTGAAATGATGAAATCGACTTGCATCTCTCAGGACAATTTCCCATTTAGCAACCATGGCTATCAGTTTAATAACACCATGGCAATTGCTGCAGATCCGATGGCTTTGAACTACCTGCAGTGGAGTGGAATCGGACGTACTTAGAAGCCCAAAAGCAACAGCCAACTTCTCACTATGATACACCGACATTCGTTCATCCTGTTCTTCCACATCAGGAAGCAAAGATCTCCCACCAGGAATGTAGCCTTCTTTGGCGATTTCCTCCATCAAGTCATCTAATCTTTTATAAATCTCTTTGCTTTGACGATGAGATTTATCACCAAAAAGAAACCCATGAGTTTGTTTCTTGATCTCAATCCAACTACAGGCAGGAAGCAACCTCAATCCCCTTCTCTTCAAGGTCCCTAACACCTTGGCAGCTCCGTCTGGCCTCCCAGAACTGTTATATATATTCAAAAGCACGATATAATTACTTAGCTTTTCGGGCTCCATTCCAAGAAGCCTTTCTGCAGCAAATCTTCCAAGCTAAGTTCTTGTGAATTCTACAAGCTGTCAGCAAGGCAGCCCACATGTTCTCTGTAGGGCTGAAGGGAGCATCTCTTATCAAAGAGAAAGCTTCATCTAAAAGCCGTTCTTGGCCCAACAACTCAATCATACAAGCATAATGCATTGCCTGAGGCTTGATCTTATGGTCTCGACTCATTGACTCAAAAATCTCCCATCCTTCATATGATAATCCAGAATAACCGCAGGCGGATAAAACAGCAAGAAAGGTAACGTGGTTTGGAATCATGCCGTCATGAAGCATCTTCTCAAACATTTCAACAGCCTCATTTCCTTGGCCATGGTTGGCATATCAAGCTATTAAAGCATTCCAAGATATGACATTTTTGTGTGGCATCTTATCAAAAACAGTCCGTGCATCTTCAACCCTACCCCATTTGCTATAGAAGTCCACCAATGCTGTGTTAGCCACTATATCCAAACCAAAACCATGACGCACCAGACCAGCATGAGCTTGCTTTGCATGTTCTAACGAAGCCAGTCTGGTGCAAATTCTAATAATTATCGAATAAGTGATCCATCTTCACACCCGATTTTCTCATTTCATGATACAGATTGAGAGCTTCCTCACTATAGCCATGAAGTGCATACCCTGCTATAATCGAATTCCACCCGACTACTGTCTTCTGCGGCATCTCATCAAAAACAAGTTGAGCATCTTCAATGCTCCCACACTGTACATATCAATCAGTGCACATGACACGAAGATATCTCTATCTATCCCCAATTTCAACATGCAGGAATGCAACTGCTGACCGGCAAAAACCAGTCCCAATCCAGCACAAGCCCTGAGGGCAGTAGCAAATGTGCGGGACCCAGCATCAGAGAACTCTTGCCACATCTACAAGAACAACTGGTACGCCTCATTGTAATCACCTGAGTCAACCAGCCCTCCTATAATGGTGTTCCAAGAAACCAAGTTCCTTTCAGGCATTTCATCGAACAGCCTGCAGGCATCTATCATCATCCCACACTTCACATGCTTCAACAACACTCTGTTCCTCAAATACTGATCCGGTTCGAACCTACTCTCGACCATGTGATTAAACACCCTTTTCACACCTCTAATCGATCTCAATCCAATACACGCATTTACGAGAGAATCATATGTACCACCTTCTAAGACAAAATCGTCCTTGCATTCTACAATTTCAAACAGTTCAAGAGCTTCGCCATACCTTTTGAAAAAAACGAACTTCTCGATTTGATTCCCGAGGCTCATAGCAGGTTTTTTCACCTGGGTTTTTTGAGAATCGGCCTCTGAGTCGATATCTTCATGAATTTTTAGGCCCTGTTTGTTAAATCTGAAATTTGAAGCCTAAATCTGAAATCTGAACACAAAATCTATATCTGAAGTCAGCATTTACTCACTTCTGCGTTAAGTAATATTTTCCAGAGTTAACAAACAGGCCCTAAGCCTCTTATTACCACGGCTTCTTGCGGACACGTACATCATAGTGAGCCCCATAGAACCCCCAACAAGACTCAAGTCTGTCCCGACAGGGGTAGGATGCAATACACATCCTTATACACCACACTTCCGTGGCTCATGAAAAATATGAGGATCGTGCCATATCCATTTGCAACTTCAACAGCATCTAAGCCCTTATTTCAATTAAAGCTTAAATTTCAATTAATTGGTGGTGGCTACATGAATCTTGTTTCGTCATTCTAATCATTCAAGGGTCATTTGATGTTTGCTTGCTACCTCTACTCTTGATCTTTTGGGCCCTACCTTAGCTCTTTTATTTATTTATTTATTTATTACACATGCACACACATCCCACACATTCATGCTGTAGTGGGATTTCACCACCTATGGATACTTGAACCCTTGACCGGATGTTGAAACTCTTGAGAGTCTACCACCGGAGCAAGAGTAAGGATCTGCCTTACCTTAGCTCTTATCTTACTCATAATTCCCTTTGAATGTGTTCATTTCAAGCTCCATCCTTCCGTCCTGTAAGTCACCCATCTCAATATCAGCATTTTAGCTATATACGCATCCTACAGATTATTGTTCCTTTACTCCAACATTCTATCTTGAAAAGTATGACCAATCTTATAACTCTTTCATAGCATCTCTCCTTCAATTTGATTTGTATGCAGTGGGTACACACAAACTCTAAAAGCACAACTCCATTTCATCCATCCTGCTCTAATTTTATGGCTAACATCTTTCTCAATTATTATTGTGAATTATCAATCCAAGATCAGATGTCCCATTTATGATTTGATATTTTTGTAAAAAGAAAAAGGAAATCTCTTATGTACCTTGGGAGTTATTCGATACTCTAGAAGAGTATCATGGCTGATACTTAGCAGTTAGATGTCTCAAGCATCAAGTGAGTCCCTACATGATGATATGACCTAAAAAATCAGGACTATTTAATCATCAAGCAGGCCATGCCATGGAAACAATGGACAATTATCTAAAACCATCTAAATTCACATGGCATGAACATGATGATTGCATTAGCTTGAACTTTTGGCTGCCCAGTTTCATGGCGTCGAGACGAATGGATGGGTTGGATGGCATACACACAACATAGACTGAAGGAATGTATGTTTTATAAGTTCAACATCCACCCTGGCGGGATACAGGCCCCATGACAAGTAGTCCATACAAGCTTGGCAGCCACATGGGTGGACGCTGGTTTGATCAAAAGGCAATGTAAGAGTCACTTAATTGGTACTGAGAGGACACAAAAAACCCAAATCCAATAAGCCCATGGGCTCGAAAGCTCAGGTCTCACACGTCGGTGGGCTTCCGTGTGGATGGACAGGTCTCCACACACTTTTGTGGGCTTAAATTCAGCCAGGAAATATAACTAAACTTGCATTTAAAAATAAAAAATAAAAATCCAATTAATACTCCGTGAAACAGTCAAATGCTCTGATTGTCTCATGTACCTGGTCCATTCCGGTATTTGTTGCGAAATCTAGGAGAGGAATAGCAGCATTGTAAAAGATGCCCAGATTTCTTCAGAAGCTCTCAAAGACAAAATAAGAGGATTGATTTCTGAATGGTGAAGGTGGGATTTTAATGCTTGTTTTTGAGTTTCAATGTCCTAACTAGGTGCCCTGCCTCTTTTTTCTATATTCTTTGCCCTCTATCTTGGCTTTTTGGCGCTGTACACCTTCTTCAAGATCCTATTTTTATTAATGCAATCTCGTTATTTGCTAAAAAAAAAGGGAAGAAGGAATTAGCATATGTCCCAAAAGTCATATCCATGAGATAGTACAGAGACTGAAGATGAAGATGCTAAGAAGATTGCAACGCAAATTCATCGGAAATTGAAGAAAAAAAAGCATTTTTATTCTCCCAGATATCATATAGGTCAAATTCAATATCCACATAATAGGAAGCTGCCGCAAAACAAATGAAATAGCCAAAAAAAAAAAAAATTTATAGTAGCTTCTACTGCCAAGCCATTACAAGACCATGAAATAACTACAAGGGCTCCTCATCAGCAAGGATTGGCTTGGCAGATTTTGACAAAAACAAGGATGATGCCACTGACCTGTTTGGGTGTGGGATGATATTTTTAGGAAATGATAACAACACCTACACTCACTGATTTGCACACACTTATTTGGGGATAGAAACAATATCTTCTGTAATATTCAAATTGCGAAATGGAAAACGGTGTGCATGCAAGTAAAAAGGTTTAGATGCATCTTGCGGCTCCCTAACACCTAAGGGGCATGATATGAAAGGTAAGTCTTTAGATGCATGTATAGTGATAGATTGGGTAAAGAAAAAGATTGATGAAGATCAGAAACAAGGTGAAACATGGGGCTTGTTTGGTTGCTGGGGTATTCATTCCTTAGTTGTTGTTTTTTTTTTTTTTTTTTAAAATTTAAATTATTATTATTATTATTATTTTTATAATTTAAAAATGTTTCTTAGGGAATGTTAGAATTAGCTTAATTTTTCTTGGGAATGATTAAATTTTGTTTGGTTGATACCATAGTTCTAAAATTTTCTTTTAATTCCCCGGCTTTTCCATTTTCCAAGTAAAAGCTAGGGGATTTTAAGGATAAGCTTAGAAACCAAATTCCTGGAAAATGTTAAAATCGATCGTAAAGTGTGAAAATCTACCCATACTGGTTTTCTCTGAAACCAATGAATTGCTAGCAGGACCAAGGAATTGCTAACCCGAGAAATAACCAAAAAAAAAAAAGTAAAAAAGGAGGAACCAAACACCCCTTATGTCACTAGCCAATAGCAAATAGAATTGAATATATCCTGAGGGCATGTTGTGAATCTTAGGGCATGTTTGTTTCACCAATTACCACAATAAAGGAAATGTGCAATGATTACAAATTACTTGAAACAATTTGCAGTTGACAACCAATTCCCATGTTTGGCATATTGGCATTGTAATAATGGCATTTTTACATTAATATAATGTCAAATCATTACCAAAATATACTGATATCGTAGTTTGGATTTGATATTTTCAAAGTAATGCCATGAAAAAGTGCAATGATTACTCTCCCACTCATTAGATGAGCCGGCAGAGATAGTCCACTATGTGTGAGTGATCTAGGGTTTAATCCTTGATAGTGTAGCCTTTCCAATAAAAAAGAGAAAAGGGTGCAATGATTACAAATTCCTTTACCCATCTCCTGATAGATCTAAATTTGACCAACAATTCTTTGGCTTGATGGTGGTAAAATTGTAACAGTGATGCCCTTCATTTATATTACCAGGGTAATATGTGAAACAACCAAGCCCTTAATGGAAAAAAATTGCAATTCATTGTAAATGATGACCATTTCATGCACTTGAAATTGCCTACTTTCAGCGAGCCATAACCTTGCTAAATGCATCATGAGCTGAAATAACCATGCGTAGTGAAGGATTCAACAGCTTCCCTTCCATAAACCATTCAAAGGCTTGCCAACTCAAATTCCTGATTTTCATCATATGGTTGCTTCCTTTATTGGCTCTTGACAGCATTCATATAATCATTCTCAGCAAATAGAGGCACTGCCAAGATGCCAACTTAGTCTAGAAGATAACTGCCAGATTGAGAAACCAATGGTGGAGGCAATTACATAAACATCTATATCTGATATAGTCACCAAACAAAAGCATGAAACAAAAGCAGGAAAGGGAATTAATAATATAAAAAAGGTGTTTGAAAGGAGAAATGGGTGTTGCAGTGACTACGTCTAGAATGCAATTTGAAAATCTTTGATGATGGAAGACATTCCAGAGTTTGAGTTACAATCCCATCTAAGTATCATACATACATTAGTAAGGAAATGGTAAGTCATACTCTTCATCATGGTTGGGTACAACATTGCAAGGCAATTTTAAATGAGTTGATGCAATGCTCCCAATTTCACTGAATTGTCCCACATGCTCGAAGAGGGAAGACTGAATTGACTTGCAGTTTGCCATTTGCTCTGAAGGAGGCAAATAATTGTGAATTTTCACCATAAGTTTGTCAAAATTAGCTTGTTGGTTGGGAGCTCCCAACATGCAAATTCACCAATTTTTGCATGCCAATTTGGCCATTGCATGACTTGAATACACTAAACCATTCAGAAGCTTGAAGTCATGAAGACTTGAACTCAAAACATGCAATAAGATTTGAAGAGATTTACAAACTTTAAGAATGAAACCCATGAAGTGAATGAAACGGGTCTGCAAGCTTCATGAAGATCACAAATCAAATGAACCGATGGGAAACCAAATCCAGTGGACCGGATTGCATTTTGAAGAACACCCCAGAAGTTACAAACACAGGTGCCCCAATCAACGACTGTAGCCACCTGATTTTTTTGGCCAGGGCATGTTCACAACTAGGCCATGCGAATGTGTTTGGAAATAAAATAAAATCAAGAATGGCAGGCTTCAAAGTTTGGAATTTGGGATGGGATCGAAATGAAATATGCATAAGCGCCCATCTATCTTCTGCACCAAATAACAAGTGCATACCCAGAAGGTGTCAGACAAACTTCAATACAAAACCAATCGATCATGTTGGCCTTGCAAACCGAGAACTTCCAAACATAGTCACTGTTTAATAAAAACTTACTTTCAGCACTTATCACTGAAACTTGATATTTTCCATGATTTTCCCTGATTCAGATCGATTGGCAAATCCGACTTATTTAAGGAAGGGTCTTTTTTTCTCAGCCCCTCTCCCTCCACATAATGCTGGAAAGTGGCAGTGCATAAAAAATTTCTTTTCACTTTTGACTAAAAATCCCTAAAATTGTTTCAAAATTATAATTCACCAATTAATTTTCAGAGCCAATTTTTCAGTTTATGAAATGACACCATAGTCTTAATCACAGCCTCAAGCATCACCGACGACTTGGGGTGGAAGTTCCACCTCTGGGCACCCAATCACACATTTTCTCCTCTCAATCCATCATCAATCCCATAATATTTCCAAATAACAGAGAGAATACAAAGCATTGCATATCATATTGATTAAATCAAAACATCAATCTAATTCAAATCCATTCATTCCATGTTTCCACCATCACATACACAAAACCCAATTGAAATTCTACTATATACGAAAATCCTAATATCTAAAACTTAAATAAAACAAAACCCAATTCATTTTATACACCAAGAAACTGAATTATGGGTTTACCCAAAGGAAGCTGATACTTCACCCTCCCCCATCAACGCAATCGACCCTCTTCTTCTGCTTTTGGTGCTATTTCCAATACCAAAAGTAGAAAACAGAGGGTTTATGCATAAAAAACAAAGGGCGCATGTATTATCTCCTTCTATGAATTCATATCAGAAAACTACCCGAAATTGTGGGGCGTCGTCGCCGGTCGATGGAAGTATCTCCCACCGGCACGGCTCGAGATCGTCGGAGACCGGGCAGTATCCGGCGAGCGTCACCTTGTCGGCGGTGGCAGCGGCGGAGCCGAACTCGAAGACGGTGGCTTCAGTGGGCCGCGGGACTTCCATGGCTCCGTTCATGCCTGGGATTTCAGTGGCGGGGTTTCGGTCCGATTTATCGGGTTTCGGATCGGGGTTTTTGGCGGGTTTCGAAGCCGGGGCTTTTTCGCCTTTCCACCAAGAGAGGATTCCCATGGCTTTGGTTTTGCTGGTGTTAGGGTTTGGAAGGAAAGAGGGTTTTTGTTTGTTTTGGGGAGGAAATATCTAATGCTCGGTTCGAGATTTTTATGCTCGGGATTCGAGTGGGGCACACCTTTTGGTGATCAGGACCGTTCATCGGGTGGGCCACACCATGGACGAGAGTTATGAAAATTCCTGTGGTTGTAGTATCCTAATCATCCGTTTTATTCGACCTGGAAAATGGATGGTTAGAAGGAAACGGTTCGGCTGATGAAATCTGCCGATCGATGCGATTTGTCCGATAGAGGGGGTTTTTAGGATCCTGCAGCATTGCTACGTGTGGGGCCCACCTATAAAATAAACCATCCATCCAGTGACCTACTCATCGGATGGGCAGCAACTTAATATTTGTCTATCTGATGATCCTGTCCATTCAATGGGTGGATTGCAAATGGATAATTCTAGCCAACGGTCCAGGTGGGGTCCCAGGAAGGAGTAAATAGGTATTACAGATATGTTCAAGTGGGACCGGTTATTCAATGATCCAAACCGTTGATATTGCGGAGCCCACTTTGGGTGACCCATAAATCTCCCAGTCTCTCAATTGAAAGTCCTAATCCTCCTATAGCTGGTTAACAAATAATGCAATTAACAGAGAGACTAGGGTTTGCCTCGTTCCCACCGTGTGTCGCTCTACTTGGGCCTGTATGTTTAAATGGTCCCTTGATGAGTGAACTGTCCATTTTCTTACTGCTTTTGTAAACTAGTAAGATATTGTACCGAAACCATTTCCCAATTATTGTCCCCACCTTTGGTTTTGGGGTTGAATATGAGCCTGTGATGTATATTGGCCACGGGCCATGGGATTTCTACACGGATGTGGTTCAATGAAAATGCGTCAATGAATTGAATTCGATTTTTAATTGGTATCATGTTGGATATTATTATTAAGTCATGTCAGCCATAAACCCCTGTGTTAGGTGATTAGCTTTAGCCATCGTGTCAAAAATCTCATTGTTTATTTACACACGCACACATATCCCCACACAGTCACACTGTAGTTGAATTTCACCACCTGGGTATTTGAACCTTTGATCGGGTGTTGAAACTCCTAAGAGCCTACCACCATGTCAAAAATCTCATAGTTAGAATTAATGAGAAAGTCCGGTTATTTTAAAAATATTTATTATAAATTAATTAATAATCCAAACTTCAATATAAACTTATAGATTTCGATAACTTCCCACCTTATGATTGGATTTCCCATGATAACATTAACATAGCCAAAGCTTTTGAGCAACACATGGGTTACTCAATCTTCAGCATGTACTGTTGTTTTTTTTTTTTGTTTTTTTTTTTTTTTTAAATTTTCATATAAATAGAAGCCAGCTATAGTGCAAAAATCACCTCAATGGATTTATCTAAGCATTCAATCAATAGCATAAAAAGTTGATGGTTAAGAATAAGCAGACAAACAAAATTAGTTCAAACATTATCTTAAATCATTTTTTGAATGGGCATGGATTGTGTCCAACCCTTGCCTATCTCTAGCATGTGTGGGGGCCCACTTGATGTATTTGTTTATCTACATTGTCTAGTTATTTTCTTGAATCATTTTTTAGCATGAGCCCAAACATGAAGCAGATCACACCCAGATCTATAGCTCAACTGGCAGAATAGGTGGAGATACCTTGTGTCAACACTTGAGGTCTTGGTATCAATCCCTAGTGGGGGTGGCTAGCATGGAGTGTGTGTACTAACAAGCTAACTCAAATTATAAAATAATAATAATAAAAAAGGCAGGTCACCCTCAAGAATCATCATATTATCTACTTGAGCATTGGACTTGTTTCATTTTTGGGCTCATACCTTAAAATGATCAAAGAAAAGTAATGGATGCATGGATACACAAATACATTAAGGTGGGCTCCCACTATTCATGACTAGAGACCTGCAAGAATAGGATACAAGTTTGTTTATTCTAATTATACTATCCATGACTCCCAAAAAACAAATGCTTATAATAAATTCGCCTCGTTCCTAGAGTTAGAATCATGACATGATTTTTTTGCACATTGTATTTCTCCCAGTTGTACTATTGAATGAACCATCCCACTTGTAATAATGTGGCCGCATTCATGAGATTAGTATCATCCAACTAGCATGATTCTTGCACCATGGCTTGGTATTAATGCTACTATTGAACCAACAATTCTAATCGAAGATTAGGCATCTCATGCCTCATTTAAAAAGTATAGGACAATGCCAATGTCCCATAAAGGTGGTGGGAATGTCAGCCAAACTCTAAAATTATATCATGAATTGGTTTTAACTTTTTAATAGGTTTTAAGTTGATATGGGCATAACTTTTTTAAAATTCAAAATTATTGATATTTTCAAAATCCCCTTATATAATCATAAAAATTGCATTGAGCTTAGTCCACATGAAAATATTGCATACTCTTAAATAATCCAAAATATATTCCATATTCACATCACATTGTTGTTTATGGTGTGGCCTACTTAATAATTGGATTGCCTTAATTTTTTGTTAATCTATATAATAAATATGGTGCACCTTTGGATAACTTGGATGTCATATTATCACATGCATACCGCGATGGACCTCAACTTAAAATTCTAGGGAAACCAGACCAGCCCAAATCTAGGCTGTATGTGGTTAGCTGTTGAAGACCCAGCTTCACCCATGGCTAGTCTAGTAAATAAGTTCAAGGTCCAAATAATAAACGGACTATCATCAAGCTGACATGGGCCTAAGCCTAATTAGGTGATAGCTTTCCAATAATAATCCCATCATCTCACATTGCCCCATTATGCCTACTTAAAATAAATGGTTGGCAGATATGACAGTTTTTTTTTTTTTTTTTTTCTTTCTTTAATTCAACAATTATTTATTTACTTACAAGTTGTAAATACTTGTATAATAAGTCCTTTTGAGACTATTAAAAAGAAGAAAATCTCTTAACTATACTAACATAGAGTACAAGCAACTTTTGGGTTGAGACACAAATAATGTTGTCCACCTAATTATCAACTTAGATCATATGAGAATCACCTCACTATGTTAACTTTCATTTGCAGCCACACTGGCACAGCTCAGTAGTAGTTAAAAGATCTCCTGCAGTTCTTTGTTTTCCATCAAGATGTTGGACCAAAATTCCATTGTATCATCATTCTGGTGTTCTGGACTTTGATTTTCTTCAAAACAGGAGGATAATGAATATTGAAGCTCAGAGTCAACAACAGTTCCAATGACATCTTCCCACGTACCAAAACCTTCGAGTGATGACGTTTCGCCAATAGAGTTATCACTCAATTTCATAAATGTCTTCAATGAATCGATGCACTTTTCTTCGCTGGATGTGTCATAGTTTTCGCTTGAAGACAAGACATTGCTGGAAGAATATTGAGGACAATCAATCAAAAAGTCTAGACTTTCAAATTTCAAATGCATTGGGAGATCTTGTTTTGTGGCAATGGGTTGTGATTCCTTCTTCATGTTGGCATTGTATTTGGGCATCTCCATGGATTTTCGTTTGGTTTTTGGGGTTGTGGGATTTTGTTCAAGTTGCTTTTTAAGGTGGGTGTGCCAAAAGTTCTTGATTTCATTGTCGGTTCTTCCTGGTAATCTCGCCGCTATTGCTGACCACCTGTTGGAAGAAAAGAGTGAGATTTTACAGCCATTCATCACTTCATTTTGGTAATTTCTACGACTTTTAATAATGTGTACAGTACTAGTACCTAAGAAGAGAGGTTCCTCTGCAACTATGGAAGAATACGCTTATTTTACAGTTCGTGTTTGGGCCACATGGTGATATGTGCATGAAATCTACTCCATTCATCATCCCTTGGACCCCAAAAATCAGGCCGGTCCAAAACTCAAGTGGGCCACACCATGTAAAACCATAAACAAACCTCTTAAATCATGTGGTGTGGCCCACTTGAGTCCTGGAATGGGCTGATAATTTCGGTGTTCGTTCATCATGGTGAAATGCATCTTGTGAATGGATAGGATGACGTATACAAAATACAATGGCCCCACACACTATCTGATAGGTTTTAATGCTGCGCATCCCCATCCCTATCCCATATGTTACCGTTGGTGTGACCCACTCACGTTCTGGATCAACCTTATTTTTGGGATACAAGGTGAACTAGAAGGAGCACGCCTCAGGGTTGGAATGGATGTGAGTCCTATATGACAGTGGGGCTCACAGACAACATTGTAGAATAAGCTTATTCTGCAATAGTTTCATAGGAATAGGCCTCTAGTAGTGAAAGAGAATATTACTATTTTGTGAATTAGTAATCCTCAGTTACTCTTAATAGGCTAGCCTTTCCTATGCTTGATCATTATTTTGTAGGATCGGATCCGTGGCTTCCATTGGTGCACAAATCTAGTCAGTCCACTCATAAAGTGGGCCACACTTATGCACTCAGTGTGGACCAGTATACACACACACACACACACACACACACACACACACACACACACACACACACGTGTGGTTCACTTATTCTTCAGACTCGACTGATCTTTTGGGTGGGCACATAAGACTGCCACAACCCCAATGAATAGAGCTGTACATAGAGGTGGGCACGAGATGACTCGATCCATCTAACTTGACTCGTCTGACTCATTTCGATCCGACTCAACTTGAACCAAATGGGTGAGTCAGTTTGAACTGAGTAAGCTTCGTCCAATCCAAATTCAAATCGAGTTGAGTTCGAGTTACCCAATAACTCGACCCAACTTGACTTGAAACTCGATTCGACTCTCTAACCTTACTCCGACCTGATCCCAACCTCTCTCTCTCATTCTCCCTCCCTCCCTCCCTCCCTCCTTCTTCCAAGCTTGACAATCACCCAGCACCATCACCCTCCTCCTCTTCTCTCCCCTCTCCACTCCCTCCCTCCCTCATCTCTCAATCCAACTCGGTGCCAACTCGACCCGACTTAGAACTTCTGACTAGATCGGACTCAGATCGAGTTAGGCATGCTGGACTCGGTACCGAGTCCGATTGAGTTCGGGTCAGGTCTATTTCAAAACTGGATTGAGTTGAGTTAGCCTTAACATGGTCCGACTCAACTCGATGCCTAGCTGTAGCTGTACATGAGTCAAGCTTGGGCTAGCTTAGCCAACAAGCTATCCCAGCTTGAACTCTGCTCGGCTCGGCTCGGCCAACAGGCTATCCCAAATTTGACTCGGCCCACTCAATCATCAAGCTTAACTGAGCAACTTGGTTGAGTTCAAGTTTGAACGTGTGAGATAAGTTCGAGTTTAGGTTTTATATTTTTAAATATATATAATACACAATATATACTATATAGTAAATTATATATATATATATATATATATATATATATATATATATATATATATATATATATATATATATATATATATATATATATATATAATACATAATTTATTTAAATATTTAAATATATACAAAATATTTGTACTAAATGAACTCAATCTAAGTTGAAACAATTCAAACCGAGTCAAGCTCCAAGCTAAGTCGAGTCAAGTTCAATCTAGCTCAGACTTGACTCGAAATTTTTTCGAGCTAAAAAAATCAGCTAAAGCCGAGTTGAGTCGAGGTTTTCTGAGTTAAGAGTCCAACAAATTAACCAAGCTAACTCGGTTTGTGTACAGCTCTACCAATGAATGGCACAGGGAAATATCCTATGATAGATGCAGAGAGAGAGAGAGAGAGAGAGAGAGAGAGAGAGAGAGAGAGAGAGAGAGAGAGAGAGAGAGAGAGAGAGAGAGAGAGAGAGAGAGAGACCTATTTCCAAGCGATCGGTGTAAGTCGATGATGGTTTGCTCTTCTTCTCTGCTATAGTTTCCTCGTTTGATATCTGGTCTCAGATAATTCATCCATCGGAGTCTGCAACTCTTTCCACACCTCAACAGACCTGTGAATAAATTAACAAGCCAACGCCACTTTATTCATCTGTGGACCTACAATCTTTGCACCCAAATAATGTATTTGAACCCTGTTGTGGATCTATCATGCCCCAAAAATCACATTGATCAGACATCCTAATTATCAAATCAATAATAAATCAAATGGACAGTTTCAAAGTAGTGTCAATGCTACAAATTAATGAGGGTAAAGTTAGATGGCCAAGATTGTCTAATCAGCATTGATTTGGTACTAATTTCCATCCACATCCAATGGCAAAAGGTCCAAAATTAGAGGCTATTCATTCAATGCATGCAATGAATGAGTGGACCACATATGACTAGCGGTGTGCATGAACCGAGCTAGCTTAGTTAGCTCGCTCAACTCAACCCGAAAAAGCTCGATTAGACTAGGTTCAAAGCTAAGTTCGGGCCGAGTCGAGCTGATTTTTTGTGCTCGAAAATGAGTTTGAGCCAAGTTCGAGTAGGCCCCGGCTTTACTCAGCTTGGATCGAATCCAGCTCGAATCAAACTCGGATACAACCAGTTCGATGACTCAGTTACTTTGTCATTGATGTTGCTCACCAAGTGTTTGAAAAATTACTTAACGAAGTGTTACTGGTGGCAAGGAAGGTATGTACATGAAATAAATATATTTTTTTTCTTGATTTTTATGTTGCTTAGGTGTTTGATAAAATACCTGTAAAATCATTGCTTTTGTTTCACATACCGAAGGATTTTGAAGGTGCAGTCCTGGTGTATATGGAAATGCCTCAGTGGCAAACTCGGCTGAATCTTTACTCGAACTCGGCCTAAGCTACTGACCGAATTGAGCTGAGCTACCTAGTCAGGCTTGAGGACCGAGCTAAGCTGAGGTCGGCCAGTGGCCAACCCTCAGCTGGACTCGATTTGACTCGATGTACACCCCTACCTATGACTGGCCCATTTTTAGTGTCCCTACTTTATTAAAATATTTTATTCTACTTTGTTTTCTAATAAAATATTAAAAAGGGATGCGCGGTCCACCCTTTAAGTTATCCAATAACGATAACGGTGGTCGTTATGCACCATGCGCCGTTATTATAGGATGAGATATGTTTTATGTAACCTCTTTTAATACCTTGTCCTTGTTGACTGACTTGCAAAATTATTATGATTGGATCATTAAAAAAAACGGTCAACGGCATGCAGATGTGGATGGATAAGATCATTGGTAGAAGATAGGTCCTATCATAAATGTTTACCACCATCCAATTGCTATGATTTTTGTCAAGTGGCCGAAGAAGAGCTCACTTGGAGTAATGAATGGTTGAGATAGATGATGTGATACCAACTAGTGCACATGCAAATAGGTGCATGGGAAGGTTTCCTACCAGATCATCTCTCTTGAAGAAATGATCCAGTGATTATTAGGAGAACACGTATCCCTGTTCTCTCAACAATCACTGGATCATTTCTATACGTGCATAGTCCAATCAATTGATCTGGACCATCTATTGTGTCCGGCTCACACTTCAATACACCACCATGCAAAATCACAACCGTAGAGCAGTCTACTTAATTGTCCTTTACTAGCACTGGGTCAGTTTTCCCATTTTGGAGGGACTTACTTGTATGAACCATAGACGCATAAATCCAGACCGCTCATTTGGTGGGGCTCACTTGTATGAACCATAGTATTAAAAAAAAAAAAAAAAAAAAAAAAGAAGAAGAAGAAGAAGAAGAAGAAGAAAAGCTTCTGATCAAAACAGAAAATGAGAAGATCCTTGATATAAATTTCATGAAATATTAAAAATTATACTCGAACATGTACAAAAGAAGGGCCTACTATGAAGATCACCTAGTTAAAAAATCAGGCTGGTCGACTCATCAAGTGGGCCACACATACGAAAAGAGAGGAGGGCTCACATCAGAGCAATAAACAGTTTGATTCGATGTACTAACCATCTCATCCTGATTTTTTGTGACAGTTGATTTCATGATGGATGGCCCACCTTTCATATGGCTCAAATGTCTATCCCATCATGAAGTGGGCTATTTGTGATCATTTCTCACCATTCATTTTCTTCTTTTATTTTCAAACTCTTTGTGATCAAACGAAAAAACAATCAATACAATCAAGATCAATACTCGCTAAGAAAAACCCAACTGAGATTTTTGGATTTACCGGCTTTCTTGGGAAGCGCACGCCAGTTCCCATGTCCATGTTCATGGATGTAAGCTGTCAGCCGTTGATCTTCTTCTGGTGTCCATGTCCCCTGCCTCAGTCCTGTCCTCTCGCAACAAGGAGCTCTAACCATCTTCCCTCACAACACCCTTCAATCCAAATTCCCAAGTCTTCCCACCGTCTCACATCTATTTATATGCCATATGGTCCCACCAATTCAAACCATGTAACACGTTAGCATATTCGTATGAACTTCAAAAGCAAAATCAGGAAATTTCCAAAGTGGTCCTCAACTCAGGTGGGTCTAATAGTTGTATCACGATGGTAGAAATGATCCCATGCAACCGTGTTTCTTTGTCTGCCAACCTGCAATATAAGCAGAAATCCTGTCCGTTAAAAAAGTGGGTCACACCATTATGACGACTTGGTATGAAAATCAGACCGAGCAATGGGTGGCTCATACCAGTAGACTGAGTGATGTTAGATTGGTCTGATTTTCATACCAGATGATCATCATGATGTGGTCCACCTTTTGAATGGATTGGATATTTGGCACATATGATAGAGTATTCAGAAATAAATAGGTGTTGAAAGCTACCGTACAACCGTAGCATCTGATCATTTATGGTTGCTTGGAAACTTCCTTGATGGATTTGTCATGTCCTTAATAGTCATGTTACGTGTGGATGCATGAAGACTGACCAATAAATAAAGCCTGTGGAGACCCGGCGTTTGGCTGCAGATTGGGTACCATACACGTATTTGATGATCTGAACCGGGCATCCTGCATGATCAGCCGTTGATTGGACCTTAAAATTTTATTAAGATGGAATATTGTCCAATAAATGGGCCTTTCCTAACTTAATGCCAAACTTTGCTATAGTTCATTTGGATGCCATGGATTAAAGGTTAGATTCATCCAAACATTGTGATTTATTTATTTTATTAGTAGCCCACATACGATTGGAAATAAAAAAAAATAAATTTGACGGTTTGGATCACATTCACGTGTGCCACATGCTCAGAATAACATGAAATCCGCTCTCACAAATGAGACCTTTTGAGAGGAAATGATCCAATACATCGGACGGGATTGTATGGTGGCAGGTCTCTGTGGGCCCTACTGTGATGTACGTATTTTATCCAGGCTGTCCATCTGTTTTTCCAGATCATTTTAAGACATACGAAAAATATTGAATCATATCCAAAGGTCAAGTGGACCACACCACAGGAAACAGTGGAAATTAAATATGTACCATTGAAAATTTCTTAAGAGGCAACAGAAGTTTTGGATCAAACTGATATTTGTGTTTAAGTCTATGCGACCCTATGCAAAGGCTCCAACAAATAAATATCACCATGGGCCATGGGAAGGTTTCTACCGGTTTCCTGTGCTGTGATTAACTTGAGCTTTGAATATGTTTCAATTTCAGATGAACGGATAATTATAGGGCTTTAGCCTAAAGCGGAAGCATATACAAATCTCAAGTGGACCACACCACAGGAATCAGTGTGATTGAACCTTTATTATCCAAATTTTTTTGGAGGCTACAAACGTTTTAGATCAAGCTGATGTTTGTTATTTCTCTTCCTCCGTATCTTTTTGATCTTATGAAAAGATTGAATGACAAATAAACATTACTGGGAGCCCTTAGAAGGTTTTAACGGTGGAAATCATTATTCCACACTGTTTCTTACAGCATGGTCCACTTGAGCTTTAGATTTACTTCAAGTTTGGGATCAACCCTTAAAATTAGTAGGAAAAATGGATGAACGGCGTGGATAAATCACATACATTTACAGTAGGGCCAACTGAGTTTACGCGTATCGAGTAACTCAGTACGCAATCCGTCTTATGCCATACGTAGGTCGGTGGCGTAGGGTCACCGCGCAATCCGTATTCCAATACCTCGCGGGACGCGGTTTCGCTAGTGACACTGACACTCTCATGTGTCCAGTGGTCGGTGCTAGTTGAGCCTCATGTATGTGTTTTATCCTGTCCGTTCATTTTTAAAAATTATTTTAGAGCTTAGGCCAAAAATGAAGCAGATCTACAACTCATGTGTCCATACCACTGGAAAACAGTAGTGATTGAATGTCCACTATTAAAAACTTCCACGGCCACTATAACATTTATTTTACATCCAACTTACCTAGATGAAGGGTAAAAAAGAAACATTAGCTTGATCCAAAACTTTTGTGGCCCGCTTGAAGTTTTTAATGGTGGGCATTCAATCAATGCTGTGTGGTCCACTTGAATTTTGGTTCTATCTCCTTGTCGGGCTCATATTAAAAAATGATCCGGATAAAATGGACGGATGGCATGAGTGAAACACATATATCATTGTGGGCCCACGTAGCAACGACCAGTAGCCGTTGGCCGGTGGCAGGGTCCCTAGCTAATCCGTATCCTACATTGCACTGAAAGGTTGGAGAGTGATTTTATTACGCCGCTTGTCGCTCGCCGATTGGTGGCTTACCTTCGACATTTCTCCCTATGAGATCATGTCGGAAGTTGCATCGATATTTTTAATTGGAGTACAACCATGCTTTCCGTGCTTTGTCTCATGAGACACATGGGAAGATTTCGGATGATCACGACCGTCCACCTGATAATGGGATGAAGTGCTGATGTGATAATTCAATGGTGCCGTTTGAACAGCATGTGTTCATACTCTTATTTTCAACTGTCTGTTTACATGTGATTTATGGATGGTGAGGATCATTTGTTCCTAGTGATTATTTTGACAAGGACCCATCATGGCCTAGCAGATGGGAGTTGATCACCAATCATCCAGGGTCATGGGGGGATCATCCAATGATAGTACTCGGCAGATGAACGGCTCTGATCGCGTTACCGTCTTTGCCGCGGATGTCACAGTGGGCCCATCGCCCATTCATTCTGGTTATTTTTTCCACATAAAGATAGTGCCCAGAAGATGAATGATTCTGATCACTCACCATTTAATCGTGTACGCCACGTGGGGAAGCCATCAGTTCGTTGTTATTATTCTCTGGCCATGGATTCGGCTCCAGAAGATGGACGGTTCTAATCACCCGATCATTTCTGTATATAGGGCCTCATGTGGTTATCCCATGGCCGATGATAATGCCTAGCAGATGGACGGTTCTCATTACTCCACCATCTCCGCGTTTAGGCCTCATGGGTCGACGTATGCAGGTGGAGCATGCATTGTGATGCATACAAGACAAACATAAGCGAGTTTCATGAGACAAACGTAGTCAATGGTTAAGGATCAGACGGTCAAAAGAACTTGATTTGGGTTTCGTGATCACATGGGTTGAAGGATGGGAAATAGAAAAATGAATTAATAATAATAATAATAATAATAATAATAATAATAATAATAATAATTTTATTTTCCACATGGAGCTCAAGCTTCCCGGTGAGAATGGTCAAAATAAGGGTTTTAAAAAACGGGCTACGTGGCAGGTATGCTGGATGGACGCGGTTTGGCCAGTGACGCTGCCAGGTGTGGGCCCCACCATGATGACTATATTTTTTCCATGCCTTCCGGTTCATTTTCCATATCATTTTAGGGCTTGATCCTAAAAATAGGCTATTGTAAATCTGAGGTGGACCACACCACGTGAAAACAATAGTGATTGAATAATTACAGTTAAAAACCTCGTACGGCCCGCTGTAATGTATATTTGGCATTCATCCGTTGATTAGGTCATAGTGACATGGACGAAGGGAAAAGCCAAATATCAGCTTAATTCAAAACTTTTATAGCTATTGAGAAAATTTTAATAAGCTAATGCTATAAAATGATATGGAAAAATAGATGTACATCATATATGGATGAAACAAATGCATCATGACGGGGTTCACATAGCACCGACCATTTAGTGGGGTCTTTTTAGGGACACGGATCCACCCTCAGGTCGGTGGATCCCTAAGTGTGTGGAGCCTAATGTATGATGCATATGATGTCCATTCATTTTGGGAGATCATTTTAATGTAGATTCAAATCTTAGGTGGACCGCACTGTAAAAAATAGTGATGATTAATCAATATTAACACTTTTTGGGCATAAAATTTTTAAATCAAGTTGATAGTTGTGCGATCCTTTCATCCAAGTTCTGGGGACCTTATTAATAGGTAATGTAGAGCGGGTCGCGAACAATTTCATGGCCAAGATGGATCAGAAAAGGCACGGTCGGCGACAGAAGTGATCCAGACCATCGGACCTTAGATCGGGCGTATCTCACAATCCGGAATGAGTTATCCGACGTAAAATATATGATTTTGGGGTAGAACGAGCTACTTTAGCCAACCAACCCTGCTACGCCAGGTTGTGCAGCCCGGATTTGCGAGAAACCCCCTGATCGACGGTCGTTTCCTCGTTTTAATTTTATTTTTACTATAAATAGTAAGTTTTAGTTTGAATATAACTTTTCATCCGTTGGGCTTTAGGAGTTGTGTCCAACATGAAAAGTGCTTATGATAATTAGGAGAACGGTTTGGTGAAGCCAAATAGGACACTTACTATTTTTGGCCAAAAACCTTTCGCACTAGTAGACATCATGACCGTCTATAAATAGTAAGTTTACTATTTATAGTAAGTTGCGAATTCTAAGAGTTTTAGTTGTAGTTTGAGTTTGATTTCTTTCTTATTGCTTGGTTCCCTTATTTAAAGGGTTGTGAACTCGATTTTAGGGATTCATTAATCAATTTCGAATTTATTAGAAATTATTCTTATTTTCTACTTTCTTTCCTCGTGGATTCGAGAAGTCTCTGTGAGGAGTCCAGAGAAGTTCCGTGGATTCGGAATATTTATCATCTTGAGGAAGACGGTGCTCGACCTCACGTCCTTCCCTGCGTCAGTTTGGTATCAGAGCGAGGTTTCTCCTCGGGTCGATGGCTTCTAACGACGGGTCGGGCAACAATCCCATGGGCGGTGCCACAGGGAATTTACCTTTAACGGCGGCAGTTTTCGAAGCAACCATGCAAGAGAATCGACAAGCCATGCAAGGGCTGCAGGCTTCTATGGACCGCATAGCGAATCTCTTGGCGAAAACCCTAAGGCAACTCCATGTTCCTTGTGGTAATCTTCCACCGCCGATTGTTGAAACTCGCAATCGCCTTGATCGCAGGATAATACCAGCAATGCATCCACGGGTCATTCCTGAGGAAGGGGGATCCAGTGAGGAGGCAATCGATGACATAATATTTCAACACCCCAGACAAGGCGGCGATCGAGTAGATCGGACAGATCGAAAATTTAAGATGTGGGTTGATATTCCTAACTTCAATGACCAACTACACATTGAGGATTTTCTCGATTGGCTTTCTGAAGTTGAGTGATTTTTCGACTATATGGATATCCCTAAAGCAAAGAAGGTCAAGCTTGTGGCCTACAAGTTGAAAGGAGGAGCTTCAGCTTGGTGGGAACAACTGCAACTCGCACGAACTAGACAGATGAAAGCACCAATCCGCACATGGCAGCGGATGAAGCAGCTATTACGTGCCCGATTCCTCCCTAGCGATTACGATCAGGTACTATTTCAACAATACCAAAATTATCGACAGGGTAGTCGGTCGGTGAGAGAATACGTAGAAGAATTTTACCGCCTGGCGGCGCGTAACGATTTAGTCGAGACTGAATCGCAGTAAGTCGCCCGATTCAACGGTGGACTGCGTATGACGATCCAGGATCGGGTCCAGATGCAGCCCTTCTGGATGATGAATGATGCAATCAAGTTAACTACTCGGGTAGAAGCACAACTTGAACGTTCTACCACACGGCCTTATTCTACCGCAAGGATCACTACGGCGGGTCCACCTCAGGGAGCTCTACAGTCTAAGGGGAAGGAACCCGTAGGAGCACGCACTCAACCTCCCACGTCTGAGAGCCGAGATCAGGGAAGCGGACAAGCTAGACCCCAAAGGGGCGTATCGACTGCTGCTGGTCCAAGTAGAATCTCGAACCCTTACGCTCGACCCCGGCCTGACAACTGATATCATTGTGGCCAATCGGGCCACCTATCAAATACTTGTCCCCAGCGAAAGGTGGCGAACCTCACCCTTAATGATGGTAGTGCTGATAACGCCGATGAAGATCCAGATGATGAAGAGCAGGAGCATACCACCGAGGACGAGGTAGATGAATCAAGTTGGGTTCAGCAAGATTGCGGTGAGTCACTCGTTGTGAGGCGGTTATTATATGCGCCAAAAAAAGAAGTGCATCCACAAAGGCATAACATCTTCCGCACTAGGTGTACAGTGAATCGAAAGGTTTGTGACGTGATTATTGATAGTGGCAGCAGCGAAAATATCGTCTCCAAGGTCATGGTGGAGAAATTACAATTGAAAACAGAGCGTCATCCCTCTCCATATACAATCGGTTGGATCAAGAAGGTCAGTGAAACAAAGGTAACTGAACGGTGCACCATATCCTTTTCAATTGGTAAACATTATAAGGATGAAGTAGTATGCGATGTGGTTGACATGGAAGCATGTCACATACTACTCGGTCGACCCTGCCAATCTGACCGTGATACTACTCATAAAGGGTGAGATAACATATATATCTTCGTCAAGGATGGCCGGAAGACCATATTGGCCCCTATGGATCCAGAGGGACCACCTGAAACTTCTAAAGTGGAGGGTCGTTTTCTCTTAACCATACGGGACTTCGTGGAAGAATCTAAAGAAACAGGACAGGCTTATGCATTAATTGTAAAAGGGGAAGAACTCGAGCCTACCATCATCCCTAAAAAACTAAAGCCTTTGCTACATGAATTCAAAGAAATCTGGCCCAATGACCTTCCCAATGGGTTGCCTCCCATGCGGGATATCCAACATCATATCGACTTTATCCCCGGGTCCACTTTACCCAATCGGCCTCATTATCAAATGAGTCCGAATGAGTCCGAGATTCTTCAAGGGCAAGTGGAAGAGTTGATCCGTAAGGGTCTTATTCGAGAAAGCATGAGTCCATGTGCTGTACCAGCTCTGTTAACTCAAAAGAAAGATGGGAGTTGGCGCATGTGTGTCGACAGCCGAACCATCAATAAAATCACCATAAAGTACAGGTTTCGTATACCTCGGTTGGACGATATACTGGACATGTTAGAGGGTGTCAAAATATTTTCTAAATTGGATCTAAGGAGTGACTATCATCAGATTCGAATACGACCAGGTGATGAGTGGAAAACGGCCTTTAAGAGCAAGGAAGGATTGTATGAATGGATGGTCATGCCCTTCGGTCTTTCGAATGCGCCTAGCACGTTCATGAGATTGATGAACCAAGTTCTGAAACCTTTCATTGGACGATTCGTTGTGTTTTATTTCGATGATATTTTGATATACAGTCAAGATGAAACTACCCATATGGAACACCTCAAGAAGGTCCTTCAGGTGCTTACTGAAAATAAACTGTATCTCAATTTAAAGAAGTGCAACTTCATGACTAATAGCCTATTATTTTTAAGTTTTGTCGTAACGTCCACGGACATTCGAGTGGATGAGAAAAAGGTGAAGGCAATCAGAGAATGGCCAGTTCCCACAAATATTCACGAAGTGCGAAGTTTTCATGGACTGGCGACATGCTATCGTCGGTTCGTGAGAAATTTCAGTACTATTGTGTCACCAATCACAGATTTCATGAAGAAATGGCAGTTTCAGTGGACTGACGAAGCCAATAAGAGCTTTGCCGAAATCAAGCGCAGATTATCTACGACCCCGGTTCTTGTACTTTCCAACTTCGACAAACTGTTTGAAGTTGAATGTGATGCCTCATATGTCAGAATTGGGGGAGTTTTGTCTCAAGAAGGTAGGCCTGTAGCCTTCTACAGTGAGAAACTTAACGATGCACATAAGAAGTGGTCTACATACGAGATCGAGTTATACGCGGTGGTCCAGGCACTGCGACATTGGCGACATTATTTGATTCAAAGGAAATTCATACTTTACACGGACCATCAAACTCTCAAATTTATTAATAGTCAAGCTAACATTAACCGTATGCATGCTAGATGGATCTCGTTTTTACAGAAATTCACGTTCGTGCTAAAACATAAGTCAGGACAACAGAACAAGGTAGCCGATGCGTTGAGTCGCCGTGCAAATTTGTTAGTAACTATGAGCAACGAAGTCGTCGGGTTCGAGTGCTTCAAAGACATATATGCCGATGACGGGACGCATGGGTTAGATGCCAAGAAGGTCACTCTGACAAATTACATATGCAAGACGGGTTCCTTTTCAAGGGAAATCGATTGTGCATCCCAAACAGTTCGCTAAGGGAGCAGATAATCCAAGAGCTACATGGAGGTAGCCTCAGTGGACACTTTGGGCGAGACAAGACGCGAGCTCTTGTGGAAGAACGGTATTACTGGCCGCAGTTGGTACGTGATGTGGGAAGGGCAGTCCAACGTTGTTACATTTGTCAAACCTCCAAGGGGCAATCTCATAATACGGGCCTCTATACCCCATTGCCCGTGCTTGATGGCCCTTGGGAGGATTTATCTATGGACTTCGTGCTTGGTCTCCCACGAACACAACGTGGTATGGATTTGGTGTTCGTGATAGTAAATCGTTTCTCCAAGATGGCGTACTTTATTCCATGCAAGAAAACTCTCGATGCAACACACGTGGAGAATCTATTCTTCAGATAAATTATGCGGCTACACGGGGTTCCCAAGACTATTACTTCTGACCGTGACACGAAGTTCATAAGCCACTTTTGGCGAACTTTGTGGACTCGATTCGATACACGACTTCAGTTCAACAGCGCCTACCACCCACAAACTGACGGTCAAACTGAGGTTGTGAATCGCACTTTGGAAAACCTCCTTCGATGTATTTAAGGAGAGAAACCGAAGCAGTGAGATTTGGCCTTGTCTCAAGCGGAGTTTGCATTCAACAACATGGTGAACCGCTCGACAGGAAAATCCCCATTCCAGGTTATTTATGGACGAGTACCTCGCCACACACTAGACTTGGTCCCTCTGCCCAAGCTCTTAGGCATGAGTATTGCAGCAGAACATATGGTAGACAGGATCATGGGTATTCATGCGGAGGTGCAGACTAAGCTACATGCCTCGAACGAAAAGTATAAGGAACAAGCGGACAAGTATCGTCGACAAAAGGTGTTCGAGGTGGGCGACCAGGTAATGGTCCATTTACGAAAAGAAAGATTTTCGACCGGGACGTACAACAAGCTGAAGAATAAGAAGATTGGGCCGGTACCGATCATCCGAAAGATCAATGACAATGCTTATGTTGTTGATCTTCCAGATGACATGGCGATCTCACGGACTTTCAACGTTGCGGACCTGACCGAGTATCATGAACCAACGCAGGAGGAGAACTCGAGGACGAGTTCTTTTCAAGTGGAGGGGACTGATGTAGAGTAGGTCGCGGATAATTTCATGGCCAAGATGGATCAGAAAAGGCACGGTCGACGACAGAAGTGATCCGGACCATCGGACCTTAGATTGGGCGTATCTCACAATCCGGAATGAGTTGTCCAACGTAAAATATATGATTTTGGGGTAGAACGAGCTACTTTAGCCAACCAACCCCTCTATGCCGGGTTGCATAGCCCGGATTTGCGAGAAACCCCCTGATCGACGGTCGTTTCCTCATTTTAATTTTGTTTTTACTATAAATAGTAAGTTTTAGTTTGAGTATAACTTTTCATCCATTGGGCTTTAGGAGTTGTGTCCAACATGAAAAGTGCTTAAGATAATTAGGAGAACGCTTTGGTGAAGCCAAATAGGACACTTACTATTTTTGGCCGAAAACCTTTCGCACTAGTAGACATCATGACCGTCTATAAATAGTAAGTTGCGAATTCTAGGAGTTTTAGTTGTAGTTTGAGTCTGATTTCTTTCTTATTGCTTGGTTCCCTTATTTAAAGGGTTGTGAACTCGATTTTAGGGATTCATTAATCAATTTTGAATTTATTAGAAATTATTCTTATTTTCTACTTTCTTTCCTCGTGGATTCGAGAAGTCTCTGTGAGGAGTCCAGAGAAGTTCCGTGGATTCAGAATATTTATCATCTTGAGGAAGACGGTGCTCGACCTCACGTCCTTCCCTGCGTCAATAGGTAAGTAGCTAAGAAAAGTTTTTAACTGTGGCCATTCAATCCCTATTGTTTCATGTGACGTGGTTTACCTTAAATTTGGCAAAATGAATGGACGATGGGGATGTAAGACATATACATCATGATACCCCCACAACAGGTATCCATCTAAGCGACACCCTATTTAAGTATTACGAAGGATAAGGGACAAAAGGACAATTTGGCAGCCTGATTAATTGATGGGCTTCCATCTACGGTTGGACAATAATTAAGTTACCACTGTCCACTCTCTCTGCATATGGCTTCATTGTGTGCCATGTGCATGGATATCTAACTCATGGGATACTTCCCTCACCATGAGGATAATTTTATGTAAAAATTAGTTTGTCCACTCTATTTACTTTTGGCCTACTGCAGTTAAATTAAATGGTTTAGAAAATGCCACGTGACTGCTATATAAAGAAAATGAGCTTCAAAATAAAAAACTAAAAATGTATTTATATTGAGAGCATTAAATGTAAGAGTCGGGAAAAAGTAACTCTTACAACTTTCTAATACAAACCAATCTCTAAAGAAGTATATTCATGTAACATATGGCAAGATAATATTAGTCATAGCTCCAGTAATGGCTTAAAGAAGTAAGCATGATCATACAATTAGGTAGAGAAGGTATTCTCAATCGTTTGAAAAATTATGCAAAGTCACATAACTTGCTTGAAAAAGTATTCGTTTTCAAGTTGCTTGTTGGAAGTACGATTTCTTTTGTACATGTGGCTTAATACAATAATCTACACTTACATTGAAGCTCAAAAGGATTTGTATAGCCAACTAACTTGATCTCTCATACTATAGTATGGTATGTAAGGCTACCGCCTCTCTAAGTTTATAAAGGCAACACATGAAGAAGAGCTCCAAGCCTCACATCAATATAATCAAATGCAGCGCAACACAATTTTATTTATCCGTCTATCATTGACACTTATACGTTTACTTTATTTTAGTTTAATCTACATCATTACTCATAAAATATGGATCTAGTTTTATCCTTAGTTTACCTTATTAGTGCACTTATTTGTGTACCTATTCGTCAATCACGTGAGTCCATATATTAGTGAGTCGGTTGAACCCTTGGAAGCTGAAGACCGAAGATATAAGAAGACATGATGCATTAAGGAGTGAAGAACAAGTAAATTATGCGGAGCCTTGCTGACCCTAACTTTAAACCCAAAACAACCTAGCCTCTATATAATTAATTCTTAAATAGGTAAACCGTTGTTTGACAATCACATAGACTTAGGAGCTCAAATGGATCATGATAATATTAGATAAAAGGTGTGCTAAATTGTTGTAAACACATAACTTAAAATAGTAGTTTTCGAGTGGTTCTCGATCCTATTAACAGGCTGTCGATGGGTCTTGATAAAATCGAAGACCAACTCGATGCGATTGAAGAAATGATCCATCAACTAAATAAAAAAATCTTTAAGTTTCTTGATAAGATCGAATGACAACTCGATCTTATCGAAGGACCTTTGATCATATTAAATGACCTTTTACTACTATGGAAAGAGTTGTTGACTAACTGTATACACTGAAAATCGATGCCCACGCAGATTTATGTGTTATATTTTTGGTGGTGGGGGTGATTAGGTTGATTTTTGGATGTTGGAGTTGCCACTAGCCGATTAATCTCAGAATCCCGCGGTCAGCTAGAACCGCAGAATACATAAGGTTGGACAAATCCGAAGATTCTCTTTCCTTAGATTGACTCTTGGTCTGCAATTTGAAATTCCAGGTAAGGAACCTCGGTTACAAAGAGGGAAGGTGTTAGACACACTCTCTGCCTGTACACATGTACAGTCTTTACTTTGTGTGATAAAATAATCTCAAGGGGTGTATGAGGTGGTCGAGATAGGACTAGACACACACATGGATTTCTATTGCAGCAAGATCCGAGATTTTGACAAGCCGCAGAGCATACGCCCAACGGCATGTCTAGAAGGTAGATGTGATGATGCTTATGCAAAGAGGTAAGAAAAATGGATTAGATCACTAGAAATTTCTGATGTAATAGGATCCGATGGACGACAAGTCATAGAGCATACGCTCACTAGAGATCTAAAAAAGCAAAGGGGGTTGAGAAGGGAATAGATGTCATAATGAATGCTTATAGAATAGACGGATCTTTCGGTTTAAATCTTAGGTAGGCTAATACATAAATCGAACTATGATCTTGCTGGGTTAAATGGGAGATCAGGATGGCTAGGAAAGTAAGGAGTGAGCTAAGGAGATAGCTGAAAAATTTGAATTTGAAGGCTTGGGAGCACCTCCTTACCCTCACTCTCTTCCTCTCTCTGTCTCACTCTCCTTCTTACTTAAGCTTGGAAATGAAGAGTTGTTGATGAAAATTGTGAAGAGGAGAGGGCTATTTATAGCCTTCTCCAATGGTGTTATGGTAATTGTGGGGTTTGGGAGGGGTAAAAGGTGAGGTGACAAGTTATGGTTGGTTGTGGGGAGAGGAATGCCACATGACACTCTCTCATTGATTATGGGGATTGGTAAAATGGTAAATAAGCTCGAATAGGGGATAATTCCTGGAGAAAGTTGACTTTTAGATGTTGGGAGAGCTGTCCACACGCAAGATGGGAGTGGCGGTACTCCGAGTTCCACTGACAGTAGTCAGATTACCGTCGGGGGTAGTTAGACTACCGCCGGGGATTCATTTGGGCCGGGCTCGTGCGTGGGAGCTTTGCCTGATGTGTGGGTTCGATCGATGGCCTCCTTTTGGAGTTTTATGGTTTGGACAGATGCGCTTAGGCTTAAGTAATGGATTCTAATCAAGGTATAGGCCGGGGTTGTGTGTGGATTGAATGGTTTGGATCCAGGTTTTTTTTTTGTCTTACTTTGGAGGTTTTTGAGATTTTTGGGTTAGGGTTAGGCTTAGGCAGGGATTAGGGTTTTGTTCAAGGTGTGATCATGGTTCTTAGATTATCTTAGCCTTCTTAAGATGTTATCCTGGGTGGGTGTCTACGGATGCCCCTCTTTGATCGAGGTTGTGAACAACCGAAGGTCAAAGCGAGTGGACACCCCACCCTTTTGGTTAGAAGAAAAGGATAGTGACCTGAATCCGTTATCTACCATTGTATCATTGTCAGTCGACTGTTTAGAAAAGAGATGACTTGCACATATCATGAGGGTTGAGAAAAATGTTGTGATTTTTTCCTACGCATTTGTCACGGCTTTACGGGTCACCAATCACAACCCTTTCACGTCAGATTGTTGATAGCATTGGAGAGTAAGTCTGAAAAGTAAGGACCTCTGCGCATTCATCGCGGGTTTACGAGAATTCACGTACTATTTGGTCTGTCGTTCCTTTGCTATATAATCATCTTAGAAATATTTGGTCTGTTTGATTGTCAAAGTGGTTAGCTGCCCTGCGCATTGGTGTGGCCTTATGGGGAACTCACTACGCCGACTTGGACTCAATCAAAATTTTTAAACATCCTGGACTAGGTATGTGCAGGTAATCTTTTACCATGCAGTCTGTTGATTCTGATACTTTGGTTACAATGGACTGTTATCACTTCGAATTTGATTTATTTTTTCCAGAGGTGGATCTATTCATTTCTACTAGCATTTGTACGATTGTCCAGATATAGAGATCGGGCCAATTGTACATGTATCATGTACGGATTCGATCATCCTTTGGGAAAACTGGAAGAGATCGAATCCTATTTAGCTATTTGCACAGACTGCAACTGGAGAATATGGAAGATTGCTCAGTGTATTACGAGTCGCGTGCATTTTTTGAAAGTTTTTGTTTAAAATCTAATCTCTTTGGAACTAGACTTTTTGGATATTTTATTTGAAGATATTTTTAGATTTTTAAAAAAATATCCGTTCGATCTCGTAGGTGGGCGTCGTCATTCGATTTTTATTTGCACAAATTAAGTAAATAGTCGCGTTGCCTCCACCAATGAGTTGGCGGGGCTAATAAGGAACTTGGTCCTGATTTGGACATGTGGGCCTTGTGGGTTTTGAAATGTAGACTTCTGGGGCTTTGAACTTGTGGCCTTTATGGGCTTTTGACTCATGGGCCTTTGGGGCTTTGAGATGGGCTTTTGGACTTGTAGGCTTTGTGGGATTTTGACTTGTGGGCCTCTGGGGCTTTGAAATGTGGGCCTCTGGGGCTTTGAACTATGGGCCTCTAGGGCCTTGAAATGTGGGCCTCTGGGGCTTTGACTTTGTCTTTGTGGATCCCTGACTTTGTTGGCTGCTTATCTTGTATATGCATGAATGCTTTTGTTTTTTTTTTTTAATTATTTTTCTGTAGAGAAAGGAAAACGATGTATAAAAAGACTTTTTTGAAAGGAATGAAAATTTTTGTTTATGCTAAATTTGTCGGTGTTTGCTCGTGTTTGGATTTATGCTTTGGATGGTGGAATTAGAATATTGAACTTAGCCTACGTCGAATCCGGTATTTTTAGTTGTTTACTAGGGATCTCGATTCCCTAAGAGTAGCACATACTAGGATCATGCCCTTTGGATTTGGGTAGAGTCTGAAAAAATTCTAATTCGGGACCAATCTCTTCCTTGTGCTTTTTTACTTTGCTCATTGCCTTGGCTTCTCTTGTTCCTACACTTTTTGTTTTCTTTTTTTCTAGTTATTTTTGCCTGTAACTCCTTTTCAGGTTTTGACCACGATTGACTTTCTCATCATTTTTTCCCATGGCATCCTTTTAGATTTCACCATGCCCTGAGTTTTTGCTCCTGCCTGCCCTATGTAGCTGTGCTCTTTTTACCCTTGGTGCCTTTTTAGGTTTTCACCAAGTCCGCTACATGCGCGCTGTTTTTACTCAAGGCGCCCTTTCGGGTTTTCACCTCGCCCGTTTCACGTAGACATGTTATTTCTCTTTTGATTTTTCTTTTTCTTTTAACTTAATAGAGGGGAGAGGCTAGACTTCATTCATTGCCCGCTGATTAGTGAGCTATCTGACTTTGTCTTCGATCACGATCAAAAGCTGTTGACATTGGGTTAAACTATCCTGAGGAAAAATGGGTTGGCGACTTGTGTTCTCACTCATTAGGTTCGATTCTTCTTTTCTTTTCTTTTTCTTTTTTTTTGAACTGCGCACTTTATCCATCCAATTATTTATTTCTTTATCTTTTTTCGTCCCTTTTCTTTGAACATTTTATTTTTTAGAACACTTATTAGAGGAAAGGAATGATAATGAAATCTACCTCAGGATGCTAAACTTTTGTCGTTTGAATTTAGCTTTACGATTGTAGTTGTTGATATAGTTAGGTAGGATTGCCCATGATAGATATTCACGTTGTCGGCGTTGATGGGCTTTGGAAGATCTTTGCCCCTGATGATGGTGAGACGAAGGGCACCTCCTGGAAGAACCTCGCGGATGATCAGCGGACCGTCTCAGGATGACCTTTCTTTCAGGATGACCTTTCTTTCAGACTTGCTTGTCATTGGTCCTAGTGATCATCGTACGCTTATGTCTGCAGGATGTAGTTGGTTGCATCGAACTTATCACCAATTTTTTCCTTGACTTTTTTCTTCATTTGTACCGATGATGTAGGATGTTGTTGCCGCCTGCTTTTGTCTGCCACGAGAATGCACTCATGACCATTATATGCCTTCGGGTTCATTCTTTCGATGATGTCCACACCCAATAATGAAGAAGGGTTAGGGTGTTGCCAGGTTATAAAGACTCGAAGCATGCACATGGATTAGTTATGTGAGCTTCGAATACTTGAAGAACTTCTTGACAGTTGTAATAGTCTATCAACATCGTTCATTAGTAGGACTCCATCGTGGACTTTAGACATGATCTTGATAGCTTTGCTTGATGGCCTTGACTTCAAGCTTCATAGAAGATGGCATATGACTAGCTCTTCATTCGATCTGGGTAAGGCTTCATAGGAGAATCCAAAGTTAGATAGCCTCAGGTCTCAAGAATTCTGTCATTGTCTGTTTGCATTTAGGAGGCAAGGATCTCTTGATGCATACCGTTCTAGGGAGCTCAAGGGATCTCAAGCTTATAATTTCAAAATCGTTCGTCACGACATTGACCTTTATTTTGAACTTTCTTAAGGAATCCTCAAGTTCGAGAGCTGTATCATCATTTCCCTCATCGTGGGCTTCATCTAAACCCATGAGTTTGAAGTCTAACTCTAGATCGAAACCATATGAGTCGACTTTAAACTTGGGTGTTGTAACAGATGCATTTGGCACATTATTGTTTGTGAGTTTTGAAAGATTTTCTACTGTTTTTGTGTTTAGAGAAATTTTTGTTGTTTTTGAATTTTGGCAAATATATGATTTTTTGGCATTTTGACAAGTATCTGAATTTTTTTGGCATTTCAAAAATATCTAGTGTTTTTGGCTTTTTGAGAATTTTCTGATTTTTTTTTGAGAAAGACAACGATGTGAACTAGGGATTGCTTGATTCGGCTCGAAGAGTGAAACACTGTTTGCTTTTATTGTGTCATCTTGGGAATTGCGAACTAGCTATTGCCTTGCACTCTCTCCCCTTAGGAGGCAGGGCCAGACGGATCAGTAAGTGAGCCCTCATTGTCATGATGAGTTTGGAATTGGGCTCTGAGATGGTGTTGGATGTCACTTTCCTCAGCTCATCCCCGATGCATTGCAAGTCTTTGGACTCTTCTTGCTCAGGTGGGACCCAGACTGTGGTCCAGTCAATCAGAGGCAATTCTTGTCCCTTGCTCAAGTCATTTCCAAACAGTCCAGTTGGACTCATTTTGCTGACTTGATCCTCCATGGTGGATCTCGACCTACCAACTGGATAGATGATCCTTTCTCTGATGGATTTGATTGATGTGTGGCTGAAGGGATCGTCCTACTCTTGCCGACTTTATCCTCCTTTGATACATCTATGCTTTGCTATCTCACCCATAGGAGGCATATGTTCTAGTCCTGTCATGCTTACATTCTCTTGATATTCGAGCTGATAATAAAAATGTCGGTGCTCGATTGGCGGAAAGATATAGTTTGATTCGATGAGACATGTGAGAGGCATGTAATTCATAGTCTCGAACTTGAGACTATGGTATGAGATATCCTCATCGGAGCATTGTATGTATATAATCGGGATATCTAGCTCTTGATGGTCGGCTGATTTTATCAGAAAGGTTTGTTCGGGATTGTCCAGAATGGCCAGCGTCTTGTCTCTGAACATGTACTTGGCCTTTTGGTGAAGAGTTGAAGAGAGAGCCTTGACTCTATGGATCCAAGACCGATCAGGGAGGAGATGAAATGAAGCTGTGATGTCAAAGACCTGAAAAGTTATGGTTGATGCTTTGGGGCTAATCAAGATCTCGATGTTAATCTCTTCATCGATCTTTCTCCTAGAGGTGGGAACTATTCGTCCTAGACTCTTCTCTTGAAGGATTGAAGACTGAGTAGATCTAGGCAAATTCCTTTGAGTACAAGAATGTCTTTTTTGGAAAGTTACCGCATGATTGAAGCTGAGCCCTGATTTTGATAGGGCATGCAATATGGTGATCGGGAAAAGAGCATTTTCTTGGATCACGAGGGTTGGAGTAGGGGCTGAATAGGTAGGTGGTGCCCCTTGTGAGACAAAGGATGTATGAACTAGATTAATTGGTGGTGGCTCCTATAGACTCAGGGGCATGGAGATTGGACTGGATGGAGATGTCCATTGGATATTTAAGAGTGAAGAGATTGGACTGGCAGGGTGTGCCTCGTATAGACTTGGGGGCATGGAGATTGGACTGGTTGGATATGCCCGTTACATATTTGAGAGCGAATAGATTGGACTAACAGGATGTGCCCCTTGTAGACTTAGGGGTATTGTTATTGGGCTGACAGTGATTGAATGGATGCATTGGACTGAATTGATTGGGGGTGGCTCTCTTTGACTAATATTGTTAGTAGGGGTTCCTGATGAATTGGCGCATACTTGATATGATGGCAGGGGATTCTGGAGGGTGTAATTAGTGGTGGCAATAGCAGGAGAGGTAACCATAATTGTTTGGTTGCCAATCAGATCTTAGACCGCATGTTTCAGGGTGAAACAATGGTCCGTTGTGTGGCCTTGGGATTGATGGTATGCACAGTACTCATTCTCATTATAGTTTGGCGGTAAAGGGTTTGGTGGGGACCTAGGCATAGCGGAGTAAGTATTTACCTTTGGACTAGCATGACTAGTACCTTACTATAATTTTGGGCTATCGGTGTAAACTGCCTAGGTTCCCAGGTCATCCTCATCTGCTGACCATGATTAGGGTACTGAGGAATCTCCATTTCCTGTTGTTGTTGCCATTGTCCTTCTTGAGCAGCGAATTGATTAGGTAGAGTCGACGGGATTATCTTCTTTTGTTGGATGGAGGTCAGAAATACTTCTATTATCATTTTCGTATCCAGTAGGCCTTCCTTCCACTATTCGTTGTACTGGAGAGGCCTGATGAGGCCACTAAGGGGAGATCGTCCCAGCCCTTATTCCTGCTTCAACTCGTTCCCCAGCATAGATGAAGTAAAGTTGGCATATGGATATGAGATGAGGTATCCAGAGATACTCGGGTTTGCCAAATGGATTATCATATAGATTTGCTCCTCGTCATCAACGAGTATTTTCATTCTAGTGGCTATTGCCCGCCACCATCCAACATAAGCTGACAATGACTCATCATTCCTTTACCTTAAGGCAGTAAGATCTGCCCTTTTGGGTTTTACATTAAGATTGTATACAAAATGATTAATGAAAGCTTAGAAAAGTTGTTCCCAAGTTTTAATTCGATGGTAGTCTAATGACGTATACCAATCTAACGCATCGCCTTTCAAGGATTTTTGAAACAAACGGATTAACGCTCCGTTATTACCTGCTAGAGTATTAAGCTCCCCATAAAATGCCTTTAAGTGGTCCATAGGACACCTCGTATCATCATATCTTTTGAATTTTGGTACCTGGAAGTCTTGAGGTAACTTTGCATTGGGAAATGGACAAAGATCCCTGAACTTCGTTAATGACAGATCCACCCCTTGCTGCTTTCGTAGCTTCCTCTGTACATCGCATAATTGCTCTCGGAGTTCTGTGAGTTCAGAAGGATCATATGAGAGGAGTTTTCTCCCTTGAAATTGACCAGATCTCCTACTAGGAAGAGGATGTTGGTGATCTTGTGTCGATTCTATAGGGAAGGGTAGAAGGGGATTTGCTAGAGGAGGAAGGGAGGAAGCAAAGGGAGGTTGTAAGGTTGAACTGTTTTGAGCATTAGGCTGTGTTGCTCGTGTATTCGGTGTGACATTTGGCACTAAGCGAAGTAGTAGCTCTTGCATCGTTCGAAGTAGTAGCTCTTGCATCGTTCGAAGTAGTAGCTCTTGCATGGTTGTATTGGCCTGTGGGCTGTTGGAGCTACTGGAGGTGTCGGTGACGGTGCCGGTATCGATGCCAATGCTTCAGGAGTTGGCAGAGTTGTCGACTCTTTTTCATGGGTAGCCATAGTTGCATAGGATCAAGTAGTCAGGGCTAGGATTGATGCCCAGACAAGTGTAAGCCAAATATATATATATTTTTTATATGAATGTAGTGATGATGTCCCTTGAAATTAAAGTATCATACACTTTCGAGTCGGGTCTCAATTAGTGAGAGCTAGCAAGTCCCCAGTAGAGTCGCCATTCTGTAAACTTTAAAAGTTGACACCCACTCAGATTTGTGTGTCGTGTTTTTGGTGGTGGGGGTGATTAGGCTGATTTATGGATGTTGGAGTCGCCACTAGCCAATTAATCTCAGAATTCCGCTGTTGCCTAGAACCGCATAATACGTAAGGTTGGACAAATTCAAAGATTCTCTTTCCTTAGATTGACTCCTGGTCTGCAATTCGGGACTCTGGGTAAGGGATCTCGGTTACAAAGAGGGAAGGTGTTAGGTATCCTCTCTGCCTGTACACATGTACGGTCTCTACTTTGTGTGGTAAAACAATCTCAAGGGGTATATGAGGTGGTAGAGGTAGGACTAGGCACACACATGAATTTCTGATGTGGCAAGATCTGAGATTTTGGCAAACTATAGAGCATACGTCCAACAACGTGTCTAGAAGGTAGATATGATGATGCGTATGCAAAGAGGTAAGAAAAATGGACTAGATCATTAGGAATTTCTAATGTGATAGGATCCGATGGACGGCAAGTCATAGAGCATACGTTCACTAGAGATCTAGAAAAGCAGGGAGGTTGATAAGGGAATAGATGTCATGACGAATACTTGTAGAATGGACGGATCTTTCGGCTTGAATCTTGGGTAGTCTAAGACATAGATCGAACCATGATCTAGCTGGGTTAGATGGGAGATCGGGATGGTAAGGGAAGTGGGGTGTGGGCTAAGGGGATATCTGAAAAATCTGAATTTGAAGGCTTGGGAGCACCTTTTTACCCTCACTCTCTTCCTTTCTCTCTCTCTCACTCTCCTTCTTACTTAAGCTTGGAAATGAAGAGTTGTTGATGAAAATTATGAAGAGGAGAGGGCTATTTATAGCCTTCTCCAATGGTCTTATGGTAATTGTGGGGTTTGGGAGGGGTAAAAGGTGAGGTGGCAAGTTATGATTGGTTGTGGAGAGAGGAATACCACGTGACACTCTCTCATTGGTCATGGGGAGTGGTAAAACGGTAAATAAGCTCTAATAGGGGTAATTCCTGAAAAAAGTTGACTTTTGAACGCTGGGATAGCTGTCCACACGCGGGCTGCGAGTGGCGACACTCCGAGTTCCGTTGGCGGTAGTCAGATTACCACCGGCGGTAGTTAGACTACCGCCTGAGATTCGTTTGGGCTGGGCTCGGCGTACGGGCTTTGCCTGATGTGCGGGTTCGATCGGTGGCCTCCTTTTGGGGTTTTATGGTTCGGATAGATGGGCTTAGGCTTAGTAACGGGTTCTAATTAATGTATAGGTGGGGGCTGTGTGTGGATTGGATGGTTTGGATCCAGGTTTTTTGGGTCTTGGTTTGGAGGTTTTTGAGATTTTTGAGTCAGGGTTAGGCTTAGGCTGGGATTAGGGTTTCGTTCAAGGTGTGATCATGGTTCTTGGATCATCTTAGCCTTCTTAAGATATTAGCCTGGGTGGGGTGTCTACACTAACTTTTTTTATAACCGTTGAAACATGATTTCTATAAAATGGGCATTCTTTTCTTGAGCATTGAGATGAATTTTTGGTACAATTAGAGCGTATGTGATTATCCACTCATATCCCTTATCTTAAACCTCTAAACTTATGAGATTCAAATCAACTTCTTGAGCTTTACCATTTTAATCAGGATTCCAACCTCAATTATGAAGATGCGCTTAATCTCTACCATTTTCTAGAGATTAGATACTGAGCTTATAAGTATATCATTGTTTACATTCTTTTAAAAATTCATCTAGGTGAATCCCCTTTGGAAATCAATTATCCACTAGTTGTAGGAGATCCCACCATCCTCCTAATACATTGGTCACCTCATTGAAGCATCATATGTAAGGTGTTTGTTCATGGAGCTGAACTATCGGTATCGACAAATGTGGGAGCAATTGAGAAGCTCATTGAAGCCTAAGAGAGCATCGATTAACCATCTCAAGCAAGGCGTTACAAAGAGGCTCAATCTGATAAATAAAGTTGTCAATTGTATAGTCAATTTACACCCTTTTTTTTTTGTATGATTGAGTGGAAAGTTTGTGACCCAAACTTAAATAGAATCTTGTGTATGACTAGGCTTTTGTGTATAGTCGAATTCACTAGGCACGGGTTTGTACGTGTTAGTTTCCATGAGAAGCCTCTGGTGGGAGTGTACGTAGGGCTTTAGATTATGACTGCTTTCACCAAACACGTGTGTATACATGTTAGTTTCCATAGAGAGCCTTTGACGGGAATGTACGTAGAGATTTAGATTAGGGCCGCTAGTGGTTGTTGGTTAGCCAATAAAAAAATAAACTAAACTCTCTTGCGGAAGCCACTGACAAGGGTGGAAATGATTCCTTCGACCTGAGAGTGTACATGCATCAAGTCTTTATGTAGGCTTCCGGAGGAAGTGTCTGCTTGTAAACGTTGGAGGTGAACTTAATTTAAAATCTCTTATGGTGAAATTTCGAAACACTTGGGAATAGTGTATCCGCCGGGAGTGAAGTAGGCAAGTAGCTGAACCACTATATATGTTTGTGTTTGTGTTTGTCATTTGAACATAATTCTATTCATGCTTTTATATTTGATTAATTAAATTATATGAATGTTTGAATTGGATTATATGCTAAACACTTAACTTGTAAGCACACACAAGCTTATTATCTTTATAAACTAGTTGTTTATTGTTGTATCTTTTGTAGTTTATATGATTGGTTCCACTTTCACTTAGAAGTCTTAAAGGTTAATTACCTTATTAATTTAAATTAATTTAATTAAGTAATTAATTTTAATTACCTTTTAAGTGTAAAGGATTTAGCTGTCATTCTAAGCTTCGTCAAGCTTTCACGTGCTATGGTAGACAATCCACACAATTTCACACTTTTTCACCATTCATCCACAACATCCCACTAGCTTGCAAGGAACGTCACTCAGTTTCAATGAAAGGATGCTGGGCTTACCTGCTATGTGTTAGGTGATTTCATTGGCCATTTTTCTACGAAGTTTGGTGTACACCAGACAATGAATAGTTGGTTGAATCACGAGCTTCTCACTATGTGCTTGGTTCTCACTAAGTTCAAGAACAAATTATCATCCTATCAACATCTTACCTTGAAGCCTAGTTTTTTTTTATTAAGCAACAAATAAATTGTCGAAGATTTATCCTTCATCGGTTGTCTCGTCACAAAGTTCGATTTTTGATCGAGTAACAAACAGATAGCCATCTTGAAAATCATGATAATCCTGCTACAAATATCAGTCTAAGCTGGGTGATGAATGAATCATCATTTCTCAAGCTGACCATGAATGCTAATATTGTAAAAATTATTTATAAAATACCTTTGATTCTTTCTCTCTCTCTATCTGTTGTTCTATCATTGAATTATGGTTGCAATCACATAAATATTAAAGTTATTTCAACTAAAATGCAAGAAAATGAATCGATTTGAAGTTCGAACTCTCTTCTTTGCAAATTGCCGAATCTTTTACCATCGATGGCCGGATGGATGGCCAATCCTCACATATTCAATCTTAACCGGTATCTCTCAGCATAGGGGGTCGCGTAAAGTATTTAATTTGAATCGAGCCAAACATTTAGCTCTGGTAACCTCCACACACACGCACGACCCAGTTTTAGCCAAACACACTCATCACTCATCATGTGGAACACACTAATAATTTGTTATTTATAAACGGCCTTACATTACTTTTCTATGGTGCAGCCCAACTTAATCAATAGATTGAGCTGATTTTTTCATGAGGTGATGCTTTTGGTGGAGCCAACCTACTGAAGGGGGTAGATTTTGCACGCACATGATAGGTTGGGTGACGCAGGGATGAACATGATGAGGTCGATCGCTGTCTTCCTCAAGGATAACTGCTCCAAATCCACGGAGCTTCTCTGGACTCCTCACAGAGACTTCTCGAATCCACGAGGAAAGAAAGCAGGAAGATAGAATTAAATTCTAATAAATTTGAAATTAATTGATGAATCCCCAAAAATGAGTTTACACCCCTTTAAATAAGGGAACCAAGCAACAGGAAAGAAATCAGACTCAAACTACAACTAAAACTTCTAGAATCCGCAACTTACTATAAATAGTAAACTTACTATTTATAGACGGTCGTGATGTCTACTAGTGCGCAAGGTTTTCGGCCAAAAATAGTAAGTGTCCTATTTGGCTTCACCAAACCATTCTCCTAATTATCCTAAGCACTTTTCATGTTGGACACAACTCCTAAAGCCCAACGGATGAAGAGCTATAAGCAAACTAAAACTTACTATAAATAGTAAAAACGAAATTAAAGCGGGGAAACGACCGTCGATCAGGGGGTTTCTCGCAAATCTGGACTGCGCAACCCGGCGTAGCGGGGTTGGTTGGCTAAAGTAGCTCGTTCTATCCTAAAATCATATATTCTGCATCGGATAACTCATTCTGGATTGCGAGATACGCCCGATCTAAGGTCTGGTGGTCCGGATCACTTATGTTGTCGACCGTGCCTTTTCTGATCCATCTTGGCCATAAAATTATCCGCGACCCGCTCTACATCAGTCCCCTCTACTTGAAAAGAACTCATCCTCGAGTTCTCCTCCTGCGCCGGTTCATGATACTCGGTCAGGTCCGCGACGTTGAAAGTCCGTGAGATCGCTAGGTCATCTGGAAGATCAACAATATAAGCGTTGTCATTGATCTTTTGGATGATCAGTACCAGTCCATTCTTCTTATTTTTCAACTTGTTGTATGTCTCGGTCAGAAATCTCTCTTTACGCAGATGGACCATAACGCGGTCGCCCACCTCGAACACCTTTTGTCGCCGGTGCTTGTCTGCTTGTTCCTTATACTTCTCGTTCGAGGCATGTAGCTTGGCTTGCACTTCTGCATGGATGCCCATGATCTTATCTGCCATATGTTCTGCTGCAACGCTTGTGCCTGGGTGCTTGGGCAAAGGGACCAAGTCAAGTGTGTGGCGAGGCACTCGTCCGTAGATAATCTGGAACGACGATTTTTCTGTTGAGCGGTTCACCATGTTGTTGAATGCAAACTCTGCTTGAGACAAGGCCAAGTCCGACTGCTTCGGCTTTTCTCCTGCAATACTGCGAAGGAGGTTTCCCAATGTGCGATTCACAACTTCGGTCTGCCCATAGTCTGTGGGTAGTAAGCACTGCTGAATTGAAGGTGTGTATCAAATCGAGTCCACAAAGTCCGCTAAAAGTGGCTAATGAACTTCGTGTCATGATCAGAAGTAATGGTCTTAGGGACCCCGTGTAGCCGTACGACCTCTCTGAAGAATAAATTCGCCACATGTGTTGCATCAAGGGTCTTCTTGCATGGGATAAAGTGCGCCATCTTGGAGAAACAATTGACCACTACGAACACCGAATCCATGCCGCGTTGTGTTCGTGGAAGTCCAAGCACGAAGTCCATTGATAAATCCTCCGAAGGACCGTCAGGCACAGGTAACGGGGTGTAGAGGCCCGTATTCTGAGATTACCCCTTAGAGGTCTGACAAATATAACAACGTTGTATGACTCTTCCCGCATCACGTACTAATTGCGGCCAGTAATACCGCTCTTCCACAAAAGCTCGCGTCTTGTCTTGCCCAAGGTGTTCACCGAGACCACCTCCATGTAGTTCCTAAATAATCTGCTCCCTTAGAGAACTTTGGAGGATGCACAATCGATTCCCTTTGAAGAGAAAACCATCCTGTATATGAAGGTCACTAGGGTGACCTTCTTGGCACTTCAACCAAGAATCTTTGAAATCCTCATCCTCGGCATACAGCTCCTTGAGACAGTCAAAGCCGACCACCTCGTTGCTCATCGTAACAAGTAGTGACGCACGACGGCTAAGTGCATCAGCCACCTTGTTCTGCTGACCTGACTTATGCTTCAAAACAAACTTAAATTCCTGTAAAAACGCAAGCCATCTATCATGCACACGATTCACGTTAGTCTGACTATTAATAAACTTTAATGCCTGATGGTCAGTGTACAGAACAAACTTCCTTTGAATCAGATAATGCTGCCAATGTCGCAGCGCCTGAACAACTGCGTACAACTCAAGCTTGTAAGTCGACCACTTCTTTCGGGCTTCGCTGAGCTTCTCGCTATAGAAGGCTATCGGCCTGCCTTCCTGTGATAATACTCCTCCTATTCCGACATATGAAGCGTCACACTCCACCTTAAACAATTTGTCAAAATTAGGAAGCACCAAGGCCGGTGTTATAGACAAACGATGCTTGATCTCATGAAAGCTCTTGTCAGCTTTATCGGTCCACTGAAACGGCCTTTTTTTCATACAGTCTGTTATAGGCGCGACTATGTTGCTAAAATCTCGCACAAATCGACGATAGAAAGTCGCCAACCTATGAAAACTCCTCACCTCATGAATGTTTGTCGGGATCGGCATTTCCTAATAGCTCGCACCTTTTCATCGTTTACCCGAATGCCTGTGGACGTTACAACAAATCCTAAAAACAACAGGCTGTCAGTTAAAAAATTATACTTTTTCAAGTTGAGGTACAACTTGTTATCTTGTAGGACGTGCAACACCTGCTTGAGATGTTTCTTGTGCTCCACCTCATACTGTCTATATATCAATATGTCATCAAAATATACTACCACAAATCGGCCAGTGAATGGTTTTAGAACTTGATTCATCAAACGCATAAAAGTACTTAGTGCGTTCGATAGGCCGAAGGGCATGACCAGCCACTCATACAACCCTTCCTTTGTCTTGAATGCCGTTTTCCATTCATCACCCGGTCGAATACGAATATGATGGTACCCGCTCTTTAGATCGAGTTTAGAGAACACCTTAGCCCCTCCTAGCATATCGAGCATGTCGTCCAACCGTGGTATTGGGAACCGGTATTTGATGGTAATTTTGTTAATTGCTCGGCTGTCGACACACATGCACCATCTTTCATCTTTTTTTGGCGTTAATAATGCTGGTACAGTACATGGGCTCATGCTCTCTTTCAATAGACCCTTACGGATCAATTCCTTCACTTGCCCCTGAAGTATCTTACACTCCTTCGGACTCATCCGATAATGAGGGCGATTGGGCAGGCTAGCCCCAGGGACGAGGTCTATTTGATGTTGGATGTCCCTCATGGGGGGCAATCCATCAGGTAAATCTTCAGGCCAGACTTCTTTAAATTCATTTAGCAACAGTTTTAAGCTTGAAGGGATGTTTGAGGGTTCCTCTTCATCGCCTTTCACCACTACGGCGTATACCTCACCGGTTTCCTTGGATTCCTCCATAAAATCCTGAATGGTCAAGAGAGAACTCCCCTCCACTTTAGAGGCTTCAGGGTGGTTCTCTGGTGCCATAGGGGTAAGGATTATTTTTCAACTATCCTTGATGAATATGTAGACATTGTCTCGTCCCCGATGGGTCGCATCACGGTCCGACTGCCAGGGTCGACCGAGTAGCATATGGCAGGTTTCCATGTCAACCACGTCACAAAGTATCTGATCCTTATAATGTTTACCAATTGAAAACGAGATAGTGCATTGTTCAGTTACCTTGGTCTCGTTCACTTTTTTTATCCAGCCAATTGAGTACGGGGAAGGATGTCTCGTCGTTGATAGCCGTAACTTGTCCACCATCACTCTTGAGATGATATTTTCGCTGCTACCACTGTCTATGATCACATCACAGACCTTTCCGCTGACAGTGCACCGAGTACGAAATATATTGTGCCGCTGTGGATGTAATTCCTTTCGCGGGGTATACAGTACTCGCCTCACAACGAGAGATTCGCCACGATCCTCGCCTATCACTTCACCACCACCTGCTATCTCTTCAATGGTTTGTTCATATTCATCAAAGCCATGATCTTCTTCGGTGGCCTCGTCTTCAGTGCCTCATTCGTTTATAGTTAAGTGTGCTGTCGGACGTTGAGGACAAGTGTTTGATAAGTGGCCTGGTTGGCCACAGCGGTAACAATTGTTCGGTCTTGGACGAGCATAAGGATTCGGAATTCTACTCGGTCCCGCTGTTGTGGGTGCTGCCCGTTAAGGTCTGAATGGTCCGCTCTCCGTATCGCGGTTCACGGGTGGAGGAGGTTGAGGACGTTCTCCTAGCGGATCTTTTCCTCGAGCCAGGACTGGATCCTGTGTGGGACCCGTTATAGGGGGTCGATTTGAAGGATAGGGACGAACAGGAGCTCTTGCAAGTTGTGTTTCTGTCCTTCCTGCCAATTGAACTGCTTCATCTACGGTCCCGATTGGGTACATCTGAACTCGGTCCTGAATTGTCGGTCGCAACCCACCTATAAATCGTGCCACCTTCTGTGACTCAGATTCTGACAAATCGTTTCGTGTAGCTAACCGCTGGAATTCTTTAGTGTAATCTGTAACAGTTTGATTTTCTTGGCGACAATTCTGGTATTACTGGAATAAGATCTGCTCATAATCACTGATCGAAGAAGACGTCTCATCCGAGTCCATGATGCGATGGGTGCCTTATTCTGTCAGGCTTGTGAGAGTTGTAATTGTTCCCACCATGCAGAAGCACCAGATTTTAATTTAAACACTACCAATTTTACTCTTTTATGATCTGGTACATCCATATAATTAAAATATCTCTCTACTTCGGCTAGCCAATCGAGGAAATCTTCGATACGTAATAAACCGTTAAAACTAGGAAGTTCAGCCTTACCTCGATAGTCTCGTTCAGCATGATCTAGACGATCACCTCCATGGATTGGTCGTCGGTTAAAACCCTCATTAATGTCCTCGTCGCTGGAACTAGAATCATCTGGTGTAGCCCTACGGTTTGCCACTGGTAGTGCTCTACGATAATCGGGGTCACGTCGTACAGCAACCACGGGTGGTGGAGCGACCATAGGTGGTTGAGCACCGCCTAGGGCTCGGGGAGGAAGTAGCGCATCCGCCAGATGGTCGAGGGTTGCCTGCAGCCCTTGCATGGTCAATTGACTCTCCCGATGGAAAGCTTCCATTCTTTCCAAAAGTTAACGAATCCCTTTATCACCGTTTACAGGATTTTGATTCATACCTTCGTTGTTTGCCATCGGCCTGAGAAAAAATCTCGCTCTGATACCAAATTGATGCAGGGATGAACGTGATGAGGTCGATCGCCGTCTTCCTCAAGGATAACTACTCCGAATCCACGGAGCTTCTCTAGACTCCTCACAGAGACTTCTCGAATCCACGAGGAAAGAAAGCAAGAAGATAGAAATAAATTCTAATAAATTTAAAATTTATTGATGAATCCCCAAAAATGAGTTTATACTCCTTTAAATAAGGGAACCAAGCAACAGGAAAGAAATCAGACTCAAACTACAACTAAAACTTCTAGAATCCACAACTTACTATAAATAGTAAACTTACTATTTATAGACAGTCATGATGTCTACTAGTGCGCAAGGTTTTTGGCCAAAAATAGTAAGTGTCCTATTTGGCTTCCCCAAACCGTTCTCCTAATTATCCTAAGCACTTTTCATGTTGGACACAACTTTTAAAACCCAACGGATGAAGAGCTATAAGCAAACTAAAACTTACTATAAATAGTAAAAACGAAATTAAAGCGGGGAAACGACCGTCGATCAGGGGGTTTCTCACAAATCCAGGCTGCGCAACCCGGCATAGCAAGGTCGGTTGGCTAAAGTAGCTTGTTCTACCCCAAAATCATATATTGTACGTCGGATAATTCATTCTGGATTGCGAGATACGCCCGATTTAAGGTCTGATGGTTCGGATCACTTATGCTGTCGACCGTGCCTTTTTTGATCCATCTTGGCCATGAAATTATCCTCGTCCCGCTCTACATCATTGGGAGTTATCAATGGGTGGTCCAACCGGTTGGTTGGATGTGAGAATTTCTCATTTTAATATTGTCGGCTCTTTCTGATTTTATTTTTTTCCAAATTTTTATGTCGTTGGTTATCCCCATCGAAAGTGAGGCCAAGCACTTGAACGTTTGGGATTGAGTACACACGTGCCACGTGAGTAATAGATGTGTGAGTGTTTACGGACGATCATAGTCTGTGGAGTAACAATATTTCTTCCAGTCGTTGCACTCGTTAGCTCTTTCTCTCCAGAGGATTTTCCACAGAGTAGTGCGCTTCAGGTGAACAGAATGTTAGTGGATGGCCATGGTTGAAAATCACACAGAAGGGACGTTTCTATCCATAAGAATCGGGGGATCAAGCTGACGGTGAAGATGAAAATGATTAACGGTCAGAACGCAACAAGATAAACTGGAATATAGGTCAATCTGTTCGTTGTGGAATTCAATTGGAGTCCATCTACCAGTAAGACCCACCGTAGAGATGGTCTAGATCTACTGCATCACTTACCACTTGTCAGTTCATAGGCGACGAACGACCTTTCCTGATCCAGCATGCTGGATCAAAGCCCTAAACCTAGGGAACGTTAATCACATTCACATGCCACTTTGCATCATTGTCAGTCGCACCCTGACTTGATCTGCTCTGACTGACGTAAGACAGGTGACGAAAGGTGAGTGGCATCTTTCTTTTTTGCTGCTTTCAAACAGGAAGTTTGAATCACTCAGGATCGTTCTGATTGTGGGCCCTACGGTAGACCGGTTATGGTCCAAAACTGACACGCATCTTTATCCGTGCTACCGCTTTCCCGTACATTTTCTACTTTGAATATTGACTTTTGATAAGGAGCATCCGATAGGTGGGAGTGGTTCTCGTACATTGGGATTGATGTATTTTAAATTATTTTTAAATAATTTAGTGTTTTAAAATATCTATCAGGACGGGTTATGGCTGGGTCATATCAGATGTATCCTTTTACTTAAATTGGGCAAGTTGTATCCTTTCAATTTTTATTTTGAAAATTTATATCTTTTGAAGCTTAAGAGTCACATCAATTGAATTTAAACCTAATAATTATAACTCTTTGTAAAAGAATACCTCTACATTCTTTATAGTGTCTTTACAAAGTTTATAAATAGACTTTTAATTTTAAATTTTGAAATGGATTAAAAAATCTAATTTTCTCTTAAAAATGTGTTTAAGTATTTTTTAGTTCGAATTAAGACTATAAGTGATTCGAGCCCAGTGAGTGCATTGTTGGAACGAGTCATAGTCGTTGTATCCTGAATGTCGATTACTCTGAAAACCTATTGTACTTGGGACATTGTCCGAAAGGAGCAAATTCGATTTCAAACCGATTGACTCACGTCACGCCTCAACTTATATAAATTGATAAATTTTTTATTTTCTTATTTTAATTTATTTAAATAGTTTTTCAAACTCCATATCTTAATAGGGACATTAACGGTTGTGTTTGATGGACATAAATTACTGGACGCGTATTGACTAGGAAAGCCTTAGTAGGAAACTTTATGCGATGAATGGCTAGGTGGGGCCACCATTATGTTTGTGAGAAATCCGCTCGGTTCATTTGTTCTTTCAAATTGTGTTAGAACATGGGCTCGAAAATAAAATAGATTGAAGACTCGAGTGGGCTACATGACAGGAAACATTGGGAATTGAATGTCCATCAGTAAAACATTTGTGGGGCTAGAGAAGCTTTGGATCATGGTTTGTGTTTTCATTTCATTCCATAGGAATGATCCTGCGAACCGTGTGGATTGCATATGAACATCAATGTGGATTGCAAGGAGATCTCAACCGTAGGCATTTTCCTAACTACTTTTTTCTTATGTGCAGCCCATTTGAATTTTGTATTAGCCTCGTGTCCTAACTTGATCGAGCAAAATATATGGATAGATGGGATTTCTCACAAATATTATGGTGGGCTGATAGTGGATTATCTGAGACCCCGGGTCAATGAGGTGAGTGGGACCCATGATTGTGGGGTCACTATGATGTATGTGACTACATCCACACTGTCCATCCGTATTGAAAGCTCATTTTAGGGCATGATTCAAAAAGTGAAGCAGTTCCAAATCCTAGGAAACATGATGATTAACATTATAAAATTCTTGCGGCCAGATAAGCTTTGGATCAAGATGATATTTATGTTGTCTTTTCGTCAAGATGTTTGTAACCTTATCAACAGGTTGGATGGCAAATAAACTCAAAATCAGCTTTCAAAATGGTTGGATGGGGTGAATTTAAGGCACATATCACTGTGAGCCCCCACAATCAGGGTCTCACCTAATTTGTTCCCATGTAGGTACTTCCTCATGGCCCAGTGGTAGATTGGACTGGTGCGAGTGTTAGTAAAATAAGAAACATAAAACAAGAGAGACATGAGGTATGAAGGTCCTATATGGTGTCTGTAGGAAATCTACCCCATCCATCAGTTTCACATGCTAACAATAGAATAAGATGGGTTTTCTATGGTGCGATCCCCTCACTTTGGGCCCCACATGACTTCTCCTTATAACAACTTCCAATTGTCATGTTTTGAATGTGTTTCAATTTTTGATTTCCTGCCATGAACTTGCAAACCTTATCAGATGGAGTGAATTGCTCATGGACATCACGATGGCCCCACATAACTTCTGCTTATAGGAGCTTCCAATTGATAGGGGCACAAGCAATTTGTGTCTGTGATAGATGGATGTGGATTGCCTGCAACAGCCGGCTGGGTTTCTGCAGCAATAAGCTTTGTAGGGCCCATCTTAATGTATTTCTTATACCGATGTCGTCCATCTGTTGGGCCAACCCTAAATTGAGGCAAGTGAAGTCCCAAGTCACCACACAAGATAGTGGGGGTAATGACGCCTATCATTGAAACCTTTCTAGGGCCTACCATGATGTTTATTTGTCATCTAACTTGTTCATGAGACCACTCAATCCTTCTAACATGGATGAAGGGAAAACACAAATATTTGTTGTATTAGATGTATTATATCTAATCTGATACAGAGTTTGTTGATGTCATCAACTGTCTGTTTGATGTCACCTTCGATGACATTGAACAATGCTTGATCCATCGAATGTATTCGATATTTCTTCTGTTGGTCGCTGGACATATTGGTGTCAATTTTCGATGATAGTGAAGGACGTTTGATGACATTGAAGACATGTTCAATGACATCGAAGCTAGGTCGAGTTATCGAGAATTTCTGCAAAATCCATGTTTAGTCACTGGACTTTTTTAGTGTCTCTTCAATGACATCGAAGGTTTACACAAATTCGTTTGCGGAAACGCAGATTCTGCGATTTTTTTTTTTTTCTATTTCGGTTCCACTTGTTTCTAAAGCTATAAATAGAGGTGGATACGGGACTAGGAGGTATGGGAAGGGAATTCTAAGGCATTATAGGGTTTTTGAAAGGATTCTAAGATTTCAAGGGGTGGAGAAAGGTAAGGTTTGATGATTGCTCAAGCTAAGTAAGTCCTTTATCTTTGTAATTTGTGTTTTCATAGTGAAATTTTTTATCGCTTTGTGCCGTGTTTTTTTTTTCCCGTTAGGATTTTTCACGTTAAATCTCTATAGTTTTTGTGATTACTTGACACTCTTAGATTACTAACTTAGATCCATTTCTGTGTGATTCCAAAGCACAAATCCCAACAATTGGTATCAGAGAAATCCTTGGGGCATAGATCTAAATCTGCAAGAATATCATCAAAGGGAAATGCCAAGTTTAATATTGAGAAGTACTTAGGCAAAAATAATTTTGAATTATGAAAGATTAAAATGATTAGTCTATTAACCAAGCAAGGCGAATCTAAGGCTTTTGAGGAGAAGAAACCGACTATGAAGGATGGATAATGAGAGACTCTTGATAGTAATGCTTTAGCCTCTATCCATTTGTGTCTCACGGATGAGGTTCTCTATAATGTCATGGGGAAAAAATTGCATTTAAGTTATGGGCGAAGTTAGAAGATGTCTATGTGAAAAAATTCTATGAAAATTGCCTACACTTGAAGGTACAATGATATATCTTTAGGATGACAGAGGTTGGAGATCTGTAGGCTCACATCAGCAACTTTAATAAATTGGTGTGCAAATTGCTAGATATAGAGGAAGTGATCAAAGATGAGGAACATACATGTATGTTGCTGAATTCTCTTTCGGCACTATATGAGTCATTCAAGGTCATGAAATGCACCATAAGTAAAACCTTGAGTGTCAATGCCGTTATCTTAGCCCTTCAAGGGAAGGCTATGAGAAAGGTTAATGGCAACATCGGAACATTTTTCGATCGACTAATTACGAGGGGTAGAAATTTTAAACAAGGTACAAGATCTTCAAGTTCTAGATCCAAATCTAAGGGCAATGACAAAGGTAAGTTAACATGCTGGAACTGTGGGATGGAAGGACACAAATCCTAAATCTAAGAGAGAAGAATCCGAGGTTTCATAGAGGGAGGCCAACGCAGCCACGTCAGATGGAACCAGTGAATGTGGTGGTGATGTCTTGTCTATGTCTACGATCAGTCGCCCATACGATGATTATGAGTGAATTTCAGACATAAGTATATCCTTTCACATGACTCCTCATTGGAGTTGGTTTTCTGATTATAGAGAGTGTGATAGTTGACAGGTGTTTATGGGCAATGATAATGCCTGCAATGTTGTGGTTGGTATAGTGCGCATTAAGATGTTTGATGGGACAAAGCGTACCCTTACTGAGGTAAGGCACATTCTCAACATGAAGAAAAATCTGATCTCTCTGGGTGTACTTAAGGCAAAAGGATGCAATTTTATTAGACTTGATGATGCCCTTAAAGTATCTAAGAGGGCACGGGTAATTATGAAAGCGCAACGACTCAGTAATCTTTACAGGTTGATTGAGAGCACTTCAACAGGTGGAGTTACAGTGGCAATAACGGATTTCACATCTGCACGTGTGTGGCATGCTAGGCATAACCACATGAGCGGGCAGTGCATGAAGGCTGAGATGCGTGAACAGAGATATAGAGTAGGTGGAACAACCACCTGTAAGAGGAATCACACAACATAATCGCAGGATATTAGCGAGGTACACGGACGACTCCTATATTGCATATGCTCTCGTTACAGATGATGAAGATCCGTCTACTATTCAGATGGCTCTAAATGAGCCTGGTGCTGAGAAGTGAAAGGTGACTATAGACGATGTGATGAACTCGTTATACCAGATCAACACATGGGAGTTGGTGGAGCTTCCAGTGTGCTGAATAACGGTTGGATGCAGGTGGATGTTCAAGAGGATATAACATAAATACAGAGCGAGGCTGGTAGCAAAAGGGTTATGCTCAGAGAGAAGGGATCGAATTTTCAGAGATATTCACGCCAACGGTATAACGGATGTCTATCAGATTCGTATTGGCGCTGGTTGCCCAATACGATTTCGAGTGAAAGGATAGATGATGAGACTGTACTTCTGCATGAGAAATCGGAAGCGTTGTTCGTCATGAAGCAACCAGAGTGGTTCGAAGTTTAAAGGGGCTGATAAAAAAGTTTATAGGAGGTACGACGTGTCACCTAAGCAGTGGTATAAAATTTGATTCCTTCATAGTGAGTCAAGAATTGTATGTTGATGACATATAAATCGCCAATCATGTCATGTCTGGAATTAACGTACTACAGACTTGGTTAAGTAGGACATCCGAGATGAAGGATCGGTGGGATGCAAAAATGCTTCTTGGCATATATATTTATAGAGACAGGAAGAGGAGTAGGCTTTCGTAATCACAAGTAGAATACATTAAGTAGGTATGCGATGGACCAGACAAAGCCGGTGAGCGTTCTCTACGCAGCTCACTTCAAGTTTTCCTTACGACATGTCCCAAAACAGATGAGGAAAAACAGGATATGTCTCATGGGCCTTATTCGAATGCAGTTGACAGTCCATGCCATGGTCTGTATTAGACCAGTCTTTTCATAGGCAATTGGTGTTGTGAGCAAATATCCCAACAAGCAACATTGGGAGGCGGTGAGATGGTTCCTTCGATGCATTTCAGGTACAGAAGACTACGCCTTTTTTTTTAAAAGACATGAACAAAGGTGATTGGACATGTGAGTTCAGATCCAGCAGACATGCTCACCAAGATCGTTCTTTTAGAGAAGTTCAAGTTCTGTGCAACTTCTCTAGGCTTGGCGATGGTGTAAAAGAAGGATAAAGTGTGTACGAGAAATATTAATTGAAAACTATAATGGGATGTAGAGATAACAGAGGAGGACAAAGAGCTACACGGTTGAAGATTGAAGACATGGTGAAGATTGTTGTATTAAATGTCTTAAATCTAGTCTGATACAGAGTCTGTCGATGCCATCGACTGTCTGTTCGATGTCACCTTCGATGACATCGAATAATGCTCGATCCATCGAATGTATTCGAGATTTTTTCTGTTGCTCAATGAACATATTGATGTCAATTTTCAATGATAGGGAAGGGCATTTGATGACATCGAAGACATGTTCGATGACATCGAAGCCGGGTTGAGTAATCGAGAATTTCTACAAAATCCATGTTTAGTCACTGGACTCTTTTAGTGTCTCTTCGATGACATCGAAGGTGTTTCATTGACATCGAAGGTTTACACAGATTTGTTTCCAGAAATGCAGATTTTGTGACTTTTTTTTCCTATTCCGGTTCCACTTGTTTCTAAATCCATAAATAAAGGTGGATACGGGACTAGGAGATATGAGAAGGAAATTCTAAGGCATTCTAAGGTTTCTAAAAGGGTTATAGAGTTTCAAGGGGTGGAGAAAAGGTGAGGTTTGAGGATTGGTCAAGCCAGCTAAGTTTTCTTTCTTTGTAATTTGTGTTTTCATAGTGAAATTTTTCGTCGCTTTATGCAGTGATTTTTTCCCACAAGGGTTTTTCATGTTAAATCTTTGTGTTTCTTGTGATTACTTGATGCTCTTGGATTGCTATCCTAAATCCATCTCTGTGTGATTCTACAACACAAATCCCAACAATACTAGCTCAATTCAAATTTTTATGGCCTCAGGAAGTTTTAACAATGGGCATTCAATTCCAATTATTTTCTATAGTATGAACCACTCGAGCTTTGGATCTGCCTTTTTTTTTGTACATTTCTTAAAATAAGCTGGCAAAACATATGAACAACATGGATATACCACATATAGGCCCCATGGAGCTTAGTGTCACAAGAACACCCTCCGAAATGGCACCGCCAGAAATCCATTTTCATGCTAGATGGATGGTCACGATCCAGACATGCCCTGCGAGGAAACCATGGACGTTTACGGCGAACTTCACCGTGGATGTTACTAAGCCATAAAAATTGGCCACTTCATGTATTAGGTGAGCCACAAATGTACAAAGAAAAGGACGGCTTCTAACAGCCTACATTTGATGTGGATGTGTTACTAACCTAATGAATAAGCCTGACTAACCTCTAGGATATGACAAATGCACCATGTGAACCTCCTAACGTATGTCTCAATTCTCAACGCATGTGCCACGTTGGAATATATTATGTGTTACGATTATTTTGTTATAAAATATCTTGAAATTTTATGGTATATAATGGGGTTTAAATTTCAAAGTGGGGCAGGCTTCTATGATAGTCTTAAACAATTTAAAAAATGGTAGTGACTTATCCACCTCACATGTGGTGTTGTTGTGGGCCTGATTGTGGATGTAGTATCTCTAAAATTGTTGTGATAAAAATGGATGGTTAAGAGTAAAATAGTGAGTAGAGCAATACAAGAGTTGAGCTAGCTCAATTAGTTCGCTCGACTTGACTCGGAAAGGCTCAACTCACCTCAACTCAAAATTGGAATCAAACTAAGTCAAGCTGGTTTTTGGAACTTAAAAAAAAAATTAAGAGCTGAGTTTAAGCTTGCCTGAGCTTGACTTGACTCTGCTCAAACCCTGACTCAAATCGAATTGGCTCGGTGACTCGATTATTTTTATCTTGATGTTGCTCGTCGAGTGTTTGATGAAATGTCTCAATGAAGTGTTGTTTTTTGAATTGTCCTCATATTAGGGTATTCTTAAAATGGGTATTCGATGGAAGATTGAAGAAACAAATCTCCACAAAAAACTTTACATTGTAGGAATATTGTCCTTGTATCTTGATCTTGATGTTGCTCGCTGAGTGTTTGATAAAATGCTTGCAAATCGTTCTTAATGATTTGCATTTGAGGTGTGGGAGATTGAAGATGAAATATGTGTTTGAGAAAATGCCGCACATGCTCGAACTCGGCTTGAGCTTATGACCGAACCGAGCCAAGGTGGCTAGTCAGGCTCAAAGACCGAGCTGAGCCAAATTCAAATTGGAGTTGGTTGCTACTCGAGCTAAGCCGAGCTATGCCAAGCTCGACTCGATTGGACTCGGGTATAACTCTAATAGTGAGTGGTCCAAAATCAAAGGGAATATCAAATCTATTAACTTCTCAGTGCAATTTTGATGTTTTGCTCTGTCCACAATCAGTTCAACAGTTTGGACAATCTTAGATTGCCATACAAATATGCCATGTGCATGGTTGAAAAGTCTCCCCATTTTAAGTAGTACAAAACTAGCATGCAAATGTAGCCCATTTCAAGTACAAGAAGCTAGTCTAACGTCCTTGTTTGGTTACCCCTTGAAACAGGTTCATCTCATTTTACATGGCAATAATTACATTTAAATATCGTAGCTTGTATAAATTAAGGTAAGTCTGATACATATCTATGCTGTATATAACTGTATCAACCTCTGGACATTTTTACCCCCATACTTATATTTCATATAAGTTAGTGACATTTGGAAATTTAAAGAAATGTGAAGACATACATTTCTAAGAAAAGTAGGGCAGCTTAAAAATGTAGTTGTTGACCATCTGACAATTCAGATTCACTTGTAAAAAAACTTCGATCAACTTAGAATCTATGTTGGATGTTTTCTCCGCCAGCTCATGCTAGTCTCTTTGCCAGGTATTTTGGCCGTGGCTTCGGGCGGTATTCACATTTGGCACATGCCCATTGTGACCGAGATTTTTGGAGATGATTCCGTACTTTAGTTCGGTGGAAGAACTACTGAATTGGCACCCAAATTGGACCGAACAAAATATTTGTCAGGATATTGTTCCCTCAAATCCATGGAGTAAGACAACGATTTCTCAATAAGATCAATTTTGTTGATTAAATGATGGACTCCCCTAAGTTCTCCGTAATAATTATGCTCCAACCCTTTAACTAATTTAATTCTTAATACATGATTATTCAAATCAAGTTTCTTTGTTATTGGGATAACCGGATAGGTAAATTCCTATGGATCCATCCCCCAAAGGAACTAGAGATGATAAATTTTCATCATCCGGCTCGAGTAAGAATCAAAGGAATAAAATGTATCCATATAAAATCTAGCTTCGGCAGATCATTTAGCTCCATTCATCTTCCACGCAAGAGCATTCGACCAGTAAGCTATTACGCGTTCTTTTAAAGGTGGCTACTTCTAGGCAAATCTCCCAGTTATATCTGCACGCCTCTACCTCTTTTATCATTGAATGGTCATTTAAGGGCCGTAGCTGGTGATTCGGGCTGTTTCCCTCTTGATGAGACCATCAAGTCCAGGGATAAATTATATTGATAATGACCCCTTAACCAATTTTTCCATTCATTCATTCCAAAATTTGGAAGTTTCTTAGACCTTGATTTGGCATCCAATATTCATGTCCCAAAATGCCTGCCAGCTTATGCCAGGAATGCCACCTCAAAAACTAAGTAGATCTAAAACTCAAGTACACGGCAATATTGGAAAAAGTAGGGGTGGGCGGTCCAGTATTGAAGAGTACTGTGTAGCCTCTTGACCTTCCTCTATCCATGCTTCTCCAGTTTGGATTACACCCTAATTCATTTTAAGTTACCACCGAACACGAACTCAGTACATTTTGTAGATCATTATTAATTACAGGACTCCTAGTTGCATCAGGGCACTTGGATAACCTAGTTGATTGGATTGGATTGTCCATTAGGATCACCACACATTTGGTTCCCATGCAAAATTAATATTCATTGAGCAATCCTGACCATCAGATCAATATCTTATTAAATGGATAGTCAAGATCACTTATATAAAAATTGGTCCATTCAATTTGTTGGTGCCGATCATGGATTGCTTATGGTTCCAAGGAATCACTTCTATCAAGCAACTTTAGCCATCCCATTCATAGCTTGGAAAACTAGGGGCAACAACAGATTCCAACTGTCAGATGATGAGATGTTTTTGGCAGCCCATGTAATATGCATTGGACATGACTGACAGCCCTGATCCAACCACGAGCACTGGACTGTTTCCCTGTTTTGATTTCTATGATCTTGTTTCACTTGGACCAGTCTTACATGCATTGTATGCATGCAGCTGACTGGTTTACAATCAAGATAGTAAAAAGAATAAGAGAGAGAGACATAATAATCAGGACCTCCAAATGCGGGCTAGGGAGAGAAAAATCACACCAAAAAATAAAACAAAAGATGCGGTGCGGTTAGATTTCTAGATTGAAACTTGGTGTAGAAGATTGGGCTATTTCATTCGAATTTCTACGGTAACGCTCGAAAATTTTCCATTTCATGACTTCCAACCACTATAAGACATGCAAAGGCTATATCATTCAAAGCCTTGCCGTGACATTTGGAAACTTCACCTAATAAGACAATGTTCTGTCTATTAAAGTTGGAATTTCTCTTAGGAGCTCAACTAGTGTAGGGGAGAGTCGATGTTGGAATTACCTCATCTGAGCTTTTGGGGTTATCAGCTGACGATTCAAAATAGGTTATTGGATGTAATCGGCTTTGAATTGACAACTGAAATCCCTGAGTCGGGTAAATTACAACATCTACTTCTCTTTATACTGTTTGAGTTCTTGCACAAGATCTCATCAATCTTAAAGTTTTCAAGACTGGAGACCTGTTTATAATGGAATGTAGTTTTGTGTTGTTGTTAGGAGAAAAGAGAAGAACTATAATGACTTGATTTTATTACAATGATAAATATGTAAGTAGCTCTCATGTTGTTTGCGAAGAGACTGGTCAAAACAAAAATCTTAAACTCAAACCCACAATATGAATTAGTTACATTGCTAGTTTACGTCTAGATAACAAGTTACAAAGCATCGCGGAAACCTTTCAAGGGCCAACCAGGATGTTTATTTACCATCAAACTTATTTATAAGGTCAAACAAACCTGGATGAATGGAAAACACAAATATCAATTTCTCTTGGTGGGCCTGCATGAGTTCAGGGGAGCATCTAGGAGAGCTGACACTTGGGTAGCTAAATTTGATGATGCCAACAAAGATGGTCAGGATCTAATGACAGTCAACACATCGGACCTGGTGGCCACCAGGAAGAAGCGATGGCTGGAGTAATCACATGAATACGCATACACATCTAAAGTACATTGTCAGTTTCAAGCTATCTCTTGCTCGAAGGAATTGGGGTTATCTTTTTATTTTTTCAGTTAAAATGTTATCTTCCTGAATTTTTATTTAGTTAGTGTGTGTGTGTGTGTGTGTAGAATGGGAAGTATTATTGGGGATCTTAATCGTGCAACTATAATAAAATGTTAGCAGTTTTCTTCTATTGTTCATCAGGTGAAATCACCTGTCTTTTCAGTTGCATTTGGGTGCTTTGTTTGGATTGAATTGTATTAATTAATTTATAAAAATTACTAAATTGTAATTACTTGAGCATTCGTATTGTTGGATCCTTTTATTTTACATTTAATATATGAATTTGTGTCATTTCTCAATATCCATGTTAGAAGAAGAAATTTTCAGAATTTAGATATTTTTTTAGGGCCATTTGGATGTGAGTAACGGGAGGTAAATGGGTGATCCAATTAGGAGTAAATGGAGGTCAATATCATTTGAGGTGTGAATTTGGATACGCAGAAATGCATGTAAATGAAATTAAATGGGAGTAAATGTGCATGTAAATGAATCCTCTCGATGAGAGATGATTTAAAAGTAATGGGGTTAAATGTCTTTTTGATCTCCATTGGGGAGTTGCATGTGTAAATAATGATGCCACTATGGACGTACATGTCGTGTAAACAAAGATGCCGCTATAGATGTACATGTCCACATGTCCACCACATATGTATCATGCTAACCATACTTTGAAGCAATTTAATGATCGACTACATCATTAAAATCACATCAAAAGAATGATCCAAACCATCTTAAGGATCTCTATATAAATGGACAGTTTAAAAATGTTGAGAATTCGTTACTTGTTTATGATCCTTACATTTGTGGCCTATCCGAGGCTCGGCTTTTCTTCATTTTTTGCTAAAGTATATACTTCAATGGGCTTATTACAATAATTTTATTAAGTATCACATATGTGTAAGTCATTTACTCTCAATTTATTTACCTCTAGTTCCGTTTCCCATTTACCTTCTTTTTATTAGTTCCCAAACAAGTCCTTAATTGCATTGCATTTAATTTGAATAAGCAAAAAAAACATAATTTTAGATATATAATTAAGATGTGTTTATTAAGTGTATGTTGGAATATGGTGATTCTAGATAATTTAAAATTAGTTTATCAGGTGTATAGGCAGAGATATAGCCCTTAAGTTCCAAATTCACCAAATTCAATTTTTTTTTTTTTTTTTTCACATCCAAACAAAATTCGACAGCAACTCATAGTCATAGAATTCCTACCGAAAACAACGGCTTTCAACCGCCGATTTCCTCCCCACCGACAACCTAATTTGACGTCTTTAGTGAGACCGACGAAAATAATTCGGTGCATTGATCAGCTGTATAGAACTGTTTGGACCAATCTTTGGACCACCGATACTAATCAGACGGTTTTGTGCTGTCAAATTTCATCTTCGACCTTGAGATATTCAAGGTCACCATCCATACTCTCATTGGACCTCTCTTTCAGACCACCGATAATAATCAGACGGTTTTGTGCTGTCAAATTTCATCTTGGACCTTGAAATATTCGAGGGTCGTTTTCGACACCCATGTCTATCAATTTTCAAATAATTCAACAGCAATGAGCCATTGAATTTAGGGTTTTTTCACGTAGTTTCAGATGGGATGAAGAGGTGTCCTGCAATGAGGTTGCAAAACTGATAAGATGGAGTGAATTGCTCATGGGCCTCACGATGGGCCCACATAACTTCTCCTTATAGGAACTTCCAGTTGGCATGTTTTGAATCCGTCTAATTTTTTCGTTTCTATCCTGCCACGATGAGCCCCACGTAACTTCTGCTCATAGGAACTTCCAGTTGGCAGGAGCCTGCCACTGGCACTTTGCGTCTGTGAACGATGGATGCGGATTGCCTGCGACAGCCGGCTGCAAGGGGACGCGGATTTCTTGGGAAAGCCTTTTGCAGGAAGTTCCTGCGCAAGGATGCTGGGTGGGGGCCACTGTAATGTATGTGAAAAATCTATTCCATTTATCTGTTTTGCGAGATCATTTTAGGATGTACAAAAAAAAATGAGGTGGATAAAAAACTCAAGTAGCTCACGCGAGAGGACACAGTGGGCATTCGGTGAACACCGTTGAAGCATTCTTATGGCCATAAAAGTTTAGTATCAGGCTATATTTTTGGTGTTTTCAGTTCATCTCATCGGGAATGACATTATAAACAGTTTGGATAGCATATAAACATCAAGGTGGAGCCCAGAAAGGTCTCAACGGTAGGAATTTTTTTCCCCAATTTTTGCTCTCGTGTGACCCATTTGAGTTTTGTATTCACCTCATTTTTCCTGGCACATTTTAAAAAGAGCTCGCAAAATGGATGGACGGAATGGATTTCTAACATACATTGCAGTGGACCCCGCCCAGCATCCCTGTGCAGGAACTTCCTGCGGAAGGCTTGCGCCGGAAATCCACTCCCGCTGCAAGGGGTTTATGCAGCAATAAGCTTTGTGGGGTCTACCGTAACGTATTTCTTATGACTATGGCCATCTGTTTGTTTGGCGGACTTTAAATTGAGGCAGATGAAGGCTCGAGTCACCTTGGCAGACATTGGGGTAATGATGCCAATCATTGAAACCTTTCTAGAGCCCACCATGATATTTATTATTAGTCATCCAACTGGTTCATAAAGCCACTTTATCTGACTGAATGAAAGGAAAACACACATATTAGCTGGATTCACAACTTCCCTGGCCTAAAGTAATTTTATTAGTGGGCGTTTAATACTTATTATTTCCTCTGCTGTGAATCACTAGGGGTGTATATCAAGTCGAACCAAGTTGAACTGGCCTCAGCTTGACTTGGCTCGAACGCTGGCCAACCTCAGCTCGAACACGGCTCGGCTCGGTTTGGTCTGGTCAACAACTCGGGCCAGCTCGAACCGAGTTCCTTATTAAGGCATTTCCACAAACACCTAAACTGCAACTTCACAATCCCACTGTTTGTAAAACAGAAGCAATTGTCTTATATGTGTTTGATAATATTATAATTTAAATAATAAAAAAAAGTATTTGTTTAATGTACATACCTTGCTTGCAACCGGCCAAACCTTCCTTGCCCCCAACCACATTTGGTTGAGTCATTTTATCAAACAGTTGGTGAGCAGCATCAATGGCAAAGTAACTGAGTCACCAAACTGGTTCAATTCGAGCTGGATTGGATCTGAGTCGAGTCGAGCTGGGGCTGCTTGAACTATTGAACATTTACCCGTGTGGGAAATAAAAGATGTAACTATTGAACATTTCACAGTTCAGATTTAATATGCAAAAAGCTTGAGTCTACACTTTATTATAAAATTAATATAAAATTCACACGGGATATCTATTTTTCCATCTGCTAGGACGTCATCTTAAAAATTAAACTGACGTAAAACTCGAGTGTTTCACATTGTTGGAAAAAGAAGTGACAGGTGGTCCACTATTGAATGAGTATTATGTAATCTCTTTCTCTCTCTCTCCATATGTCTGTAACTTGTGTTAGACCATAATTGCTGGTGAAGAAATGAGATGAACCTATTTTTTTGTTAACACAAAATAGGAACTCAGTATATTTTTCAGATCATTATTAGTTATAGGGCTCTTATTTGCATCAAGGCACTTGGATAACCCAGTTGATTGGACTAGATTGTCCATTAGGGTCACCACACATTTCATTGGCTATCATGCAAACTTAATATCTTCCTAACCATCAGATCAATATCCTATAAAATGGATGGTCAAGATCACTTATATAAAAATTGGTCCAATCAATTTGTTGGTGCGGATCATGGATTTCTTAGAGCTCCAAAGAATAACTTTTGTTAAGCAACTTTAGCCATACCATCCATGGGTTGGAAAACTAGTGGTTATAAAGAATGCCTGCTCTCTGATGGATTTGATCATCTAACCAGCATGTTTTGGCAGCCCAGGGATTGTGTATTGGACATGACTAGCAGTCTAGATCAATTATTGGGACCGTCCAAGTGGCCTGATGCAACTAGGAGCACTGGACGTACCGTTTCCCTGTTTTGATTCCTATGATCTTGCTTCAATTAGACCAAGCTTGCATGCATTGAATGTACCCAGCTGACTAGTTTACAATCAAGGTAGAAAAAAGACAACGGCCCAGGAGTTTCAACACCGGTTCAAGGGTTCGAGTACCTATAGGTGGCGAAAATCCACTACGGCGTGCGTGTGTGGGGTGTGTGCGTGTGCAAAAAAAAAAAAAAAGACCAGGAGAGGCAGAATAATCAGGACTTCCAAACGTGGATTATGGACACAGAAATTACGTGGAAAAAATAAAATAAACGACGCAGTATGGATGAATTTCTAGATACAAACGTGGTAGGTGGATTAGGGAGACAGAAATTACGTGGAAAAAATAAAATAAACGACGCAGTATGGATGAATTTCAAGATACAAACGTGGTGTTGAAAATGACCCATTTCATTCGAATTTCCACGAAAATGCTGAATTTTTTTTTATTTCACGACTTCTAATGACTATAAGACATGTAAAACCAATATCATTAAAAAAAGATGGTCATAGAAAATAAGGACAAATTAAAGATGTATTGGCCATCTGAGAATAGCCTAAGAAATGTATTCGGGGCTAAATTGATATTCCAAATTGACCAATTTGAAAGGCATGGATGGGTAGATATGATGTAGAGCAGGTCGCAAACAGTTTCATGGCCAAGATGGATCAGAAAAGGCCCAGTTGACGACATAAGTGATCCGGACGGTTGGACCTTGGGCGTATCTCACAATTCAGAATGAGTTATCAGGTGTAAAATATATGATTTTAGGGTAGAACGAGCTACTTTAGCCATCTAACCCCATTATGTTAGGTTGCGCAAGCTGGATTTATGAAATACCCCCCAATCGACGGTCGTTTTCCTCTTTTAATTCCGTTTTTACTATAAATAGTAAGTTTTAGTTTGATTATAACTCTTCATCCGTCAAGCTTTAGGAGTTGCGTCCAACATGAAAAGAGCTTAGAATAAATAGGAGAATGATTTGGTGAAGCCAAATAAGACACATACTATTTTTGGCTGAAAACCTTGTGCATTAGTAGACATCACGGTTGTGTATGTAAGGCTCGTATCCTAGTCCGTACTATTCCGTCAAATCCTGAGATCCTTCCCGACGAATTCCGACGACCCGCAACCCATAATCAACGTTTGCGCATGACCCTAAGTCGTATCCTGTAAATCTGAGTCGGCTTAATGCGAGATTTGTACCATTGCAACCGTACCATCACTGCGGTTTCAACGCCGCATCTTGCATACTGATTCGATACCCAAGCCAGGAGATGTGGGCCCACATTCCGTTCAAAAAAATACCACGTGTTTACAATCATAAGAGAATCTCTACAACACGTCCTATCAATCAATCAATCAATCACCTCATGTCAAGTACAAGAGCAACTCATGCTTTCTTTCTCAACAAGTCAAGCAATTTATCCCAAAAGTCAACAAGTCTCTCACCTTATCCATCACTCACCTCACATCCATCACCCATCACTCTCTCTCCTTCCAACCCTTTCTCTCTCATTTCTCAAACACAAAAAAATTCCAAGCAAAAAGTGAACGTCCAAGCATTTTTAAGGAGAGCAAGAGTGAGTTGTGTGGCCCACTTTTCACCCTAAAATCCTTCATCGTAGTCCTTCATCTCTCATCATCTTCCATCAAAGAGAAGCATAAGAAGATCGACGTTCTATCGGACTAAGAAGATCAAACGGTGGGTACTTCTATAGGCCTAGTTTCATGTTTTTATAATGGGCTAAGTGAGGCCTACAAATTGATGGTATGGATCTCACTTTGTACTCTTGATGTGGCTGATGGCCCACCTTGATTATCATGATCATTTCATGATGGGGCCATTCTCCATGAACCCTATCATGATGTTTACTTTCTAGTTTGAAAAAGGTCATCTAGACCTTCCATTTTGGTGGAGAAGGAATCTCCACCATTGATTTTGATTTGGTGGGCCCATATGTATTGAGAATCACTTGATGTATGATTGGATGCATGGAAAGGGAGGGCTCATAGTGGCGGAGCCCTCCATCATCACATCTCTCTCTCTCTCTCTCTCTCTCTCTCTCTCTCTCTCTCTCCTTTATTTTGTGACTCATTTATTGAGTGTATGTGATATATAAGCTATCCATCAAATGGACCCCATGGCCGTTCAAACCATGTGGCCCCTACCTTGGGACGATGGGAAAATACAAATATTAGATTTATCCAAATCAGGTGGGCCACGTCCATGTGGGACTTGCTTTGACGAATTGTATATTCACGCCGTCCGTCCAGCATCCATGGACACTGGATGTGGGTTCACAACAGCAACAAAAAAAAAGAAGAAGAGATTTTTAAGGCTTTTGGGTAGGCCACCCATGCAGGCCCCACCTTGATGCATTGATCCAATCCAAGCCACCCATCTCGTTCCTCAGATCATTTCAGGCATTGAGCTGAAAAATGAAGCCAATCTGACTATCTGGCGGGCCATAGCATAAAAAACAGTGTTTTTACTATTGAAATCTACCCTGATGTTTCTGTACCCTAAAATACCTTGAATATTGGGCTTAATGGGTTTGTCTTGAGTCATGGAATCCATCGGATAGGTCGGATTCCCCTGATGCGGGCCCCACCTATGAAAAATCACAGAAAAATATTTTTTTTTAAAAAATAAAATAAAATAAAAATAAGCAGCAGGTGCTGTTGCAACGTCCAAAGGATGCGCAACAGCGTCCTGCTACGCTGGACGTGAAAGGGGGCTGGGACGTGGATCCTATCCATGGGCCCCACCATGATAAGTGTTGATCATCAACACCGTGCATTTATTGGGTTCCCTTTGGGACAGTGGGCCCCCCAAAAATTGGCCGTATACATATCTCTAGTGGTCCACGTCATAGGAAATAATGGGATTGAACGGTTGCCATTGAAACTCTTTTGGGTGCCACAGAATTTTTGGTTCATTGTGAAATTTATTTTTCCTTTTCATTCAGGTCTGTGTGACCTTATCAATAGATTGGATGTTAGATAAACATTATGGTGGGCTCCACGTGGGACCCACCAGATGTAGGTATTTTATATCTAAATCGTTCATGTGCTGGGGGCGCACAGCCGTTGCTGTGATTGACGTCAACAACTTCTGTGGCCCCATCTCATGGGGAATGGGTTATATCAAATCGTATGTCCAGTAGGGGATGTGGACCCCACCCACAGATGTATGTGTTTTTACACACCGTCCCTTAGAAAGCGATCTAGACCATCCATCATTTGGACGGTGGATGTGGGGCACCACCGTGATGTACGTTACATCCATGTTGTCCATCTAGTTTGACAGCATGGGACCCACTTGCCATATGCTTTTCATCCAGGCCGTCCGTCCATTAGACGTCCAGCGTGCCTGGATGAGGAATAACACAAATAGCAGTTTTATTCAGAACCTTGGTGGGCCACCATGTGGACCCACCTTGTTGCATGTATTATATCCCCACCGTCCAATTGGGATGGTTAGGGCTTGCCATGATGAAATGTTTTGTCTACACTATCCAAGGTGCGGGACGATGCTGTGTATTGACCTTGATGTATGTTTCATCCACGCCGTCCATGAGACCCACCATGATGCATGTGTTGCATTCAAATCATCCAACCATTTTGAAAACTCATTCTATGGCATGAGCTAAAGAATGAGTCAGATCTAAAGTTCAAGTGGACCCCACCATTTAAAATAGTGGACAGTGACCTCCACCATTCAAACTTCTTAGGAGACATAACAATTTCCACTCAAGCTTATATTTTTGTTTTCAATTCATTTATCACTATGTAACTTATGAATAGGTTGGATTTCAAATACATCACGGCGGGCCACATCGTGATGTGACTAACCATTTGATCAAGTGGACTACACTGTAAAAAATAGTGGGATTTGAATGTCTATCATTGAAACCCATTTGGGTCATAGAAGTTCTAGATCAATAGGGGATTTGTTTTCCCGCTTAATCCAGGTCTTTATGATCCCTTATGATTAGATTGGTTGGCAAATAAACTTTATAGTGGGCCCTATGGTTTATTTAACCGTGAAAGTTATTATCTCCGTTGCTATTTGTGGTATGGTCCAAATGATCCTTCAATATGACTCTTTGGGTATGTATGAGGCCCATCTTGATGTATTTGTGGTCCGTCTGTTGAGGCCCACCTTGATATGTATATGAGGCCCATATGATTAGGCCCATCTTGATGTAGTTATTGGCCATCCGTCGAGGCCCACCTTGATATATATGAGGCCCATGTGATACGACCCATCTTGATATATATGAGGCCCATGGGCTAAGGCCCAATGAGATGTATACAAACTCCATTACAATGTGTGATTCCACGTGATGAATATAATGATGTGTATGGCGAGTTATGCCTTGGGAGCAATGATAGTTTGACGTCCACATTGTAAGAATGATGTTGGTTAAATGTTTGTATTATGACTCTCCCTATGGCTCATTGATAGGCCCATACTTGTTGTTTGTAGGCCATCTAGGCCCATCTCCATTGTGAGATGGTTCATCACCTTATAACATCTTGGTATAATTTCATGACTTATTTCCATATGCATCATATGTATGCCTGTTATGAGTAGTGATTGATCATAGCGTGTGCTATTAGGCAGACCATTTACGGGATTCCTTATAAGATGGAGTGCCCCACATTATCGCGTGGTACGTGCAGGATTGCTACATGACTGATGGTGTAACTCATGCATCTCGCGTATGTGTGACATTATCATTGTATGCCTTATCGACATCAGGGCCGTGGCCTCCACAGGCATGTCATGGATGGCTAGATGAGATACCGAAAATATTTGGTTTGAGCATTTGGACATTTAAGATGTCCGTGAGTGAAAGTTCCTAAACCTTTGAGGCCAGGAGACACCCTAACGTCTAGACCGAGTGGATACATGAGCGTCCAAGTGCCGAATACCAGTAGGTCATGTTTCTCACTGTGTCGTGGTCAGTTGGGAGGGGGTGTGGCCTTATCCGCCTGAGTGAGGGAGGTATAAGCTAGGCTGAGTATGACCAGCTCGTAAATAAGTCCACTATCGATGAGCTGGCTAGGTATTGGTAGACTGCTGGCTAGGCGGATAGTGAGGTCTCTTTCACTCGCTGGGCTTTGCGGCTAGGGAGGCGGTAGTCAGTGTGGAGTATAATAGACCCCGATGATTTTTCAGAGAGGAACTGTACTGATATGTGGACTTGATATGAGGACTGATATGATATTATGATACCCCGTCACTGTTGCACATGTGGGCGGGCGTACGTGGGCGGGCGTAATGTAGGCGGGGTTAAGGCCTAGGTGAGCTATCACACTGGGCGAGCTACCAGTGGTTGGCAAGCTACTGTGCTGGCAGGCTACTGAGCAGGAATTGCATACTCATTCATTCATCCATTCACTATCCACTTGAGCTGGTGGTGTGCAACTATTTGTTACGTGTACATTCGCATGGCCAAGATTTCGGTTAGCTGCGTGACTAACCTGAGATCAGGAGTTTATCACATTGTGTTTGATTATCCAAATTTAGGTATGAGACTAGTTTGGATAGAATTCCCTTATGATGGACCCCATAGCCTGCGATATTTCGTACTATCATCCCGACTCCACTCTAGCTTAGTCATTTCATTCGCATCGCATATTGCATTTCATCTAAGACATGTGACATTTTGGATTGCTACGTTTCTGCACTTATATGGCTTAGACGGACTTGGCAGGATCTGCATATTGCATTGTATCCGTAGTATATGATATTTAGCTCATTATGATTTGCATTGCATACTCTGCTATTATATGAGTCATGGACTTACCAGTATATTTTCGCTTACTTTGATATCGTATGATTTATGATCTTGCCTATATTTTTGATATTGTATGTTTATGACATTATATTGGATACTTGGCACGTGCATTGCACACACTTACACCACCTTCTAAGCTTTCTACAAGCTTATGCACAATAGATGCGTGTAGGTGGTGTTAGGTTGTAGCAGCATTGAGATTGGAGCATGCAGCTGTCTTCTGGAGATTTGATTTTGACATATGTATTTTCCTTTCAGCATTGTATTCAAACGTTTATATTAGTGGATATGTGATGATGATGTTGCTTTTATGATTTGGGTATACTTGTGGTTATGCTACTTATGAGACAAATGTACATTGAAAAATCCTCCTTGTAGGATCCCGAGATCGGAACTTGACATATGAGTGCTGGGAGACGAGAATGGGGTACTACGGAGGCTGTTGACATCGGATTCAGCAATCGAGAATTTTATGAGCCTGATTTCTGGGTTTGGAGCGTGACAGTGTATAAATAGTAAGTTAATTATTTATAGTAAGTTGCGAATTCTAGGAGTTTTAGTTATAGTTTGCTTCTGATTTCTCTCCCTTTACTTGATATCCCCTTTAAAGGGTTGTGAACTCTTTTAATTCATTCATTAATCAATTTCGAATTTTATAGAATTTATTTTCTATTTTGCTTTCTTTCTCGTGGATTTGAGAAGCCCCTGTGAGGACTACAGATAAGTTCCGTGGATTCGGAACAGTTATCCTCTTGAGAGAGATGGTGCTCGACTTCATTACATTCATCCCTGCATCAATTGGTATCAGAGTGAGGATTCCCCTTGGGCTAATGGAAAACAACGAATGTATGAGCTAAAATCTTGTAAATGGTGATCTAGGGATTCGTGATATTGCTGAAAGAACGGAATCTTTTCACCGGGAGAATCAGTTGACCATTTAAGGGATGTAGGCAACCCTCGACCGTTTTGCGAATGCGCTACTTCCACCCTGATCCTTAGGCGGCACCACCTATGGTTGCTCCATCGCTCGTGGTTGCTATACGACACAACCTTGATTTCCGTAGAGCACTACAGTGGCAAACGTAGGGCTATACCAGATGATTCAAGTTCTAGTGACGAGAACCTTAATGAAGGTTTTTCCTAATGACCAATCTATTAAGGCAATCATCTAAATTGTGCTGAAAGAGACTATCGAGGTAAGGGTGAACTTTCTAGTTTTAATGGTTTATTATGCATAAAACATTTCCTCGATTGACTAGCCGAAGTAGAGAAATATTTTGATTATATGGACGTGTTAGATCATAAAAAGGTAAAATTGATAGCGTTTAAATTAAAATCTGGTGATTCTGCATGGTAGGAGCAATTACAACTCTTACGAGCCCGCCAGAACAAGGCGCCTATCTCATCATGGCCACGGATGAGATGTCTTCTTCGATCACGATTTCTTCCCTCTGAGCAGATATTATTCCAGCAATACCAGAATTGTCGATAAGGAAATCAAACCATCACAGATTACACTAAAGAATTCTAGTGGTTAGCAACACGAAACAATCTGTCAGAATCTGAGTTACAGAAGGTGGCACGATTTATAGGAGAGTTACGATCGACAATTTAGGATTGGGTTCAGATGCACCCAGTCGGGACCATGGATGAAGCGGTTCAATTAGCAGGTAGGGCAGAAACGTAACTTGCAAGAGTTTTGAATTCACCTTATCCTTCAACTCGATCCCCCATAATGGGTCCTGTACAGGATCCAATGCTGACACGAGGAAAAGAACTAGTAGAAAAATGTCCTCAACCTCCTACAACCGCAAATCGTGATATGAGGAGTGACTTATCTAGGCTTCAATATATAGCACCCACAACAGAGGCCCCAAGTAGAATTCCAAATCCTTACGTTTAGCCAAGGTCGAATAATTATTACTGCCACGGCCAACCGGGCTATTTATCAAACATCTGTCTTTAATGTCCCACAGTATACTTGACCATAAATGAAGGGGGCATTGAATGTGAGGCAATAGAAGAAAATCTTGACTTTGATGAACATGAACAAGCCACTGAGGAAATAGCAGATGGTGATCTCACGGACTTTCAACGTTGCGGACCTGACTAAGTATCATGAATCAGAGTATGATGAAAACTTGAGGACGAGTTATTTTAAAGTAGAGGGGATTGATGTAGAGTGGGTCGCAGACAGTTTCATGATCAAGATGGATCAGAAAAGGCCCGGTCGACGATAGAAGTGATCCGGACCGTCGGACCTTAGATCAGACGTATCTCACAATCTGGAATGAGTTATTGGGTGTAAAATATATGATTTTGGGGGTCGAAGGAGCTACTTTAGCTAACCAACCCTGCTACAATGGGTTGCGCAAACCAGATTTATGAAATACCCCCAGATCGACGGTTGTTTCCCTATTTTAATTCCATTTTTACTATAAATAGTCAGGCTTAGTTTGATTATAACTCTTCATCTGTTGGGCTTTAGTAGTTGCGCCCAACGTGAAAAGAGCTTAGAATAATTAGGAGAACAGTTTGGTGAAGCCAAATAGGACACTTACTATTTTTGGCCGAAAACCTTGCACACTAGTAGTAAGTTTACTATTTATAGTAAGTTGCAAATTCTAGGAGTTTTAGTTGTAGTTTACTTCCAATTTCTCTCCCATTGATTAGTATCCCTATTTAAAGGGTTATGAACTCCTTTATTTCATTCATTAATTAATTTTAATTTTTATAAAATTTATTTTTCATTTTGCTTGCTTTCTTTCTCGTGGATTCAAGAAGCCTCTGTGAGGAGTCTAGAGAAGTTCCGTAGATTTAGAACAGTTATCCTCTTGAGGGAGATGGTGCTCAACCTAATCACGTTCATCCCTGCGTCAAGATACAAAGCCGAATATATATAAGTCATGTCAAGTGGCACAACTAGCTACTATGTGAGTGGAAATAATCTAATTACCCCTATGATCCTAGGGTTAAGATGGCTTAGATCATTAGAAGACAATCTTAATGGACAATGGATATTTTATACGCAATATTCCTCTCTCCTTTTTATAAAGGGAGTTGTCTCAATCTTCGTTCTTATTTGAACTTAAATTCAAATTTTGAGCATGTGCCCTTTTAAAAGAAATCAATGATAAGGGGTAATTCAAATGCCTATAAAATTCTTAAGGTGTAAATGGATTACAGATAATCTGATAACAGAGGCTATTTGGATGTAAGTATTTTTCTATAAAGACTTTACTGGTGGTAATGGATTATAGGTAAAGTCATGTTTTAGATAAAAGTCATGTTTCGTATTACACGTAAATTTTTTACTACTAAAAATACATTATACATGTTATAACACAATGATTAATATATACTCATGATATATGGAGCCCATAGTAATTCATATGGTACATCCAATCTATTTATCATGTATTTTCCTTTATGTTCTCGTGTGGCGCCCCTAAAAAACATAGCTCATCCATTGTCAAATGGACCACACGATGGAAGGATGAGACATTTCACCATTAAAAATTTATAGATTGCATTTAGCGCCAATTATGATAGGTGGAAGGCATTCAATCCGTTTAGTGTGTGCATGCTTTAATGCTGTCTTAGGGTCCTAAGAGCCCGTTTAATTTTTCAAATTCAGTGTAAATGGCTTGTAAATAGTCAATTATTACAATTTCACCTATTTGAAAATACGAGGGTAATTTTACTTCGAAAAAGGGTCCAAAATAACTAGCATAAATTTGTGGGCCCCGCTGTCATGTATACAACATATCCGTGTCGTCCATCCATTTCACTTGAACATTTTGAGGCATGAGCCAAAAAATGAGGCAAATCTAACATTCAAGTTGCCCACACCAAAGTAAATAGTGGCCCAAAGAATTTTTTACTGGTGAGTGTTTGATTACATTTTTACTGTGGTGTGGTCCACTTGAACTTTGAATCTACCTCATTTTTTGGCTCATCCCCTACATTCAGTTAGAATGACGGATGGACGGTGTGGATAATCCACATACATCATAGTGGGCCCCACATATACTTCGCAACATCCTTAGTTTTAACATTAGAAAAAGTACGAGTCAAATCAACCATAAGAAAGGTTGCGAGAAATAATTAGTCCATTTCCAATGTATTTACCTTTACTCTAAACAATCTAACATGCTTTTAAAAAATAAAAATAAAATCATGTCCTCATGTGATTTGTAGATTTTAGAAGGTTCATTGCCCAAGCTTTATCATAAAAATTCTACTTTATTCATTATAAACACTCTACAGGCTACCCAAACACACAATCTCTATTACCCGTAAATTGTTTATCACTTAAAAACTGAATAGAATATTATATAAACTGATTATACCTGAAACTCTTTTAGGGTGTAACGTGTTTATAACTAAAAAGAATTACATGCATCCAAGCCCAAATGACTCCTAAGTACGCTTGCTCTAGCATGGTTTGGCTCATCTAAGCCAACTTGGACTTGACCGAACCCAATCTGATTTGAGACCGTAGGTTACCCCTAACTTGGGCCAATCATAACTATAAGACCAGACTAATATGTCTAACCTGCCGAGTCTCAAATTCATGCACTTGAATACATGGTTTGAAAATCCAAACACTAAAGCCAACTAAAAAACCCCGCAAATCATACTTCTTGATGGGAACCAAGATCTGACAGGACTCCTTTGTATATCCGAATCCAATCGAATCCGGATCCCGTAGATAACCTAGTTCATGATGGAAACTACGACCTGACACGACCTCTTTGGATATCCGAATCCCATCGGATCGACCTGGATCCAGTACCTCATGTATGATACCCATGTCAGAACCCAACAACAATCGATCGAAGCAGTGTGACCTGGCTGCGACTTAGAACCATCCATGTGGGTGTGATCCTGACTGTACGTAGGGTCCAACTCGATGTTGTATATCCAGGCTGTTCATAAGTTTTGCCAGCTTATATAGGGCGTGGTCTAAAAAATGAAGCAGGTAGAAATTTCAGGTGGAGCAGACCACACCAAACAGTATTATTAATAATTAAAAAACTTTTATAGGCTACAAAATTTTTGGATCAAGTTGATATTTGTTTTTTTTTCCCTTTAATCCTGGTTTGTGTGACTTTTTCAACTGTTTAGATGATTAATAAACATTGCAATGGACCATAGGAAGTTTTTAATGGTTGGTGGCGCTCAACAACCACTCTTTAGTGTGGTGTGGTCCACCTGAAATTTGTATTGACTTCATTTTTTGCACCCACATCACACTCGGTTGCACCAAATATTATTACATTATATTGTGGTGCAACTCAACCTAGCTACTCCAAGCAATTAGGCCCAGTTCCAACGTAATCTGCTGACCAAGAACCCAGCTCAATGGAGTTTAAGTTGGGCCTGGCCAAGCTATCCTGTTGGAACTTTACGTATGTTCAAGTGCATGCTAGCCCACCTATTTGACCTTTTCAATCTTATTGGTAATCCTTCAATTTAAGCTTTGTTTGAAGTCTCTTTCATAATGGCTCTTGCTTTATCCAATTAATTCTTTCTTCGTGAACTTGTAAAGATTTCATGATTTGATTAATGGTCATAGAATCCAAGTCTTTTGATTCTTTGTTAATATATAACAACATATATATTTAAACTTTGGATCTAAATACTTAAAATTTTCTCCACCACTCGAATTTCATCTAAAATTTTACTATTTTTTTCATAATTGATTACTATATAGCCAGTCCTCTTGACAAATAATTTAAAATTAATTTCGAATCTTTCACGTGTAAAGCTTCAAACTCACCCTTAGGAATTTAGAGATGCACTTTCTTGGCCTTTTCAATTCTTTTATATGAGTTTTTATAAGATACTCCATACTTTGAGGTGGTGGCATACACAATTCTCTCAAAAGTAGCTTCTTTTATTTCTTGATAAATGAGGAAGAGAGACTTGATAAATGAATTGCTATCTTTGACTCATCTCTGTGTACTTCCACAGTCCAAACATATGACTCCAAAAAATTAACTTTCTTAGGGAAGGCTTTGGAAAAAGATGGTCATAGAAAATATAAGGAGAAATAAAAGATGTATTTACCATCTGATTTGTACAATTCTTATATAATAGTATAAGAAATATATTCTGGACTTAATTATACTTGAAATCGACCAATTTGAAAGGCATGGATAGGTCGATCGGCCCATAGGATGTGACGGTATATACATGGTCTTAAGGATTTTCTACAAGGCGGAAGATGTACGGGTCATGTCAAGTGGTGCGCCTAGATACCATGTGAGTGGAAAGAATTTAGTTACTCCTGTAATCCTACAGTTAAGATGGCTCTTAGATATGATCATCAGTTTAGATCTTTAGAAGGCATCTTTAATGGGTAATTGATATTTTATAGGTATTCCCCTTTCTTTTTATAAAGGGAGTCCTTGTAATGCACTTTCTTATTTGAACTAACGTTCAAAATTTGAACCTTTAGAGAACGAATCGGGATCCTTGCTCAAAACAAATGAGAAATTTCTGCTTTCTTGCATGGTGATTGGTCTACATCATTACTGACGTTGTCAACACTGCTGCAATAAATGTAATGTTTGATGATGTGGCCCCATCAAATTACAATAAACAGGAATTTTTTGTTTGTGGCAAGCAGAGTGACGCAGGGATGAACGTGATGAGGTCGATCACCGTCTTCCTCAAGGATAACTACTCCGAATCCACGGAGCTTCTCTGGACTCCTCACAGAGACTTCTCGAATCCACGAGGAAAGAAAGCAGGAAAATAGAAATAAATTTTAATAAATTCGAAATTGATTGATGAATCATTGATTATTCTCTAATGTTTCTCCTTACACCATTAATATAGAAAAAAAAAAAAAACTAAAATTCGTAATTACCAAAAATAGCAAAATTCTAACTCTAACACAAATCCTAATTCTAATAAAACTCTTCTAAGGCCTAATTTCTAAAAATAAAAATTACAAATAAACTTTCTCTAGAAGAGTCCTAGTATAACTAAAAGTTATTTCTAAAAGGAAAGAAAATCTAAAACTCTAAAAATATTTAAAAAATCGGAATTACTAAAAATAGTAATTTTTTTCTAAAAGTTCATTTTTGAGCTGAAAGTGCGCTTTTTCTGACGAAACGGACAGATGCGACCCACGTTGTGGGTCGGTTTACCTCGGATGGCCCGTTTCAGTAAAGATTGATAGGTTGTACGCCTCATAACAATACCCGGATCAAAAGTTATGGTCAATTCATGGTCCATCTCCTTGTGGCTCATCCATGCTGGGAATATCTCTGTGACACGTTCTACATCAGACCCCTCCACTTGAAAAAAACTCGTCCTCGAGTTACACAAGAGACTTGGCACATGAGTCTGAGATAACTTCTGACGCCGATGCTCATTATCGTTTTTTTCGTACTTGACATTAAGATCTTGAGCTGACACAATACATGTACTCATGCTTTCTTTGACTTGACTAATATTGATTAGTTTCTTCACATTTGACACAATACATCTACTCATACTTTTCTTGATTTGACTAATATTGGTCAGTCCCTTCACATCCGTCTTTAAGATCTCATATTTTTTCTGATAATGTGGACAATTAGGCGGACTTGCTCCTGAGACGGGATCAACGTGATTTTGTATATCTTGTATGAGAGGTAATTTATTGGAGGGTTCATCGAGTACAATCTCCTTGAACTCCTGCAACATCGGCTTCAAATTTTTTGAGATATTCATAGGTTCCATATATTCTTTCTTTTCAATTAATGGATATATATCTCTTGTTTCCTTATATTGTTTAACAAAATCCTGTTCAGTTGTGAGAGACTGTTCCTCAACTTTAGAAGTCTTGGGTTGGTTCTCCCTTCCCATAGGGGCAAGGATAATCTTTTTGCCATCTTTAATAAAGAAGATAAATAAGTTATCCCGATCCCTATGTGTAGCATTAATATTATTTTGCCAAGGTTGACCAAGTAACATGTGACAAGCTTCCATGTCGACCACGTCACACATTACTTCATCCTTATAATATTTACCAATGAAAAAAGATATACGACATTATTCAGTTACCTCTGTTTTGTTGATCTCCTTGATACATCCAATCGTGTATGGAGACGGGTGTCTTTCTGTTTTCAATTGTAGCTTCTCCACCATTATTTTTGACACAAAATTCTTATCGCTGCTTATATCGATGATCACATTGCAGACTTTTTTATATGCAGTGCACCTTGTTCGAAAGATGTTGTCTCTCTCTAATTCTATCTTTACCTTTGGCATGTATAACGGCTTCCTCATAATCGAAGTGGTGGCCTGTGATGAACCATCATCTTATGGTGCCTTGCAAAAATTGAGATTGTGTCGTACAGTGGGCATAAGTGGTTGAGCATCACTTCGAGTTCGGGGCGGAATTAGCGCATCCGCAATACGGTTGAGGGTTACCTGCAGCCCTTGCATAGTCAACTGACTCTCCCGGTGGAAAGCTTCCATTCTTTCCAAAAGATAACGAATCCCTAGATCACCGTCCACAGGATTTTGATTCATACCTTCGTTGTTTGCCATCGACACGAGGAAAAACCTCGCTCTGATACCAAATTGACGCAGGGATGAACGTGATGAGGTCGATCACCGTCTTCCTTAAGGATAACTACTCCGAATCCACGGAGCTTCTCTGGACTCCTCACAGAGACTTCTCGAATCCACGAGGAAAGAAAGCAGGAAAATAGAAATAAATTCTAATAAATTTGAAATTGATTGATGAATCATTGATTATTGTCTAATGTGTCTCCTTACACCATTAATATAGAAAAAAAAAAATTAAAATTCGTAATTACCAAAAATAGCAAAATTCTAACTCTAACACAAATCCTAATTCTAATAAAACTCTTCTAAGGCCTAATTTCTAAAAATAAAAATTACAAATAAACTTTCTCTAGAAGAGTCCTAGTATAACTAAAAGTTATTTCTAAAAGGAAAGAAAATCTAAAACTCTAAAAATATTTAAAAAATTACTAAAAATAGTAATTTTTTTCTAAAAGTTCGTTTTTGAGCTGAAAGTGCGCTTTTTCTGACGAAACGGACAGATGCGACCCACGATGTGGGTCGGTTTACCTCGGATGGCCCGTTTCAGTAAAGATTGATAGGTTGTACGCCTCGTAACAATACCCGGATCAAAAGTTATGGTCAATTCATGGTCCATCTCCTTGTGGCTTATCCATGCTGGGAATATCTCTGTGACACGTTCTACATCACGGAGGATCTATATACAAAATAGGAATGCTAAGGGCACTCGCTAGATCATAGTTTTTAGAGTTCTGACGAGTTTTTTGTGACCCAGATCATCCGAGTCGACTCAGACTTAGTCGGGCTCAATCTGATTGGACACAATGGGTCACTCCTAACTTGGACCAGTCATAACTCAGAGACCAGACTAATAGCTAGGTCCAAGCTGCCTAGTCTTTAATCCATGCGCTTGAGTACATGGTTTGAAAATCTGACAACTCAAGCCAACCCAAAAACCCCGCAAATCCTAGTTTAGGAAGGGACACCTTCCTGTTGGAACTTTATGTATGATCAAGTACAGGCCGGCCCACTGAGTCAATGGTTCCCTTAGGCCTCAGCGCAAATCCAGCCCAAAGCATGCAGGTCAAGTCCAAACGGCCTAGTCGTTTCACTCTAATATGCATCAAAGATCTTCTATTTGATCAAGCAGGTATGTTGGAAGAAACAAATAATCATCATCAACGTATCCAAATATTATAAGAGATTGGACTCTAAACAGGATTAAATTCTCTTCAAATATGATAAACTACACCCAAGTACTATTCAATGCTTCGAGCCACTTACTAATGTTCGAACTTCAAAGTAGAGAGATAAGTGGGAGAACAAAGAAATATCTTGAATAATTTAGCTGAACAACATCAAAAATACCTAATGGAATTAATTACAGTGATTCCAATTGCAATTTTAAGATCTATGACCACCCGGCCACATAGTCAAAGAACATAAACAAGTGCCAGTGATGATGGGTACAGCGCGTAAGCTGCTACAGATGTCCAAAGTGGGAATTTGGTCCGGAAACTGGTGAAGAGGCCCACTACGATGCAAACGATGAGGCTGATCAACACTTTGGCCGAGAACGTCCATGTCAATCCCCGTGTGTAGACAAGGGCCAAGAAGACAGCCAGGCTGTACATGTCTTGTTTATAATATCAAGATCCTTTTAAAAAAAAAAAGAAAAAAAAAGAAGAAGACAGCCAGGCAAAGAGTATTCTTCATTGTCACTGCACCATAGATCTGCAGCATCAACTCCAAAGGTTAGGGACATGTTTGGAACTGCAGGTAGATTGGATTGAAAACATCGATGGTGTCGTTTCAAGCCCAACTCGAAAATTTATGGCAATTTAGCCAAACACTCTAAAGACCAATTGGGACACTAACCTCAGAGAATGTTAGGGAAGATGATCTTTGTGTCTTCCGGCTAGCAAAACTGATTGCTGAGACAGCCTCGCTGGTGTTGCTAACCAGTGGCAACAAGAGGAATGCAATGATGAAAGAAGGTATGCTTGTGGCAGTGGAAAAATCGTCGACCGCATGTACGAGTGGTTCTGCAAATGCTGCAGCAATAACAGTCCCCAGCAGCAATAGTAACACCGCTCTGAAACAAATCCATCCTGAATTATCGACGGACTCTACAACCTCATCACTTTGATCAACCAGCTTATCATGCTCTTCCTTCGTTATCTGCATTCACATCTCCAACATCTCAGGTTGGTCTCTCAGCTTGTGCCAGTGAGGCCCATCATTGGGTGATCCAGACTGTGATCTGATGGGCCCCACTGTTGATGGACTACTCCCAGCAGATCAGCAGTCTGGAAGGCTCAATCATGGGCCACGCCTATTATGTGGAATTCATGACATTAACAAACTTAGAATGTGAAAATCATGTAAGAAGTTTCGCATCCGAGTCTGTGAATTAGGGACGGCCCGCTGAGCCTCATTAAGCCATTTTGATATTCCTTTAAGGAACTCATCCTCACTGAGATGCCCATCACCCGATACATCAAATTCGTCCATTATTTTCTTCACAGCATCGTCCATGTCCAAATCGATCACTTCAAGTTGGATTCCAATGATCAGTGCCCTTAATTCCGAAGCCGATAAAAGTCCATTTGAGTCCTGATCTATTCCATGAAATATTCTGTAATTCAATGCAGGAAAGATTGGTCAGATTTACCAGCGACCCAACTCCAAGCCCGTCCCAGCCAGCTGGTTGCAGTATCAGACTCTGGCTGCTAAGCTGGGCTAGTCCCAGTACTGTCCAAATACTCATCCAATAGTGTTCCATAAGTTCTGCTGGAGAGGTTGAAACTGGTATATGTTGTTCTTCTTGGATCATTCTCAGTCAATATGTTCAACTTGGTTAGAATCATAGTTGGAAAACCCGAAAAATAGAATTGATGTTCGAACGGATCAAAGACCTGACCCAACTAGACTTGATTTTAAAAAATTAGAATTAAAAATACTATGTAAGCAAATTGGAGTAAAGAATAGTTAAAACCATGTATTATCAATTTAAAATAAAAGAACCATCATGAAATTATTGGTTGTTACTCTGGTCAGGAGTGTCTCTTCATATGGAGAAGGTTGTGAGTTCGTTTCCCAGCACTTTCATTAGGGCCCTGATTTTTGAACTGTTTGGGCTTGGCCCATTGATAAGAGCATGACAAGACTTACTTCCTTAAGACAGAAAAGTCAGGTTGACCGTCTTCTGTGTGGAGCTTGTCAAGCCCATCACTTTGGAAATGTCTTAAAATTCCTGATATTACATGGGTGTGCTTTACATATGCTAGTCTTCTCCTTTGAATCCATGGTTGAAAGACCTGCACCATATCCAATATGGAGATATGTCAGTATCAACGCATTTTCTGGTCCGTCCAAACCGTAGGTACGGTATCATTGTGGATGGACCATTGCTCAAAAGTCAGAATGATTAGACGATCTCAACCATCCGATTTTGTCCGTTTGATCGGTAGATGCGCTATTGGAATTGACCCACCACAGTAATACCCATAAATTGGATGGTCCAGATTGGTCCTGATGTGTGCCACCTGGTGGACAAGTGTAGCACAGCCCAATAGGATACCTGATAGAGGCAGTATGAAAGTATTAAGATAACAGAAGCAATGAGAGAAATCAAGATGGCAGTGCCGCTTTCATAAGGCATGTTGAAAACGTTTGGTAGCTGGATGATGATAAAGGGAAGCACACATAGGACCATTATCTTCGCAGCATGGCTTGTCCACACATCAGTAGTGACCCCACACCCTGCAAAGATGGATGGTTGTGAGATGGTCAGAGGAACTTGATTGTGCATAGGAATAGGATTCCTCCCACAATCAAAGCCATGGATGGTGTGAGATGTTTGGTACACAGTCATTTGCATTGATAAGAAATCACGATTAATAGAATAACCATAAGAATAAATGACAATTACGGTGAGTAACAGACCAGTTAATCTAGATGGTTTTCTTTCCAGAGGTTCAGTTGAAGTTGAAGGCTCAGATTGGCCGACAATGATGCAAGTGCCCCACAGTAACGTCAGGAGGACGACGGTCGACCCAGCAAGCAAGCCCATCCCAATCAAGACCTGATGCTGAGCAGCTTCTTTACTTCCTGAAAGTCCAGACACTGGAAAAACATGTACAAACTAGATTAGATGAAATTCTTTAGGGCCTGTTGGTAGTGTTGGAGTTGCAACACAAAACCCATTTCCCAACAGTTGCATGTGACTGTTCATCTTCCAATGCACAGCAACACTTCCAGTGGAGCTGTTTTGGAAGATGAAATGCTCTGTGTATTTTCTAGAAATATTAAATATTGAAAGCTCCTAGTAAGGGTGTAATAGTCATTTCACAGTTGATGCAAATGCCCATAAAAGGGCACTTGTGTATCCTGTTGATGTAAGCAAGTGTGAAGTTTGCGGCAACAGTAAAACAGTCTTATCTTCTTTTTTTTTTTTCTTTAAAGAACAAGGTAATATTTAGGTCTCTTCTCTCTTTTAAAGAATCAGCTTTTTTATTTTTTTCTAAGTTGTATTAAAGCTTTGTACAGTCAATATATTTCTGTTCTTTTGAAGCAAAACAAATCTGGCTGGTACAGCCAACAAACTGGTATCAGAGCATTTTTTTCTTTTAAGAAGAAGCTGCTAGCAAGTCTTTTTCAGCAACAAAAAAAAAAAAGAAAAAAAAAAAGCAAAAAAAGAAGATTTTAGCAGTTTTTTTGACTAAGAAAAAAAATCTGTTTAAAAAGAAAAAAAAATCAGTATTCTATTTGATCCCTCTCTCCCTTCCTTTTTCAAATAATAATAATAATAATAATCAGCCATTCCTTCTTTAAAAAATATAAAAATATGGCAAGCACAATTTAGCCGTAGGTTCTTAAGTTGTCAAATGACGACTATAAAAATTGGTTCATCCAAATGAAGGCATTGTTCGGGTCGCAAGAACTATCGGAGATCATCACCGATGGGTATGTAAAACCTACTATGGAGGAAGAAGCCGCTTTCACCAATGAAGAAAAAATCATGTTAAAACATCAAAGGAAGGGAGGCAACAAGGCTTTGTTCATCCTCTATCAAGGGTTGGATCAATCAACCTTTGAGAAGATTGCCGAAGTAACATCAAGTAAGCAAGCTTGAGATATCCTTAGCACCATCTTCAAAGGTGTTGATTGAGTGAAGCTGGTTCGCCTATAATCTCTTAGAGCCGAGTTCGAAACGGTACACATGAAGAAAGGTGAAAGTATCTCTAACTACTTCTCACATCTACTTGTTATTATTAACAATTTAAAAAGAAATGGTGAAAAAGTTGAAGACGTATGTGTCATGAAAAAGGCACCGTGATCTCTCATAACCAAATTTAAGCACGTGTCTGTGGCGATCAAAGAATTAAAGGACTCGGAAAAACTGTCCATTGAAGAGTTGATGAGATCATTACAAATGCATGAGTAACGAATGCAAAACGATGCTTAAACATGTCTTAGAGTCTAAGTTGACTTTAAATGAACAAAGAGGCGGCCATAAACATCGTGAGAGCCATGACACTAATAATCGTACAAGAGGAAGATGGCGTGGTTATAATCCAAGCAATTCACAAAATCAATAAAAATTTACCAATTTTTATGGTAGAGGAAATGGTAGAGGCTGATCTGCATGCAGTTACGAAAATATGAGAAATATTCAATGCTAGAATTGCATCAAATTCAGCCATTATGCCTCGGATTGTTGGAGCAAGCTGGTGGATCATGATGAATGATCCAACTATGCTGAAGCATCGAGTCATGACCATGAAGACTCCATAGTGCTCCTTGCACAAGAGAATATTGGTTGTGATCGACCAGATGTATGATATCTTGACACATATGCAAGTAATCACATGTGCGGGAACAAAAGCTTATTTGAGGAACTCACAGAAAGAGTTCATGGTGATGTGACATTTGGTGACTCGTCAAAGACGTTGGTGAAAGGTAAAGGCAAAATCAAGATCTTTCAAAAGAATGATGTTTCAAACTACATCTTCAATGTGTATTACGTGCCCAACATGAAAAGTAATATATTGAGTCTCGGACAACTCCTCAAAAAAGGGTATGTCATACACATGGAGAATTCTTCTCTTTCCATAAGAGATATGCATGGACGTTTGATTGCGAAAGTCCAGATGGCGAAGAATCGTATGTTTTCGCTTCATATAAACACAATACTCAAGAAGCATTTTTATGGAAAAGTAAAGAATGATTCTTGGATGTGGCATTTTTTGCTTTGGCCATCTAAATTTCAGTAGTTTGAAACTTCTGTTGTCATCAAGCATGGTACAGGGCTTGCCTACTATTAAAGCTCTAGAACAAGTATGTGAGGCATGCATACTTGGGAAACAACAAGTATCTTCAATGTGTATTACGTGCCCATCAACTCTAGAACAAGTATGTGAGCCAATCTCTCTTGGAAGTAATAAATATTTTATTACCTTCATTGACGATTTCAGTAGAAAATTATGGGTATATGTAATGAAAGAGAAGTCTGTTGCTTTTACTATTTTTTAAAATTTTAAGGCTCTTGTTAAAAAAGAAAGTGGTCTTAAAATCAAAACCTTTAGATCTGACAGAGGTTGGGAGTACACTTCAAATGTTTTTCGAGAATATTGAGGGAACATGACATTAAGCAACAACACATTGTAGCGTACACGCTACAACAAAATAGAATTAGGGAACAGAAGAACCGCACCATCCTTGACATGACGAGAACCATGCTAAAGGAGAAAAGTCTGTCAAAAAATTTCTAGGCAGAGGCAGTTGCATGTACCACCTATCTGCTCAATAGGTGTTCGACCAAGAGTGTCAGGTTCATGACACCACAAGAGGCATGAAGCGGCTACAAGCCGAGCGTGACGCACCTTAAGATCTTTGGGCGTGTCGCCTACGCTCAAGTTCCAGAAGCGAGAAGAAAAAAGCTTGATGATCGTGGCAAGAAGTGCATCTTCATCGGTTATAGTGAAGAATCGAAGGCGTACAAGCTCTACAACCCACTAACTAACAAGGTGGTGGTAAGAAGAGTGTGGTTTCTGCGAGGAAGAAGTCAAGAAGTGGAACCAGGATGATTTGGCTAAAGAAAATCAAGTCGAGGTTGAAGAATACGAAGAAGAGAGGCATGTGAATTAGGAGCAGACATCCACATCTCCCCCTTTGGAGCGCAGAAGTCTAGGAGTATGTTTCATCTTTCCTAGAAGTACTTCGTCAAATCAAAATTCAGTCAGCACATCTTCATCCACTTCTTCTTTACCCTTGGCTCTTATCAAAATGAGAAGCCTCAATGAGATCTATGCAGAAATAAAAGAAGTGAATTTGCTATATCTGTATGCGAACCATGAGCCTCTCACATTCGAGGAGGCTGTAAATGAAGAATGTTGGAGAAATGCTATGGATGAAGAAATTCATGCCATCGAGAAGAATCACATATGGGAGCTGATCTTACTCCCTAAAGGCCAGAGGACCATTGGTCTCAAATGGGTGTATAAAATCAAGTGAAATGCCGATGGTAAAATCGAACGAGATAAGATAAAACTCGTAGCAAAGGGCTACAAATAGAAATATGGGGTAGATTATGAAAAAGTTTTTGCCTCAGTTGCTCTCCTTAATACTACAAGGATGATTATCTCCCTTGCAGCTCATCATAGTTGGATGATCTACCAACTGGATGTGAAATCTGCATTCTTAAATAGAGTATTTGAAGAAGAAGTGTATGTTAACCCCGAAGGCTTTGTCATGCAAGGGGAGGAACACAAGGTGTATCGGCTGAAAAAAGGCCTGTATGGGTTGAAGCAAGCTCCTCGTGATTGGAATGCATAGATTGATGACTATTTTCAAGAGAATGGTTACGTTAAATTTCCATATGAGCATGTCGTGTATATAAAGAAGAATGCCCATTGCGATATGCTTATAGCTTGTTTATATGTTGATGATATTCTTTTCACAGGAAACAGCCAGGTGATGTTTGAAGAATTCAAGTAAGCTATGTTCAATGAGTTCGAGATGACTGACGGTCGATTGATATCCTTCTTCTTGGGCATTGAGGTGAAATAACGAGTCAGCGACATCTATATATCACAGAAGAAGTATGCAAAAGAACTTCTTGAGAAGTTTGGGATGGCTGACTATAAAGCCGTGAATACACCTGTTGCAACAAGTCAAAGCTCACAAAATATGGCAAATAAAGAAATGTTTACTCAACTTTATTCAAGAGCCTAATAGGAAGCCTAAGGTAACTTACAATTACTAGGCCAAATATAGTTTACAGTGCTGGGCTTGTAAGGCGGTATATGGAAGCGCTAAAAGATCAGTCACATTAGCTAGTTGCGAAAAGAATTTTGAGGTATATCAAAAGGACTATTGAATTCGGTCTCTTTTATCCATACGATGATGAGGCAATTCTGTATGAATACTTTGACAGTGATTGGGGTGGTGACCAAGACGAAAGAAAGAGTACCATAGGCTATGCTTTTTATGTTGGATCAACAACATTCACATGAAACTCAAAAAAGCAGAGTACGGTAGCGCTGTCCACATGTGAAGTCAAGTATGTAGCATCTTCGTCCACTATATGTAAGGCGATATTGCTAAGAAATATGCTGAAGGAGCTGAAACATTTGCAAAAAGAATGCACTGTCATATACGTGAACAACAAGTCAACAATTGAGCTTGCTAAAAATTCAGTGCAGCATGGGAGAAGCAAGAGCATTGATACAAGGTATCATTTCCTAAGAGATCAAGTGAAGTAAAAATCAGTGAAGCTAGATGTAACGCCCTGAAAATCGGGGGTCGAGCAAAGTTTAGCTTCTGAGTTCCAAAACATCACTTATGCAACATATTTAATGATGATTGTATGTTGTCTGTATGAGTGCATAAAACATGAATAAAATTAAACCAAATCAGCATGACATAATCCAGGGACAGTTGTCATATGCAAGCGGAAGACTGAAATGAATATATAAACCAGTACAGGTCCCCAAAGTATGTATGCGTTGCCAGGTCAATAAGTATAAGTATGGTTTCAAAATACAAAATGTCAAAAATGTGATAGTCCACTACAAGTATAACCCTGAAGCCCATTTGATCAGGACATGGCTCACATGATCCTGCCTGAATACTGCATATAGGAGAATGCCTCCTCATTATCCTTGAACTCCGGCTCTACCTTGTGGGTCGCATCATCATCTGCAACTAAGACAGAGTCTGGTTGGTGTTTAGACACCGTCCCAGAACGTGAGAGTGAGTGATCAACTCAGTGGAGCTATACAGCAAAGGTTAACATATCATCAATTCAGTCAAGCAGTAATGATAAAACAGTACAAAAAATAAGTCACAAGTACTCTGATTAATGCAAGAATGGGATGTAGTCATGATGTATGCCCTCACCTGCACTTCCTCTGCGATCTTTATCTCACGGTCGCGCATGTCAGTCACTTCCTCAGTGCTCTGCCCAACGTCAAATGACACATGCAATGCGGTGCATGAGCGTGATTACCAAGTTCTTATTAGTCCTTTTCATACAGCAGGATTAGGAAGCTAAAGTACCTCCCTTATATCAATTCTCAAACAATGATCCATTCTAAGGTCGTTAATCCTAATCAATTTCATACAATATTGCGGCTCTAGGTCGCTGCAAAGGGCTCATCACCTTATTAATGCAGGCCTAGTTATACTCTAGTTGCTGCAGAAAAGCTCGTTACCTCAGCGAAGACTCAGAGTACACTCGAGGTCACTACTAATGGCTCGTCACCAAGTCATAGGCCGACAGTTCGAATACAGTGTCCTATATCACCGAATTTGGCTCACGAGTCTGAGTTGCTCACTGGTCACTACGGGTGGGCTCGTCACACCGACGAAGGCCAACAGCTCGACTACGGTGTCCCATACTACCATGTCCGGCTCATGAGTCTCAGCAGATCGAGGTACCAAGGTTAAAAGGTTTAACTGGTGAGTTTGGTACCTTAGATTCAAACAGTAGCGTCCAAACATGGTGAACATACATTGTGCTAATTGGGTTACTTGACGAGCTCGACTAGCACGAGCGCACGTTGAGTTGATCGACATGAAGTGCATAAGCACTCCGTGTGGCCTAACCACTGTCAACATCCCAAGCACGGCTCGGATTCGTCGAACACGTCCTGTATGGCGAAAACAACCTCAACCACCAAATTAGGGCCTGTTATCGATTGCCTGGACTATAATATAGTCCCAACCATATGCAATTACAACAAGTAAGCATATGGGATGATCAAAATAATAATGAATAAATAAGTCAATTCCTACAATCATTTGAGCATACTATGGAATATAACTTAAACATGAATATACAGTACATGGAGGAAATCATACATAGTTAAACATGAATAAGCAGACACTATCATATATAGGACATGGAGGAAATCATACACATAATTAAGGTAGTTGAAAATCATATCTCAACTCCCTTATAAATTACCATTTACTAACTACTTACTTATTCAGACATTTTTACAAACACTTAGACTACACATTCCAACATGCATGACGTATGTTGGTGATATTGCATACTGGGGCAATTCCTTTCACCAAGGAGTTATCGCCAATGCAACAAGCATATATGCATGATAGATAATTATGTCAACCACGAATCCAAAATCCATACGTATTCAAGTATTTCAACAAATACATAGAATACACTATACTTGACATAGTTCATACAAATTCGTAAAGCGAAACAAACGTCATGTTTGGCATGTGAAATGACACCCATTTCAGTAATAAATCATTAAATGACATTGAAAGCCTTGAAAACCATAACTTAAACGTATATAGTCCGCACCTTACGCCGATAAATGCGTAATGGATTCGTTTTAGACGCTTAGTCTTTGTCAACGGTGGATTGACAACCTATAGTAAGAATTAGGTTAACTATTTCATCACTTACGCTATATGAAGCCCTAAAACAGATTAGGGTTAGGTTTTCTTACCCAAGTACAGAATCGAGATCGCCCGTATAGCGATACAAATGGACGGATTTGGCACGTAGAGCAGCAGGGAAGAATCCTAGGAATACTCCAACTCTCTCTCATACTCTCTCTTTCCTTCTCTTTCTTCTCTTCTCTCTCCTAGGGTTTTTAACAAACTCGTATGGCAAGAGAGAGAGGGTTTAAAGCCCTTATATAAGCCTAGAACTGATGGGAATGGCCACACGGCCATGGTATACTTAGGTTATAGCCAAATCGGGTCTGTTCCAATCCAACGGAGCATTTATGGAGGTTCCTTTGCTGAATGCGGTAGGACTTAAGCTCCCTGATATTGGATCCAGGTCAAGCTAAGTTTTCAATCTGATCGGCTTTACAGATCGCCTGTGGCGGACCCGTTTCAGTTCGACGGTCACCGGCATTCGATCCGGGCCACAAGTGCACTGACATGTGTGGGATATTTTTCCTGATCCGACGGTGTAATTGGGTTAGATTCTGACAGTCTGAGCCCTTATATTTGGCCCGCAAGCGACACGACTCAGATTTCTTAAATTCAGATTTAATTCTAAAAGTATTCACATTTCTCACACAGTTCGCTCCAGGCTCAAGTAAATCGTCATGGGATACCATCTGGACTTAATTTTTGAGGTGGTTGTCAAGTCCAACAAGACGGTCATATTCGTCTAATTTCGTCACTATCGGACTTTTGATGTGTGGTCCAGGTCTGATATGGAGTTTTCAAATACTCCTAAGAGCAACTGGGTTTAGAGATTGATCCTAGATTTTAGGGTAATATAGCGTTAACGATTTCACAAGTTTTGGGTCTTACAGATCATATTTAAAGTGATTAGTGCTAATTTTACAGGTAATCTAGTTTAGCACTAGTTACTTCTCATTTAATTTCTAAAGAATTTGGTCCTTAGTGATTTTTGCCTGAGGTGGTATTCGGGTTTCTGTACGAATTTTTTCGGGACGTTACAATCTACCCCCTTTAAAGAAAAATTTTATCCTTGAAATTAGTACCTTTTCGTACTCCTCGAGAATCTGAGGGTAGTTCTTTCTGACCTTGGCTTCTGTCTCCTAAGTGGCCTCTTCCTCACTGTGATGCGTCCACAGTACCTTCACAAGTGGGATAACCTTACTACGTAATACCTACTCCTTCCTGTCCAGGATACGCGTCGGTCGTAGTACATATGTAGCATCCTCACTCAACTGCATCTGCTCCTATCTGATAATGTGCGAAGGATCAGGAATGTATTTCTTTAACATGGATACATGAAATACGTTGTGCACGCCTACGAGTGATATGGGCAAAGCAAGGCGATATGCTACCGCTCTCACTTGGTCTAGTATCTGGAATAGGCCAATGAATTTTGGTGTGAGCTTCCCCTTCTTACCAAACTGAAGGACTCCCTTTATGGGGGAAACCTTCAGAAACACATGATCTCCAACCTCAAATTCTAACTGTCGCCGCCTCGTATCGGCGTAGCTCTTCTGTCTACTCTATGCTGTCAAAAGTCAACACCTGATAATGTCGATCTTCTCTAAGGTCGCCTAAACTAACTCTGGGCCAATCAGACTCTTCTCACCAACCTTTGCCCAGCAATGCGGTGCTCAACAGGGACACCCATATAAGGCCTCATAGGGAGTCATACCAATACTCACCTGGAAGCTATTGTTGTACGCGAACTCGGTATAAGGAAGGCAGTCATCCCAATTGTCATTGAAATCAAGTACACAGGCTCGTAACATGTATTCTAATACCTGATTTACCCGTTCTATCTGCCCGTCAGTCTATGGGTGGAACGCGGTACTGAACTTTAACTTCACACCCATTGCCTCCTGAATACGAGTCCATAAGATAGATATAAATCGCGTGTCTCGGTCTGACACAATCTCTAAGGGAACTCCATACAGATGCACAATCTCCTTGATATACAACCTGGCCAACTCATTTGCAAAGTTTAAAACTTTGATAGAGAGAAAATGAGCCGATTTCGTCAACTGGTGCGCGATCACCCAAATGGAGTCATGTCCCTTCCTCGTCTTTGATAGCCCAGAGATGAAATCCATATAAATAAAGTCCCACTTCCATTCAGCAATGAGCATGAGATGAAGCAGTCCAGGAGGTCGGCGATGCTTTGCCTTAACCTGCTGGCACGTGAGACAACGGGATACACACTCTGCTATGTGGACCTTTATGTTGTCTCACCAGTACGATCTCTTCATGTCGCGATACATCTTCGTGCTTTTAGGATGCATCGCAAGCTTCGAACTGTGGGTTGCCTCGAGAACTTCCCGTCTCAAGTCATGAACGTCTAGGATGCATAGGCGACCATGGTAACATAAGCCCCCATCCGCACCAACTCTCCACTCTGAGTCCTCGTCTGCACTAACCTGCTCTCTCATCTTTGCCAATAGCTCATCGTCTGCCTGAGCCGCGATAATCCTGTCATCAATGAGGGGCTATACTCGAATATGTACGATGCCCTCATACGCCTCCTCTACCGTGAGTTTCTGCTCAAAGTCTCGCACAAACTCTACATGTCCCACTCCGCTATCATCAGCGAAGCCGCAAACTCTATGGTCTTCTTGTGGCTCAACATGTTTGCCATCAGGTTCGCCTTGCCCGGATGGTAGGAAACCTCGAACTTGAAGTCCTTCAAGGTTTCCATCCGTCTCTGCTGCCTCATATTCAAGTCCCGCTGAGTGAATATGTATCTAAGGCTCTTATGGTCGCAAAAGAGCTCGAACTCCTCTCCGTAGTGGTAAATCTCTAGAGCTTCACTGAAAAGATGACGACTACCAACTTTAGGTCTCCTCATGTTTCCTCAACTTCCTCGAGGTGTAAGTAATCACTCTATCTTTCTGCATAAGGACACAACCTAGACCAATGCAAGACGCGTCGGTATATATAATATACTTGACCCCTTGCTTTGGCAAGACTTGCATAAGGTCGGACGTTAGCTTGTCCTTTAGCTCCTGAAAAGCTGCTTCCACCTTCTCATTCCAAGGAAACTTCAGATCCTTCCGTGTCAACTGAGATAGCGGTCTGGAAATCTTGGAGAAGTCCCGAATGAATCATTGATAGTAACCTGCCAGACCAAGAAAACTCCTCACCTCAGTAACTGAACCGGGCTGCTCCCAATCCTGAACCGCGGCTGCCTTAGTGAGGTCAACTGTTATCCCTTCCTTGGACACCATATGCCCCAATAACTTGACTTCTTCTTTCTAGAAGTCGCACTTCTTGTACTATGTGAACAACTGATTCTTCTTCAGAGTATCCAAGACTTCTCGCAGGTGCTCCTCGTGCTCTTCCTGACTCTTGGAGTATATCAGGATGTCATCAATAAACACGATGACGAATCGAAAAAGAAACGGCCTAAATACCCTGTTCATCAAGTCCATGAACATGGTCGGAGTGCTTGTGAGCCCAAACAACATCACCAGAAACTCGTAATGCCCGAAGCTGGTCCTGAATGCTGTCTTCTATACGTCCTCTTCCCTGACGCGCAACTGATGATATCTCGACTATAAGTCTATCTTCAAAAAGTACTATGCCCCTTTCAACTGATCAAACAGATTATCAATCCTGGGCAAGGGATACTTGTTCTTCACTGTCACCTGGTTCAGCCTGTGATAATCAATACACAATCGCAATGAATCGTCTTTCTTCTTCACGAACAACACAGGCGCTCCCCAAGGAGATACACTAGGTCGTATGAAATTGGTCTCTAACAAGTCATCAATCTGCTTCCTCAACTCCTCCATCTCACATGGAGGCATGCAATAAGTCGGTAATGAAATAGGTATTGCACCAGGCGTAAGATCAATGGTAAAATCGATCTCCCACCACGGAGGCAAACCAGGAATCGTCACGAACACCTCCTCATACTCCTGAACTATAAGCATGTCCACAAGCGTCGGACTAGTAATACTCTCCAATAGGGAAGCGTAACAAAGAACTCGAAAAGGACAACTAACCTGCACGGGGAATGTAAAGGCCGAACTCTCAGGCCCGTAAGCTGTCACTAAACGGGTCTCACAGTTAATCTCGGCGCTCACTTCCGTTAGCCAATCCATGCTAAGGATGACGTCGAAATGGTATATCATGGTGACAATCAGGTTGATGCATATCGTTCTAATCCCTAGATCTATTAAGCAGCCCTCACACATTTTGGTGGCATCTGTAAAAGTTCCTGGTGCTGCGATAACTCGTACTCCAATCATCTGAGTCATATTTAGCCCTAAGCGCTTGACTGCAGAACATGAAATCACCGAGACAGTGGACCCGTATCCACCAACAGAAATATAGGGGTACCTTCAATGTGGGCGGTGAGTTCGAAGGCTAAAGGTACCATAACTGTAGAGTCAGGCGCTTCCGCTATGAGTGCATGGACGCACGCTTGCTGAGATCGGTTGGGCTAAGGTGCCATAGGTCGCTGAGGCAGCTTAAATTGAGGAGCAGGTGTGCTGGTGCCGACCGTAGGGGTGGAGTGAAAATGGCCTGAGGCATTGGACGATTGATCCTCTGAGGCGACGAGAAACCAGTCCCTCATCCTGGTAAAACAATTTATCTCTATGTGGCCAGGCTTCTTGCAATAGGTACACCACACATCTAGTCGCCTCACCGGAGCAGGCGAAGCCATAAGCCTCAGCGGTGAATCTACGCGCGGCCTCTTACCGAAGAACGGTCTACTCGGAAGATCGGGTCGTGGCCTAAGAGCTATGGGCACGCTAGTGCGGGCCAATCTATCCCCGTCCTGCTCAGCTCGCAGAGACATGCCTATTAGCTCAGCATAGGTGGAAATGCTAGCACAACACATCTTCGACTAGATCTCGGGTCACAGTCCCTAAGAAAATCGGTGCATCCGCATCGACTAATCTGCTAGTATCAACGGAGCATACCAGCCCATCTCCATAAATCGGTTCTCGTATTTCATCACCGACATCCCTCCCTGACGGAGGCGAAGGAACTCACTCTCCTTCTCATGTCGGTAGGTGAGCTCTCATCCATGTCCTGAGCCTCCTCCTCTTCTTTCTGTTCCTCTGTTATCTCTTCTCTACTCTTTTCCTCGCTTTCATACTCCTCACTAGATATCTCATCCTCGCTCTCATCCAATCGGGCTTGCCGCTGCCGTGGCCAAATGTCCATCTGACTGAGAATAGTTTAGTTGATGTAATGGACCGACACCGACATTTTTGCCCCAAGTCTGTAGCTAAACTCACATGCAATCCTGCATATGAGTCGGCCGAATGGGAGTGAATCAGACACTCTAGTAGAGCATGCGGTAAGGACTATCTGTCACAAAACATACGTAGGCAAGCACAACTTCTCTCCCTGTCCCACTTGGTACAGGAAATCTATCATCAGGTGTATGCACTCGATGCAATTGCTCCACCTGGGGTAGACTTTGAATGTGAAAATGTCGTGAAGCAGGCGAAAGTCGTCTATCATATTAGACGCCAGTAGACTATTATTTGGCTGCCACTGAACCAGTCGGCCGCAAAGGAAAAGCGTGCGGAGATCCCTTTCACATGCACTCTTCAAATTCTTCTTGCTTGCATGGACCTCACCAAGCGGCATCTTCAGAAGCTGAGATATTAGCCCAGCATCAATTGTGGCCTCCCGATCTCTTCCCACTGGGATATTAAACTGCAAGGGCTCCAACATAGGCTCTCGAATGTGAGTGTAAAAGGCTCTGACGGTGCCCACATTTGTATGGTACTTGCCCTCAAATATCGGACCCCACCTGGCCTCCACAAGGCAATCCATCAACAGATGCTCCCCAAAGAGTTTCTCATCCACATGCGCTTCAAAAAGGACTCTGAGGCCCTCAAATCTTCCATGAGATAACTCTATAAGCAGCATTGATCGAAGGGAGCCTAGGGATCGAGGTCCCGCTTAATCCTTATCTCATATTTGATGCTTGAACTTGCGGCGGCACCCCTTGGTCTTCTCGAACGAGTGGGGCGACTAGGCCCGGCTTGGTCCACAGGAGCCCTCTTCTTCCCCATGAGGGAAAGAAATGTAGAAATGGAGAAGATGGTCGTAACAAGCTCAAATAAGACCATAATATGGGGGAAATAAGATGGGTTATTGGACTTGGAGGTATATGAGGCACAAATGAGAAGTTTATGCACTCAATCGAAGGAAAATGAGGAGGATATGAGGTGGGTTTTGAGGAAAACTGTGGAGGGGTGTATGCTTTGAAGAAAAATGAGGAAATGAGAGAATGAAGGGGAGATTTGAGAGAGAAACAAAAGATTTAAAGAAAAAGGGAAGCTTGGAGGGGTAGGAAATGAAGTGGGGCAGTCATGGAGGTGTTTTAAAACACTCTAATCCAAAACCGTGGCCCACACAGCGCCTTAGGGGCGTCGGCCCGCCTGGCCCGTTAAGCGGCGAGGCCCTCACTGGTCTCTGGACTCTCCAGTGAGGGGTCACTGATGGGGTGAGGTCCTCCCCCCCTTAGGTCCCAAAAGTTTGTGGGACCCACCCTGGGTCCCCCTGGAATGCCCCATTTGGCCCCCTACTCGATTTTAAGTCATTTCGGGCATTTTCTGATGTATATCCACATTTATCAATTGTTGAAGGCTGGGATGGGGTAAATCGTGGTCTAAACCCGTCGATTTACGGTCTAGGGGTGATCCGGGGTTGTCTTAAGCGATCACGGATATGTACGGACCCGATCTCAATGATTATTTTCAGTAAATTTCGCCAATTGGGGAAACTGGAAAACTTAAACTTGTTTCTATATTTTTCTCGCACCCTTCTACGTCAAATGTGCGTCAGTGTACGTTGTGTGGCCATAACCTAGGTCCATTTTAATCCAAATTATGCCCTAACACTAACTTGTAATGCCCTAAAAATCGGGTGTCGAGCAAAGCTTAGCTTCCGAGTTCCAAAACATCACTTATGTAACATATTAAATGATAATTGTATATTGTCTATATGAGTGCATAAAACATGAATAAGATTAAGCCAAATTAGCATGAAATAATCCAGGGACAGTTGTCATATGCAAGCGGAAGATTAAAACGAATATATAAACCAGTACAGGTCCCCAAAGTATGTATGCGTTGTCAGGTCAATAAGTATAAATATGGTTTCAAAATACAAAATGTCAAAAATGTGATAGTCCACTACAAGTATGACCCTGAAGCCCTGTCGATCAGGACACGGCTCAAATGATCCCGCCTAAATACTGCATATAGGAGAACGCCTCCTTATCATCCTCAAACTCTAGATCCACCTCGTGGGTCGCATCGTCATTTATAACTAGGACAAAATCTAGTTGGTGTTTAGACACCGTCCCAGAACATGGGAGTGAGTGATCAACTCAGTGAAGCTATACATCAAAGGTTAACATGTCATCAATTCAGTCAAGTAGTAATGATAAAGCAGTACAACAAACAAGTCCTAAGTACTCTGATTAATGCAAGAATGGGATGTAGTCATGATGCATGCCCTCGCCTGCACTCCCTCTGCGATCTTCATCTCACGGTCGTGCATGTCAGTCACTTCCTCATTGCTCTGTCCAACGCCAAACGGCACATGCAATTCGGTGCATGAGCATAATTACCAAGTTCTTATTAGTCCTTTTCATATAGGAGGATTGGAAAGCTAAGGTACCTCCCTTATATCAATTCCCAAACAATGATCCATTCTAGGGTCGTCAATCCTAGTCAATTTCATACAATGTTGCGGTTCTAGGTCGCTGCAAAGGGTTCATCACCTGATCATTGCAGGCCTAATTATACTCTAGTTGCTGCGGAAAAGCTCGTCACCTCAGCGTAAACTCAGAGTACACTTGAGGTCACTACTAATGGCTCGTCACCAAGTTGTAGGCCGATAGCTTGAATACGGTGTCCCATACCACCGTATTCGACTCATGAGTCTAGGTTGCTCACTGGTCACTACGGGTGAGCTCGTCACCCCGGCGTAGGCCGACAGCTCAACGACGGTGTCGCATACCACCATGTTCGGCTCATGAGTTTTAGCGGATCGAGGTACCAAGGTTAAAGGATTTTCACTGGTGAGTTTGATACCTTAGATTCAAACAGTAACGTCCAAACATGGTGAACATACATCGGGCTAATCGGGTTACTTGACGTGCTCGACTAGCACGAGCGCACGTTGAGTTGATCAACATGAAGTACATAAGTACTCCGTGTGGCCTTACCACTATCGACATCCCAAGCACGGCTCAGATTCGTCGAACACGTCCTATGTGGCGAAAACAACCTCACCCACCAAATCAGGGCCTGTTATCGATTGCTTGGACTATAATATAGTCCTAACCATGTGCAATTACAACAAGTAAGCATATGAGGTGATCAAAACAATAATGAATAAATAAGTCAATTCTTACAATCATTTGAGCATACTATGAAATATAACTTAAACATGAATATAGAGTATATGAAGGAAATCATACACACAGTTAAACATGAATAAACAGATACTATCATATACAGGACTTGGTGGAAATCATACACATAGTTAAGGTAGTTGGGAATCATGTCTCAACTCCCTTATAAATTACCATTTACTAACTACTTACTCGTTCAGACATTTTTACAAACACTTAGACTACATATTCCAACATACATGACGTATGTTGGTGATATTACGTACTGGGACAATTCCTTTCGCCAAGGAGTTGTAGCCAATGCAACAAGCATATATGCACGACTGATAATCATGTCAACCATGAATCCAAAATCCATACGTATTCAAGTATTTCAACAAATACATAAAATACACTACACTTGACATAGTTCATACGTATTCGTAAAGTGAAACAAACGTCACGTTTGGCATATGAAATGACACCCATGTCAGTAATAAATCATTAACCGACATTGAAAGCCTTGAAAACCATAACCTAAATGTATATAGTCCGCACCTTACGCTGATAAACGCGTAATGGATTTGTTTTAAACGCTTAGTCTTTGTCAATGGCGGATTGGTAACCTAGAGCAAGAATTAGGTTAGCTATTTCATCACTTACACTATATGAAGCCCTAAAACAGATTAGGGTTAGGTTTTCTTACCCATGTACGGAATCGGGATCGCCCATATAGCGATACAAATGGACGGATTTGGCACGTGGAGCAGCAGGGAAGAATCCCAGGAATACTCCAAATCTCTCTCACACTTTCTTTCTCTTTCCTTCTCTTTCTTCTCTTCTCTCTCCTAGGGTTTTTAGAAAAAGCATATGGCAAGAGAGAGAGGGTTTAAAGCCCTTATATAGGCCCAGAACTGATGGGAGTGGCCCCACGGCCATGGTATACTTAGGTTATAGCCAAATCGGGTCTATTTCGATCCAACGGAGCATTTCTGGAGGTCCTTTTTACTGAATGCGGTCGGACTTAAGCTCCCTGATATTGGATCCAGGTCAAGCTAAGTTTTTAATCTAATCGGCTTTACAGATCGCCTATGGCGGACCCGTTTCAGTTCGACGGTCACCGGCATTCGATCAAGGCCACAAGTGCACTGACATGTGTGGCACATTTTTTCTGATTCGAGGGTGTAATTGGATTAGATTCTGACGGTCTGAACCCTTATATTTGGTCTGCAAGCGACATGACTCAGATTTCTTAAATTCAGATTTAATTATAAAAGCATTCACGTTTCTCACACACTTCGCTCCGGGCTCAAGTAAATCATCATGAGATACCATCTGGACTTGATTTTTGAGGTGGTCGTCAAGTCCAACAAGACGGTCATATTCGTCTAATTTTTTTACTATCGGACTTTCGATGTGTGGTCCAGGTCTGATACGGAGTTTCTAAATGCTCCCGAGAGCAACTGGGTTTAGAAATTGATCCTAGGTTTTAGGATAATGTAGCATTAACGATTTCACAAGTTTTAGATCTCACAGATCGTATTTAAAGTAATTAGTACTAATTTCACAGTTAATCTAGTTTAACACTAGTTAATTCTCGTTTAATTTTTAAAGGATTTGGTCCTTAGTGATTTCTGCCTGAGGTGGTACTTGAGTTTCTGTACGGATTTTTCCGAAAAGTTACACTAGACTACTGTCATACCACTGAACAAGTGGCGGACATTTTCACTAAAGCATTGCCAACTGATACATTTAAGAAACTGAGATCGATGCTTTGAATGAAACCTGTTTTGGTTTGAAGGGGAGTGTTGGAGTTGCAACCCAAAACCCATTTCCCAGTAGTTACATGTGACTGTTCATCTTCTAATGCACAACAACACTTCTCATGGACCAGTTTTCGAAGATAAAATGCTTTGTGTATTTTCTAGAAACATTAAATATTGGAAGCTCCTAATAAGGGTATAGTAGTAATTTTACAGTTGATGTAAATGCCTATAAAATGACACTTGTGTATCTGGTTGAAGTAAGAAGCAATTGTGCAGTAAAAGGAAAAAAAAAAAAAAAAAAAACAGCAGCAAGTGAAGAAGCAAGTGTGAAGTTTGCAGCAGCAGTAAAATAAGTATAAAGAAAAAGGTTATTGTTTGGTCTCTTCTCTCTTCTAAAGAATCAGATTTTTTTTTTTTTAAGTTGTGTTAAGACTTTGTAAAGTTGATATTTCTGTTCTTTTGAAGCAAAACAAATTGGGCTTATACAACCAACAGGTAGAGGGAATCCAATATGTGGAAATGAATTCAAAATGAAATTCTCAGGAAATGAAACACTGCAGAATCTAACTTTAATCTAGGTACCATAGTTGACTATCATTTTACATTTTTATCATTTTCTCAATTACATTATTGTTATTATTATTATTATTATTATTATTATTATAAAATTATAAGAATGGGAATACCAATGCACATGCACCGTAATTTTAAAATTCAATAATTGAGTCTGACACTCAACTAGGACATCTTGATTTGAGAAGATTTCAAACTCGACTCACTAACAAACTCGGTATGGATTGACAAGACTTGCTGAGTTTGATTAGGATTACCTAATTGGTGATGTTTTGAAATATGGATGACCAAGCACAGTAAGACCACTCGGTGACAAGTTGAGATTTTTCACTCTGATACTATTTTGATGTAGGACAACTAACCACTTCCTCTAAAAGCTGGAATTGATAGAGCATGTTAAATTAATCCATTTATCTCAGAGCCTAGGCCTCACATCGCATAGGCCACTACCTTAGCCATTTATGTCCTTTTCACTTCTTATTACTCTTTTCGTTTACTTTTTCTAACATTTCTAGTACCAACAAATTCATTCGGGTGAGACATCTTACGATGTCACGATGTGCCCATTCCTATGGTCATTCCTTCAATACTTTTGGCTCTCGGGAGTCTCTTTGTAGCATACTTGGCCAAAGGGTACCACCTCACATAAGCCACTAGCCTCATACGGGTGGGGCCCGCCTCACACGGGTTGCCCACCTCGAGTGTGTCCCCATATCCCCACGGGTTACTCCACTTGAACCTGGTGTGAAAATACTCCTGCATTAAGTTGACTCAATAAAATTTCAAGTTTAATCACTGCATAACTCAATTATCAGGAAATTGGGTCTCAAATTAATGGACATGGCTTGCGACTTGCAAATGATTTATGAGAATAATACTTGGGTACAATGTTGGTAAAATCCTAATATTTACACGATGTACCAGGTATTTCAATTTATAAATTGCCCGAGTATCAAGGATATACACTAAAGTAACAAATGATTCCCCGTAATTTAATGGGTTTTTTAAGCATAAGATAATGATATAGAAAATGATATTGGACCGTTCAACCTTTACTAATAAAGAAAGACTCCTGTAACCATCAAAAGAAAAGAGGTCTATTGTAAATGGACTTAATTTAAAAAGCAGGTCTGACACACTAGTCCATCTATACCCTTCAGCTGGCATATAATAGCACCCGAATTATATTAGTATAACATCCAATCCATCCAAAAGGTTTGCCTTACCATGTAGAAAATTTGTAGCAAAATTCAGAAAGACGTATTCATAATGTTACCCACACCACAGAAAACAATGGAAAATCGCCAATCTAGTCAAAAGAAGATAAGTTGCCCATCTGGCAGGTGGATTAGTTCAACACTAACGTTGCAATTCTTAGTGGGACCAGCAATTTGGATGGCTTGGATATCATATAGACATAACATATAGATAATTATGCACTAGTTGGACCACAAAATTAAAATAGTCTAACGTCATACCTTAATTTAATTGTTAAACACCATGTTGAGTCAGCAAAAGACTCGATTTTGTCCTAAAGTTAGAACCAACCCTGCCCGACTGAGTTGAGGTTTCGGGTTTTAGGAGAGGGGTTTGGACAGAATGCGGGCCACATCACAGCCACCTTCGGGTCTAAGTAGTGCGATTTTTGAAACATAGGTCATCTAAAACTACGGTCCCCGGGATGGACGACTTGGATTAACTGGTCATCCTATACTTTTGCTGTAGAGAGATGCGTCTACCTCACTCTCTCTAATCTCGTAAATGAAGAGTTCGTTTTCCCTCTCTAGCCTTCCAGTGGGGCTCACACATCTGGTCCTATTATTTGAACCGTTCATATTCTGTAGAGTACCATAAAAAGTTACTGTGGCATGATCAGGCTTCAGAGATTGGATTTTAGGGTTTGAGATCGCGAGAATCGTCTCTTCAGCAGAAGTTGCTTTCCATGGCTCGCCTTTAGATTCCACAGCATGGAAAGTTTCAATTACCAAAGCACTCAGCATGTAGGCCCCACGGAGCCCATCTTCTTTTTAACTTTTGGCTGGATGCTTCACAGCAATGCATAAATAATGAGAAAACATACATTTTCTGTTTTTCTTCTTGTTTGGCCCACCTGATGAGTGGACCATCCTAATTTTAATCCCATGGCCCACTTGATGAATAGACCATCTTAATTTTAATCCCATGTAGACCCATCTATCTCTCTTTGTTTATTTGTTTGTTTTGTTTTTTTGCTCGAATGCTCCAAAAAAAAAAAAAGAGTTGGGAACATGGCCCAATGATCCATAATCAGGATCGTACAGACAGGTGTCCAGCGCGAATGTATGGAAGAAAAGTGTAACGGGACAAATGATCTTAACCATCCAGAAAGGTACTGAATATGGCAACGGTCACATTTGACAGAAAATGGCCCACCAATTGGTTGGTGGGATTCCTCACTCTGCAATTTTCCAACAGTGGACCATCTATAGTGGGACCCACCCAGCAAGTGATCTAGAAAAAAGACTGTAGTGATCCATGCATGGCCACATGTAAACGGTGGAGATTGCTGGGCGGTTGTGAGAGAGAGAGAGAGAGAGAGAGAGAGAGAGAGAGAGAGCTGACCAAGAACGAGTATAGCATCAGGAAGAGCGCCAAGGACGGGGAGGAAGAGGCCGCCGACGAGCCCAGGGCCGAGGACTTCAAGAAGAAGCTCGCAACCGGTTGAGATGTAATTAGAGGCGATGTACATCAAGTAACCATAGACGGCCACCAGAAATATGTTGCCTATTACAGTGCTCGAGCATGGCATGAACCCATACGTCTGATCGCATGCTGCTATCGACGTTGGTTGTTCCAGATCCATATATGGAGTTCAAGGATGGAAGTGGATTCCGTCGGAGACAAGATCGCCTGACACCTCCGTCACCAAACGACTGTGGCCACAGCTAGAAAGGAGGAGGTTGATGAAAGAAATTGAAAACATAGCTCTGCCCATTTTCCTCCTTAGACAGGCTAGAGTGTCTTAAAAAGATAAGAATGAAACGCATATTTATAGATAACTATCGTACAGAATGCCAAACAAATTTACCCTTGTGATTAGCTTGTTCGGAAATGGAAAATAAAAAAAATTTCTATAGGCTTAGTATGACATTTTTAGTTGTACTAAGGGTATTTATGAAATTAAAAATATATCTCATTGATATTTTAATACCTTCAAATTCTTTAGAGGAGTGTTTGGCGCACGGCATTAGATTGGATTAAGTGAGATATAATTGCATTTGGTCCGGTGCAATTCTATCCACCATTTGGGGTTACATGGGATGGAATTGTATTTAGTCCCATGGAATTGCATCCGGTCCCATGCAAGTTTTCCATAGATTTTGAAATCCAATACATATGTGGGTCTATATTGATGCATAAGTTTATCTATGCCATCCATCCATATACACCACTTACAGGTGACATTATGGTTATATGTGTACAAGTGAACAGCGTCCATTTTGAATTTGGTCCGGTGATTACAATTTCATATGGTCCACCAAACATGAGTTTGCTTAATCCCTTTTCGGTAGCAAATTTTTTTTATCTTAGACATGGGATCATATGGCTACAATACCAAGGTATTTCCAGACAAGTAATCGTTGTGAAGTAATGATGTTAATCTCATCCAATACAATTCAATGCCGCGATGGTGAAATAATGATGTTTCCAAACAATTCAATATCATTCAATTCCACGGACCAAACAAGCCCCATATCACCCGATTGGCCCTAGTGGTCAGTTATCCGTGGGCCTACTATAAGTATGTGTTTCATCCTTGCCATCCATCCAATTTTCTAGATCATTTTGTGTCTTGATGCCAAAAAATGTGGGGAATCTAAATCTCAGGTGAACCACACCACAGGAAAACAATAGTGATTGAATGTCTACGGTTAGAAACCTCCTACAGCCCATTGTAACGTTTTGTTGAAATCCAACCAGTTGTATCACACAGATGAAGAGAAAAATAATTTGTCAACTTGATCCAAAACTTTTGCTCCCTAATAAGTTTTTAATGGTGGGTATTCCATCAACACTATTTTCTGTGATGTGATCCACCTAAGATTTATATATAATTCACTTTTGCAATCATAAAATAAAATTATCTAAAAAAAATGGTTGGACAGCGTGGATTAAACATATAACTCACTTTTGCAATCATAAAATAAAATCACTTAAAAAAATGGTTTCAACTGCCATTGGCTACTGGCAGTGTCAGTAGCCACCTTTCCCGGGCATCCTTGGGAAGCGGATTACCTGGTGTAGCACAGGATGCGGATTTCCTGAACCTAGGTGGGACCCACTGTAATGTCTGTGAGAAATCCTCACCGTCCATCAGTTTTGTGAGTTCATTTTAGGACATGTTGATTAAAATGAACCATATCCAAAGCTCAAGTGATCTGTACTAAAGGAAAATGGGGAAATTCCTACCATTGAAACCTTTCAGGGTTCAACAATGATGTTTAGATTCCATCCATACCGTTAGTAACGCCATTCCTATTGGGATGAATTGAAAATAAAAATATTGACATGATTCAAAACATATGTGGCCCCACAAATATTTCAACCGTGGATGTCTAATTATCAAGTTTTCAACTCACTTGTGCTTTGAATATGTTCATTTTTTACAACATGTCTTAAAATGAGCTCACAAAATGGGTGGACGGAGAAGATTTTTCACAAATATGACATTGGGCACTACCTGGTCCCCAGGAACTTCTGCGATAGGCTTTCTCTGGAAACTCGCGTCCCAGCATGGACGCAGATTGCATCCTACCCCTGCCCGAACTGCAATCTGTCCAGGCAGGGCTCTGTGGGCCCCACTATGATCAAAGTATTTTATCCATGCCGTTCAATGCTTCTTTCAGATAATTTTAATACATAGACCAGAAATTGAGACAGCTCTAAGGCTCAAGTGGACCGCAAAGAGGGGATTGAACTTTCACCATTAAAAACTTCTTAAGAGCGACAGAAGTTTCGGATGAAGCTGATATTTGTGTTTTCACTTCATCCCCATCTACACGACCTTATGAACAGGTTGTATGATAAAAAAGCATCACGTTGGCCCTTAAAAAGGTTTCAACGGTGAGTGTCATTATTGTTGATGCAAAAATCTGGTCGTCCCTCCCTCCACACTTTCAAGATCCTCTGCGTACCGTCCCTAAAGCTTGGACCAAGAGGAAAGGCAAATGTGACCCTAGCTAAGCCGGGGGACCCTCTGATGCCTAAGTTAGGACAAGGGAATCGGGGTCTATGTCGAGTGTAGGGGAGAGCTTAATTTCGCGTACCTGTAGACATAGCACTGCGGGCTATTTATACTTGCCTGTGGGGCGGTCCGGATCCGATGATCTCGGCACGATCAGAGGGATTCTGGAATCATGGAGATACTGCCCGCAATCTATTGATTGCGCAGCGTATCTGGCGGATCGTGCACATCTGCGAGCGAAGTTATCGGTCACGTTCGGTTATGGCAGTTTCCATGTTTAGCGAGTGGGATACGCATGTCAGAAGGTCTGCTCGGCTCGGCTTGTCAGGCCATATCAAAGAACGCTCCGAGTAGGACGTCATCCGACCAGTCATACCGAATCCGATCTGACTGACTTAAGTGCCTCGGAGTTGGGGGGTAGCGGGTTATCTGATCTGACAATTAGGACCAACTCCGAGCTGGCTTTGACTCGAAGACGTTCACGTGTTGTTATTGCGATGCTATAGTCTTGATTAGATGGATCATGTCTTGGGCGCCTCAGCTCGGACTTCAAGTCCGATTAACGTTTTGCCACGGGCTCGGATCTTTCCATAACAATTATCAATGCAGGTTTCTTTGGTGTGGTCTACAAAATGGGTCGCATCTGTCACTTTCGTTAGAAAATGCACGCTTTTAAATCAAAAATGAATTTTTAAGAAATTTTTTCTATTTTTAGTAATTTTGATTTTTTAATATTTTTTTCTATTTTTAGAGTTTTAAATTTTCTTCCTTTTTAGAAAAACTTTTAATTATATTAGGACTCTTCTAAAGAAAGTTTATTTGAAATTTTTATTTTTAGAAATTTAGTATTAGAAGAATTAGGATTTTAATTAGAGTTAGAATTTTACTATTTTTGGTAATTACGAATTTTAGTTTATTTTTCTTCTTTATTAATGGTGTAAGGAGACACATTAGAGGAGAATCAATTATTCATTAATCAAATTTCGAATTTATTAGAATTTATTTCTATTTTCTGCTTTCTTTCCTCATGGATTTGAAAAGTCACTGTGAGGAGTCTAGAGAAGTTCCGTGGATTTGGAATAATTATCCTCTTGAGGAAGATGGTACTCGACCTCACGTCCTCCCCTGCGTCAGTTTAGTATCAAAGCGAGGTTTTTTCTCGGATCGATGGTTTCTAATGACTGGTCGAGCAACAATCTCATGGGCGGTTGTTGAGGGTTAAATATTGCATATTAGACCCCAGATATTTTCTAGATTTATGAACATAATATTGTTTAACGGCCGATTTAATCGTGTTTACGCTGCAGGTTGAATTTAGGAGCATGGACTGAAAAAGGGTACTTTAATCATAGATTTAACGCTCTAATGATACCAAAGGCAAGGGACGGTCCGTCCAGGGGATAAATAAGTGGGTCCTGACCCTATGTAGGAAGACGGAACGAGTTCGGAACGATCAGTCGTCTAGGAAACTCGTTCCAAAAGCAATGATCCTCACTGCATGATTGATCAGGTGGGCCGCATCAAAAGATGGAAAAAGTCATCTGTCCTACCGAAATGTCACTACGAAACAGATGGACAGTGTGGATTTCTCAAACGAATAGGTAAGGTGGGCCTCACTGGTTACACAACTCCAACTTTCGCATATGTTACGCAGTAACCACGTACCGAACGACCACTCGGTCTTCTTTGGCCATTTTGTGATCTCAGTCAGCATCGGATTGGAAAATCCAGACCGTCTATCTTGTAGAGAGGTCAAAACCGTCCGTAGGGACGTTCTTCTTTGTGTTGTTTGTGGAAACCACGAACGCCAACAAAGGGCAGGAATTCTGCGGTTTTCTCTTGCTGCGCAAAGAAACCTCCAACTTTAATGCTGCGTAAAGAAAACTTTTGGCTGAAGTTTTACATGGACTCTCCAAACCGACCACTGCACTGACTCCCTGTTGCTATAAGAAAGAGAGAGAGAGGGCTTTGGAGGAGATCTTGGAAGCTGGAACGTGGAGCAAGGAAGAGAGAGAGACAGAGGTTGTTTTGTTTTTTTTCTTTTCTTTTCTTTTGAGATTTAGTTCAGCCCATTCATGGCTGGCTAATCCTCTTAGCTAGGGCTAAGAGGTGAAGCTTGTAGTGAGATGGGAGATTCTATGATTTTAATTTAATCTTAATGTATGAATTGAAATTAATTTTAGTTTGATTAGTATGGAAATATTTTTAGTCTTTAATGGTCTGTTGTGACTGAAATTACATTGGGTCTGCGATGGCTTTGAATATTTTCTTTTTCTTTTTATGTTTATGACGTCAGAAAGCCCTGTTGTTCACCATCGTCTCCTGGGCATGGTCGGATGACGGTACCCTTCCTAACCTTCATGGCATACTGATTGGTTGGTAATTAGTTTAATTCTATTGTTTGTCATAGTCTCTTGGGCATGGTTTGGTGATGGAATCCATTCTAATTCATATACCTTTTATCTCTTGAAAACTAGATCAATGACAGTTCAGTAAATTCCATTATTCATGAAACAGGCATAAGATCTCTCTGATTTCTACAAGTGGATCCTCTGAATCCCTAGTTTCCTTTCCTCTGATTTCTATAAATTTTAGATTAATATTTTCATTATTATTCCTCAAATTACATTTGATTTAGATTTCATCTTATTATAGTTCTAGTTCTAGTTAATTTTAGATTACATACAAGTTTCAGTCCCTTGGAATTCGACCTCGGTCTTACCGAGTTATTACTACATCACAACCCTGCACTTGGGGAGTGAACAGCGGTGCTCTAGGGAATTTACCTTTAACGGCTGCAGTTTTTGAATTGACACAGCGAGCGAATCAACAAGCCATACTGCAGGCTTCCATCGATCATATGACGGATCGTTTGGCCCTTGGGCAACTCTGTGTTCATGGTGGTGATCCACCAACAGCAATTGCTGAAATTCATAATTATATTGATTGTAGGGCAATGCTATCAATGAACCACAGGATGGTTCAAGAATTTAAGATGAAAGTCGATTTTCCTAGTTTTAATGGCCAACTCTACTTCAAGGACTTCCTCGATTGGTTGCTTGAAGTTGAACGTTTCTTCGACTACATGAACATCGTAGAAGAAAAGAAAGTTAAACTCGTGGCATACAAGTTGACGAGCAGAGCTTTAGATTGGTGGGAACAACTTCAACTCGAGCGGACGAGACAGATGAAGGTGCCAATCCGCACGTGGTCGCGGATGAAGAAGTTATTGTGCATGCGATTCCTCCCTCAAGATTACGATCAGGTATTATTCTAACAAAACCAAAATTATTATCAGGATAATCGATCAGTAAAAAGTTTTACAAAAAAATCTTATTATTAGTTCGCGAGAAGCGACTTCATCAAAACGGAGTTGCAACAGACCACGGGATTCATCAGTGGTGAACATGTGACCTCTATAGGAATGGAGAACCAACCCAAGACTTCGAAAGTGGAGGGACAATATCTCATTACTGAACAGGCCTTTGTTAAACAATCTAAGGAAACAGGAAATATATATCCATTAGTTGAAAAGAAAAAAATATGTATAGCTTGTGAATATCCTAAAGGATTTGAAACCAGTATCGCAAGAGTTCAAGAGGGTTGTGCTCGATGAACTCCATAATAAATTACCTCACATACGAAATATACAAAATCACGTTGATCCCGTCTCAGGAGCAAATCTGCCTAATTGCCTACATTATTAGGAAGAATATGAAATCTTGAAGGCAAATGCAAAAGAACTGATCGATATTAGTCAAGTCAAGGAAAATATGAATACATATATTGTGTCAGCTTAAAAGCTTAATGTCAAGTACAAGAAAAGAGCTAATGAACATCGGTGTCAGAAGTTATCTCAGACTCATGTATCAAGTCTCTTAAGTAACTCGAGAACGAGTTTTTTTCAAGTGGAGAGGTCTGATGTAGAACGTGTCACAGATACATTCTTAACATGGTGGGGCCAAAAGAAGATAGACCGTAAATTGACCATAACTTTTTATTCGGGTATCGTTATAGGGCGTACAACCTATTAATCTTTACTGAAATAGGCCATTGAGGTGAACTGACCCATAAAGTGGGTCGCATCTGTCCGTTTCATCAGAAAACGCATGTGTTCAGCTCAAAAACAAATTTTCAGGAAAATTTTACTATTTTTAGTAATTCTGATTTTTTAATATTTTTTTCTATTTTTAGAGTTTTAGATTTTCTTCCTTTTTAGAAAAACTTTTAATTATACTAGGACTCTTTTAGAGAAAGTTTATTTGAAATTTTTATTTTTAGAAATTAAGCATTAGAAGAATTAAGATTTTTATTAGAGTTAGAATTTTTCTATTTTGGTAATTACGAATTTTAGTTTATTTTTTTCTTTATTAATGGTGTAAGGACACACATTAGAGGATAATCAATTATTCATTAATCAAAATTTGAATTTATTAAAATTTATTTCTATTTTCTGCTTTCTTTCCTCGTGGATTCGAGAAGTCTTTATGAGGAGTCCAGAGAAGTTCCGTGGATTCAGAATAGTTATCCTCTTGAGGAAGATGGTGCTCGACCTCACGTCTTCCTCTGCGTCAGTTTGGTATCAAAGCGAGGTTTCTCCTCGGATCGATAACTTCTAACGACGGGTCGGGCAATAATCTCATGGGCGGTGCTCTAGGGAATTTACCTTTAACGGCAGCAGTTTTCGAATCGGTGCAGCGAGAGAATCGGCAAGACATGCAAGGGTTGCAGGCTTCCATCGATCGTATGGCGGATTGTTTGGTGGAGGCCCTCGGGCAGCTCCATGTTCATGATGATGATCCACCACCAGCAATTGCTGGAATTCGTAATTATACTGATCGTAGGGCGATGCTATCAATGAACCACAGGATAGTTCAAGAATTCAAGATGAAAGTCGATCTTTCTAGTTTTAATGGCCAACTCTACTTCAAGGACTTCTTCGATTGGTTACTTGAAGTTAAACATTTCTTCGATTACATGAACATCGTAGAAGAAAAGAAAGTTAAACTCGTGGCATGCAAGTTGACGGGCAGAGCTTCAGATTGGTGGGAACAACTTCAACTCGAGCAGACAAGATAGATGAAGGCGCCAATCCACACGTGGTCGCGGATGAAGAAGTTATTGTGCATGTGATTCCTCCCTCAAGATTACGATTAGGTATTATTTTAATAAAACCAAAATTATTATCAGGATAGTCGGTCGGTAAAAGGTTATGCAGAAAAATCTTATTATTGGTTCGCGAGAAGCGACTTCATAAAAACGAAGTTGTAACAGACCACGGGCATAATCAGTGGCAAAGATGTGACCTCTATAGGAATGGAGAACCAACCCATAACTTCTAAAGTGGAGGGATAATATCTCATCACTAAAGAGGCCTTTGTTAAACAATCTGAGGAAACGAGAAATATATATTCATTAGTTGAAAAGAAAAAATATGTGGAGCCTGTGAATATCCTAGAGGATTTAGAACCAGTATCGCAAGAGTTCAAGAGGGTTGTGCTCGATGAACTCCATAATAAATTATCTCACATACGAGATATATAAAATCACGTTGATCCCATTTCAGGGGCAAGTCTACCTAATTGCTCACATTATCAGGAAGAATATGAGATCTTAAAGATAGATGTGAAGGAACTGATTGATATTAGTTAAGTCAAGGAAAGCATGAATATATATATTTTGTCAGCTCAAGAGCTTAATGCCAAGTACAAGAAAAGAGCTAATGAATATCGGTGTCAGAAGTTATCTCAGACTCATGTGTCAAGTCTATTAAGTAAATCGAGGATGAGTTTTTTCAAGTGGAGAGGTCTGATGTAGAACGTGTCCCAGATACGTTCTTAGCATAGCAGGGCCAAAAGAAGACAGACCATAAATTGACCATAACTTTTGATCCGGGTATTGTTACGGGGCGCACAACCTATCAATCTTTAGTGAAACGGGCCATTCGAGGTGAATTGATCCACAACGTGGGTCATGTCTGTCTATTTCGTCAGAAAACGTACGCTTTCAGCTCAAAAACAAATTTTTTTTAAAAAATTACTATTTTTAGTATTTCTAATTTTTTAATATTTTTTTCTATTTTTAGAGTTTTAGATTTTCTTCCTTTTTAGAAAAACTTTAAATTATACAAGGAGTCTTCTAAAGAAAGTTTATTTGAAATTTTTATTTTTAGAAATTAAGATTTTTATTAGAGTTAGAATTTTACTATTTTTTGTAATTACGAATTTTAGTTTATTTTTTCCTTTATGAATGGTGTAAAGACACACATTAGAGGATAATCAATTATTCATTAATCAAATTTCAAATTTATTAGAATTTATTTCTACTCTCTGCTTTCTTTTCTCGTAGATTCGAGAAGTCTCTACGAGGAGTCCAAAGAAGTTCCGTGGATTCGGAATAGTTATCCTCTTGAGGAAGACGGTGCTCGACCTCACGTCCTCCCTACGTCAATTTAAGGCTTCGATATAATACATACTTCATGGTGAGACACGTAGAAGTTGGTGATGTTAACACACCATTAAGGTCTAGGTCTGTGGTGTGTAGTACACTAAGCAATCCACTTCCACCTCAATGCTAAGCGTATTGGCTAGTGTACCACACACCAGCCATGTGTGTACACTACACGAGTGGTAAAAAGGAGATCAAAGGCATGTGGGCTTTAGAATGATGTATTTATGATATCCATACCATCCATCCATTTGGCAAGATCATTTTAGCGCATGAGCACTAAAATGATTTATATCCAAAACTTAAGTAGGCCACACTGCAAATAATAGTGAGGACAATGATTCCCACTGTTAAAACATTCATAGGGCCCACCATGATGTTTTTTTTTTTTCCCATCAAATCTTTTCATAAGGTCACACGGACATACATTGATGAAGCAAAAAATTAAATATCAAATTAATCCAATACTTTTGTGACCCCGTGAAGGTTTCGATGGTACATGTTCGATCTCCCACTACTTTCTAAAATTTTGTCCGTTTGATCTTCCAATCCATCTTATTTTTAGGCCAAAATGTATGGACGGTTTGGATATAACACATACCTTGTGGTGGGGCCCTTAAAAGTTGGTGATGTCAGCAGACCACCAATGTCCATGTGTGGGTCCCACAATGAGGTATGCGCTATATCTAAACCATCCATACATTTGGTGAGATCGTTGTAAGGCTTGACCCCAAAAATTAAAAAGATCCAAAGATCAAGTGGACCACATTGCAAAAAGCAGTGGGGGATTTAACATCTACCATTGAAACCCTTTTGAGGGTCATAGAAGTTTTGGATTTAACATTTTTTTAGTCATATATACTTCAGTCGACTGAATGTCCAGCTGCATTGGGTAGGCTTAAAGACTCGACCAAGTCATTAGTTGCCTTGACTTAGATCAATGGTATTTGATATGTGTGGTTATGATCATTTAACAAAGATAGCTACAATCAACAATTTGATCCATCTATTGTTAGGGACAATCATAAGTTACATATGACTCTAAAAAATCGGCTTTGTTAGAGAATGCTTTGAAAAAAGATGGTCATGGAGAATAAGGAAAAATCAAAGATGTATTGGTCATCTGATCTGTACAATTCTTGTATAATTAGCCTAAGAAATGTATTATGGACTTAATTGATACTTGAAATTGACCAATTTGAAAGGCATGGATGGGTCGATCGGCCCATAGGATGTGACGGTATATACATGGTCTTAAGGATTTTCATACAAGGCTAAAGATGATCGGGTCATGTCAAGTGGTGCCCCTACCATTTGAGCGGAAAGAATTTAGTTACCACTTCGATCATATGGTTAAGATGGCTCTTGAACATGATCAACGGTTTAGATCATTGGATGGTAACTTTGATGGGTAATTGATATTTTATAGGTATGCATCTCTTCTTTTTTTAAAGGGAGTCATTGCAATCTATTTTCTTATTTGAACTCACATTAAAAATTTGAATCTTTGCTTGAAATAAACAGAAAATTTCTTCTTTTCTAAATTGTGATGAGTCCACATCATCAATGACATTGTTGCTACTATTCCAATAAATGCAGTGTGAAATGATGTGGTCCAATCAGATTGCAACAAACATGATTCTTTATTTGTGGCAAGCACAGAGAATTCAAATTCAAGAGAGGAATGCTAAGTGAACTCGCTCGAGCATAGTTTTAAGAGTTCCGATGACTATTCTGGGACTCGGATCATCCGAGTCAACTCAGACTTAGTCGTACTCAATCTGATTCGACACCATGGGCCACTCCTAACTTGGACCAGTCATGACTCAGAGACCAGACTAGTAGCTAGGTCCAAGCTGCCTAGTCTTTAATCCATGCGCTTGATTACATGGTTTGAAAATCTGACAACACAAGCCAACCCAGAAACCCCGCAAATCATAGTTTAGTATGGGACCCCCTTTGTATATCCGGTTGGAACTTTATGTATGATCAAGTGCAGGCCAGCCCACTGAGTCAGTGGTTCCTTTAAGCCTCAGCCCAAAGCAGGTCGAGTCCAAACGGCCTAGTTTCACTCTAATAAGCATCAAAGATCTTCTATTCAACCAGGTATGTTGGAAGAAAGAAATAATCATCATCAAAGTATCCAAATATCATAAGAGATTAGACTCTGAACATGATTAAATTCTCTTCAAATATGTTAAACTGCACCCAAATATTCAATGCTTCGAGCCACTTACTAACGTTCAAATTAAACTTCAGAGTAGAGAGACAAGTGGGAGAAAAAAGAAATATCTTGAATAATCTAGCTGAACACCATCTAAAATACCAAATGGAATTACAGTGATTCCAATTGCAATTTTAAGATCTACGACCATCCGGCCACATAGTCAAGAAGATAAACAAGTGCCAGTGATGATGGGTACAGCGCATAAGCCGCTACAGATGTCCAAAGTGGGAATTTGGTCCGGAAGCTGGCGAAGAGGCCCAGTACGACACATACGATGAGGCTGATCAGCACTTCGGCCGAGAACGTCCACGTCAATCCCCGTGTGTAGACAAGGGCCAAGAAGACAGCCAGGCAAAGAGTATTCTTCATTGTCACTGCACCATAGATCTGCAGCATAAACTCCAAAGGTTAGGGACATGTTTGGAAGTGCAGGTAGATTGGATTGAAAACATCGAGAGACCAAACACTCCAAAGACCAATGGGGACACTAACCTCAGAGAATGTTAGAGAAGATGATCTTTGTGTCTTACGGCTAGCAAAACTGATTGCCGAGACGGCCTCGCTGGTGTTGCTAACCAGTGGCAAAAAGAGGAATGCAATGAAGAAAGAAGGTATGCTTGTGGCAGTGGAAAAATCGTTGACAGCATGTACAAGTGGTTCTGCAAATGCTGCAGCAATAACAGTACCCAGCAGCAATAGTAACACCGCTCTGAAACAAATCCATCCCGAATTATGGATGGACTCTACAACCTCGTCGCTTTGATCAACCAGCTTATCATGCTCTTCCTTCGTTATCTGCATTCACATCTCCAACATCTCAGGTTCTCTCAGAACGTGCCAGTGCAGCCCATCATTGGGTGATCCAGACTGTGATCTGATGGGCCCCACTCTTGAAAGACTAGTCCCAGAAGATCAGCAGTCTGGATGACTCAATCATGGGCCACACCTGTTATGTTGAATTCATGACATTAACAAACTTACAATGTGAAAGTCATGTAAGAAGTTTTGCATTCGAGTACGTGAATTAGGCACGGCCCGCTGAGCCTCATCAATCCATTTTGATATTCCTCTTAGGAACTCATCCTCACTGAGATGACCATCACCCGATACATCGAAGTCGTCCATTATTTTCTTCACAGCATCGTCCATGTCCAAATCGATCACTTCAAGTTGGATTCCAATGATCAGTGCCCTTAATTCCGAAGCTGATAAAAGTCCATTTGAGTCCTGATCTATTCCATGAAATATTCTGCAATTCAATGCAGGAAAGATTGGTCAGATTCACCAGCGAGCCAACTCCAAGCCCGTCACAGCCAGCTGGTTGCAGTATCAAACTCTGGCTAAGCAGGGCTAGTCCCACTGTCCAAATACTCATCCAACAGTGTACCATAAGTTCTGCTGGAGAGGTTGAAACTGGTATGCTGTTCTTCTTGGATCATTCTCAGTCAATATGTTCAACTTGGTTAGATTCATAGTTCGAAAACCCAAAAAATAGAATTGACGTTCCAACGGATCAAAGACCCAATCCGTCTAGACTTGATTTTAAAAAATTAGAATTAAAAATACTATGTAAGCAAATAGGAGTAAAAAATTAGTTAAAACTATGTATTATCAATTTAAAATAAAAGAACCATCATGAAATTACTCTGGTTAGGAGTGTTTCTTCATATGGAGAAGGTTGTGAGTTCGTTTCCCATCACTTTCATTAGGGCCCAGATTTTTGAACTGTTTGAGCTTGGCCCATTGATAAGAGCATGAGAAGACTTACTTCCTTAAGACAGTAAAGTCAGGTTGACCGTCTTCTGTGAGGAGCTTGCCAAGCCCATCCCTTTGGAAATGTCTTAAAATTCCTGATATTACATGTGTGTGCTTTACATATGCTAGTCTTCTCCTTTGAATCCACGGCTGAAAGACCTGCACCATGTCCAATATGTACATATGTCAGTATCAACGCATTTTCTGGACCGTCCAAACCGTAGGCATCATTGTATGTGGATGGACCATCGCTCAAAACTCACAATGATTAGACAATCTCAACCATATATCCGATTTTGTCCTAACTCCGTTTGATTGGTAGATGGGCGATTAGAATTGACCCACCACAGTAATACCTATAAATTGGATGGTCCAGATTGGTCCTGATGCGTGCCACGTGGCGGACAAGTGTAGCACGGATCAATAGGATACCTGATAGAGGCAGTATGAAAGTAGTAAGATAACAGAAGCAATGAGAGAAATCAAGATGGCAGTGCCGCTTTCATAAGGCATGTTGAAAACGTTTGGTAGCTGGATGATGATAAAGGGAAGCACAGATAGGACCATTATCTTCGCAGCATGGCTTGTCCAAACATCAGTAGCGACCCCACACCCTGCAAAGATGGATGGTTTTAAGATGGTTGGAGGAACTTGATTGTGGATAGGAACATGATTCCTCCCACAATCAAACCCATGGATGGTGTGAGAAGTTTGGTACACAGTCATTTGCATTGATGAGAAATCACGATTAATAGAATAACCATAAGAGTAAATTACAATTATGGTGAGTAACAGACCAATTAATCTAGATGGTTTTCTTTCCAGAGGTTCAGTTGAAGTTGAAGGCTCAGATTGGCCGACAATGATGCAAGTGCCCCACAGTAACGTCAGGAGGACAACGGTCGATCCAGCAAGCAAGCCCATCCCAATCAAGACCTGATGCTGAGCAGCTTCTTTACTTCCTGAAAGTCCAGACACTGGACAAACACGTATTCAAACTAGATTAGATGATATATTTTAGGGCCAGTTTGGATAGAGAGAATCCATTATGTGGAAATGAATTCAAAATGGAAATTCTCAGGAAATGAAACACTGCGGAAACCAACTTTAATCTAGGTACCATAGTTGAGTATCATTTAACATTTTTATCATTTTCTCAGTTACATTATTATTATTATTATTATAATAATAAGAATGGGAATACCGATGCCCATGCATCGTAATATTAAAATTCGATGATTGAGTCTGACGCCCAACCAGGACAACTTGATTTGAGAAGATTCCAAACCGAGTCACTAGCAAACTTGGTGGCCAGTGAAACTCGGTTTGGATTGACAAGTCTTGCTGAGTTTGATTAGGATTACCTAATCGGTGGTGTTTTGAAATATGGACCAAGCATAGTAAGACCACCCCGCAAGGAATCGAAACCTCCCGCTCTGATACCACTTTGATACAGGACAATTAACCAATTGCTTTAAAAGCTTGAATTGATAGAGCATGATGAATTAATTTGTTTTATCTCATAGTTCAGGCCCTACATCGCATGAGATAGGACCTTGGCCAAACCCTCCTCATGGGCCCCACATCTCATGGATACTGCTTTACACGAGCCACCCGCCTCACACGGGTGGGGCACGCTTCACATGGGCCGCCCACTCTGAGTGTTTTCCCGCATCACGCATGCTACTCCACTTAAGCTCAATGTGAAAATGCTTCTGCATTAAATTGACTCAATAAAATTTCAAGTTTAAATCACTGCATAACTCAGTTGTCAGGAAACTAGGTCTCAAATCGACATGACTTGCAACTTGCAACCCAACTAAATAGGTTAGAATAATTCATGAGAATAATACCTGAGTACAATGTTGGTAAAATGAGAAATTTACGAATGTGGACCCCACCTTTTATCCATTGGATATTCTTGAAGCAATACAAACTTAACATATGCACTTAGACCTCTTCGTAGGGACGGAAAATTCAAGGACGAAAATACCCCTCCTTTTCACGAAAACGGATTGGGTACTCCCCTGCCACCCGCTAATGGTGGATCATCAGTGGTCTGTAGGCCCCACCATAATGTATGCTTTTCATCCATGTCGTCCATATATTTTTTCAGATCATTTTATGGTATGACACCAAAAATGAGGTATATCCAAATCTCAAGTGTACCACATTACAGGAAACAGTGTTGAATGAGCATCAACCATTAGAAACTCAGGTAGGGCCCACTGTGATGTTTGTGAGAAATCCTCCCTGTCTAAGTTCATTCATAAGGTCACAAAGACTGGGATGAAGAGGAAAAATAAATTTCATTTAATGATCCAAAACTTCTGTAACCCCTAAAAGGTTTTCAATGGTAGACGTTCAATTCCCCACTGCCTTTTACAGTGTGGTCCACTTGATAGTTAGATCTATCTTATTTTTTGTCTCAAGCCTTAATATGAGCTCGCCAAATAGATGGACGGTTTGGATATAACAAAGACCTCATGATGGGACCCACAAAAGCAAAAAAAAAAAAAAAAAAGAGTGCGCGGCACTACCGCACCGGCAGTGCCACGGCAGTCTGGGTGGAATTTATTTTATATTTTAACAAGGAGAACTTTTTCTTCCTTACATTTTTCTCTAATACATAATTATGTATATATATATATATATATATATATATATATATATATATATATATATATATATATATATATATATATATATATAAGTATATAAAAATATTTTCCTATCTTTTAATTCATTTCTTTGTTTATTTATTTAACAAGCATATCTCCTAAACTAGAATGATTTTTTTTTTTTTTTTTTTTACACACCCCCACACACTCACACTTAGGGGTGCACATTTAACCAGTAGAACCGTGGAACCGGACCGGAACCGACCAAATGGTCCGGTTTGGTCCGGTTCTAGAGTGCACCGGTTCCAGTTTCGGTTCCAAAAATCAAAGAACCGGTCACATCAGTTTGGTTCTCGGTTTGGGGGTATGTAGAACCGAACCGAACTGTGAACTGATCCGTAGAACCAAACCGTGGATCCGATCCGTAGAACTAAACTGTGGAACCGAACTTGGAACCGAACTAAGAATGTTTTGATTATTTTCATATTTGACTCATGATTTATGGTTTATAATGCACTATTTAATTATTTTCATAAATATATTTTTACATACCTTATACAATATCTAAACCATTCATCAAATGGACCACAACATGGATGAACATGGGCTAGATAATAAAATTAAACATACAATTGGGCTGGATTATAAAAAGCCCAGAACCGTGGAACTGAACCGATTTTAACAGTTCAGTTTCAATTCGGTTCTAGGGTGCAAACGATTCGGTTCCGGTTTCACCCCCCAGAACAGGACCAAACCGAACCGTGTGCACCCCTACTCACACTAGTGGAATTTCACCACCTATGGATACTCGAACACTTGACCAGGTATTGAAACTCATATGAGTCTACCACCCGAGCAAGAGTAAGGATCCAAACTAGAATGATTTACATAATGTACCACATATAATTTTAGGGTAGGAGAAGCTAATTTAGCCAACCAACCTATTTATTTTTCAAGATTTCATCGGGTCAATGGTCGAAAATCCATTTCATTCAGTTCGTGGTCAATTTCAATCAATTCACGATCAAACTGAAAATTGAGCGGGGCAAACATGAAATTGAGCGGGGCAAATTAGAAATTCAGCGAGGCAAACATGAAATTGAGTGGGGCAAACTAGAAATTGAGCGGGGCAAACATTAAATTGAGCGGGGTAAACATGAAATTGAGCGGGGCAAACATGAAATTCAGCAGGGTAAACATTAAATTGAGTGGGGCAAACTAGAAATTTAGCAGGGCAAACATTAAAATTGAGTGGGCAAACTAGAAATTGAGCGAGGCAAACTAGAAAATTAGTGGGGCAAACATGAAATTCAGTGAGGCAAACTAGAAATTGAGCAGGGCAAACATGAAATTAAGTGGGGAAAACTAAAAATTGAGTAGTATTTATATAAAAATTGCACAGATGAAAATTCCCAACACCAATTCATTCCTAACACCCTAGCCTTTGAAATGAGAATTCTCTCGATCACTTTATAAATGCTAATGTTATAGTCAATCATCACCGCTATCATCGTAGGCTTGTCCCGACTATTTGGTATCAGCTTTATTAATCCTATTTTGCACATACTTCCAATTTAAAGACCTTATCCTTGGTAAGTGAACATGTTTTTCATATCCTTCTCACCACTTCAATCCAAGTTCTTTTAGGCCTTCCCATGTTCTTCTTCCAACCCTATTAAAGTTCCTCTTGGACCATGTCTAGTATCTCATGCCGAACCAAGTCAATCACTTCTCCATCATTTTATCTCCAATGGATGCATATAATCTATTTTGATAAAAGCTAAAATTGCTATCTTGGATAGGTATTTTTCATATAAATTTCATAAAAATAAACATGAATAGCATGTTACCAATGGGATGCATAGATGCGTATGTGTGCTGGATTCTGTGAAATAAGGAGTCGTATTATACTCCCCATATGCTCCCCATATGTAGTTTGAAGGTCTACATGGTCTAAATTTGAATTCTAAAGTTCACTAACAAGTCCGGTACCAAAATTATTATAAGGTTTAAAATCAAACTGCATAAAGAGAAAAGACTTAAAGACTAGTTAGACACAACAACTACAATACAAGAAGATTTTTAAAAGGTGTATTGAATCATCATACTGGTACCTGGAATGCAGGTAGTACAAGCTGAAGCCTCTTGGTAGACCTAGACCTTTGCAGTCCCTAAGTCTAAAGGTGTATTGAACACGATTTTGAAGTGAATACCAGTAGGGTAACACCAGAGATGCCATCACTGACTTTGGAAGTGAATATTTCTCAGCATGTCAATAATACGATAATATGATTCCAATTAACAGCAACCCCCTAAACTCTAGATAAGCGCAGCCCCAATGATGTTTCTTCAGCCAGGCAAACATGAAATTGAGTGGGGCAAACTTAATTTCAGCGAAACAAACATCGAGAGATTGTTCAATATTATCGAGCATTGCTCAATATATCAAGATTTGAACGTTGATATTATCGAGACATACTCGATATATCGAGAAATTATTGAAAGTTCAATGTTGGCTGCTGAATATTTCAAAGGCAAAGTCGATATTATCAAGCAATGCTTGATATATCGAAGATTCAATTCGATATGATCGAGACAGCTATGTTTCATAGGCACATTAGGAGTTCATGCTTTTATGATGCAACAAGGATCTATTGCGTCAGAGAGGATCAAATACTATCAATATTATCTAAGTAGCTTGAAATTGAGCTAGGAAAAATAAAAATTGAGCGAGCCTAGCATGAGATGGAGCAAGGAAAACTGAAACTAGAGTGAGCTTAGCATGAGAGGGAGTGAGGAAAACTGAAAATTGAGCGAGCCTAGCATGAGATGGACCACAATATTGCTTTAATGTTGCAACTCAACTTCTTAAACTTCCTTACCAAAACTAAAATTGAGCGGGGCAAACATGAACTTCAGTGGGGCAAGGAAGAAATTGAACGAGGCAAAGTAGAAATGGAACAAGGGAAGGATGAAAATTGAGCGAGGCAAACTATAAATTGAGCGGGGCAAACTTAAAATTCAGCGGGGTAAATATGAAATTCAGCGGGGTAAACATGAAATTTAGTGGGGAAAACTGAATATTGAGCGGGGCAAACATGAAATTGAGTGGAGATAACTAGAAATTCAGAGGGGCAAATATGAAATTCAGCGGGACAAACTAGAAATTCAGCGAGACAAATATGAATTTCAGTGGGGCAAGCTAAAAATTGAGTGGGGCAAACATGAAATTGAGTTGGGCAAACTAGAAATTGAGCGGGGCAAACATGAAATTGAGCGGGGTAAACTAGAAATTTAGCGGGGGAAACTGAAAATTGAGTGGGCCAAACATGAAGGTTGAAGGTTATTAAAGAAATTTAATTTTTTAACAAAAAATTTTATACAATTTTTGGAGTTTTCGACATATCGCAAACTTTAGTTAACATGTCGACCCGATTGATTAAAGCGTTTCAACCAGTTGACTTGATGGATAGATAGGTTACACAGTTTTGAGTGTTTTTATGCAATTTGTTTCTATTTCTAGTTTTGATTATATATACTGGTGTAATCGATATTAGGGTTACTGCTAGACATGCTTAAGGGTTTGAAAGGATTACACCTTGGACCATATCTTAAGTGATAGACTAAGTGAACATTGAGGTCTTGGTATCGATTCCCTAGTGGGGGTGGCTAATAGTGGAGTGTGCACTGACAGTGGATTGTACTAACAAGCTAATTTAGGATACTTTATAGGATCCATTAAAATATCTAGTAGAATTTCGATCATTAATGAATTACTATATAATACATTGCATATTGAAGAATATCATAATTATCCCAAGTTAGAGAATGTTGGAATCATTGGCCATGTATGGCATGTTTTCATCTGGTAATGTAATGATTGGTTTAAATTAATCACATTGAGTATATACGGTTTTATAGGCATGAAATATTATAGACAACTCAAGATAGACTTGTATTGAAGAATGGCTTCTCTCCTTGTACATGAGAGAATTGAGAAGACGTAGTAAGGGAAAGAGTTCTACAATGGGCGGACTCTCTCCCATAGCCACTCCCATATATAAAATGCATTCGGTCCCTAACATAAACCTCATGTTTGCCCCGCTAAATTTCTAGTTTGTCCCGCTCAATTTCTAGTTTGCCTCACTCAATTTAATGTTTGCCCCGCTCAATTTCATGTTTGCCCCGGTGAATTTCTAGTTTGCCCTGCTCAATTTCATGTTTGCACCGCTGAATTTCTAGTTTGTCCCGCTGAATTTTATGTTTGCCCCGCTTAATTTCTAGTTTGTTCCACTCAATTTTCAATTTGACCGCGAAGTGATTGAAATTGACCATGAAGTGAATGAAATGGATTTTCGACCATCGACCCGATGGAATCTTGGAAAATAATTAGGTTGGTTGGCTAAATTAGCTTCTCTTACCCCAAAATCATATATGGTATGTTAAGTAAATCATTCTAGTTTAGGAGATATGCTCGTTAAATAAATAGACAAAGAAATGAATTAAAAAATAGAAAAATATTTTTATATACTTATATATACATATTTACATAATCATGTATTAGAGAAAAATGTAAGGGGGGAGAAAGTTCTCCTTGTAAATAAAATTTAAAAAAAAACTACCCGACTGTCACCACTACACAGAAAAAAAAACTTCTCTTGCCCCATAAAAAACATATTTTTTGTTGTGTTTTTTTTTTTTTTTTTTTTTTTTTTTTTTTTTTTTTTTTTTTTTTTTTGTATTACTTTTGTGGGTCCTATCATGAGGTATGTAGTATACCCAAACCGTCCATCTATTTGGCGAGCTCATATTAAGGCGTGAGATGAAAAATAAAATAGATCTAACTATCAAGTGGACCACACTATAAAAAGCTGGTTACCATTGAAACCCTTTTAGGGGTTATAGAAGTTTTGGATCATTATGAAGTTTGTTTTTCCTCTTCATCTAGGTCTTTATGACCCTATGAATGAACTTAGATGGAAAGGATTTCTCATAAACATGACAGTGGCCCCACCTGAGTTTCCATCACCCGACCGTCCATAAGCGCTCTTCTCTGCACGCCAGCCAGAGGAAGGCAGAGCTATTTTCTTCCTCAATTTCGGTGTCCGTGCAAGGAGGTCTAAGGGGGTATGTTAAGTTTGTATTATTAAGTAAAAATCACCGGATAAAAGGTGAGGACCACAGTCGTAAATTTTTCTGATAAAATCCTTCAATTTACTCGATATACAGGTATACAATTTATAAAGTGCCCGAGTATCAAGGACATACACTAGAGTAACAAAATGATTCGCTGTAATTTAATGGGTTTTTAAAAGATGATATAATGATATAGAAAATGATAGGGGACAGTTCAACCTTTACTAATAAAGAAAGACTCCTGTAACCATCAAAAGAAAAGGGCGCTATTTAAAACGGACTAAATTTAAAAAGCAGGTCTGACACACTAGTCCATCTATACCGTCCAGCTGGCATATAATAGCACACGAATTATATTAGTATAACATCCAATCCATTCAAAAGGTTTATCTTACCATGTAGAAAAATTTGTAACAAAAATCAGAAAGATCCATTCATAATGTTGCCAAAATAGCCAATCTAGTCAAAAGAAGTGGCCCACCGGGTGGGTGGATTTAGTTCAACACTTCCGTTGCGAGATATTCTTAGTGGGACCAATAATTTGGATGGCTTCGATATCATATAGACATAAGGCATAGATAATTATACGCTAGTTGGACCACAAAATCAAAATAGTCTAATGTCATACCTTAATTTAATTATTAAACACCATGTGGAGTCAGCAAAAGATTCGATTTTGTCCTAAAGTAGACCCAACCCGGCCCGACTGAGTTGAGGTTTCGGGTTTTAGGAGAGTGGTTTGGATAGAATGCGGGCCACATCACAGCCACCTTCGAGTCTAAGTAGTGTGATTTTTGAAACATAGGTCATCTAAAACTCGGTCCCCTGGGTGGACGACTTGGATTGACTGGTCATCCTATACTTTTGCTGTAGAGAGATGCCTCTACCTCACTCTCTCTAATCTCCCAAATGAAGAGTTCGTTTTCCCTATCTAGCCTTCCAGTGGGGCTCACACATCTGGTCCTATTATTTGAACCGTTCATATTCTATAGACGACCATAAAAAGTTACTGTGACATAATCAGGCTTCAGAGATTGGAATATAGGGTTTGAGATTGTGACAATCATCTCTTCAGCATAAGTTGCTTTCTATGGCCCGCCTTAGATTCCACAACATGGAAAGTTTCAATTACCAAAGCACTCAGCATGTAGCCCCCGCGGAGCCGAGCTTCTTTTTTTACTTTTGGCAGGATGCCGCAATGCACAAATAATGAGAAAACGTACATTTTCTGTTTTTCATCTTGTTTGGCCCGCCTGATGAGTGGACCATCCTAAGTTTATTCTCATGGCTCACCTGATGAGTGGACCCACCTAATAAATAGCCCGGAATTCCCACACTCAGCATCTCTCTCTCTCTCTCTCTCTCTCTCTCTCTCTCTCTCTCTCTCTGTTTTTTTTGCTTTTTTTTTTTTTTTTTTCAAATGCTCCACAGAAAGGTAGGAACATGGCCCAATGATCCTTCATCAGGATCGTACAGACAGGTGTCTGGCGCGAATGTATAGAAGAAAAGTCTAACAGGACAAATGATCTTAACCATCCAACATGTGACTTACCAATGGACCAATGTACAAAATATAGCAACGGTCACATTTGATAGAAAATGGCCCACCAATTGGTTGGTGGGATTCCTCACTCTGTCATTTGCCAACAGTGAACCATCTATAGTGGGACCCACCCAGCAAGCGATCTAGAAAAAAAAAAACTCTTGTGATCCATACATGGGCACATGTAAACGGTGGAGATTGCTGGGTGGTTTAGAGAGAGAGAGAGAGAGAGAGAGAGAGCTGACCAAGAACGAGTATTGCATCAGGAAGAGCGCCAAGGACGGGGAGGAAGAGACCGCCGACGAGCCCAGGGCCGAGGACTTCAAGAAGAAGCTCGCAACCGGTTGAGATGTAATTAGCGGCGATGTACATCAAGTAACCATAGACGGCCACCAGAAATATGTTGCCTATTACAGTGCTCGAGCATGGCATAAATCCATATGTCTGATCGCATGCTGCCAGCGACGTTGGTTGTTCCAGATCCAGATAAGTTCGAGGAAGGAAGCGGACTCCGTCGGAGACTAGATCGCCTGGCATCTCTGTCACCAAACGACTCTGGCCAAAGCTAGAAAGTAGGAGGATGTTGAAAGAGATTGAAAACATAGCTCTACCCATTTCCCTTCTTCTTAGACTGGCTATAGTGTCTTGAAAAGATAAGAATTGGAAAGCGGATTTATAGAAAGCTAGGTACAGAACGTGCTAAACAAAAAATTTATTTTATACCTATGCTAATATGTATAATGTGGTTAGATGGTGTGGACAATTTTATCCTCGTGATTAGCTTGTTTGGAAACGGAAATTAAGAAATTTCTGAGGGCTTATTATGACATTTTCAGCTGTACTAAGGGCATTTATGGAATTAAAAATATATCCCATTGTTACTTTAGTACCTTCAAATTCTTTCGGGGATTCTCGGTAATAACAGGTTTGGCTTAGTGGTCAGTGATCTGTGGGCCCACTGTAATGTGTATGTTTCATCCATGCCATATCCATCCATTTTTCTATATCATTTTATGTCTTGATACAAAAAATGAGGAGATCTAAATCTCAGTGAACCACACCACCGGAAAACAGTAGTGAGTGAATGTCCACTGTTAAAAATCTCCTACGGCCCACTGTAATGTTTAGTTGAAATCCAATCAATTGATTAGATCATACAGTTGAAGAGAAAAGAAATTATCAACTTAGATCCAAAACTTGTGCTCTTCACTAAGTTTTTTATGGTCAGTGTTCCATCGACACTATTTTCTGTGATGTGAGCCACCTAAGTTTTAGATATAACTCGCTTTTGCAATGATAAAATAAAATTATATATATAATTGGTTGGACTGCTTGGATGAAACATATACGTCATAATGAGGCCCACCAAGCACTGCGTACCGGCCATTGGCTAATGACAGTGTCAGTAGCCGCCTTTCCTGTATCCGTATCTACCGTAGGCATCCTTGGGAAGCGGATTAGCTGCTGTAGCACACACCACTTCCTGGCTGATATGTTGACGCCACTGAGTTCCATTAGGCATGTGTTATATCCGAACTGTCTGTCCATTCGGCGGAGTCGTACTTATGGGTGTACATTGAGTCAAAACAAGTCAGCCCGACTTGGCTGGGCCACTCGTTGGCTTCAGCTTGAACTCAACTTGGCTCGGTCTTTAAGCTTGATTGGCCAATTCGGCTCAGTTCGGTCGGCAGCTCGGGCCGAGTTCGAGCCAAGATTAAGCCGAGTTTGCCATTGAGGCATTTCCATGGACACTTAAACTACACCTTCAAAATACCTTTGTATGTGAAATAGAAGCAATGGTTTTACGAGTATTTTATCAAGGACCTTCTAAACAACATAAAAACCAAGATAATCCAAGAAAAAAAAGGATATTTGTTTCATGTACATACCTTCCTTATCACCAACCACACTTCGTTGGGTCATTTTATCAAATACTTGGTGAGCAAAATCAATGGCAAAGTAGCCGAGTCACCGAACTAGTTCGATCCCAATTCGATTCGAGTTGGATTCGATCTGAGTCGTGTCGAGTCGAGCTGGGGTTGCTCGAACTCGGTTCGAACTCATTTTCGAGCTTAAAAAATCAGCTCGACTCGACTCGAACTCAGCTTCGAACTAAGTCGAATCGAGCTTTTTTGAGTCAAGTCGAGTGAGCTAACCGAGCTAGCTCGGTTCGTGCATGTACACCCCTAGTCGTACTAATGCTTGAGCAAAAAATAAGATAAATCCAATTATCAAGTAGACCACACTACAAAAAGTAATGGGGGACCATTGAAACCCTTTTGGCAGTCATAAAAGTTTTAGAATAATATGGTATTTTTTTTCTTCTTCGTCCAAGTCCTTGCGACCTTATGAATAAATTGGATGAAAAATAAATATTATGGTGGGCCCTACTTTATATCTATCTTATTTTTTAACTCACAAGGAACTTGCCAAATGAATTAGCAATTTGGATTGGCTGTTGTACCACACACTAATCCGCTCCCCACCTCAATGGCAAGCGGATTGGCTACTGTATCAGACACCATCTATATAGCTAATGTAGATACGTGTCGTGCGAAGACGACCACCAATGCTCTTCAAGCTTTGAGTTGTATGAATGATTCAAAGTAGATCAAAGTTACATTGGCTCCACAATGATGTATTTTATTATATCTACACCTTTCATCCATTTTTCGAGATCATTTTAAAGCATTGGACAAACAAATGAATCATATCCAAAACTCAAATAGATCACACCAAAAAAAATAGTGAGGATAATGATTTTCACATTAAAAAATTTGTAGGGCCTACCATAATGTTTATTTTCCATTCAATATGTTAATAAGGTGAAAAAACACATGGATGAAAAGGGACATTTTTTTTTCATATTGATCCTAAATTTCTATGACCCTCAAAGGGGTTTCAATGGTACAAGTTCAATATCTCACTATTTTTTACAATGTGGTCCAATTGATCTTTAGATCTGTCTTATTTTTTGGCTGAAGTATTAAGACGAGCCCGACAAATTGATGGATGATTTGGACATAACACACACCTCATGATTAGACTCACGGAACTTGTTGATGTCCATACACCAACTATATAGCTGGTGTGTGGTACACCTGCCAATCCTCATGATGAGACCCACGGAACTTGCTGTGTGGTACACCAGCCAAGTTGGCTGGTGTACCACACACCAGCGATATATGCACATTGCGTGCCCTGCATTGCATGACTAGTAAAAAGGACATCAAAGGTACATGGGCCCTAGAATGATGTATCTCTTATATCTATACCGTCCATCCATTTGGCAAGAATATTTTAGAGCATCAGTTCAAAAATGATTCATATCCAAGGCTTAAGTGGACCACACAACAAATAACAGTGGGAACAATAATTCCTACTGTTAAAGCATTCATAGGGCCCACCATGATGTTTATTTTCTATCAAATCTATTCATAAGGTCACGCAAACATACATTGATGAAGCTAGAGCAAAGACAAATATCAAATTGATCCAATACTTTTGTGACCCCTTGAAGGTTTCAATGGTAAATGTTCAATCTCACACTACTTTCTAAAATGTGGTCCACTTGATCTTCTGTTCTATCTTATTTTCAGGCCAAAACCTTATAATGATCTCGTCAAATGTATGGACAGTTTGGATATAACACATACCTTGTGGTGGGCCCCTTAGAACTTGGTGACGTCAACACACCACCGATGTCCATGTTGTGGGTCCCACCCTAGGGTATGCGCTATATATCTAAACCATTCATTCATTTGGTAAGATCGTTGTAAGGCTTGACCCCAAAAATTAAAAGATCCAAAGATCAAGTGGACCACATTGCAAAAAGTAATGGGAGATTTAACATCTATCATTGAAACCCTTTTGGGGGTCACAGAAGTTTTGGATTAATATGATTTTCTTTTCCTCTCCATCCAGGTATCTGCTACCTTATGAACAGATTGAATGGAAAATAAACATTACGATGGGCCTATGAATGTTTAATAAACGGTGGGATTCATTTTCCCCACTACTATTTGGTGTGGTGCACTTTAGCTTTGGATATTATTCATTTTTGAGCTCATGCTCGGTAATGATCTCTCCTCAGACAATGTATATATAATAAGTACATCATTGTGGACCCACATAACTTTGATCTCCTTTTAACCGTTTGTACGTTCTAGGGCCCAAGGAGTTGAGGCACTCATCCTACATGGCACATACACACCACCAATGCCAAGGTTGGTGGTGTGTTGTACGTCAGCCAATCTGCTTCCACCTCAATGGCAAGGGAAGGATTAGCTATTTCCCTAATAACAACTCAGTGAGAGTTACCCCAATCATGTGGGTCCCACCTTGATGCATTTTTTCATCTATTTTTCATCATATTTTAGTGTGACATTCAAAGCTTTAAGAAGATCCGAATCTCAAGTGGACTATATCATTAGACACAATGATAAACAATTATTAAAAGCTTTTTGTGGTGATACAAAAGTTTTTCATCAGGCTGACCTTTGTATTTTCCCTTCACACAGGTTTTCTTGACATTATCAACACCGCAATAAACATTATAGTTAACGGTGAGGCATTCAATCACCACTCTTTCATGTGGCCTAGTCTACCTGAGATTTGGATCTACTTAATTTTTGGAACCACGTTCTTAAAAAAGGTTGGAGAGACATTTGGATGCATGAATATACAACACATCAGTAAGATGGCCCTCATGGTAATGGTAATGGTAATAACCCAAATTTTTACACATGTACACTTCATATAAATAATTAAGTCTTTAAATATATAATTTGGTCCTTAAGAAACAAAATTAGTCAGCTAGTTAAGTTGTAAAAACTTTCCTAATTGTAAAACAGGTCACAGGATCGCTACCCACCGTAGCATTTAAGTAACTCTGTTTGTAAAATCCTAAAATAAATTTAAAATTTACATGGACATAGAAGACATCTGATGAATTAGATTCTCCCCATGTCACTCATCTTTAATGGGACCTTCTAAATGAACTACTAGGATCACCACGTGGTGGGCAGAAGGGACAAGCAACATTAACGCGGGCCGTGTAACCCAACCCACCAATTGAGTAAGCCTAGCTAAGGATGAGAAGCCAAATAATCAGGCCTATCAGATTTAGACAGGCAAAAAAAAATTCCAAATTCATGTGAGGGCCAAATCCTGGCCATTCAATCATTGGTGGACGATCGCATAATACTTTTTAAAAGAGGTATCAATACTTGTACCGTTCAACCTTCCAGTATGTGCAAGTGGGGACGCTGTTCACTGATCCACACGGTCAATATTCTGGTGTTGACATCCATAAAAGATTTCCATTAAAGGATCCAGACCCTCCATTAGGTGTCGATAAGAAGACCCTGAAGGAGGAAAATACAGGAAAAAAATAAAAAAAATAAAATTCGTATCCATATAAAACAAGGACAAATCATAAGAAGTAGGATATTCCAATATCAAGGACGGGGCCATCATATTAACGGTTTGGATTAATGATACATGGGCCCAGTTGTACAAACTAAAAACCGCAGCGCACCGTCCTGGATATATCCTACTTCACCCAAGAATTATATAATCCGGCTTTCAAGAGAAGGAATAAAGCTCATCCGCAAGTGGACCGACTTTATTTTTTTTTTGAGTGTGAAAGGCAGCGTGAATCGTATGATCTGGAATTTGCGGACTTTTATGATAGTTTGCCACCATTTAAAAAATGATGGTGACTCATATGTGCCCCCTCATTTACTACTATCCACACCATCTAAATTATGGGGCAGACTGAAAAGAAGGTGGTAAATCAATACTGGGAATAATGGGGTTTATGGTAATTTTCTCGAACTATCATTGCTCTCAAGAGGACAGGTTGGGCTTATCAGTAGTCAAGCTAAGTCATGTGATGCAAATCGCTTCTTGGACGAGATAGGGAAGACCTTGGCTCAAAAATCTTCGGTCAAGGCATGCAAGGTTTTAAAAGGGTAGCAGGATTGAGTCCAGCCCTCTCCTGGAAAGCGTCCATGCAGGGGCTCTGTGGGAGCCACTGTAATGTATGGATTTTATCCGGAAGTCTATAAATCCATTTTTTTAGATAATTTCAGGGTATGTCTAAAAATCAGGTAGGTCCAGTGCTCAAGTGGACCACACTACAGGTGTAATGTTTATTTTCCATCTAACTTGTCCACGAGGTCATATAAACTTGGATAACTTGGATGAAAGGAAACTCAGGTATCAAAACTTATTCACTTACAGGAAGTTTTTAGTGATGGGAATTCAATCCCCAATGTGGTGCACTTGAGTTTTGAATTTTATTATTATTATTTTTTTTATATAGGTTCCTATCTTAAATTGACATATAAATATGGATTTTACTTGTGTGAGAGCTTTGTCAATCAAACCAGCAGAGGGTGGGTTTTCAATGGATACACGAATACAATCTTCATGATTTATTATTATTATTATTATTATTTTACCGAACATGGCCATCGACAAGGTGGTCCATCAAACGGATACAAGGCATCAATACGAGGGCGGATTAGGTAAGACCGGAATCCACTGAGGTGGGTGGGATGCTTGACTATAGGGCTCACAGTGATGTATGTGCTTTAAATCCACACTGTCTAACCATTTTCAAAGCTCCTTTTAGGGCATGATTTCAAAAAGCTTGCAAAAATCTTAGGTGGACCACACCACACGAAACAGTTGTGATTGAATCCCCACCATTAAAAACTTTAGGAAGTCGACTAGAATGTTTTTTTGCCATCCAAGGTCACACATACCTATATAAAGAGACCACGCAAGTATCATCTTGATCCAAAGCTTTCGTGGTATGCAGTAAGTTTTTAATGATCAATTGCTACTGTTTCCTGTACTATGATCCACTTGAGATTTGGATCGACTTCAATTTTTGAATCATGGCCTAAAATGAGTTATCAATACAGATGGGCGTACCAATGCAGATTAATTAGCGTAGATGTAGTCAGATACATCAGGGTCCAGGGATCCACTTAAGCCGTGCCCCATCAATAAACGTAGATGGGCGCACACGTCGCGAATCTCGTCACCATCTCGCGTCATAGGCTCTCATCGAGGTCGTCTACTAGCTAGCTTTCCGCTTTAAATTAATCCACCAACCGGATCTTTACTCTTGCTTTGGTGGGGGTGTGTTTGCGTGTGTAAATAAAAAATAAATAAGTAAAATTAATCCACCAACCTGGGAGTGAACAGAGAGCTATTCTATAAGGCTCTACCATGGATGAGGAGGTATGAGTTACTTGTACGTTCAACCTTATGGGCATCAGGGCATGTCCAAGGAAATCGGATTGAACGTTGTTTATCCATGCGGTGTGTAAACTTTGTGTGGATGTATAAGGTTTATCGATCCATGCCATCCATGCCATCCATCCGTTTTTACAGCTCATTTTAGGGGTTCCAAAATTGAACCATACTAAAAGTTCAAGTGGACCACACCACATGATAAAAATGGGAATAATAATTTCTACCGTTGAAACCTTCATGTAGCATACAATGATGTTTATTTGTGATCTAACCTGTTCATCATATCACAAGTGAAAACACAAATATTAACTTGAACCAAAACTTCCGTCGCTATTAAGAAAATTTTAACTTAGACTTTCAATTTACACTGTTTCCTGTGATATAGACCATTTGAGCTTTGGATACACTACTTGTACAAACTGACAACGGCAGGATACTGTACATACTCTCTGCACCAGCATTGTATAATCCGTGCTTTCTTTTGAAACTGCATGTGCAATATCCACCAGTTCTTTATCTATTTGTTTATCTATTTATTTATTTGAGAGTGAAAGGAAGCGTGGAATTTACCTCAAAGTTGCAATAATTTAAATAGTTGTTTGGAAGTCATTTTCAAAATGGCAAGGGTGCGATGAGAACGGTGGACTTTTATGGTGCGTTTGGCACCATTTTAACGTGGTGACTCATCCTCATATATTCTACTCATTTACTACTATCCATACCATCCAAATTAAGGTGCACGTTGTGGCAACAGAGTGACCAAGCAATTATATACATCCAATTAATAATCATCAAATGAACAGTTACGCTACTTCCACATATGGGTAACTCATTTTGGACAGCTTGGATTTTGTACACGTTTGAAAAGTATTTGAAAATGATGGTGAACAATAATCAGAGCCTGTTGATTAGGGTTGGTAGGTTTTTGGTTTTTCTGAGGTCATCAGTTTGGCTAAGATAGTTAAGTAAATGACGATTTGGGTAACACCCAAACACAACCTTTGCTTCTTAAATTGTAATTTGAGATGCATTAAAATAAAAGGAACAAGTGTTTGAAGGGCCCTTTTATCACTGTCGAGGGGACAGGTTGGTCTATCAGTACCCAAGCCTAGTCCATATCAGACTGATGATTAGCCTATGAAATTTCTAATGTAGGGCCCACTAGATGAATGCATCCGGCCTCATATATATGTGCGGATCGGTGCATGTGATAAGAATCACTTCTTGGATGAAATAGGAAAGAACTTAGCTTCAAAGTCTTTAGTCAAGGCATACAGCCTACTAAAAAAGGACATACTTGAATAGATAAGTCTATGTATTAGTAAGCAGCCTTTCACCTGGGACGTGGATTGTGTCCTGCGTCACCCACCTCTATGGTGGCAGACTCTATGGAACTTACCATGATATATGTTATCATGTGTTTATCTAAGCTTCCATTCATTTCGCCATCTCATTTTAGGCCAGGATGACAAAATTAAAACATATATCTAAAGCTCAGGTGGACCACACCCTAAGAAATAACAGGGTATAATGAAATCTGCTCTTACAATCTTCCTAGGGCTGTGGTGATGTTCATTTGTCATCCATTCTATTCATATATATGGTCACACAGGCCCTAGTGGAGGGAAAACCCAATATCAGCTTGATCTAAAACTTCTGCGGCCTGAGAAGTTTTCAATCTTCATTATCTTAATTGTTTCCTGTGTGTGGTCCACTCAAGCTTTGTACATTCTTTAATTTTGGGCTCTCATAGCTTAAATGTTCCAATAAAACAGATGGATAGTGCGGATAAAAGACATACATCACAGTGGAGGTCGGGCCACCGCACAATTTGTGTCCCTATTCATATATGCAGTCTATCCTAACCGTACACACGTTGAGCATGTAAGATGATCAGGAGTATTGATCCAGTGGGCCATCGCATAAAGCTGCAGCGAAGATAAACTCGAGTTATCCAGTTTTTTTTATTTTTATTTTTAAATCATCCAGTTGTTGTGAGTTTTGGTGGTTGAATTTCAACCGTTGCTCACATCATCCATAAGTTCCAACTGTGTGGGGCGCACTGTGATGCATGATCAGTGACATCTAACCCACCTCTGTACCCTTTATGTTTGGCTATGCACCCAATATGCAGCTTGATCCATAATTCAGGTGGGCCCACCACAGGATTCAATGGTGGACACATACAATAGAAACTTTTATATGAAACGGAATGGTACGGTGTGTTGTGTATTTGTCATCCAACCCACTCATCACGTGTGCCCCACCAGGATCAAGGGACATACCTAACCTCAAGGTATTCCCAAACATGGGTGAGCCTTAACATGAGAATATATTATGGCCATACGATCTAAAACCATGTGAAACATGCCTAAAACATATAAAAGTACTTGGTGGGGCCCACCTAAGTTTTAGATGTGGCTGAAACTTGGTCTGACTCCTCATCCAAGTGGGACACACAAAATTGATGGTCTGGATTTGTGAACCAAGTGTCGGTGGGCTCAATAAGTGATTATGAATGTTTTAATGGAAGGGTAACCCCTCTCAACTATTGTATGTGGTGTGGCCCACCAAAGTCATGTATTAACTTGATTTTTAAGCCTATAGCCACCACGTAATGGTGCATCTGACTGATGGGGTAGATGTTCGACACACATCATGTTGGGCCCACACAGCTGGACCTCATAGTACCATTTCCGATGTGATCCTGCGAATTGGTCCCGGCGGTGCGTACAAGGTTCACGGTTTGGATTCCAGGTACAGTTACAGGTGGACCTCACAGAGCTTGAACATGTGGTACTAACCATGCGTTAGAGCGCATGTGATTATTCCCCTTAGTTAATGGCTACAAGAATCAATCTCCATGATTTTTCAGATATGGACATGGCAAAGGTGGCCCAATGAATGGATCCTCCGGATCTCCATCGATAAACGTGGTTGATGCACATGTGGTGGAACTCGTCATCATACGCTCTCGATCCATCGAAATGACTTCATGTGGATAAAATCCACCTGGCCCACTAGGCACACCACCCTTTTGTTTTGATCAGAGCCTAGAAATCAGGCTAATTAAATGCTCAGGTGGACTACAACAGGAGGAACAGTTGAGATGGTGACACTGAACATTAAAATGGTACAAATTGTTTGTAGGGTCCACCGTGGTGTATATATTCCATCCAATCTGTTCATCTGACACGGCCCACTAGGAAGAAGATATTCTCCAAAATTCATGATATTCCAATGCTCATGTGGGTTACTACACACGAATTTAGAGGTTACATTCATGATTTTATACTGTTCCTCATGGTCTGGCCCACCTAATTCTTGAATTGGACTGATATAAGGATCCACGGTGAAAATGAGATGATGCACGTAACAGATGGGGTGGATATTATGCTTGCTGATCTCACATAGCATTCAATTGGCGCATGTCATAACCTCAATTAAATCTATTAGACTTGATCAAATTGAAAATCATGTTTCAGTAACAGATTAAATGCACTGATCAACAATTTTATAGGTATATTTCTCTTATTTTTATAAAAGGAGGACTAAATAAGTGGACCTTTATTTTAATTGTTTTTGTTATTCCAACCCACATTCAAAATTTGAGCCTTAAATGAAAAAGAAAAATCTTGTGGCACCCATCCACTACAGGTTGCCCACAAGTGGCCCCACTAACCATGTACAATACAATTGAATTGTCTAAGTGAACTAATGCAACTATAACTTATTTTTATAACAGGCATAAATATCTTAAATAGTTACACATCTAATTTTAGAACGATGGTTCCAAGATAAATTATAAGTACTTCTTGGCCTGTGATGAGGATGTGAATAATGTCCGGATATTATGATCATTTGGTAAAAAGTAAAGGCCTATAATTTTATTTATTTATTTATTTTTTCTTTTGGGGGGGGGGGGGGGGGGGGGTGGTCAACTGATTTTTCTTTCTCATTATTTTATCGAACAAATCAAAGTTAAATAGGAATCATTTCGTGGACAAGCTGGCACTTTGGACAGTAATCATGTTTTGATGCATCAAGTGCCTGTAACTTGTCAAAGTTATCATTTATATTTTGGTGCAACTAAACGTATTCTAAGCAATTGGGCCTAGTCCCAACGCAATCCACTGATGAAGTACCCAGCTCAAAAGAGTTAAATACGTTGGCCCTAGCCAGGCTATCCTGTTGGAACTTTATGGATGATCAAGCGCACGCCGGCCCACTTAGTCAATGGTCCCCTAGCCTCAGCCCAAAGCAGCTGGCCCAGTACTCCAAATGGCACAATCTGTATTGAAGATCTTCTATTCAACGAGGTATGTTGTAACAAGCAAGTAATCAAATATCATAAGAAATTAAACTGTAAACAGGATTGAATTCTCTTAAAACATGATAAACTACACCCAAATATTCGACACTTCTATCTACCTGTTAATTTTCAAACTTCAAAGTAGAGAAAGATACTGGGATTAAAATATAGCCGAACATCACCCAAAATACCCAATGGAATTACAGTGATTGCAATTGCGATTTGAAGATCTACGACCATCCAGCTACGTAAACCAGTGCCAGCGATGATGGGTATAGCGCGTAAGCCGCTACAGATGTCCAAAGTGGGAATCTGGTACGGAAGATGATGAAAAGGCCCACTACGACGCAGACAACGAGGCTGATCAGCACTTCAGCCGAGAACATCCACGTCAAATCTCGTATGTAGACAAGGGCTAAAAAGACAGCCAAACAGAGAGTATTCTTCATTGTCACCGCACCATAGATCTGCAAATAAATAAATTAAAAAATAAATAAATAAAATAAAAATAAAAATCCCAATGTTAGGGATATGTTTGGAAGTTCAGGTAGATTCGATTGCAAACATCTGGATCACAATGGATATGGTGTCGTTTCAAGCCCAACTTAAAATTTTACAGCAATTTAGCCACACAATCTAGAGAAATTACCATTTAGTTATTTCTAGTTTACAAGAGTCATTCGAAAGTACGGTGCATCCAAACACACCTCCTATAGTTTCATGTAGCCCTGCATGTACCAACAAGTGATATTTGGCTAAATCTGAGCTGTCGATCGGCTAGGCCAACCCAAGAAAAACATAACATCATTCTCGCTAGATGGGCTATACACATCTGCATTGAATGCGTGACGAATTGGTTGTAGCTTTTGAACACGATTCATACATGTGAGGCCCCTCTTAATGAGTGGGCTGGCCTGATTTTTGTGCCAGATGGACTTATGGTGTGCCCACCTTATGCATGGCTAGGATGCTGCACGTAACCGTGTTACGTCCTGGGGTTGCTTGTGAAAGTCACATGAAACATTGTAGATTATCATTCCTCTTTTTTGCTTTCGTTGTTTTGAAGGACAGGTAGACTCATTCCACCTGAATTTTATAAATTGCAACAGAGTGTACAGCCATTTGGGTGGGTCCCAACAAAAAGATTTTGAAACTCGCCTATCATATAGTACTAAAATTCTCACACCAGGCTCTGTTAAAAATTGACTAAAAAGACTATCCGCTGATATCAGAATCAGCGCGGAATCAGAAATAGGAGGATGACATTGACGCATAGGCAAATGGCAAAGGACTCATCCCATCCGCCGCAGATGATGAATGAAGCGAAAAGGCTAAGCTTCAGATCTGATTATCCTTATGCTCCTCAACCCAGCATTGTTTAGCGCCAAAGATCTCCTAATTCTTCTTGGAAAGTCTGCTCGGTATCTAAAGAATATGTTGGCACACCCATTGTTGGCCAACCTAGCCAAAGCATCCGTCATTGAGTTACCCTCACGGAAAATGTGCCGAAAAATGTGATTTAGGGGTGACTCTTTTGATGGATGGCTCCCATCCTATACCTGATGTTCCATGGATGGAGGGCCGAGGGATCTATGACTGTGTCCACGATAAGCTTGGAATCGGACTCAATGATAATGTTTGAAAGGCCCAAATTGGAACAAATGTCTATGCCATCAAGTATAGCCCACGCTTCCACAATCGTGTTCATTGTTCTACCGTAGTTTTTGTGGAAGGCAAAGATCTGCCGCCCTAAATGGTCCCTGCAAACTCCCCCTCCTCTACTCTCGGTTGGGTTCCCTCTCGATGAACCATCAATTTTCAATTTTAGCCATCCTCTTCTTGGTTTCGTCCATTTAACAATTAGAGATTTCACTTTGGGAGATAAATAAGTAGTTTCCATTCGAAGGGCTTGTAAAGTGATGGTTTCCGCTTGAGAATTGCTATCTGTCTCAAACATAGTGATTCCTATTTCCAGCAACCATCTGTTAACTTTGGAGATGATCTGATTGGCTGACATCTTAGAACTTTCAAATCTGGAAGCATTTAAGCTCAGCCACAACTCCCAAGTTATGAAGCAAGGTGCCAAATGAACAATTCTCTAGCATATATAACAAATGAACAATTCTACTGTAACGCCCTGAAAAAAATCCGTACTTGGACTCGAGTACCAACTCGACCAGAAATCGCGTAGGATTAATTCCTTTAGAAAATAAGTGTAAGTTAGCTAGCGCAACGCTAGAGTAGCTGGGAAATAGTCCCTAATCGCTTTAAATACGTTCTACAAGACCCAAATCGAGTAGAACCAAAGATGCTATAATACTCTAAATCCTCAGATCAAACTCTAAGCCGGTTTGTTCTCTGGACCACTTTGAAACTTTGTATTGGATCTAGACCGCGCGTCGAAAGTCCGATACCTACTATCTTAGACCGTTAGAACCGCCTAGCTGGACTTGACAATCATTTTGAAAATCAAGTCCAACCGACATTCGCAGGCTATTTCATTGAGCCAGGACTGAAGAGAGTAAGAATAGGGACAGATTTGGAATTTGAAATTCAAATCTGGCACACGATTTGACGTGTCAGTATTAAGCGTTCTGACCGTCAGAATTCAGCCAAATTACACCCTCGGATCAGGAAAAATTTCTATTTCATATAATGAGACTTGCAGCCCGGATCTACGTGCGGTGACCGCTGAACTGAAACTGGACCGCCACGTGCGATCTGCGAACCCTGCTGGACTGAAAACTTGATGTGTGCTAGATTCAGTATGCATGAGCTTAAGTCCAATCGCGTTCAACCAGGGGACCACCAGAAATGTTCTTTTGGACCGAAACAGCCCCGATTTGGATATACCTCAAGTATATTTTGTTCCTGAGCCTATTTTGGGCACTTTTAGGCTTATAAAAGGGGTTGAAACCCTCACTCCTCTCTCTCATCCGAACTTGAGAAAAATCCTAGATTGGGAGAGAGAAAAGGTGAGAGTTTGTGAGAGAGAGTATGAGAGAATTTTCCTGCTGTCGTGCCACCTGTTGCATGTGCTTTAGCAACACGCTCCAATCACTTGGCCGGTGATTACTCCCCGTTTCTAGGTAAGAAAATACCCTAATAAGTTGCTGATTTAGTGTTCCTTTCATTTCATAGCATGTTAGCTAATAGATCTTGTAAATCAGGTTGTCTAGTTGCCGTAGACGAAGCGTATACGCTCCGTTCGAAACGATACGCTTCTAGGAGATAAGGTGCGGATTTTAGACGCTTTGATTGACTATTTCCAACACTTTCAATGTCGTTTAATAGTATATTATCAACGGCAACGCCGTTTGACATGTACAACATGCTGTCCGTTTCTTGTTTCGTAAACCGACGAAGAATATGAGATTTAGGGCATTTTAGTCATTTGTATGAAGTACTGTTTTCATCCATAATTTGCTGATGTGATTGACATGGCTTATTGTCGCATTAGAATGTTAGGAATACGTGCATAATTAGTTTGGCGAAGAGATTCGCCTAAATGCGCACTTCGGGTCGACATACTATATGTAGACTTAAGTGTGTATTGTAAGTGCTTGTATAAATGCTTGTATTAGTATGTATTGAATTAAATGGTGTTATGAATTAGTTTGAGATTGATCTCTCAATTAATATGCTGATGTAAATGATTTCCTACATGTTAGCCATATGCATGATTTCATTATATGTATGAAATGCATGTGCTTGAAGATTCACTTAAGTTGTATGTTATAACATGTGTTAACATGCTCACATGGTTGTATTTCATTTCCAATACTCTTACATGATTGCTGATGTGATTTCATAATTGTTTGGGACTATACCTAGTCCAGGCAGTCGGTAACCGAGAAATTTCGTGGTTGGCTTATCTTTGCCACGAACGACGCGTCGATGAACGCGAGCCGTGTTTTGGAGTTGGCGGCAGTGGTTAGGCCACACGAAGTGTTTTACGCACTTCATGTCGTTCGACTTGAGATGCGATTGTGCTAGTCGAGCCCGTCAAGTAACCCGACTGGCCGTTGTATGTTCACCCTGTATGAGTCATAACTGCTTGAACTTAAGGTACTGAACTTACCATTGTAAACCTTGTCAACCATGGTACCTAGATCCACGAAGACTCATGAGCCGGGCATGGTGGTATGGGACACCGTGGTCGAGCTGTCGGCCTACGCTGGGGCCACAAACCTCCCCGTAGTGACCAGTGAGCACGTATGTCTCTTGAACAGATTATGTTGGTATGAGACACTATATTCTTGCTGTCGGCCTATACTGATCAGGCGACGAGTTCTTTGTAGTGACTGCGAGCGTATTTTGAGTCTACGGGAGGCAACGACCCTTCAGTAGCAGTGAGAGTACGGTAGGCCTGTATTAATAAGGTGATGGGGGAGCGGTGCAACGAGTGCGAGCAACAGCCCTGGCAGCCCTTGCAGCGACCTACAAAATATATATCGTATGAGATTACTAGGAGTGACAACCCTAGATAGGATCTGTGTTAGGATTGATATAAGGGAAGTACCTTAGTTTCCCAATCCTGCTGTTTGAATGGACTAATAACAACTCGGCAATCATATCACCATTACATTGTATGTGCCTGGAATATGTGGAGCACTGAGCGGGATGCAAGCATGCCACGGGCGTAAGATGGTGCTGTATGAGGGAGAACGTCGGTGAGGGCAAACATCACGTCATGTCATATTGCATTAACAACAGTATTATGATTGTTTGATTTACTGCTTTACTATTATCGCATGATTGAATTGAGAATATGCTAATCTTTGCTCTATGATTCCACTGAGTTGATCATTCACTCCCATGTTACGGGATGGTGTTTGCAACACCTACCAGACCCTGTCTTAGATGCAGGTGATGCAGAGATCCAGGAGGTAGAGCCGGACTATGATGAGGACCAGGACGAGTTCTCATACATGCAGTATCACGACGGCTTTGCTTTGGTGACCTGGGTTGACGGGACTTCTCAGTAGGACCCTTTTGGACATTTTATTTTGTTTATTTAAATGTATATGAGACTCAGAGATGTATTCATACTTTAGAGACAGTTGAGATCTACTTTGTTTTTCCATACAGTGATATATATATTCTTTAGTCTTCCGCTTACTTTTATCACTGGATCTGGAGTATGAATTACAGTTTTGGTATACTTTTACTCATGTGAATTCTTTAACTCAGACAACATTGAATCATAATCATTTTTTTTTGCATAAGTGACGGTCTGGAACTCGGGAGTTGAGTTTATACACGACCCCCGATTTTCAGGGTGTTACAAGTTGGTATCAGAGCATGAATAAGATCATACCGGGCCTGGGTTATAGTCACGCGCCGTACGCTGTCACTTTCTTTGACTTAGGTGGGTGCGACAAGGGTCTAGAAACACTTATAGGATCGCAAATTCGCCAATAGGCGAAGACTATTCATATCGATCGTGCGATCGAGTCCGTAATGCATCTAGGGTCGCGTGAAGCGACCTGAGTAACTCTTAGGTTGTAGGTAGTTGGGTTGAGACGTTCTTTAAACGATTCTAAACCCATAAATATAAATTCTTGGGATATGGGATAGCCACAACCCTTGCATTCAATCGTCAGGGCTTAAAAACCCCGTTTCATCGAAATTCTTCAAAATTCTTCCTCTCACCACTCCATTCTTCAATTCCTTCTCATTATTTTTATATTAGGCATTGATCCTAATGTGAAAATGATATAAAATCATACTTCGACAAAATTTTACAGTGAATAGTAAAATTTCATGAAAACTGGCCATTAAGCCATTCTAAGTTTGCTTTCTTTAGCAACTAATGGGCTAGATGGATGTATTAGCTCCTTCTACCCCAAAATCATATGCTGCATGATAGGGAATTATATTCGGGATTGTAGATTGGCCCCGAAAATCCCTAAATGCATGTTTTGGCTTTTATAGAGCAATATACAATGAACCAAGGTGGGGCCCATAGTTTTTTGGAGTCCTTGGACCATGGGGGACCAGACCCATGTGGTCCCACCGACCAACATGAGAGTTGGCCGGCGATGCCATCGCCATCCGGTGGGGCCCACTTGATGTGAAAACTGGGCGCACGCCCTATTTTGGGTAGTGTACACCCCCCATGTAGTGTTCGACCATAGAAAATTCTAAAAAGGGGTACTTCCTTCACAAACAGCCCCTTCTCTAGCCCCATTTTTGTTTTCTTGCTGCCCTAACCCAAAACCGTGATCTTAAATCACTTCTAAACCCATTTTCTGTTGAAAACGACCACACTCCTTCACTCCATTGCTGTTTGCAGCCCTCCCTCTTCCAAATCTCATCGTTTGGAGCTCTTACAACCCCCAAAATGAGCTGAAGTCGTGAGGTGCTCCATTCTCCTTTTTCATTCTCTTTTCTCTCTGAAAATACATCCTAGGAGAGCTTGAAGCATCCCTCTACAACGCCTAGATCTCCCTTTTTCAGTTTGGGCAGCCATTTCTTAGCATTTTCTCCATTTTCTATGGCTTTTGTCGAAGCCATTTTGGGTCTTTTGTCACTCTCCACCATTCTCTCTTTGATGGGTAAGAGAAAGACCGCAGCGGATGAGGCTGGGCCTAGTCGCCCTGATCAATCAAGAAGACCGAGGGGTGGCACCGCTAGCTCGAGCGCCGCCGCAAGTCCAAGCACAGCCCGAGAGTTCCATACAAAGCGGGATTTGGATCCCCATACTCAACTTGGGCGAGTGATTTTAGTAGAGATGCCTCACGGCCAATACACTGACCGTAAGGTGTTGTTTGAGGCGGACGTGGAAGGACGACTCTTCGATGAATTTCTGTTATTCGAACGCATTGAAGCTGCGCATTGGGGTCCGCTGTTTGAAGCTCGTGCTCGTGCTAATGTGAGCACCGTTCGTGCCTTCTACGCTCGTATCCAAAATGCTACACTGGAGCCATTGCAGTTCAAGATTCCTTTCGGTAGGGATCGGATGGCTACGATCGATGTTTAGTTGATTGCGCGACTTCTGAACGTGCCTCTGGGTGATGTTCATCCTAGTGCGAAGAATTTGAGGAGTAGGCGTGAACAAGATCACCGTACCAGGTTCCTATGTGGTAAACTGGTTCTATGGCAGCCTAACAATAGCCTCAAGGCGTCTCATATGTCTAATGATTTGCGCCTGTTGCACCACATTTGCGCGTTCAACATGTATCCCAGGTCAACAAATCACATTGAATGTATGCGCCTTATGATTGATTTCTTGTATCTGGTGGCCCAGGGAGAAAATGTGTGTATGACCACTTTCATCTTGCGACAGATTATCTTTATAGCGAAATCAAGAAGAACGTCTGAGTCGCTTCCTTTTGGCCAACTTATATGTAAGATCGCGCTCGAGTTTGCTTACAGACATGGGCTGAAGTTGCCAGTTTCGATTCACAGCATTGATGAGTCTACCATGGTCAAGATGAAGATCGGGTCTCAGTACCGTGAGACTCAGCTTGAGGAAGATAGAGGACGACTTTGATGATGAAGAGGATCCAAGTGAAGGAGAACCTGGGACAGAAGTTAAGGAAGAAGTCCAGGAAGAGGTAGAAGAGGAGGCTCAGGATACAGATGAGAGCCCTCCTCCTTCTGCTCAGGCTACTGGCGATGATCGCATTGCCCGAATTGAGGAGAGCCAGGTCACCTTGCGAAGGAAAGTTCAGGAACTTCGAGCTGAAGTCGAGGATACCAAGGCCATTATGAAGAGGAAATTCGGCAAGGTGACTCGCACCTTGAAGGCGATCCTGTACTGCTTGCAGGATAAGGGTGCTCCTCCTCCATCACCTGACTCAGACTAGCGATGAGATCTTTGATGTTGTTGTTAGCAGTTAGTCGTTTCCTGCTCTATGCTTTGTAAGCCTGATAAGACTAGTAGTTTACTTATGTTGCTGTTGTAACTTTAACTGTCTTAGTTCTCATGTACTTTCTGTCATGATGCTTGTAAGGAGATATCCCTTGTATTGTGACAATTTTGATTAAATGAAATGCATGGAATGCCTTTGACTCTTATGTGAATGATTACGGTGTGTTTGTGCTATTGAGACTGACAAGGTTGCGCCCAATTTTGAATATAGGGAATGCCACCGAAGGCTACACGGAGCACAGCTCGGCTTACATTGAGTGAGCCTATGGATCAGGCTCCTTCGCAGTCTGATACTCATGCGGACCCTGCTGTGGGCCCGATTCCTAAGACAGTACGTGCGTCTCAGCCTGCTACTGGTCCTACAGTTGGACCACCGCCTTTCACACCACCCGTCAGAGAGCCGTACCGTGCGTCTTCTTCAACGCAGTACATGCCACAGCCTACTCCACCTCCAGATAGATTTGAGCAGATGATGGCCATGATGCAGCAGCAGCAGCAGCTCCTGACTACTATTGTGGGGACTCTAGCCCAGGGTGGGAGTGTGCCTCCACCCGCACCACCTGCGCATCCAGCTGAGGATGCTTATACATATGCTCAGGATGAGGGCATGGCTCATCCTGCACCACCTGCTTACCCTGCGGGAATTGCCGCAGACACACGGAGCTTGTTAGAGCGATTCCAGCGCTTACGGCCTTCCACTTTTACGGGTTCTCATAGACCCGAGGAGGCCGAGTATTGGCTCGACCGTGTGTCGAAGATACTGCGGATGTTACATTGTTCAGAGGCTGAGCAGGTCGAGTTGGCTACATTCCTGTTCGAGCGAGAGGCCAGCTTATGGTGGGACAGTGTATTGCGGACCGTTGCCGCTGATTATATATGGACCTGGGCAGCGTTCGAGTTCCGCTTCCACGAGAAATACTATCCCCAGACGTACAGGCATGACCGGGAGAATGAGTTTCTACGCCTCAGACAGGGAGGCATGATAGTCACGGAGTATGAGCATCGGTTCATGGAGTTGGACAGATACGTCCCGACTATTTTGGCAGATGAGCAGATGCGCATACGGCGCTTTTTAGAGGGTTTGCGACCGGATATTCGGTCGAAGATGTGCTGCATGAGCATTCCCTCTTATGCAGAGCTGATTCACATATCTATGCGGGCAGAGCAGGATGTGGATCGACTTACCCGATCTCGTAGCCCTGTTGCTCCTAGGCCACGACCAGAGTTGCTAGACAGGCCCTTTGCGGGCAAGAGGCCTCGCGTCGACCCTCCTACTCGGGCTACAGCGCTAGTACCACCGTTTCGGTGCCCCGAGTTATCATGTACATACTGTGGGAGATCGGGTCATTCGGCACAGAGTTGTTTTGCTTGGATGCGATACAGTGGGTTCTCGCCGCCGCAGAAGATCGACCGTACACATCCACATGCGATATCAGCACCGTTTATACGGTTGGCTCCTGCGCACCCTTCCTTCAGACCTTCGGTATCCCAGATCAGGCAGCTTCTACGGCCCACGGCACAGCGGCCGAACCGGTCACAGCAGGCACGGGTGCATGCCTTGACAGCTGAGGCAGCTGCGACAGAGACTTCTCAACATTTGGCCTTTGAGGTCACTGTCCACATTGGAGGTATTCCTATACTCGTGATGATGGACACATGATCCACGATTTCATTGATATCACGTGCCATAGTCAGACGCATTGGGTTACAGACTATTACTATGGATGGGGTGCGAGTTTATACAGCTCACAGGTCCTTTATAGATGCCACCCTAATGTGTGAGGGCTGTTTGGTGGATCTGGGGGGCAAGACGATGGCCCTTGATCTTGTCGTCGACCCCTCTCTAGTTTATCTCGACGTCATTCTTGGCATGGACTGGTTGACTGCAACGAGGGCCGAGATTGACTGCGAGACTCGTATAGTGACTGCCTACGAGCCAGAGGGTGCAACCTTCACATTTTCAGTGCGGGTAAATCTCCCCTTCCACGTACTTAGTTACGCTACTTTATTGCGAGACGCTGGTGCCCAGATACTTGAGCATACGCCAGTCGTTTATGAGTTTGGAAATCTGTAAGACCCGTATTTTGGTCCGTACCTTTCCGTAGACTTCTGCGGTCTTACCGGTCGAATTCCGGCAACCTTCGACCCTTAACCGATATTGACGCGCAACCCTGATTCATATGCCGACACCCGAGTCGACTCAACCCGAGACCAATACCATAGCGACCGCGCCGTCATTGCGATTCTGATACCGCGACTCGCGCGCCAAGGCGTTACCCTGGTCAAGAGATATGGGCCAACGTTTGGTGCGAGAAAACATCGCGTGTTGCGAAAACCAAGGGAATCTCTACGATGTGTCACATCAATCACATCAATCCCATCAATCAATCAACCCATCAATCCATCACATGTCAAGTACACATCACTTTATTCCCTTTTCCCAAGCAACCACAAAAGTCTTCATCTCCCATACCTCTCTTACACAAAAAGCCTCAAAAGTCAAGTTTTTCTTACACAAACATCACTCACCACATCCATCCATCACTCTCTCTCTCCCTTTACATCACTCTCTCTCTTTCTCTCTTTCTCATTTCAAAATTTTCAAGCAACAAAAATTCCAAGAGCCCATACGTCTGGAATTCTCCCTCTCTTCCTAAGCTCCAAGTGGCCCACCTTCCTACCCCAAAATCTTCCATCTCAACCCTCCATTCTTCATCTTAACCATTGAAGTTGAAGCTAAGGTGCCAAGGAACCCCTAGGAGCAAGAAGATCGGACGGTGGGTGCTAGATCATTCTAGTTTTTTCTTATTTTTATGATGTACCAAGTGAGGCCCACCGATCAATGGTGTGGATCTCACTTGGGACCCTAAGTTGTGGCCGATGGACCACTTGGATCATCATGATCATTCCATGATAGGGCCATTCTCCATGGACCCCATCATGATGTTCATTTCATTGCAAAAGGTCATCTAGACCGTCCATGTTGGCGGGGAAAGGATCCCCACCGTTGATTTTAAATTTCGATAGTCCCACATGCTTTAAGGCCCACTTGATGTATGATTCATTGTAAGGGAGGACCCATAATGTTGGGGTCCCTCCATCATAAGCCGTGTCCCACTCTCCATGTCTCTCTCCCTCTCTCTTTTATTTATTTTATTTTATTTTAGGCAATAGGATTGTGTGGCCTACTTGAATGGATCCCACCTTGAGATTTATTTTATTCAAATTTTTATTCAAGTGGGGCCCACCATGTACATTGTATCCACTCATCACCCATCAGTGGTGGCCCACTTCATCAGGGCCCACCTCTCTCAAAAAAAAATAAATATTAAAGGAAAGAGGAGAAAAAGGAAAGAAGAGACTTTGGTGGTCCGCTTGCCTAGGCCCCATCATGATGTATTTGAACAATCCAAGCCGTCCATCCTCTTATTTACAGTGTTTTAACCGTTGGGTAGAAGTTTGGGGCTGATTGGAAGACCTGGTGGGCCATAGCATCAAAGAATGTACCACTACCATTCAAGGTTCCATTTTCTTATTTTATTCACTTTCTATTATCAAAAAAATTTGAACTTCGGACTCATTTTGATTGTTACGGGCCACAGAACGTAATGGTCGGGACGGATTTTATTTTAGCGGGCCCCACATATGAAAAACCTCGGGAAAATAATTTTTCTCCAAAAATGCAAAGAGGCAAAGCCTCTGCATTATCGTCAGCAGGTGGCAGCGCTGCACGCTGCTGCGTGCAGCCGTGCAGCGGCGGGTGGGCGTCCAGCTAGGGACCCACGGATCCAGCCGTGGGCCCCACCTTGATGTTCGTTTGTCATCCAACCTATTCAAGAGGTGGGTCCCCTCCTCAGGTGGGCCCCCTCCAAATTTCGGTCAGATCCAAAGCTCCAGTGGCCCACACTATAGGAAACAGTGTGAATGGTTAGCTACCATTGAAATCTATTTTTGGGCCCACAGAAGTTTCAGATCAACCTGAAGTTTATATCCTCACTTCATACAGGTCTGGGTAACCTTATGAACGGGTTGGATTTCAAATAAATATTTCGGTGGGCCACATTTGTGGGACCCACGGTAATATATGTATTTCATTTGCACCGTCCACAGCCGTGGACGGTGAGGCTCGCTTGTGTTTTACACACCCCGTCCATCTGTCTTTGATGATGGGGCTCGCTACCAGCTGCCCATATTGATTTCTATGGGACCCACCATTATATATATAGTTTATAATGTATATTTTATAATATGAATATTTATGTATGTTATATAATTTATAATGTGTATTTTATAATATGAAGATTGTAGTGGGCCCTAGACCATGTGTCTCTATGAATAGTTTGGATGAAAATAAATATTTTGTAAGGCCCATGAGTCGGGACCCATTTAATTTCAAAAGGGCTATGGGTTAGGCCTGTTGATTTATAAAATGCTTATGGGTTAGGCCCATTTGATTCGTACGAGTCCTATGGACTTGGGCCCACTTGCTATGTAAAGCCTATGGGTTAGGCCCATTTGATTCATATAAGGCCTATGGACTTAGGCCCATTTGATGTGTTGCAAGTCCATGGGACTAGGCCCATTTGATGTACTTCAAGGCCCATGTAATTGGACCCTTTTGTTGAAATTTAAAGCCCATGGAAGTAGGTCATTTGATATATGTAAGGCTTAGGGGTTTAGGCCCATTGAACTCATGATTAGGTATATGGGTTGAGGCCCACTTGATCTACATGTGGGGCCCAATTGGTGTAGTCCATTTGTTGCATATGAAACCTATGAGTTTAAGCCTATTTGATAAAATCTAAGGCCCACGGGTTTTGACCCATTGCAATGCACATAAGACCCATTGGTGTGGCCCATTTACGTGGCCCATCTGATGAATAAAAGGCTCATAAGATATGGCCCATTTGATATATATATAAGGCCCAATGAGATGAGCCTACGGTCCATTGCAATGTGTAATTCCCATACAGTCTATCTAGCGCTGTTTACAAAGATCGTGCCTGGGAAGCAATGTTGGTTTGACGTCCACATTGCGAGTGTAATGTTGGTTGGATGTCCACATTACGACTCTCCTTAGGGCCCATTACTGGGTCGTACTTATCATGTATAGGCCGTCCAGGTCCATCTGCATTATGAGATAGTTCATTTTATTATATCATGTTTAGTACAGTTTCATGACTCATGATCATACGCATCATATGTATGCTTGGCGTGAGAATTGTCTGATCATAGCATTTGCCTTCGGATAGGTTGTTTATGGGCTCCCGGTTAGGCGGTGTTGCCCTACATGAGCGCACGGTATGCGCAGGATTGGTTGCATGACTGGATGCATGATTCATGCATTCCGCATTGTCTGACATGGTTATTGTACGCCCTAGCGACATCGGGGCCGTAGCCTCCACAGACAGATCGTGGTTGGCAGGATTGGATACCGAAAATCTTGTTCTACATGGGGTACTATAGATATCCCTGGGTGAAAGTCCCTAAACCCTTATGGTACCAAGAAGTTATTCCAACGTCTAGACCGAGTGGGTAGATGAGAACTAAGTGTCGAATACCAGTTGACTGTGCTCTCCACTGTGTCGTGGTCGGTTGGAAGGGGGTGCAGCCTTACCTGCACGAGAGTAGGGGGCAATGCTAGGCTGAGTCTGACCAGCTCGAGGAATGGGTCCGCTATCGACGAGTCGTGCCCGATATTGGCAGACAGATAGTGAGGTCTTTTCCACTTACCTTATTACGCGCGATGTGACGCCAATCTGGTTTAGAGTGTACTAGACCCCGGTGATATTCTATATTTGAGCTGTATTGATGTGTGGACATAGATGAGGATCTGTACGCTTGAGTTGCATTGCACATAGCATGGCCTTTGGATGGCCGATACCATTCATGTCTTGCATCGCATAGCCTTGGTACGGCTCATGATATTATGCATCCATCTGCATATTCCGCATTACTCAGACATTGCATGTTCATATTACTACCTTGCGCACACACTTTCACCACCCTCTAAGCTTTCTGTAAGCTTATGCACGACCGTTGCGTGCAGGTGACGTTGGTTCGCAGCAGCGCTGAGGCAGGAGCACGTTGCTGAGCATTTTAGAGTTTTTGTTCTTTACCATTGTATTTCCCTTTATGTTCATTGTACTTGTAAAGTTTTTGATCATAGTAGAAATGTAATGGAGTTCTTGGTTGTTGTTTGTGGGTTATGCCTTTGGTTATGCTTATTACGAATCAAACCGACATTGAAAATCCTCCCGTAGCATCCCAGGATCGGAACCTGGCGAATGGGAGCTAGGAGCTGAGAACGGGGTTCTACGGAGGCTGTCGGCGCCGGATTCGGTGATCGAGAATTTTGTGAGCCCGATTTTTGAGTTTGGGGCGTGATAGAATCTGTTCAGGAAGATCTCTGGTTTGCCGCCTAGACGAGAGATTGATTTCACTATCGATCTGGTTCCTGGTTCCACGCCCGTCTCACTGTCGACGTATCGCATGGCACCGTGTGAGATGGAGGAGTTGAGGACGTAGATTGATGGTCTGCTGGAGCTTGGCCTTATACGGCCTAGTGTGTCTCCTTAAGGAGCACCAGCTTTGTTTGTGAGGAAGAAGGATGGTTCGATGCGATTGTGTATTGATTATCGCAAGCTGAACCAGATCACGGTGAAGAACAAGTACCCTTTACCCAGGATCGATGACTTATTTGATCAGTTGAGAGGAGCGCAATACTTCTCGAAGATTGATCTTCAGTTAGGATATCATCAGTTGCGCGTCAGGGATGAGGACGTGCAGAAGACAGCATTCAGGACCAGCTTTGGCCACTACGAGTTCCTTATGATGTCGTTCGGTCTCACGAACGCACCAGCCGTGTTCATGGATCTGATGAACCGGGTATTTCAGCCCTTCCTCTATCGATTCGTCATTGTGTTCATTAACGACATTTTGGTATACTCCAGGAGTCGAGAGGAGCATGAGGAGCACTTGCGCTTGGTCCTGGATACACTCAGACAGCATCAGTTGTTCGCACAGTACAAGAAGTGCGACTTCTGGAAGCAGGAAGTGAAGTTCCTGGGACACGTGGTGTCCAAGGATGGCATGGCAGTTGACCTGTCTAAGGTGGCTGCGGTGCAGGACTGGGAGCAGCCTGGTTCTGTCACTGAGGTGAGGAGTTTCTTGGGTCTCGCTGGCTACTATCGGCGCTTCATTCAGGATTTCTCGAAGATCGCGAGACCTTTATCTCAGTTGACACGGAAGGGCGTGAAGTTCGCCTGGAATGACAAGGCGGAGTCAGCTTTTCAGGAGCTGAAGGACAGACTTACGTCCGCCGTTGTGCTAGTATTTCCAGAGCAAGGGGTTAGGTACACTATATACACTGACGCGTCTAGCGTTGGTCTGGGTTGTGTCCTTATGCAGAGGGACAGGGTAATTTCGTATGCCTCGAGACAATTAAGGAAGCACGAGGAGAATTACCCTACACACGACCTAGAGTTGGCAGCCGTCATATTCGCACAGAGACTCTTGAGACATTACCTCTATGGAGAGGAGTTCGATCTCTTTTGCGACCACAAGAGCCTCAAGTACATATTCACGCAGTGAGACTTGAATATGAGGCAGCGGCGATGGATGGAGACTTTGAAGGACTTCAAGTTCGAAGTCTCTTACCATCCTGGGAAGGCAAACCTTGTGGCTGACGCGTTGAGCCGCAAGAAGGTGATAGAGTTTGCGGCTCCGCTGATGGTTGCTGAGTGGGATATGCTTGAGTTTTTACGAGACTTTGAGCAGAAACTCACAGTAGAGGAGCCGTATGAGTTCATCGCACATGTGCAGGTGCGATCTCAGATCGATGACCGGGTCATCGAGGCGCAGAGGGATGATGCGCATCTGACTGAGCTTCGAGAGCAGGCCAGTGATGATGCAGACGCCGAGTAGCGAGTTGGCATGGATGGGAGCTTACGTTATCGTGGCCGCCTATGCGTCCCAAATATCCCTGACTTAAGACGAGAGATTCTCGAGGCTGCGCATTGTACCAAACTCGCGATGCATCCAGGCAGTACGAAGATGTATCGTGACGTGAAGAGGACTTATTGGTGGGAAGGTATGAAGACCCACATAGCAGAGTTCATGTCCCATTGTCTCACTTGTCAGCAGGTGAAGGTGGAGCATCGCCGACCACGTGGACTCTTGCAGCCTATGTCGATTACAGAGTGGAAGTGGGATTTCATTTCCATGGACTTCATTTCTGGGCTGCCGAAGACGAAGAAGGGACATGATTCCATTTGGGTGGTCGTCGACCGTCTGACGAAGTCGACGTACTTCCTACCGATCAGAGTTACGAACTCTGCAGACGAGTTGGGTAGACTGTACATCAGAGAGATTGTGCGTCTACATGGAGTTCCGTTGGAGATCGTGTTGGACAGAGACACGCGGTTCACTTCTATTTTCTGGACTCGCATTCAGGAGGCTATGGGTGTGAAGTTGAAGTTCAGTACTGCCTTTCACCTATAGACAGATGGACAGACAGAGCGGGTGAACCAAATCTTAGAGGATATGTTGCGAGCTTGTGCATTGAACTTCAAGGATAGTTGGGATGATTGTCTTGCCTATGCGGAGTTTGCGTACAACAACAGTTTTCAGGCGAGTATCGGTATGACACCTTACGAGGCGCTGTATGGGCGACCTTGTCGCGCGCCGCATTGCTGGGAAGAGGTCTGTGAGCGTAGCTTGATTGGCCCAGAGTTAGTGTAGGCGATGTCAGAGAAAATTGATATCATTAGACGTCGGCTTCTCACAGCGCAGAGCAGACAGAAGAGTTATGTCGATACGAGACGACGACCGCTAGAGTTCATAGTTAGGATCATGTATTTTTACGAGTTTTTCCTATGAAGGGAGTCCTTCGGTTCGGGAAGAAGGGGATGCTAGCACCGCGATTCATTGGTCCATTTCATATCCTCGATCGTGTGGGAGCAGTGGCTTACCGATTGGCTTTACCCACGCCTCTCACGAGCGTTCACAATGTATTTCATGTTTTTATGCTGAAGAAGTACGTTTCTGATCCTTCCCATATCATCAGATGAGAGCAGGTGCAGTTAGGAGAGGATGTTACATATATCCTGCGACCGACACGTATTTTAGACAGGAAGGAGCAGGTACTGCGTAGCAAGGTGATTCCCTTTGTGAAGGTATTGTGGACGCATCATTCTGAGGAAGACGCTACCTGGGAGACAGAAGCCGAGATCAGAAAGAACTACCCACAGCTTCTCAAGGAGTACAAAAAGGTACAAATTTCGAGGATGAAATTATTTGTTAAGGGGAGTAGATTGTAATGCCCTGGAAAAAATCCGTACTTGGACTCGAGTACCAACTCGACCAGAAATCGCGTAGGATTAATTCCTTTAGAAAATAAGTGTAAGTTAGCTAGCGCAACGCTAGAGTAGCTGGAAAATAGTCCCTGATCGCTTTAAATACGTTCTACAAGACCCAAATCGAGTAGAACCAAAGATGCTATAATACTCTAAAACCTCAGATCAAACTCTAAGCCGGTTTGTTCTCTAGACCACTTTGAAACTTTGTATTGGATCTAGACCACGCGTCGAAAGTCCAATACCTACTATCTTAGACCGTTAGAACCGCCTAGCTGGACTTGACAATAATTTCGAAAATCAAGTCCAACCGACATTCGCACGCTATTTCATTGAGCCTGGACTGAAGAGAGTAAGAATAGGGACAGATTTGGAATTTGAAATTCAAATCTGGCACACGACTTGACGCGTCAGTATTAAGCGTTCTGACCGTCAGAATTCAGCCAAATTACACCATCGGATCAGGAAAAATTTCTATTTCATATAATGAGACTTGCAGTCCGGATCTACGTGCGGTGACCGCTGAACTGAAACTGGACCACCACGTGCGATCTGCGAACCCTGCTGGACTGAAAACTTGATGTGTGCTAGATTCAGTATGCATGAGCTTAAGTCCGATCGCGTTCAACCAGGGGACCACCAGAAATATCCTTTTGGACCGAAACAGCCCCGATTTGGATATACCTCAAGTATATTTTGTTCCTGAGCCTATTTTGGGCACTTTTAGGCTTATAAAAGGGGTTGAAACCCTCACTCCTCTCTCTCATCCGAACTTGAGAAAAATCCTAGATTGGGAGAGAGAAAAGGTGAGAGTTTGTGAGAGAGAGTATGAGAGAATTTTCCTGCTGTCGTGCCACCTGTTCCACGTGCTTTAGCAACACGCTCCAATCACTTAGCCGGTGATTGCTCCCCGTTTCTAGGTAAGAAAATACCCTAATAAGTTGCTGATTTAGTGTTCCTTTCATTTCATAGCATGTTAGCTAATAGATCTTGTAAATCAGGTTGTCTAGTCGCCGTAGACGAAGCGTATACGCTCCGTTCAAAACGATACGCTTCTAGGAGATAAGGTGCAGATTTTAGACGCTTTGATTGACTGTTTCCAACGCTTTCAATGTCGTTTAATAGTATATTATCAACGGCAACGCCGTTTGACATGTACAACATGCTGTCCGTTTCTTGTTTCGTAAACCGACGAAGAATATGAGATTTAGGGCATTTTAGTCATTTGTAGGAAGTACTGTTTTCATCCATAATTTGCTGATGTGATTGACATGGCTTATTGTCGCATTAGAATGTTAGGAATACGTGCATAATTAGTTTGGCGAAGAGATTCGCCTAAATGCGCACTTCGGGTCGACATACTATATGTAGACTTAAGTGTGTATTGTAAGTGCTTGTATAAATGCTTGTATTAGTATGTATTGAATTAAATGGTGTTATGAATTAGTTTGAGATTGATCTCTCAATTAATATGCTGATGTAAATGATTTCCTACATGTTAGCCATATGCATGATTTCATTATATGTATGAAATGCATGTGCTTGAAGATTCACTTAAGTTGTATGTTATAACATGTGTTAACATGCTCACATGGTTGTATTTCATTTCCAATACTCTTACATGATTGCTGATGTGATTTCATAATTATTTGGGACTATACCTAGTCCAGGTAGTCGGTAACTGAGAAATTTCGTGGTTGGCTTATCTTTGCCACGAACGACCCGTCGATGAACGCGAGTCGTGTTTTGGAGTTGGCGACAGTGGTTAGGCCACACGAAGTGTTTTACGCACTTCATGTCGTTTGACTTGAGATGCGATTGTGTTAGTCGAGCCCGTCAAGTAACCCGACTGGCCGTTGTATGTTCACCCTGTATGAGTCATAACTGCTTGAACCTAGGGTACTGAACTTACCATTGTAAACCCTGTCAACCATGGTACCTTGATCCACGATGACTCATGAGCTGGGCATGGTGGTATGGGACACCGTGGTCGAGCTGTCGGCCTACGCTGGGGCCACAAACCTCCCCGTAGTGACCAGTGAGCACCTATGTCTCGTGAGCAGATTATGGTGGTATGGGACACTATATTCTTGCTGTCGGCCTACACTGATCAGGCGACGAGTCCTTTGTAGTGACCGCGAGCGTATTCTGAGTCTACGGGAGGCGACGACCCTTCAGTAGCAGTGAGAGTACAGTAGGCATGTATTGATAAGGTGATGGGGGAGCGGTGCAACGAGTGCGAGCAACAGCCCTGGCAGCTCTTGCAGCGACCTACAAAATATACATCGTATGAGATTACTAGGAGTGACGACCCTAGACAGGATCTGTGTTGGGATTGATATAAGGGAAGTACCTTAGTTTCCCAATCCTTCTGTTTGAATGGACTAATAACAACTCGGCAATCATATCACCATTACATTGCATGTGCCTGGAAGATGTGGAGCACTGAGCGGGATGCAAGCATGCCGCGGGCGTAAGATGGTGCCATATGAGGGAGAACGTCGGTGAGGGCATACATCACGTCATGTCATATTGCATTAACAACAGTATTAGGATTGTTTGATTTACTGCTTTACTATTATCGCATGATTGAATTGAGAACATGTTAATCTTTGCTCTATGATTCCACTGAGTTGATCACTCAGTCCCACGTTACGGGATGGTGTTTGCAACACTCACCAGACCCTGTCTTAGATGCAGGTGATGCAGAGATCCAGGAGGCAGAGCCGGACTATGATGAGGACCAGGATGAGTTCTCATACATGCAGTATCACGACGGCTTTGCTTAGGTGACCTGGGTTGACGGGAGTTCTCAGTGGGACCCTTTTGGACATTTTATTTTGTTTATTTACATGTATATGAGACTCAGAGATGTATTCATACTTTAGAGACAGTTGAGATCTACTTTGTTTTTCCATACAGTGATATATATATTCTTTAGTCTTCCGCTTGCTTTTATCACTGGATCTGGAGTATGAATTGCAGTTTTGGTATACTTTTACTCATGTGAATGCTTTAACTTAGACAACATTGAATCATAATCATTTTTGTTGCATAAGTGACGGTCTGGAACTCGGGAGTTGAGTTTATACACGACCCCCGATTTTCAGGGTGTTACATCTACTTAGCACCATCCAAATGTGAAACAACGACTCAGTCAGATAGCCTAAAAGAACATGTAAAACAAAGAGATTCAAGAAAGGGTCTATATATGCATGCAACTAAAAAGATTATTTAAGAATTGAGCCATAAAGTAATACGACGATTCGCAGTCCGCCGATAGTACCACTTTATCTAAAATCTTCAAACATCGCTCTAATAGTCCCTATAACAACCCTGAATTTTAGTGCACTAAAAAATTAAAATAAATAGTTAGATATTTTATTTTTAATTAAAAATAAAAAAATAAGTCAATAGTTGATTTAGTAGAGACACTCTTGGTTGAGAGAGACCAAGGAATGGTCGGTTCCCACAAACATCCACGAAATACAGAGTTTTCATGGAAGAAATTTTGCACCACTATGTGACCAATCACAGATTGCATGAAAAATGTGTGATTTTTGTGGAGTAACAAAGCTGACAGGAGCTTTACTGAAATTAAGCGCAGATTATCCACAACCCCAATTCTTGTACTTCTCAACTTCAACGAACTGTTTCAAGTCAAATGTGATGCTTTATATGTCGAAATTGGGCGAGTTTTATTTCAAGCAGGTAGGTTAATAGCCTTCTACAGTGAAAAGCTTAGCAATGCATGTAAAAAGTAGTCAGCCTATGAGCTCAAATTGTACGTAGTGGTCTAGACACTGCAACATTGGTGACATTAATTAATTCAAAGGGAGTTCATTCTTTACACAGACCATCAAGCTCTCGAATTCATTAATAGCTAAACTAATGTGAATCTTGTGCATGCTGGGTAGATTCTATTTTTGTAGGAATTCATGTTTATGATGAAACATAAGTCTGGGCAGCAGAATAAAGTGATTGATGCACTTAGCCACCGGGCAATTTTGTTAGTCACTATGAATAATGAAGTTGTCGAGTTCGAGGGCCTTAAGGATATATATGTCGACGATGATACTTCAAAGATGTATGCATGTGTTAGATGCCAAGAATATCACCCTACTGACCTACATATGCAAGACATGTTCTATTTCAAAGGGAATTGACTGTGCATCCCCAGAGGCTCTTTGAAGGAGCAGATCATTCAAGAGCTACATGGAGGTGGCCTCAGTGGACACCTTCGATGGGACAAGATGTGAGCTCTCATTGAAGAATGGTACTACTAGCCACAATTAGCACGTGACATGGGTAGAGCGGTGCATTAATGTCATGTTTACCAGGTATCCAAGGAGCATTATCAGAATACGGGTCTTTACACCTCGTTACCTATACCTAATGGCCCTTGGGAGGACCTATCTATGGACTTTGTGTTGGGTCTCCCATGAACATAAGTGGCATGGATTTGATGTTCGTGGTGATAGATCATTTCTTAAAAATGGCACACTTCATCCCATGCAACAAGATCATTGATACAACACACATGGTGAATATATTCTTCAAAGAGGTCGTGCGACTACATGGGGTTCCCAAGACTATTATTAATGACCGTGATACGAAGTTCATTAGAAAATTCTAGTGGAATTTATGGAATTGGTTCAGTACACGACTTTAGCTTAGTAGTGCCTATCACTCACAAACCAATGAGCGAACTGAAGTTAGGAATCGCATGTTGGGGAACCTCCTTTAATGTATTTCAAGTGAAAAACTGAAGCAATACGATTTGACCCTATCTCAAGCGAAGTTTGCATTCAACAATATGGTGAACCACTCGACAGGAAAATCCTCATTCCAGATTATCGGGGGAGTTGAGCTTTGCTCGACCCTTGATTTTTGGGGCATTATAAGTTGGTATTAGAGCATGATTTGGATTAAATTGGACTTGAGTTATGGTAACATGACACACACTGACGTATTTGATTTAAGAGAGAGCGATGAAAAGTAGAAACAGTTATAAGATTTCAAATTTCGTCCGTCGGCGATCATATGACCGTCAAAGCGAAACTGACCATAGAGATCAGACCTGTAGGCACCAGTGATCATGCGAGATGATCTCAATCCTTCTCCAGGCCGTCGATCGATGGGTTTGGACTACGATTCAAGCCTATTCCACACTCAAACAAACCTAAAAGTGCGAATATACGTAAAGGGGACCCGAAACAACTCAAGCAGTCTGGGGGGCCCAAACCCAACAAATCGATGGGACCCCAGGGGTCCCCCCCATACACATTTGGCACCTCGAGAGGGGGGTGGCCACCACCCAACCGCGGCGGCACCGCGCCGGGTCCAGCGGACCGGGGCGACGCCGCACTGACCGGGGCACACCCTGGTCCAATTCGTCTAAGCCTGTCGGGCCAGTCAAGCTGACCCTTGTACTTAGCTGTGGGGCCCACCAAATCATGTAAGGATCCCTATTTCTTTCTCTTTTGCTCCCTTTTCTTCCCTTACACACCTCCAAGCTTTCCTATCTCTCAAAAAGTTTCATTTTCCCCTCTCAAATCACCCCTCCAATCTCATCTTCTTCTTTTTTCTTGCACCACCTACATCATACTCTCAAACCCATCTTTTACAACCACCGATTTCTCTTAATCCCTCTCATTTGAGTGCACAATCCCCTCCCTTTATGTCTCAAAAACCTTAAAGTTCAATAATCCTTTCAATCCTCCCATCTTATTTCTCTCAAATGGCTCTTTTCGAGCTTGTGGCAGCGATTTTCTCTATTTCCATACTTCTTTCTCTCATTTGGAAGAAGAGGGCTCCTACGAATGAAGTCGGGCCTAGCCGCCCTACCCATCTAAGGAAAAAGGCGGGCGTCGAATCTAGCACAAGCGCCGCCTAAGAGAGAAGGTCGAAACATGATCTTGATCCCCAAATTCCAGTCAAGAGAGTTCTACTGACGAGCTTTGAACACGGTCGGTTTCATGGCTGTAGGGTTGTGCTTAAAGCTCATGTAGACGACAGGCTATTTGGGTTGTATCCAATGATGAGCTACCTGGCGGACGCCAGGTGGGGTCCCGTATTAGAGGGCAAGTCTCATGCACGTGAGAATACTGTTCGGGCCTTCTACGCCCATATACGAGACCAATCGCTAGAGCCTCTGCAGTTCAAAATTCTTGTGAGAAGGCAGGAAGCAGTCATCAGTGTAGATTTAGTGGCTCAGATCATGGGAACCCCGCGTGGAGAGGTGCACACTAGTGAGGAGAATCTCAACAATGCACGAGAAAGAGATCGCCACGCACATTTCCTTTACGACCGATTAGCTTACTGGAAGCGAAGCAAATGTCTCCCGTCGACGGAGTTGACAAACATTTCTGCCTGCTTCACCATATATTCACATATAATGTGTATCCTATGTGGGGCAATTGTACCGAATGCACTCGCTTAATGATGGATTTTCTGTATAGAGCTGAGCAGGGAGACAAGCTGTGTCTGCTTATGTTCGCCCTGCTACAGATAGTCCAGACCGCGCGTTCTGTTAGGAATGATGTCTCACTTCCATGTGGCCGGCTCGTATGCAAGATCGTTCGAGAGTTTGCCTACAGACTTAACATGGATGACCTTGCGCTGATCCACTTCATTAATGAGACTACTCTCAATAATATGAGGATTGACCCTCGATAGCGTTAAGCCCGACTTGACAAGTATGAGGATGAGACAAAAAGTGAAGAGGAAGAAAGTAATGAGATAGAAGAAGAAGATGAGTTAGAGGAAGGGAGTGAAGAAGGAGAGAGTCAGGAAGAAGAAGAGGAGGCCCAAGGCACTGATGAGGGCTCTCTTCCCACTACACAGGGGCGTGATAGTGGTCGGGCTGCTATAGAAGTGATGTTTTAATTTAAACCAACCTGATTTAAATGATTTTAAAATCGTAACTATATGAATCAGATGTAGATATGCTCGTATTACGAGATCATTCCCACAAGGACTAGTTATCACAGTTTAAAATTTACGACTCCTCTTAACTAATCCAACGAATGATTTAGCAAACTATTAAGTAAACTAATCTAAAAAGATAACCGAGAGCAATGAGTAAAATTCAATCAAGGAGAAGACTAGGACTTTCGAATCCACCCCTAATTATCCTAACCCTTGTTTTACCTGTTGATTCACCCTAATTTAGATTGATATAAATTTAATAAACAAAGCACACCCTATGTCCTTGGTCAGGCACACAGAATGTATAATCCTTTAAAGCATATGGATCACATCTTTCCATCCATGGTCAGGCATGGAGAGATGTAGATTCCTGTTTCTTCCTCTATAGGAAACTTGTTCATGGTCAGACACAAGCACCTAGTTAAGATTCCAAACAACATCCATATCTAGACTTTGGTCGAGCTCATAGAATGGAGAAGCATGAAAATTACAGTTAAGCACTCTAGAGAAAGAAACAAATCAATCAGATTAAAATAAATTCAACATAGACAAGAGTTATTCAAATTAGGGACTCCATCTCAGCCCTAGCTAAGAGATTTAGCAACTTATAAATTCAAATAGAAAGAAAGAAAAATAAAATTGATAACAAGAAAACATTCTTCTCTCTTCTTTCTTCCTCTCTCTCTCTCTCTCTCTCTCTCTCTCTTCTCTTTCTTCTCTTTCTTTTCTCCAAACCAAACTCTGGATCTGCTCTCCTCTCCCCTGACTCCCCCCTCCTTCTGATGTCTGTCTCCTTTTATAGCTGCCAAAGGTCAGCTGAGAGTTGGCGGAAAAAAAACTCTTTACGCACCAATGTGCATAACTCCTTTACGCAACCAAATTCGGGGGTATCCAAACTCCCGTTTTCCTTGCATATCGTCTGTAAAATCACCGTCCCTTGGGACTGTTTCCAATGGCCTACATGATAAACGGCTTGGATCAGCCATGTTTCCGATGGCCTACATGATAGACGGCTTGGATCAGCCATCTGATCAACGGTCTGATTGTACAACCGCTGCAAAGTCGGCCGATTTCCGGACGCTGAAACAGAGATCGCGGATCTCTTCCGTTATGACACTAGTGGGGCTCATTCCTTCATTATTTTAGGAAATCCATTTCGTCCATTGGATGGAGGAGGAATTTCGGTTAGAGATGGGTGCTTTTGATCGTTTGTTGAAGAGGCCCACAGGTTTATCGTTTCTGTCGTCTGTTTCGCTTTTGAATGGTTGGATTTCCATAATAGCTTTCTTTTGAAATTCAGTCACCTAGGTGTTGGTGATGCGGACCTTAGAATCCTGATGGATGGTTTGGATTGTCCATATGGACAATGGGTGGGGTCCACAACTGCAAACTGACAATCTGTTATGCGAATGCTGGAAACGGAAGTTTTTCATTTTTGAACAGGAGTTGGTGGGGTCCATGATTAAAGTCTTTTTGGAAATCCACACCGTCTATTGAATTTCTCTCAAAATTTCAGCCATAAAAAGTCAGTTTTGAATGTCCACTGACGTGGCCCAGAGAATAAATCACGTTGAGGTCTTTTTGAACGTCACAGGGAAGCCTGTTTGTGGCCTCTGTATCGTGCACATGTGTATGCATGGGTGCCAAAGATAAACATGGGTTTGAAGTCTGCGAACCCCTCTATAAGATGGACGATTCGGATCTTCCGTACAGGCCGTGATGGTGGCCCACTATTTTCCATAAAATCCAGTGTCAGTCGGTTACGCGACCGTGAAAAATAGAAATTTCAGTTTTTGAGATGATGCGGGTCAGCGCTTGTGTTGACCGAACGGTTGGTCCGATGCACATCGCATGCATGTGCATGTGTAATGTACATACCATGCATACGGGCCCCATTGTAATGTGTTTCAGAAATCCAATCCATCCATCCCTTTTCTTAAACTATTTTAACCGTCAAAACCAAAGTTGAGGCAGTTCCAGATATCAGGTGGGCCCTAAATTGAAGATTAATGGGTTGATCTGTCCGTCGGGCCACTTCCTGAGATCTTCAATGGTTGAAATTTAATATGTACGGTTAATTTATGGCCCTCATCACATATATGAAGTTTCGAACTGATCGGATGGTGGGAACCATGTGATCTTGCATTCCGGACCAATTTCAGACCCGTTTAATGTGAACGGTTTGATTTCCTTGGATCTCTAGCATGTAAATCCGTCAATTTTGGTCCTTTGGAATCTGTCCCTTGCTCTGATGACTTTGGAGCATCAAATCCATGCTTTTAGTACTCTTTTTCAGTCAACGCTGCAGATTACACCCTGCAACAAAAACACGATTAAAATATTCCATTAAGCATTATCATGTACATAAAATCAGGCAATAACTAGGGTATGATATGCAATATTCGACCCCCATCACAACCCCCAACCAGCATTTTGCTAGTCCCGAGCAAAACATGCGAAAAATAATTTCAGAAATAAGAGAATTCCTGTAAACTCGAGTGACTTGTGAATAGATAGTTGAGATGCAAAAATTCTAGGATTCATGAATGGTAAGTAGAATTTTTTCCTGGAATCAAGTTCATGGTAAACTACATAATCAAGTTCAAAATATTAATACATTGATTAGAACAATCTAAACATTGAGTTCCATGAGTGTATATTGTAATCTCGGCTCACAATCATTAAGAGATCAAATTGGCAATTTCATGATAGCATTAACAACAGATTTCATGACAATTGAAGCTAACACTTGCCTTACAGATTAACTTTTTATTCTTTCAGCCTTTGATTTTTTTCATGAACAGTAACGCTAAGGAAGGGAATCAAATCCTCACATATAGGGAGCAAACCTATGGAAAAGATTTGTCGCCTAACTTTTTCTAAATGTCAACCATGGGAAATCGAATCTACACCTATAGGGAGCAAACCTATGGTGAAGATTATGCGACTTACCCTTTCAATTCTTCTTTATAAACTGATGCTAATATTTTTTTCAGGCTGGTTCCTTTCATATTTAATGATTACTAAGTTGTAATTCAATATCGAACCGGAACCTTAATGTGTAAACGAGATGTGATATGCGAAATCATGACTCAATCAATGTTTAAAGCTTCTAATCATGGGTTAACAATTCAAACTTAACTATAAAATCTAGTAGATGGCTGAATCCAGAGTCATAAATTACCACATTCTATGTCTTTTAATTTTAAAATCACAATTATCCTTCAAAATCACTTCAACGTCACAAGAAATTTCAGAATAATTTAAAATTTTTTACAATTTTTTTGCTCAAGACCAAGAAAATATAGATTAGGTAACTCAATGCCCTACCCCCAACTTAAAATCTACATTGTCCACAATGTAAAAGATGTAGGCATGCAATGCACAAGGGACAACGAAAATAAATGAAAAGTGATGGAAAGATAATACCTGAATGAAGGGATCAAGAGAGATTTTTCAAATATATCAATATAAAAGTGAGTTAGCATAAGAGAGAAATCAACAAAAGAAAAATAATAAAAATAAAATCACAAAAGAAAATCCTACCTATACCACTTTCGCAAGTGCTCTCGATTGCATTTAGCGTATGCAATAAGCCTTTAAACCCCTAGGTTGCCCCTAGTGGACGAGTTGAAGTCTCGTGAGGGTTTGCAGCAATGTTACCCACAAACATTGAACTAACTGACTAGGAAAATAAAATGAAATAAAAGGTCGGGTTGCCTCCCAGGAGTGTTAAGTTTAACGTCTTCAGCCAAACAAGCAACATCTCGATTAACCAATCCCAGACTTTTTGGGAACAACTTGAACAGTGCTACTTGAAATGGGGTAAATATCCAACAATTTAAGCACCACCGCTCGAACATCCTCTTTCATGTTAGGATTAAGCATCCTTTTTATTTCATGCGACGTTTTTGTACTTTCGTCAAGAACAGTATGATGCATACACATAGTGGGGCTTGCTCCTTCCATATCTTCTATCATCCACCCAATAGCTGCCTTATATTCTCTAAGTACTTTAAACAACTTGCTCTCATATTCCTTCTTGAGGTTAGAAGCTTTGATGACAGGCAGGGTCTCAGAAGGACCTAAAAATACATACTCGAGATTTTTAGGTAATTGTTTAAGGTCAGAATCAAGTGGTTTCTCAACAGACGGAATCGGTTTAGACTTAGAGGGTAAAAGAGGTTCCACTTTAGATTTTCATTTTGAAGTCTCCATTATAGGAGTAGAATCGAGCAATGCATTGACTTCTTCGATGAAACTTTCCATGTCAAAATCCATTCCAAAATGTGCTAAGCAAGTCTCAAGTGCATCTTCGGAAGACTGAATGAAAGTTTCTTGCACTAGACTCTCAATCATGTCCACTTCAAATAAATCATCCAAGTCTATTAATTGTTGTCCAGCATTGAAAACATTGAGCTTTATCTTCATGTTACCAAAAGACAACTTCATGACTCCATCCCTGTAATTTATGCGACGGTTTTGGGGTGTCAAACCGTCATAGAAGTATTAAACTTGTTGCCACTTCTCAAAACTATGGTGTGGACATTTAAGAAGCAAGTCCTTCCATCTTTCCCAACATTCATGAAAGTGCTCTCTCTCTTTTTACGTGAACTTAGTGATTTCTTTACAGAGAGCATTCGTTTTGTGAACCGGGAAGAACTTATTTAATAACATCTTAGACAGTTGGTCCCATGTAGTGATCGTCCCAACTCATAGAGAATTTAACCATGCTTTTGCCTTATCCTTCAAAGAAAAAGGAAAAAGGCACAAACGGATCGAATCATCTGAAAAGTTTTGGAACCTAAATGTCGAGCAAATGTCTAGAAATTCTTTTACGTGATGATATGGATCCTCTTTGTCTAAACCTGTAACACCGTGAAATTCAGAGGTCGTGTATAAACTCAACTCCCGAGTTCCAGACCGTCACTTATGCAACAAAAATGATTATGATTTAATGTTGTCTGGGTTAAAGCATTTACAGACTTGGGCCGGAAGAAAGAACCCGGAAAAGAAAATGATCGATGTCTAAAGATTTAGGAGCTCGTCCTTTTGAAGACAATCTTATTTAGCAGTTTCCTTCTTCAATTCCTGTAAAAATAAAAATAAAAAAAATAAATTAATTAAATTTCCTAAAATAATGCTAGAAAATTTCTAAGGCTACGAATTCTGATAAGAAAGAATCCTAAATCCAATTTGGACCAAAACAGTCCCCGGCAACGGCGTCAAAAACTTGATGTTTTAATTTAAACCAACCTGATTTAAATGATTTTAAACTCGTAAGTATACGAATCAAATGTAGATATGGTACGTATTACGAGATCGTTCCCACGAGGACTGGTTGTCACAATTTGAAATTTACGACTCTTCTTAACTAATGCAACGAATGGTTTAGCAAACTATTAAGTAAACTAATCTAAAAAGATAACCGAGAGCAATGAGTAAAATCCAATCAAGGAGAAGACTAGGACTTTTGAATCCACCCCTAATTATCTTAACCCTTGTTTTACCTGTTGATTCACCCTAATTCAGATTGATATAAATTTAATAAACAAAGCACACTTTATGTCCTTGATTAGGCACACAGAATGTATAATCCTTTAAAGCACATGGATCACATCTTTCCATCCATGGTCAGGCATGGAGAGATGTAGATTTCTGTTTCTTCCTCTATAGGAAACTTGTTCATGGTTAGACACAAGCACGTAGTTAAGATTCCAAACAACATCCATATCTAGACTTTGGTCGAGCTCATAGAATTGAGAAGTATGAAAATTACAGTTAAGCACTTTAGAGAAAGAAACAAATCAATCAGATTAAAATAAATTCAACATAAACAAGAGTTATTCAAATTAGGGACTTCATCTCAGCCCTAGCTAAGAGATTTAACAACTCATAAATTCAAATAGAAAGAAAGAAAAATAAAATTGATAACAGGAAAACATTCTTCTCTCTTCTTTCTTCCTCTCTCTCTCTCTCTCTCTCTCTCTCTCTTCTCTTTCTTCTCTTTCTTTTCTCCAAACCAAACTCTGGATCTGCTCTCCTCTCCCTTGGCTCCCCCCTCCTTCTGACGTCTGTCTCCTTTTATAGCTGTCAAAGGTCGGCTGAGAGTCGACGGAAAAAAAACTCTTTACGCACCAAAGTGTGTAACTCCTTTACGCAGCCAAATTCGGGGGTATCCAAACTCCCATTCTCCTTGCATGTCGTCTGTAAAATCATCGTCCCTTGGGACTATTTTCGATGGCCTACATGATAGATGGCTTGGATCAGCCATCTGATCAACGGTCTGATCATACAACCACTGCAAAGTCGGCCAATTTCAGGACGCTGAAACAGAGATCGCGAATCTCTTCCGTTGTGACACTGGTGGGGCCCATTCCTTCATTATTTTTAGAAATCCATTCCATCCATTGGATGGAGGAGGAAATTTCGGTTAGAGATGGGTGCTTTTGATCGTTCATTGAAGAGGCCCACAGGTTTATCGTTTCTGTCGTCCGTTCTGCTTTTGAACGGTTGAATTTCCATATATAATAGCTTTCTTTTGAAATTCAGTCACTTAGGTGTTGGTGATACGGACCTTAAAATCCTGATGGATGGTTTGGATTGTCCATATGGACAATGGGTGGGGCCCACAACTGCAAACCGACAATCTGTTGTGCAAACGCTAGAAACGAAAGTTTCTCATTTTTGAACGGGAGTCAGTGGGGTCCATAATTAAAGGCTTTTTGGAATTCCACACCGTCTATTGAATTTCTCTCAAAATTTCGGCTAAGAAAAGTCAGTTTTGAATGTCCGCTAACGTAGCCCAGAGAATAAATCACGCTGAGATCTTTTTGAACGTCGCAGGGTAGCCTGTTTGTGGCCTCTGTATCGCGCACGTGTGTATGCATGGGTGCCAAAGATAAACATGGGTTTGAAGTCTGCGAACCCCTCTACAAGATGGACAATTCAGATCTTCCGTACATGCTGTGATGGTGGCCCACTATCTTCCGTAAAATCCAGCGTCGGTCGGTTACGCGGCCGGGAAAAATGGAAATTTTCATTTTTGAGATGATGCGGGTCAACGCTTGCGCTGACCGAACGATTGGTCCGGTGCACATCGCATGCATGTGCATGTGTAATGTACACACCATGCATACGGGCCCCATTGCAATGTGTTTCAGAAATCCAATCCGTCCATCCCTTTTCTTAAACTATTTTAACCGTCAAAACCAAAGTTAAGGTAGTTCCAGATATCAGGTGGGCCCCAAATTGAAGATTAATAGGCTAATCTGTCCGTCGGGCCACTTCCTGAGATCTTTAATGGTTAAAATTTAATATGAACGGTGAATTTATGGCCCTCATCACATGTATGAAGTTTTGAACTAATCAAATGGCGGGAACCATGTGATCTTGCATTCTGGACTTATTTCGGACTCGTTTAATGTGAACGGTTTGATTTCCTCGGATCCCTGGCATGTAAATCCATTAATTTTGGTCCTCTGAAATCCGTCTCCCACTCTGATGACTTTGGAGCATCAAATCCATGCTTTTAGTACTCTTTTTCAGTCAACGCTCCTGATTACACCCTGCAACAAAAACACGATTAAAATATTCCATTAAGCATTATCATATATATAAAATCAAGCAATAACTAGGGTCTAATATGAAATATTCGACCCCCATCACGAAGCCCTCTTGCCTCAACTTGAGGAGGGCCAGGCTGCCTTGCGACAGGAGGTCACAACGACCCAAGCTAAGCTTGAAGAAAATCAAGCCTTCATGAAGAGGAAATTCAGTAAAGTATCTTGCACCCTGAGAGCTGTCATGTGCTATCTACAGGACAAGGGTGCACCTCCACTATCGCCAGATTCGGACGACTAGTCGTACATATAGTCATTTTTAGTTTATTTTATGCTTTTTTTTTTTTGTTTCTATGTATAGCCTTGATAGGCTTAGTAATGTGGTGGAGTGATTTGTAGGTTTAGTATGTAGAACCTTGCTTAGATTAGCTCACATGCATCTTCTGTCATGATTCATGTAATACTACATATCATGTATTGTGACAATTTTAGTAAATGAAATGTATGAAGCTTCTTTAAATTTAAAATGCGAATGATGTATGGATGCGTGTATGATCTTATGCTAAATCTCATGAGTTGCACCCTATGTTGTATATAGGGAATGCTACCTAAGACCACATGGAGTACGGCACGTCTCACACTTGGGCACTCGATTGACAGGGAACCTCCCCTAAGCGATAGCCATACGGACCCCAGTTCGAGCCCGATTTACGAGACTATGTTGGATTCTCAGCCGGCCACTGGCCCCACTAATGGGCCAACACCTGTTGCACCACCAATTCTAGAGTAGAACCGTGCATTTACTTCAACACTACACGTGCCTCAATTATCTCCTCCTCCTGATAGGCTGGAGCAGATGATACTCTTGATGCAGCAGCAAGAGTTTTTGACCACCATCGCAGGGGCCCTCGCCTAAAGCATGGGTGTGGTTCCACCTGCACCACTTGTGTACCCTACTGAAAATGTGAGTGCTAACAGCCTATTTGAGTGATTCCAGCTCTTCTGACCTCCTACTTTTGTGGGTACTCATAGACCCGAGGAGGCCGAGTATTGGCTCGACCGCATCTCTAAGATGTTGAGGCCGCTGCACTGTACTAAGGCAGAGCTGGTGGAATTAGTTACCTATATGTTTGAGAAGGAGGCTAGCCTCTGGCGGGACAGTGTCCTTAGGATCGTGGCTACTGGCTATGTATGGACATGGGAAGCTTTTGAGACCTGCTTCCACGAGAAGTATTATCCCCTCACGTATCGTAATGAGAAGGAGAGTGAATTTCTTCGCCTCCGTCAGGGAGGGATGACAGTGGCAGAGTACGAGAACAGGATCATGGAACTGGCCAGATATGCTCCCCTGATATTAGCAGACCAGCCGATGCGGATGCGACGGTTTTCTGAGGGTCTGCGACCCGAGATACGCTCGAAGATGTGTTATGCTAGCGTATCCACTTATGTTGAGCTAGTAGGCATGTCTCTGCGAGCTGAACAGGATGGGGACAAGTTACCCCGTACATGTGTGCCTATGGTTCCTAGGCCTTGGCCGGATTTGCTGAGCAGACTGTTCCTCGGCAAGAGGCCTCGTGCAGACTTACCTCCCAGACTTACAGCTCCACCAGCCCCGATGAGGCGAGCAGACTTATGGTGCACTTACTGCAAGAGGTCAGGCCACACGGATACGTACTGCTTCACCAAGATGAGGGATATCGGTTTCTCGCCGCCTCAGAGGATCAATCACAAGGTTCCTCAAGCTATTGCAACCCCACCTCTATGGTCAGCACCAGCACATCCATCTTTTCGGCCACATGTACCTCAATTTAGGCCACCTCAGCGACCTATGGTACCACGGCCCAACCGTTCTCAATAGTAGCAAGTACATGCTCTTGCAGCTGAAGCATCTGATTCAGCAATTACGGTGCCTTTAGCTTTCGAAGTCACTGCCCACATCCAAGGTACCCCTATATTTTTGTTGGTGGATACTAGGTCCATTATTTCGGTGATATCATGTTCTATAGTCAAGCGCTTAGGGTTGAATACGACCCCGATGGTTGGGGCGAGAGTTATCACAACACCAGAAACTTTTACAGATGCCACCAAGTTGTGTGAGGATTGTTTGATAGATTTAGGGAGCAAGATGATATGCATTGGCCTAATTGTCACCAGATATACCATTTCGATATCACCTTGGTATGGGTTGGCTTACTGAAATGAGGGCCAAGATCGACTGCAAGACCTGACTGGTGACGGCGCACGAGCCTTTAAACACGAACTTCACTTTTCCCGTTCAGGTCAGTTTTCCCTTTCGGTTCTTTATTATGCTACCCTATTGAAGGATCAAAATGGTCCAACACTTGAAAACACGCCAGTCGTTCGAGATTTTAAGGATGTGTTTAGAAAGATACCTGGATTACCTCCTCAATGCGAGATCGATTTTACCATTGATCTAGTGCCTGGTGCGACACCCATTTCATTATCGACTTATCGCATACCTCTGTGTGAGATAGAGGAATTAAGGAAACAGATCGATGATTTGTTGGATGTTGGCTTCATACGACCAAGTGTATTTCCTTAGAGAGCACTCGTGTTTTTTGTGAAGAAGAAAGATGGATCACTGCAATTGTATATTAATTACCGCAAATTGAACCAAGTGACGGTGAAGAACAAGTACCATTTGCTCAGAATAGATGATCTATTTAATCAGTTGAAGGAGGCACAGTATTTCACGAAGGTTAACTTATAGTCAGGGTATCACCAGTTGCGCGTCAGGGATGAGGACGTGTAGAAGACAACTTTCAGGACCAGCTTTGGGCACTACAAGTTCATTATGATGTCGTTTGGACTCACAAATGTACCAACTGTGTTCATGGACTTGATGAACCAAGTGTTTCGGTCGTATCTATTCCGATTCGTCATCGTGTTTATAGATGACATCCTTATATACTCCAAGAGTCAGGAGGAACACGAGAAACACCTGCGAGTAGTCTTTGATACTCTTAGGGAGAACTAATTGTTTGCACAGTATAAGAAGTGTGACTTGTGGAAGGAAGAAGTCAAGTTCCTAGGGCATGTGGTGTCTAAAGAAGGGATAGCTGTAGACCTTACTAAGGTAGCCACAGTTCAGGACTATGAGCAGCCTGGTTCGGTTACTGAAGTGAGGAGTTTTCTTGGCCTGGCAGGCTACTACCGTCAATTCATTAGGGATTTTTCTAAGATAGTTAGGTCGTTGTCTCAGCTAACTCGAAAGGATCTCAAGTTTACCTAAAATGAGAAGGCAGAAGCAGCCTTTCAGGAACTAAAGGACAAGTTGACATCCGCCCCCATGCTAATATTGCTAGAGTAAGGGGTCAAGTATACCATCTACACCAATGCTTCTCGTGTTAGTTTGGATTGTGTTAATGTAAAAGGACAGGGTTATTGCTTATGCATCGCGACAGTTGTGGAAACACAAGGAAAACTACCCTACACAGGATCTGGAATTAGCGACCGTCATCTTTGCATTAAAGCTCTAGAGACATTAAGTTTTAGCTCTTTTACGACCACAAGAGCCTCAGGTACATATTCACATAAAGGGACCTGAATATAAGGCAGCGGCGATGGATGGAAACCTTGAAGGACTTCAAGTTCGAGGTCTCCTACCATCCTGGTAAGGCTAACCTTGTGGCAGACGCGTTGAGCTGCAAGAAGACAATAGCATTTGCGGCTCCACTGATGATAACAGAATGAGATATGGTAGAATTTGTGCAGGACTTTGAGCAGAAACTTGTAGTAGAGGAGCCGTTCAAGAGCATCGCACATATTCGTGTTCAACCACTTATCGATGACCGAATCATTGTAGCTTAGAAGGAAGATGAAGGGTTGGCAAAGTTGAGAAAGCGAGTTAGTGACGATGAAGACTCAGAATGAAGAGTTGGTACGGATGGGGGTTTACATTATCATTGCTACCTATGCATCCTAAATCTTCATGACTTGAGGAAGGAAGTTCTTGAAGCTGCTCACAATTCAAGGATGGCAATGCATCCTGACAGTATGAAAATGTACTGTGACATGAAGCGCTCGTACTGGTGGGATAACATGAAGGCCCACATAGCAGATTATGTGTCCTGTTGTCTCACGTGCCAGTAGGTCAAAGCAGAACATTGTCGACCTCCAAGACTACTTCAGCCCATGCCCATAGCAAAATGGAAATGAGATTTCATCTCTATGGATTTTATCTCAGGGTTGCCGGAGACAAGGAAGAGACATGACTCCATATGGATGATTGTGGACTGGTTAACGAAGTCAGCTCATTTTCTCCCTATCAGAGTTTCAAATTCAGCAAACGATTTGGCCAGACTGTATATCAAGGACATAATACGTTTACATGGAGTTCCTATGGAGATCGTGTCGGACCGAGACACACGATTCACATCTATCTTCTGGACTCGTATCCAGGAAGCAATGGGTGTGAAACTGAAGTTCAGTACTGCGTTTCACCCACAAATTGACAGGCAGACGGAATGGGTAAATCAGATGTTGGAAGATATGCTGCGAGCTTGTGTACTTGATTTCAAAGATAGTTGGGATGACTGTCTTCCTTATGCAAAGTTCGCTTATAACAACAGTTTTCAGGCGAGTATTGGCATGACTCCCTATGAGGCCTTATATGGGCATCCCTGTCGAGTAATGCACTGCTGGGCGGAGGTTGGTGAGAAGAGCTTCATTGACCCAGAGTTAGTTCAGGTGACTTCAGAGAAGATCGACATTAATAGGCGTCAACTTCTGATAGCACAGAGCAGACAGAAGAGCTACGCCGATATGTGGCGACAACAGCTAGATTTCGAGGTTGAGGACTATCTAAACCTGAAGGTTTCCCCAATGAAGGGAGTCTTCCGGTTTAGAAAGAAAGGGAAACTCACGTTGAGATTCATTGGCCCATTCCAGATACTAGACCGAGTAGGTGTGGTAGCCTACCGCCCTGCTTTGCCCACACTGCTCGTAGGCGTGCACAACGTATTTCATGTATCGATGTTGAAGAAATACATTTTTGATCCTTCCCACATTATCAAGTAGGAGCAAGTACAGTTGAGTGAAGACGCTATGTACTGTGACTAACATGTATTCTAGATAAGAAGAAGGAGGTGCTGCGTAGTAAAGTGATTCTACTTGTGAAGGTTTTGTGGACACACTATACTGAGGAGTAGGCTACTTGGGAAATAGAAGCCGAGGTCCGTAAGCACTATCTTCAGATTCTCGAAGAGTACGAAAAGGTACTAATTTTGAGGATAAAATTTTTCTTTAAGGAGGGTAGATTGTAACGTCTCGAAAAAATTTGTACAAAGACCCGAGTACCACCTCAGGCAAAAATCACAAAGGATCAAATCTTTTAGAAATTAGACGAAGATTATTTAAGTGCTAAACTAAATCATCTTTCGAATTAGCTCAGACAGCTTTTAATACGAATTGCAAAATCCAAAATCAGTAGGAGCGCTGATGCTACATCGTCTAAAAACTTAGGATCTATCTTAAAACCCAGTTGCTCTTGGGAGCATCATGAACCTCCGTATCGAACCGGGACCACGCGTCGAAAGTCCGATTACCATGAAACTATACGGTTATCACCGCCTTATTGGGCTTGACAACTATCTAGGAAATCAAGTCCTAATAGTATCCCGAAATGTACAACTTGAACCCGGAGCGACGTGTGTGAGAAACGCGAATATCTTTAATTAGGAAATGAACTTAAACTTAAGTGATTTGAGCCGTTCGCTTGCAGGCCAATTTTAAGGTTTCAAACCATCAGATTCTGACCTAATTACACCCTCGGATTAGAAAAAATTTCTAACACATGTCAGTGTACTGTTAAATGGAAATCGATCCTCCGCGGTCAATCCACGAACCCGATTGTTCACTCCCCAAGTGCAGGGTTGTGATGTAGTAATAACTCGGTAAGACCGAGGTCGAATCTCAAGGGATTGAAACTGTACGTTATCTAAAACTAATTAGAACTAGAACTAGAATGAGATAAAATCTAAATCAAATAAAATTTAATGAAGAATTGTGAGATTATTATCTAAAACTTAAGAAAAATCAGGAATAAGAAACTAGGGATTTAGAGGATCCACTTGTAAAGATCAAGGAAATCTTATGCATGTTTTATGGAAATTAACTGAACTGACATTGATCTAGTTTTAGAGAGATGAAAGGTATATGAATTAGAATGGATTCCATCACCAAACCATGCCTAAGAGACTATGGTAAACAATAGAATTAAACTAATTACCAACCCATCACATGTATGAAGGTTAGGAAGGGTACCGACATCCGACCATGCCCAGGAAACTATGGTGAACAACAGGGCTTCCTGACGTCATAAACATAAAGGAGAAAAATGACATGCTTCAAGCCATTGCAGACCCATTGTAATTTCAGTCACAACAGACCATTAAAAATCTAAAACATTCCCATAATAATCAACTAAAATCAACGTCAATTCATGAATTAAAATAAAAATAAAATAAAATCTCCCATCTCACTACAAGCTTCACTCCTTAGCCCTAGCTAAGGGGTTTTAGCCTGACATGATGTGGCCAAAATCCAAAATAAACTAAAAGAAAAAGAAGAAGAAAAGAAAGAAAAAGAAAAGAAAAAAGAAAAATCTCTCTCTCCTCCTCTCCCACGTCCAAGCTCGAGCCCTCTGTTGAATACCTGCTCCCCACGTCCAAAACCTCCTTATATAGCTGCTAGAGTGGTGAAAATCGGATTTGAATCGGATTTGGAAAGCTATGCATGTCCAATGAAAGCTTTTTCGCAGCCAAGTTCGGTGCCTCAAAAATTACCACTTTCCTCGCTCAAATTTCAAAGAAATACTATCCCTTAGGATTTTCTTGGGTCCTTTACATGATAGACGGTTCAGATCTGTCATATGATCAAAGATGGTGGGCCACAACTGCCTGGAAAAGTCAGTTTTCGTGAATGTACAAAACCTTTCGCACCATTTCGCTGTTGTGATCGGTGGGCCCCACAGAAGCATTTTCTAGAAAATTCACCCCGTCCATTGCATTTAGAACGAAATTTCAGTCAAGAATAGGTAGTTTTGAACATCCATTGGCGCTACTCAGAGAAGAAATCACAAAAAGACCAGATTTGAACGCTACGGGGCAGCCCTTTTGTGGCCCCTGTATCTCACACATATGTTTGCGTGGGTGAAAAGTGTAAACATGGTTTTGTAGTGCTCGCAGCTGTTTACACGGTCGACTGCTTGGATCATCCATACATATCATGGGTGGGGCCCACAACCGTTCGTAAAATCGACGGTCGGTCGGTTATGCAGTTGCTGAAAACGGAATGCGGGTCAGCAGTCGTGCAGGCGCTGGTCAGCGCTGCTGACCGGTTTGGTGTTCCTCGCCACGTTATATAGTGTGTATGCACACGTACACTTGTGGGACTAACTGTAATGTTTTTGCAAAATCTGCACCGTTCATCCTTTTTCTCATGTTATTTCAACCGTCAAGAAAAGTTTTGAGGCAGTTCTAGATATCAGGTGGGCCCAGAATCAACGGTTTATGGGCTGATCTGTCGGTTGAGGCACTTTCATAGTGATCCAATGGCTGAAATTTTACGTGTACGGTTAATTTATGGCCCTCATCCCATATATGAAGTTTCAGGACAATCGGATGGCGGGAACCCTGTGATCTTGCATTTTGGACCCATTTCGGGCCACTTGAGCTTCAGTTTCTCGATTTTCTCGGATTTCTGACCGTGTAAATTCGTCGATCTTGGTTCCCTGAAGTCTTTCTCTTGCCTTAGTGTCGTCAGAGCATTAAATCCATGCTTTTAGCCTCTTATTTCAGTTCAAGCTCGTAATTACACCTTCCAGCACAAACACGGTTAAAACGGGCCATTGAACAGTATCTTGTTCGTAAATCTAGGCAATAAATGGGTTCTGATATGCAATATTTGACCCTCAACACAACCCCCAACCAGCATCTTGCTAGTCCCGAGCAAGGTATGCGAAAAATAAGTTGAGAATTATAGGACGGTTTCTATGAACTTAAATGATTTTTGAAAAACTATCCAAATCCCAGGATTCTAAAATTCATGAATGTTAGATATTACTTTCTCCTGGACTTAAGCACTCGGTAGATTTCATAATCAAGTTCAAAGTATTACTCCATCAATTAGAATAATTCTAAACATTGAGTTTCATGGGTGTATAGTGTAATCTCGGCTTATCGACATTAAAATTCACTTCTCTATTTCAGGATCTCATTGGTAACCAGCAAGAGAATTTATGAAAACAAAAACTTGCCTCACAAATCTTCTTGTCATTCTTTCAACTTTTGATTTTTTTCATTAAAAGTACATCAAGAAGGGGAATCAAAGCCTCACCTATAAGGAGCAAACCTATGGTGAAGACTGTACACCCTACCCTTTTCACATATCATACATGGAAAAACAAATCTTCACTTGTAGGGAGCAAACCTATGGTGAAGATTATTCACCCAGCCTTTTCCAAAGGTATCCTTCTTTTTTTTTTTTTTCATATCAATCCTTTTAGGCAAATATTCCATGCTAGTTCCTTTCATACTTACTGATTACCAAATTAACCTTTCAATATCAAACTAAAACCTTAATGTGAAAATGAGATGTGATGTGTGAAATCATGGCTTAATCAATGTTTACAACTTCTAATTCTGAATTAACAATTCAAACATAACTATGAAATTTAACAGACACTGAATCCAAGATTCATAAATTATCAACATCACGCATCTTGAAATTCTAAATTAGGGATATCTATCAAAATCACTTCGAATTCATAGGAATTTTCAGAGAAATTTTAAAAATTTTCACAATTTTTGCTCAAGGCTAAGAAAGCTAAGAAAACACTGATTGGGTTACCTAATCTCCCACCCCCAATCTAAAATCTACATTGTCCTCAATGTAAAAGATATAAACATGCAATGCACATGGGACAACGAAAGTAAAGTGATGGAAGGATAGTACCTGTATAACGAATCGAGAGAGATTTCTCAAGAGATCACTATACCACTTTCGTAGGTGCTCTCGATTGCATTTAGCGTATGCAACAAGCCTTTAAACCCCTAGGTTACCCCTAATGGACGAGTTGTAGTCTCGTGAGGGTTTGCAGTAATGTTACCCATAAACATTGAATTGATCATGCCACAAGGTTCCTCTTCCGGCCAATATCTTGATAAGTTTCTCAGTAAGTTCCTCAACAGGATCATCCAAAAGCCTTTTTTGCAATAGGCTTGGGCGACCTGGAGCATGACTTTCCAGAGAGAGTTATATACCTCATAAGAAATCTTTCATTGAATTGCTTGAGGTATCTGTAATATATACGATTTACCTATGACAGAAGATGTTTCAACGTTAGTATCGCATGGTGAATCAGAGACTACAAGTAAATAAAGTTTAGAAAACTTTCTAAGAAGTGATGTAGTCTCAACACATTCCGAAGCTCCAAACTTCGGTTGGATTTTCAGCTCCTCTTCCTTTTCTGGTAGACGTTTAGGCTCAAGGGAAGAGTGGATCTCAGAATAAGGGTTTTCTCGGTCAGTGATGACTACCGAGATGTTGTCTCACAAGGCATCCATTTTGTCTCTTAACATGGGATCGTTTGAAACTGCAAAGTGTGTCAAGCAATCCCAAGAGTTAGGAAGTTCAATTAAATGTGACTTATTGTGGCTTGTGATGATCTACGTAAAGAATCCATCATCCTTGAAAGTGGATGGAGGTACGCTCTCTTGCTCCAGTCCTGCACAGACAGATTGAAGATCAATAGGTGAAGCATTGATGTGATCACTCTGTTCATTGAAATTACTCAATTGAGGCGTTGAATTGTCAAATATGTGTAGCTCAGATGGTGGCCTCAACTGAGTGGTTTCAAATTCAAGAGTCATAGCGGGCAACGCCTCCTTCTCCCGAATCATATTATCATTCAATTCAGGGGAGTGGTCTAAATATGTTTCACAAGAGTTAGAAGGGTCGGTCGTAAGGGGCTCATCCTCTACCTTTAAATCAGACATGTCAAGTGATGGGAGTGGCTCATTATGACCGACCACTTCATGTACATCTTGATCATTGATCTAGACCAAACTTGAGAAGTATTCTAGGGAGACTGTGGCTACACATTGAAGATCATCATCCCAATTCGCATCATCATCCAGTTCCGTACAATGCACAGTTGGGATGGGATCGCCTTCCTCACATTCTATTCCTAAATTCAGTTGAGGTTCGAATAAACTAACCTCCTCATCATTGAAATCATGTGTGTCATGTAAAGAAGGTGTGTCATCATCAATGTATTTAAAAGACACCCATGTATCTTCACGATTCTTTCGAACAGTCATCGAGAGTAACTCATCGGGAAATTGAACCACATGCTCATTAACGGAATCCAACTCCTCATTCCAAATTTCAGATTCTTTTAAAAGCGAATGCGGATCACTTTCCTTGCATTGTATTTCTGGATTGGGTTATGGTTGGGATGAGCAAGCCTCCTCTATCTTTTCAAGGCGCGACATGAGTGTTTCTACTGCGTTTCGAATTTCCTCAAGACAGGCCATGTCACTCTGATATGAATCCTCTTGGATCGTTTTTGGTTGGATCTCAAAGGTAGGGGATGCAAGAGAATAATCATTATAACATATTGTTGGTTCATTTTTTCAATTTTGATGTTTCCACTGGTTATAGTCATACGAATCATAGGTGGGAGAATTTGATGGTTGGTAATACTTATTATCACTCATGATATAATCATGCAGTGTTTTCTTTTTATCGGATGGGTGATAATAATTCTCACAACCATAGTTATGATAACCCCAACACTCACGTACTGTTTTATTAATCTGTGGGCTGTAATTGTTCTTCTGCATATAATCACCTAAGGACTTCTTAACCGGTGGATCTTTATATTCTGATCGGTTCTCAATGATAGTTTCAGAAAAGTTTTGAGACATAGGTTGATTTATATCATCATCATCCCAAAATAGGTTATTCTTCTCAGCATACTGACGTTGCCACTCATGCATATACATAATGAAACCCTTAATCTGAATTTAATCCTATGAAAAATAGAGAAAAAGTTCCTACAACAATGTGGAAAGTAAGAGGAGAAGTTAGAAGGGTGTTACCAAATAAGAAGTTCCTATCTGAGAATCCTACAAAATAGGAAAGACAAGTTAGTTCTAAAAAAAAAATCAGGAAAATTTAAACCTAAAATTGAAGTTAGTAAACATCCTAATCTTAAACTAACCCTAAAACTAATTAATTTCAGAAAGCATAGCCGTCAGTCCCTGGCAACGGCGCCAAAAACTTGTTCACTCCCCAAGTGCAGGGTTGTGCTGTAGTAATAACTCAGTAAGACCGAAGTCGAATCCCAAGGGACTGAAACTGTACGTTATCTAAAACTAACTATAACTAGAACTAGAATGAGATGAAATCTAAATCAAATAAATTTAATGAAGAATTGTGAGATTATTTTATAAAACTTAAGAAAAATCAGGAATAAGAAACTAGGGATTCAGAGGATCAACTTGTAGAGATCAGGAAAATCTTATGCATGTTTTATGAAAATTAACTGAACTGATATTGATCTAGTTTTAGAGAGATGAAAGGTATATGAACTAGAATGGATTCCATCACCAAACCATGCCTAAGAGACTATGGCAAACAATAGAATTAAACTAATTACCAACCCATCACATGTATGAAGGTTAGGAAGGGTACCGACATCCGATCATGCCCAGGAGACTATGCTGAACAACAGGACTTCCTGACGTCATAAACATAAAGGAGAAAAAGGACATGCTCCAAGACATTACAGACCCATTGTAATTTCAGTCACAACAGACCATTAAAAACCTAAAACATTCTCATAATAATCAACTAAAATCAACGTCAATTCATGAATTAAAATTAAAATAAAATAAAATCTTCCATCTCACTACAAGCTTCACTCCTTAGCCCTAGCTAAGGGGTTTTAGCCTGACATGATGTGGCCAAAATCCAAAATAAACTAAAAGAAAAAGAAGAAGAAAAGAAAGAAAAAGAAAAGAAAAAAGAAAAATCTCTCTCTCCTCCTCTCCCACGTCCAAGCTCGAGCCCTCTGTTGAATACCTGCTCCCCACGTCCAAAACCTCCTTATATAGCTGCTGGAGTGGTGAAAATCGGATTTGAATCGGATTTGGAAAGCTATGCATGCCCAATGAAAGCTTTTTCGCAGCCAAGTTTGGTGCCTCAAAAATCGTCACTTTTCTCGCTCAAATTTTAAAGAAATACCATCCCTTAGGATTTTCTTGGGTCCTTTACATGATAGACGGTTCAGATCTGTCATATGATCAAAGATGGTGGGCCACAACTGCCTGGAAAAGTCAGTTTTCGTGAATTTGCGAAACCTTTCGCACCATTTCGCTGTTATGATCGGTGGGCCCCACAGAAGCATTTTTTGAAAAATTCACCCCGTCCATTGCATTCAGAACGAAATTTCAGTCAAGAATAGATAGTTTTGAACATCCATTGGAGCTACTCAGAGAAGAAATCACAAAAAGACCAGATTTGAACGCTACAGGGCAGCCCTTTTGTGGCCCCTGTATCTCACACATGTGCTTGCGTTGATGAAAAGTGTAAACATGGTTTTGTAGTGCTCGCAGCTGTCTACACGGTGGATGGCTTGGATCATCCATACATATCATGGGTGGGGCCCACAACCATTCGCAAAACCGACCGTCGGTCGGTTACGCAGTTGCTGAAAATGGGACGCGGGTCAGCAGTCGTGCAGGCGCTGGTCAGCGCTGCTGACCGGTTTGGTGCTCCTCGCCACGTTATATAGTGTGTATGCACACGTACACTTGTGGGACTAACTGTAATGTTTTTGCAAAATCTGCACCGTTCATCCTTTTTCTCATGTTATTTCAACCGTCAAGAAAAATTTTGAGGCAGTTCCAGATATCAGGTGGGCCCAGAATCAACGGTTTATGGGCTGATCTGTCGGTTGAGGCACTTCCATAGTGATCCAATGGCTGAAATTTTATGTGTACGGTTAATTTATGGCCCTCATCCCATATATGTGATCTTACATTTTGGACCCATTTCGGGCCACTTGAGCTTCAGTTTCTCGATTTTCTCGGATTTCTGACCGTGTAAATCCATCGATCTTGGTTCCCTGAAGTCTTTCCCTTGCCTTAGTGTCGTCAGAGCATTAAATCCATGCTTTTAGCCTCTTATTTCAGTTCAAGCTCGTAATTACACCTTGCAGCACAAACACAGTTAAAACGGGGCATTAAACAGTATCTTGTTCGTAAATCTAGGCAATAAATGGGGTCTGATATGCAATATTTGACCCTCAACACTGATCGGACCAAAAACTTAACCTGACGTATATCTATCATCAGGGGACTTACTCCAGACCGTGTGAAAAAAAAAAGGCCTCCAAATGTGCTCCGTTAAACCGAAACAACTACTCTTTGGCTATAACCTAGGTATACCATGGCCCTAGGGCCATTGGGATCAGTTCTGGGCCTATATGAGGACCTTAACCTACCCCTCTCTCATTCCATACGAATTTCAAACCCTAGGAGAGAGAAGAGAGTAAAGAGAGAAGGAAAGAGAGAGAGAAAGTGGGAGATCGTTGCTAGCCTTCGATCCAACCACTCCATGTGCCAAATCAACCTTTCTGTGTCGCTATTTCGGTGATTCCGGTTCCGTTCTTGGGTAAGAAATCCTAATCCTAATCTATTTTACATATCCAAATAGAGTAAGTGGTGAAATAACTAACCTATTTCATGCTATAAGTTATCGTTGTGCCATAGACAAAAAGATAGTGTTCAAACTGAGTTCGATACGAGTCTACCGACGAAAGATGCTGACTATAAACGTTTAGGTTATAGTTTTCAAGGCTTTCAATGTTAGTTAATAATTTATGACTGACTTGATTGCTATCACATGTGCTTAGATGCGATATTTTTCATGTGTTACACATATATATGAACTATGTTGAATATAATGTATTTCATGTATTTGTTGAAAGGTCTGAATGAATATGGAATTATGATTTATGCTTGTTATGAGTATTGGTTGAAAATACATGATTGTTGTATGTGTGGCAACTCCTTTGTGAAAGGATTTGCTATAATATAGGTTATAACTAATTTATTACATGTATGTAATATGCGTAGTTTAAGTGTTTGATAAAATGTTTGAATTAGAAATTGCTTATTGAAATGTATTTAATAAGGGTGTTGAGATAAGATTCTCAATTACCATATCTATAGCTACAGTTTCCTTCATGTTACTTACCTTACAACTACGTAATATATGAATGAAGTACATATGTATGATAATGTGTTTTATGTTTTGTTAAAATGCTTAAATGAGATTTATGTGAGTATTTTTTATTAAATGTTGTTATGAATATTACATGTATCCACATGCTGTGTTTGAGTTAGTTTTGGGACTACTATGTAGTCTAGGTAATCAGTAATGGTTTTCGAATTAGTAGCTAAGGTTGTTTCACCACACAAGACACGTTTGATGAATCCGAGTAGTACGCTATTTGTCGACAGTGGTTAGGCTACACGGAGTACTAACATGCTTCATGTCGATTAATTCAATGTGTGCTCATACTAATCGAACTTGTCAAGTAAACCGATTGACCTAATGTGTGTTTACCATGTATGGACGCTACTGCTTGAATTTAAAGTACTACTTACCAATGTAAAGCCCATTTCAACCTTGGTACCACGATCCACTAAGACTCATGAGCTGGGCATAGTGGTATGGGACATCGTGGTCGAGCTGTCGGCCTATGCCGGGGTGACGAGCCTCCCTGTAGTGACTTGTGCGTAACCCAAACTTGTGAGCCGAATACGGTGGTATGGGACACTGTATTCGAGCTATCGGCCTACGCTAATTAAGGTGACGAGCCTTTCCCGTAGTGACCTCAAGTATAAACTAAGGCCTACGCTGATGGTGACGAGCCTCTTCGTAGTGACCTGAACTTGCCTGTCCGCTGCTTTTTAAAAAAAATCAGGGGTGACGTTACCCTATAACTTGCTTATCGTATGTGATTAATTAGGTTTAACGATCCTAAATGGATTATTGTTTGGGTAAATGATATAAAGACAGGTGTCTTAGCTTTCCAAACATGCTGTATGAACTAGTCTAATTAAGAACTTGACTAATCACGTACATGCACCGCATTTGCATGTGCCTTTGGCGTTGGAGTTGAGCATAGAGGAATGGGTGCATGCCGCGATTGTGAGATAATGTCGCAGAGGGAGTGCATGTGAGGGCATACATTATTATCACACATTATCCTTGTATTAACTAGAATACCTAAGAATGCTTGTTGTATTGATTTACTATTACTGCGTGATTAAATTGATAACATGTTAACCTTTGTCTCATAGCTCCACTGAGTTGATCACTCACTCCTACTCTGGGACGGTGTTTTAAAACATCAACCAGACTCTATTGTAGTTGCAGATGATGGCGATGCTTATGGGGTGGAACCTGACTTTTATGAAGATGAGGAGAAATTCTCCTATATGCAGCTATCAGATGGGTTTGTGTAGACCACGTTCTGATCAACGGGTTTACAGGGATGCTGACTTAGTGCCATTACACTTGTTATTTTGTATTTGGAACACACATGTATATTCATTTTATCCATTTTGGGAGTATACATGTATATATTTAACTTGGTAACATGCTTATACTCTGGAGACCTACAACAGTTTATATGTTTTATATATCTATCATAGTCTTCCGCTTGCTTAAATTTAATCATCTCTGGAGTATGATATGCTGATTTGATATAATCTCATTCATATTTAATGCACTAATACAGATAACATTTAATCATCATTATCTATGTTGCATAAGTGATGTGTCGGAACGCTGGAGTTGAGCTTTGCTCGACTATCGATTTTCGGGACGTTACAGTACTATCCTACGATTAGAGCAATTAAGAGTTTTATCAATTGACGGTAGAAGATTACCACTAGGAACATGGAGTTGCCTTAGGGTTTTCGCCAAGAGATCCACTATGCAGTCGATGGAATCCTGCAACCGTTGCATGACTTGCCGATTCTTTTCTTGTGCTACTTCGAAAGCTGCCGCCATTAAAGGTAAATTTCCTAGAGCATCGCCATGGAATTGTTGCCCAAACTGTCGTACAAGCTATCCATCCGAGAAAAAACCTCGCTTTGATACTAAATTGCCGCAAAGAAGGACGTGAGGTCGAGCACTGTCTTCCTTAAAAGGATAATTATTTCGAATCCACGGAACCTATCTGGACTCCTCATAGAGACTTCTCGAATCTACGAGAAAAGAAAACAAAAAATAGAAATAAATTCTAATAAATTCAAAATTGATTAATGAATGAATAAAAACGAGTTCAAAACCATTTAAATAGGGGTACCAAGCAATGAGAGAGAAATCAGAATCAAACGACGACTAAAACTCCTAAAATTTGCAACTTACTATAAATAGTAAACTTACTATTTATAAATGGTCGTGATGTCTACTAGTGCGCAAGGTTTTCGGTCAAAAATAGTGAGTATCCTATTTGGCTTCACCAAGCTGTTCTCCTAATTTTTCTAAGCTCTTTTCACGTTGGACGCAACTCTTAAAGCCCAACGGATGAAGAGTTATAATCAAACTAAAACTTAATATTTATAATAAAAACTGAATTAAAATAGGGAAACGACCATCGATCTGGTGGTATTTCGTAAATTAGGCTTGCGTAACCCGACATAGCAGGCTTGATTGGCTAAAGTAGCTCATTCTACCCCAAAATCATATATTTGACATCAGATAACTCATTTCGTATTGCAAGATAGGACCGATTTAAGGTCCGATAGTCTGAATCACTTCTGTCGTCGATCGAGCCTTTTTTTATCCATCTTAGCCATGTATCCGCAACCCGCTCTACATCAAACATGCATATATATATATATATATATATATATATATATATATATATATATATATATATGGGTTTCAATTCATATAAGTGCAGCCCACTGTTTAGTGATATGTATCGTTATTTTGTTGGGGCTCACCTAGGATGGGCCATTCGCCTAGAAGAATCTCTGATATTGGAAGATCCTAGCCACTGAATATTGGACAATTTTCAGTTAAATATCAACCATTGTGGCTTTTTATCTCTTTTACCATCTATTTTTAGGGAACAAATTTGAATGGCTAAGGAGTCATATTGAATGTACTTCAGGGTGTCGAGCACCAGACAATAAAATCAACTTACTTTTGTCCACGCCATAAAAGATGAAATATGGACTTAGACAAAGTTTAGATGGGCCTTAAAAGATGAGGAATTTCACCCTCACCATGTATAAAACGTTTGCATGCAACACTTTTCTTCCTCTCCTTTTCCATCTCTTTCTTAGAGAAATTTCATCCTGTTGAGAGAAATTTCATCCTGTTCTCCCTCTCTATAGTCGCACGTTCCACATCCCTAATTTTAATAATGATAATGGGTTTGTTGGAGTCTCCCTTTTCCTGCCTTACCATGCATGACCCCATTCATGATGAGGTATTATATGATTTTCGATCCCCTACCACCAAAAAACAGGAGTATAAACCGTAGCTATATTACTCGTAGGTAAAAGCTACAACCACCACCAGCGCCTCCCTGTAATCTAACGGTCCTATAAGCAGCTTTATGAGCCCACAGCAATGTGTGTTTTTATCTAATCCATCTATCAATTTGTACAACTCATTTTAAGGCATGATCCTAAGACTGGAGGCTGATCGAAGGCTCAAGTGGATCACATCGTAGGAAGCACTCGAGATTAACTTCCTACCGTTGAAATGTGGTGTGATCTATTTTGGCCTTCGATTTGACTCCTTTTTGAACTAATAATCTAAAATTATTTTTAAAATTTATTGTACGGAGTGGATGAACCACATACATGAAGGTGGGCCCCACAGAAGCCCCGATAGGAACGCCCGTCGTTGTCGTAGACGGGCGCTGCTCTTTCAAATGGAACGCGCCCTACCCCCGCCCGTCTCTAGCTGCGAACGGGCAGGAGCTTTGAGTGGCCACCGTGATGTATGGGCCTTATCCGCACCGTCCATCCATTTTTTCGTATCATTTTAGGGTGTAAGCCCAAAGTTGAGGTAGATGCAGGACAAATGTGGGCTACACAATGGGGATTAAAATATTACCGTTGAAAACTTCTTAAGGCCCACAAAAGTTTTGGATGGAGCTGATATTTATGTTTTCTCTTCATCAAGGTCCATGTAATTTTATGAATAGGTTAGATGGAAAATAAACATCACGGTGGGCCCTAGAAAAGTTCCAACGGTGAGAATAATCACTACTGTTGCTTTCTGTGGTGTGGTCTGCTTGATTCTTGGATCTGACTTGTTTTTGGATTATGCCCTAAAATGATAGGAAAAAAAAATGGATGGACGGTGTGGATAAGGCCCATACATCACGGGGTCCACTCAAAGCTCCTGACTATTCACAGCTGGAGACGGAAGGGGTTAGGACGCAATCTGCGTCCTTTCGAATCGACTTTTTGAGAGAGAGAGAGAGAGAGGGGGAGAGAAGGAGAGAGAGGTTCATATCTAGGGTTTCGTTTTTTCATTCTCGATCAGGTTTGGAGAAAACAGAGAGTGTTTGAGGAAGGATTTCTCAGAGACTTCATCAATATCAAGAGGTATTTCTCATCTCTTACAACAGATCCGAGTCTTTTCTCATATCTATGGCGCTCTTCCTACGCTTTAGGGGTTGTTTTTTCTTCTTTTATGCCACATCCTGAAGAAGATTAGGGTTTCTGCCCTTATTCTGATAGGCCTGAATCTCCTTCGTCGGCCTATGGCTGCATGAACTAAAAGAATAGATGGGATAATGGTTCTCTTCGAGGGGAACCGTTCCTCCAAACAGCTCTGTAAAGAGTCGATAACAAAATGTCTTGCCTTTCCATTCCTTCCAGACAACTTTTTATACAAGAAATGCTTTAACAAAAAAGAGCTAAAAAAGAGGAAATTAACAAACAGTGGTTATTGTAACGTTCAGTAACGTTACAAAGAGTTATTCAACTGAGACTTATTCAAATGGCTATTCAAATGCATTTCTTCTTCTTCTTCTTCTTCTTCTTGTCCATGTTTTCCATATGGTTTGTTCTTTCAGAGTGGGGAGATTTTTTGATGCATGCCTGATTCATGGCAGGAGCCCATGAAACAATTCTTCCATTCATCGTCCATCACTTGTTTCCAACCACTGTCAGAAAGAGCTTGTTGAAAAGAACAAAGGATAGGAACAGAGTAGATGGAACCCACATACCTGCTGGGAGTAAAACAAGTAAATGTTCTTATGCAGCGTTTACAATGTCTATGAAGTTGTTCAAGCAAGAAAAGGAAGCGTGTTGCTGGCATTGGCAATGGTAATATACTTTTGTGGAATATGAGCCTGTTAGTTTTCTTGATTGATTCCATGTTGTGTGCTGGTTTTAGTATGTAGGCCACCAATTGAAGGGATAGGTGCTTCCAATCTGCAAGTGGCATACAAGTAGATGTATCAAGTTAAATTGTCCAAATCATTGGTACCCAATGTAGATGTATCATGAACAAAAAAATAAGCCTATTTGATTATCTGCTTATTAGATTGATGGACATTTATTGGATGGTTAAAAATGAAAAATCTCCAACTATCCTATTTCGGCAAACAAATGTCTGTAAATCAGAGATTAGGATTGTTCAACCAATCTGATCTTGTTACTTTTTCAGGTGTGTTCTTGCAGAACTTTTCCTTCAGGGGCAACCGTTGTTTGTATGAGGATATCTACTTACATAATTTAATATTTTCAACTAATAACCAGGATATTGTTACTGAAAGAAATCAGTTCAGGTGCACCATCTATCCTTAGAATTTCTATATTGAATTTATAGATAAAGTATTCAGCATAAAGAAAAAAGAAATTGGAGAAATATGGCTTAGGACTTCATATACTGTCTCCGTGGTTTTTTTTTTTTTTTTCAGCATCAAAGAATTTATACCGCTGCTAAGGGAGTGCATGAATATTCCGAATCCCTACATCTGCCAATTTTTGGTGGGATGGATCACTGTACTGGACAGTTTTCCTGATATTGATATGCTTGGTTTTCTTCCAGATTTTCTTGATGGTAACTGTGCCTTAGTGACATTTAACAAACTCCTTTAAGCTATATCTTATATTGCGGCTTGAATTTACATGCTAACTCATAGGGCATCAAATGTTCGGGTTTGTTCAACATGTGAAGTGATTCCAGCCATGAAATATGGCAACAGGCTGATTCCGCACTTTCTGAATTTCTCCAGGAGATAAATAAAACTCTCCAGTAAGACTTCAATTCTCCATGTAGGTTTCCATTTTTTTTTTTGGTTTCCCCTAGTTTATGGCTTAATCTAGACAAGAAAATGCTGTTAGATAGTTCTTTTTACAAGCACAATGGTTGTAGAGATCCATATTTATTTGACCAAGCATTTTAAAAAGAAAAGGTTTCCTTTTAAATCAGTATGGTTCATTTGTCATTTGTCTTGTAATTTTTCTGACTTAAACAATGCTACTCTGAACTCTGTAGATTATGGTCGCATGGCTCAAATGTTGGTACAGAGGCAGCTTCTTCCAATGAATTTACCCGTCTGTGTTCTGTCACATGGGTAGGGAGATAGGCTTAACAAAAAATTCGTTAGCAGTCTGTCATGTTATAGTGTCTCTATTTCATTTCACCTCCCTAGTATATTGTTCTGCTTTATGTTCTGTTGTGAAAGGATGAAGTTTCTTTGTTTGATGGCTAATTATTTGAAATAGACTAAGTACCTGCTGCTGGTTGTAATTCCGTCAGATAATTAATTTCTCTTCTGCTGCTTTGCCGTATGGATAAATGAATTTGTAAAACTTGGTGGAGACCAGCTTGTTCCTTTTTATGCTGATATTCTGGGAGCCATTTTGCCTTGCATATCTGATAAAGAGGCTATAAAATGGGTAGTGGCAGGCTATGAAATTCTTTTTTTTTTTTTTTTAAATGTTTTCTTCTTCCTTTATTTAGTATATTGTATTTACTTAAGTTTTACAACCTGAATCCTAGGAAAGGAATGATGATTCGGTTGTTAATATCTGTCAATAGAATAGGTAGTTGTGGGCCACAAAAACTTTTCTTTTAAAGTTGGATCCTATCTTTTACTTCAACTTTATGATTTGTCCTCCATTCTTATATTGCATTTTGCTTCTACAACTTGGAATGTGAATAATGGAGGAATTTGGTTGATCATGCCTCTCAGTAAAAAGGGCAGTAACAGGCAGTGAAAACATTTTTTCGTGTTTTCCCCCCACTGGTTCCCTGTCTTTAACTTCAATTTACACTGCGGAAAGATATGAAATGAAGACCATGGTTTTCATTTTGTGTTTTTTCTTTAATCAAATGTTGTCTTTTACTTCAAATTTTTTTTTTTGTTTTTTCCGATTCTGATTCAAAGAAATGAAGAATCTGATTGCTATTTTCTCCCAGTGAAATGGGTAGCAGTGAGCAGTGGGAGTGGCAAGGTGATGATTATTATCTGCAAAGAGACCCACATCTTGGTATGTCATCTCAACAATTCCTTTGTAATAGACTCTTGCATGGGTTTGCATATCTAAAACAAGTCTCTTTATAGGAACAGACATCTCTCCTCGACAGTTATAGGCGATAGTGTTTAAGGGCATTTTTTTTTTTCTCATATCCAGTTGCATTTGGGTTGATCTTAGCATGTGTTGCTAGATCTTTTACTGTCATCTATTCATTAGTTTCTTTTATTGTTGAATCATCGAAGGCTATTATCAAATTTGAAATTTTTAGATGAGTTGATCTATTAGGGAATGTACTAGCAATGGTATGAGAACTCATATATATATATATATATATATATATATATATATATATATATCGGAAACGCTCACCTGCGAACCAGTTCGTACGTACTACGTACGAACTTTTTTGAGAACCCATCATACGTGATGATGTGGATCCAAAATCTGAACTGTTCATGTGAAGCAGCACCTCGTGAAACCCCCCAGGCCCAAGTTTTACTTTGATCTAAAACTTTGATGGGCCATGAAAAATGAAAATAGTTTCCTCCCTTGATTTGCATTTCTCTTTGCTATGGCCCATCAGAATTTTAGATCGGGGTGAAAATTTGTCACATGGGGTTTCATGGGATTCCGCATCACATGGACCGTTCAGATTAGACACCCATCGCACGTGTGCAAAGGTGCGCACGTAAGTAGGTGTGCAGGGGAGCATGACTCTCTCTCTCTCTCTCTCTCTCTCTCTCTCTCTCTCTCTCTATATATATATATATATATATATATATATATATATATATATATTGTGAGCAGACTTACTGTACCATCATCTCAACTAGACTCAAAACCAAGTTGATTTAAAGACTCAGGCAAGTTTCTCAAAAACTCTTAGACCGAGTCTTGGTTGTTCTTCATCCAAGAATGGGCCAACAGGTTTGAACGGTCTTGGTCGAAATGCATGCATGCTATGTGCACTCTAGATTGGTTCCACCATTTACAGTAGCCAAGTAATAACTAATGTTTGTGTAATTTCATTGATCTTATACAACTAGTTGCACTATTGGATCATTAAAAAAAATTATAGAGATGAAGAAAGATTTATTGGAATAAATTTATCGAGCCCATGAAGAAAGGTAAATTTTGGAGCTATCCTTGTATGTTCTTACTCTAACAATTTTGAGCTTACAGTTCTTTCTTTTTTGATTTGTTTGCAGATGAAAGGCTTAATCCGAACTGCCCAATTTGTGGACCGGACTTCAGATATGGTACATCATAATCAGATTAGTTTGACATCATGATTTCTTATTAATGGGTATTTGTTTGTTAAATTGGAACCATTGATTTCTTTTATTAAGGTGAAGTGACGTAGAAGATAGGTGTGAATCACTCCGTATGTTTATATTCTATTATTCTTTATTTGTATTAACCTATTTGGGTATATGGGTTTGTAAGCCATGAAGTCTTTATTAGCTTAGATGTGGCATGTACTCGCAATGGTAAGAGACCATTATTATAATTTTTTTTAATAATAAAAATAGAACACCTATGGATATTACCCGTAGCTTTACTTCTACAACCCGCCGCTATTGCTAACTTAGCATATTGCTACGGACTTCGTTCTACGTTTAGCTTTAAATATCATTCGTGGCTGTATGTACATTTTGCTACAGATAAATCCGTAGCTATATCTTTTAGACGTATGTCCATGGCACCTATGACTACGGTCATTCTACGGATTATAACCGCAGCTATATATCCACCATTGCTACTCATTATCTCTTTAACCATCTATTTTCAGAGAACAAATATGAATGGTTAAGAAGTCATATTAAAAATACTTCAGGGTGTGAAGCACTAGACTATAAACTTACTTTTGTCCACACCATAAAAAATGAAATATGGAATTAGACAAAGTTTAGATGGGCCCAGAAAGATGGGTAATTTTACCCTCACCATGTATCAAACGTTTGCATGCAACGCTCTTCTTCCTCTCCTTTTTCCATCTCTTTCTTAGAGAAATTTCATCCCGTTCTCCCTCTCTATAGTCGCATGTTCCACATCCCTAGTTTTAATAATGATAATGAGGTTTGTTGGAGTCACCCTTCTCTTGCCTCACCATGCATGACCCATCTAACGAGGTGGTGGTATTATGTGATCTTCGACCCCCTGATATGCATATATATTTGGGTTTCAGTTCGTATAAGTGGAGCCTACAATTTAGTGATCCATATCATTATTTTGTTGGGGCCCACCCAAGATGGGCCATTCGCAAGAAGAATATTTGAGCTTGGAAGATCCTAGCCATCGAATGTTGGACAGTTTTCCATTAAATATTGACCATTGCTATTTGTAATCTCTTTAACCATTTATTTTCAAGCAACAAATTTGAATGGCTAGGAAGTCATATTGAAAGTACTTCACGGAGCCAAGCACCGGACTATAGAATTGGCTTACTTTTGTCCACACCATAAAAGATGAAATATGGAATTAGACAAAGTTTATATGGGCCCAAAAAGATGGGTAGTTTCACCCTCTCCATGTATCAAATTTGCATGCAACAGTCTTTTCTCTCTCCTATTCCTGCCTCCTTCCAGAAACTTCATCACATTTTCCCCCTTTGTAGTCGCACATTCCATATCACTAGTTTTAATAATGACAATGATGTTTGTTGGAGTCTCCCTTCTCCTGCCTTACTGATGTAGAGCGGGTCATGGACAGTTTCATGGCCAAGATGGATCAGAAAAGGCCCGGTCGACGACAGAAGTGATCTGGACCGTCGGACCTTAGATCGGGCATATCTCGCAATCGGGAATGAGTTATCTGACGTAAAATATATGATTTTGGGGTAGAACGAGCTATTTTAGCCAACCAACCTTGCTATGCAGGGTTGTACAGTCTGGATTTGCGAAAAACCCCCTGATCGACGGTCATTTTCCTATTTTATTTTCGTTTTTACTATAAATAGTAAGTTTTAGTTTGATTATAACTCTTCATCCGTTGGGCTTTAGGAGTTGTGTCCAACATGAATAGTGCTTAGAATAATTAGTAAAACGGTTTGGTGAAGCCAAATAGGACACTTACTATTTTTTGCCGAAAACCTTGCGCACTAGTAGATATCACGACCGTCTATAAATAGTAAGTTTACTATTTATAGTAAGTCGCGGATTCTATGAGTTTTAGTTGTAATTTGATTCTGATTTCTTTCTTGTTGCTTGGTACCCTTATTTAAAGGGTTGTGAACTCGTTTTTATTCATTCATTAATCAATTTCTAATTTTATTAGAATTTATTTCTATTCTCTTGCTTTCTTTCCTTGTGGATTCGAGAAGTCTCTGTGAGGAGTCCAGAGAAGTTCCGTGGATTTAGAATAGTTATCCTCTTGAGGAAGACGGTGCTCGACCTCACGTCCTCCCCTACGTCACTTACCATGCATGACCCACATAATGAAGAGGTATTATATCATCCTCGCCCCCTGATATGCATATATAAATTTGGGTTTCAGTTTGTATAACTGGGGCCAACAGTTTAGTAATTTGTATAATTATTCTTTGGGGGACCACCTAGGAGGGGCCATTCGCCAAAAGAATCTCTGAGATTGGAAGATCCTAGCCACCGAATGTTGGACAGTTTTCAGTTAAATATCAACCATTGTGGCTTTTTATCTCTTTAACCATCTATTTTCAGGGAACAAAATTGAATGGCTAAGAAGTCATATTGAAAGTACTTCAAGGCCAAGCACCATACTATAAAATCAACTTACTTTTGTCCACACCATAAAAGATGAAAAATGGAATCAGACAAACTTTAGATGGGCCCAAAAAGATTGGTCATTACACCCTCACCATGTATCAAACGTTTGCATGCAACGCTCCTCTCTCTCTCTCTCTCTCTCTCTCTCTCTCTCTCTCTCTCTCTCCCCTTTTCTAGTTTATTTCTTAGAGATATTTCATCCCATTTTCCCTCTATATAGTCGTACATTTCACATCCCTAGTTTTAATAATGATAATGAGGTTTGTTGGAGTCTCGCCTCTCATGCCTCGCTATACATGACCCACATAACGAGGAGCTATTATATGATCTTTGAACCCCCAATATATAGGTTTCAGTTCGTATAACTGCGGCCCACACTTTAGTGATCTGTATCATTATTCTGTTGGGACCCACCTAGGACGAACCATTTGCCAAGAAGAATTTCTGAGATTGGAAGATCCTAGCCACTGAATGTTGGTCGGTTTTTAGTTAAATATCAACCATTGCTGCTTTTTATATCTTTAACCATCTATTTTCAAGCAACAAAATTGAATAGCTAAGAAGTCATATTGAAAGTACTTCAAGGTGCCGAGCACTAAACTATAAATTAAGCTTACTTTTGTCCACACCATAAAAGATGAAATATGGCATTAGACAAAGTTTCGATGGGCCCAAAAAGATTGGTCATTTCACCCTCACCATGTATCAAATCTGCATGCAACTCTCTCTCTCTCTCTCTCCTTTTCTTGTCTATTTCTTAGAGAAATTCCATCCCATTTTCCCTCCCTATAGTCATACCTTCCACCTCCCTAGTTTTAATTATCATAATGAGGTTTGTTGGAGTGTCCCTTCTCATGACTCACCATACATGACCCACATAACGAGGTTATATTAAATGATCATCGACCCGATATGAATATATATTTGGGTTTTAGTTCATATAAGTGGGCCCCACAGTTTAGTGATCCATATTGTTATTCCATTGAGGCCCACCAAGGATGGGCCATTCTCTAAGAAGAATCTCTGATATTGGAAGATCCTAGCCACCGAATGTTGGATGGTTTTCAGTTAAATATCAACCATTGCTGCTTTTTATCTCTTTAACCATCTATTTTCAGGGAACAAAATTGAATGGCTAAGATGTCATATTGAAAGTACTTCAGGGTGCCGAGCATTAGACTATATAATCAGCTTACTTTTGTCCACACCATAAAAGATGAAATATGTTATTAGACAAAGTTTAGATGGTTCTCCTCTCTCTCCTTTTCTTGGCTATTTCTTAGAGAAATTTCATCCCTTTTTCCCTCTCAATAGTCGTACGTTCCACCTCCCTAGTTTTAATAATGATAATGAGGTTTGTTGGAGTCTCCCTTCTCCTGCCTCACCATACATGACCCACATAACGAGGATATATTATATGATCATCGACCTTGATATGAATATATATTTGGGTTTCAGTTCATGTAAGTGGGGCCCACAGTTTAGTGATCCATATTGTTATTCTGTTGAGGCTGACCAAGGACGGGCCATTCCTCAAGAAGAATATCTGAGATCGGAAGATCCTAGCCATTGAATGTTGGACGGTTTTCGGTTAAATACAACCTTTGTTGCTTTTTATCTCTTTAACCATTTATTTTCAGGGAACAAAATTGAATGGCTGAGAAGTCATATTGAAAGTACTTCACGGTGCCGAGCACTGAACTATAAAATCAGATTACTTTTGTACATACCATAAAAAATGAAACATGGAATTAGACAAAGTTTAGATGGGCCCAAAAAGATTGGTCATTTCACCTCACCATGCATCAAACATCTGCATGCATTGGTCTTCTCTCTCTCCTTTTCTCGTCTATTTCTTAGAGAAATTTCATCCCGTTTCCTTCTCTATAGTTGTATGTTCCACCTCACTAGATTTAATTATGATAATGAGGTTTGTTGGAGTTTCCCTTCTCATGCCTCACCATACATGACCCACATAATGAGGATGTATTATATGATCTTTGACCCGATATGCATATATATTTTGATTTCAGTTCACATAATGGGGCCCACAGTTTAGTGATCCATGTTGTTATTCTGTTGAGGTCCACAAAGGACAGGGTCGTTCACCAAGAAGAATCTCTGAGATTGGAAGATCCTAGCCATCGAATGTTGGACAGTTTTCAGTTAAATATCAACCATTGCTGCTTTTTATCTCTTTAACCATCTATTTTCAGGGAACAAAATTGAGTGGCTAAGAAGTCATATTGAAAGAACTTCAAGGTACCGAGCACTAGAATATAAAATCAACTTACTTTTGTCCACACTATAAAAGATGAAACATGGAATTAGACAAAATTTAGATGGGCCCAAAAAGATTGGTCATTTCACCTCACCATGTATCGAACTTTTGCATGCAACGCTCTTCTTCATCTCTTTTTTCCATCTCTTTCTTAGAGAAATTTCATCCCGTACTCCCTCTCTATAGTTGCACATTCCACATCCCTAATTTTAATAATGATAATGAGGTTTGTTGGAGTCTCCCTTCCCATGCCCTACCATACATGAACCACATAATGAGGATGTATTATATGATCATCGACCCCTATATGCATATATATTTCGGATTCAGTTCATATAAGTGGGGCCCACTGTTTAGTTATCCATATTATTATTCTGTTGAGGCCCGCCAAGGACGGGCCATTCACCAAGAAGAATCTCTGAGATTGGAAGATCCTAGTAACTGAAAGTTGGACGATTTTCAGTTAAAGAACTATTGCTGTCTTTTATCTCTTTAATCATCCATTTTAAGGGGAAAAAAATTAAATTGCTAAGAAGTCATATTGAAAGTACTTCAGTGTGCTGAGCACCAGAGTAAAATCAGCTTACTTTTGTCCAAACTATAAAAGATGAAACATGGAATTAGATAAAGTTTAGATGGGCCTAAAACGATTGGTTATTTCACCTCACCATGTATCAAACATTTGCGGGCAACGCTCTTCTTCCTCTCCTTTTCCCATCTCTTTCATGGAGAAATTTCATCTCATTCTCCCTCTCTAGAGTCGCACTTTCCACATCCCTAGTTTTAATAATCATAATGAGGTTGGTTGGAGTCTCCCTTCTCTTGCCTTACCATGGTTGACCCACATAACGAGGTGGTATTTTATGATCTTCGACCTGTGATATATATATATATATATATATATATATATATATATATATATATAATTTGGGTTTTGGTTCGTATAAGTGGGGCCCATAGTTTAGTGATCTGTATCATTATTTTGCTGGGACCCGCCCATGACGAGCCATTGGCCAAGAAGAATATTTGAGACCGGAAGATCCTAGCCACCAAATGTTGGACGGCTTTTAGTGAAATATTAACCATTGTTGCTTTTTATCTCTTTAACCATCTATTTTCAAGGAACAAAATTGAATGGCTAAGAAGCCCTATTGAAAGTATTTCAGGATGCCGTTCATCTATAGGGGGACCCAACAGGCCAATGTCCAAATCACTGAACCAGGGACCCACTTTCACAAAATGAAAACCTGACTACACCGTGCATTATATATCTGTCCCAATCATGATTACTCCACGACAGGGAGGGGGGGAAAGGAATGGATTAGAGATACTAGTCCATCCAATTGTGATATGGACCATCGTTTACACCTCACCTTCGCATGGGAAGAGAGGACATCTGATTAGTTAGATGTTTGCCACGTCACTCACGACCTTCTAGATGAACGACCGAGATCACCATATGGTTGGCCAGAAGAGACGAGCATCCTTGGCATGGAGCCCACGGTGTGTGTTTGCAATCCAACCCACCCATTGAGTAAATCTCATTGTGGTAACGATGAAATGCCTAAAAATTAGGCCTATTTGATAATTAGATGGGCCACACCATAAAAAATAACAGGAAAAAAAAAAAACCATTCAAATTTATGTGAGGGGCCGACATTACGGTTGGATCAGCCTAACTTTTGGCGCATCCGATTTTCAGGGTGGGCAATCCTGCTGGAGGGATTGAATGCCATACACATGTGGGGCGCACAAGCAATCGTTGCAGAATAAGCCTATTCTACAGGCAATTGTAGAGAAGTATTTAACAACGTCCCCTCATTTTATTCCAAAATTATTATTATTATTATTATTTTTAAAAAGCAATCAACGAATCCGACAGAAAAATAAGGTGCAATGCTCACGTGGAGACGTAGATATTATGACTCGTCATTCCTGCTATCCCCACTATACGTGGTCCACTTATCCATTTCATTGATAGGCGAGCACATCACTCTTTTTAGAAGAGGAGGTGTACCGTTTAGCTTATACTCGTGATTTAGTGGTAGACTCACCAGAGTTTCAACACAGAGGTCATGGGTTCCAATACGCATTGTGGTGTGTGCGGGTGTGAATTTGTGTTGAAAAAGAAAAAAAGAAAAAAAGAAAAAAGAGAGAGCATGAGTTTTATTGACAGGCCACAGCTACTCTTTTACAACCAAAACGCCTGATTTTTTAGCTGACATGGATAGAATGACTTCATGTGGATGAAATCCACCTCGTCTATCAGGCACGCCACCCTCTCAGGTGGACTACATTAGGAGAAACAGTTGAGATGGCTACACTGACCATTAAAATTGACCAAATTGTATGTGGTGTCTACCATGGTGTGTGTGTGTATATATATATATATTTCTTCCAATCTATTCATCGGACAAGGCCCACCTGGATGAGGGGTTCTCCAAAACTCATGACATCTATGTACTCATGTGGATCACAACACATGAATTTAGAGACTATAAGCATAATTTTACACTCTTAGTGTGGCCCACCTAATTCATGAATTGGACTGATTTTCTAGATCCACAGTGAAAATGAGGGTGCACCTGATGGGCAGGGTGGAAATGATACATGTTCATCTGACTAGTGCTCAGTCGCACAAGTCATGCCCTCGATTTGACCATGCATCAATCCTTTGCAGCATGGGTATATCACTCAAGCTCTAACGGGCCACCATATTGTCTATAGGACATGCATCTAATCCATCCCTAAAGTCATGTGACCAAAAACCAACCATATCCATAACTCAGATGGGCCACACCACGGGAAAATGCATATGGGTAGCTAGCTGTGGGTTTGTCCGCAGGGCCACCATGGTGTATACATTCCATCAAACCCATTTATCGGATGTGACTCAGCAACCCAAGGTTAAAAAATCAGCTTGATCTAAAATTCGGATGTGCCACAAGCTTGAACTTACGTACCCAGGGTGCGAACCATCTGAATTTTTTTAGCAAACTAATATGGTTTTTTTTTTTTTTTTTGGGTTAGCTTGTTAGTACACACCCACCCATATGTACATACACTCCATGTTAGCCACCCCCACTAGGGATCCATTCCGAGACCTCAAGTGTTGAAACGAGATATATCCACTCAATCTGCAGTTGAGCTATGGATCTGGGTGTAGCAAACTAATATGTTGGATGTTTACATAAGCATTATAAGATGGCAGATATATCGGACGATCATACATGTAATATGGTGGGTTGTGCATGCCATGATTAGAAGCGGTGCCCTAAACAATTGTTAAAAAAATAATAATAATAAATTATTTTTTTAAAAAAAGGAAGATAGGTTTTGGTTTTATCAAAAATAATATTTAGTTATTAAAAAAATAATAATGTTGTCTTTTTGGCAGTCAAATGTATAAAAGAAGGTACTACAAAATGCTTTAATTGTAATTATAATTAAATGATTAAAAGGTGAATGATTGTGATTATACAACAATTATACGTATCTGTCTACAACTTTCTCATATTATATCATATGGGGCCCATAATTGGTTTATCCAAGCCACTGATCACAAACAATGCCTCAAATGGTGCCCCGTTAGAGCTTGAGTGATTGTTCAGGCAAGCACAATCCTTTGTACCATGGGTATAGCACTCAAGCTTTAGCGGCCACCGTATTGTCTATAAGACATCCAATTCATCCCTAAAGTATGCCCTTCTCTCATATGGAAGTCACTTTTGGTTGTAGATAGAGTTGACATTGGTTGTTGTTGTTGTTGTCATGGGGAGAAGTAATTGTCAGAAAGAATTTGAAGTAGATAAGAATGATTGTGATTATCATGAATAACACAATGAAGGAGATAAAATTTAAATTTTGTAGTATATTACCTTGGAAGACAATAAACATATATCATTTTTAAGGGTTAAAGTTGTGTGTTAAGGGTTTGGGTCATAATCGTCATATATTAAAGGTCAAGATTGTCGTGTGTTAAGGGTCTGGTTGTGATTATCGTATATTAAGGGTCGAGGTTGTCATATATTAAGAGTTTGAGTTATGGTTGTCATGTGTTAAGGGTTGAGGCTGTCAAGGCATACGTCATGGTTTGTCATATGAAGGATCGATATTGTAATGTGTTAAGGGTCAAGATTGTTATATTATAAGAACAAGGTTGTGGTTGTAGTATGTTAAGGGTCATGTTATAGGGTCAAGTTTGTGGTTGTAATGTGCGAAGGGTCAAGGACATGCTTGTAATGTGGTATAAGTATTGAGGTTGTTATGTGTTAAGGGTTTATGTTGTCATGATTGAGGTTGTCGATGTATGGGTTATAGTTGTCATGTGAAGGGTTGACCTTATCATGTGCTAAGGGTCGAGGTCGTGGTTGTAATGTGTTAAAGGTTGAGGTTGTCATGTCATGGGTCAAGTTCGAAAATGATCTTTCAAAATGGATGGATGGTATGGATAAAATATATACATCACAGTGCGCCCACAAGACCATCCATCTCTATGTACTTCTGGCTCCGAAAACGTTACATTGACATGGATTCGGAGATAAATGTTTTTTTAAGGCATTTTCTATTGCCATAAACTATGTTAGGCCCTCCTGATGTTTATGGGAAATCCACTCCATTCATTCATTTTGAAGATCAGCTCAAGACATGAGGCAAAAAATTGGATAGATTTGATACTCAAGTGGACCACACGATTGAAAATAGTAGAAAGAAGTTGTCTATCATTCAAACTTTCCTGGGCTCAACCGTGATGTTTATATGCAATCTCAACTATTCGTAAAGTTGCCCAAATGCTCATAAACTCCTTACCATGGGGATGAAATGAAAGAATAAAAATATTAGCCTAATCTAAAGCTTTTTCAGTCCCATGAATGTTTCAACTATGGGTGTATGATCTCCATTGTTTTCTATTGTGTGCCCCACTTGAGCTCTCATTCTATGTCGATTTTGAGCTGTTGTAAAATGATTTGACAAAACATGTCATCAGTGTGGATTTCTCACAAACACGGTAGTAGCCCCACAATGTTTAGCCCATCCGAATCCACACCTGGCTCAACCAAAAAGGCAGCCAGGGTAATTTCGTCCCAACCGTTTTTTGAAAGGTGTCGGGTGACTATGGAGGATATTTGTTTAATCCCTGTAATATGCTTTTTTGGTTCAAAATCCCTTTAATAATCTAGCCAACTAATCTGCTGGGTGGGTCTCACATGGTAAATTGCCCGGTTTGGACCTAACTTTCGTGAGCTGAGGCTTTACGTAATTATCTCTTTCCACTAAATATGTGTTGAATATGCAGGGCACCGTTGAATTTTAGCATTGGACCAATAAAAATCCCACCATCCATTTGCTTTTAAGGTTGTTCTTTCTTCTTCTCCATCCTACTTCTTCTTCCTTCTCTTAGATCACTACAAGCATCCTTAGTCATGGTGAACAATCTTATACTAAAACCCATTAATTTAGTCTTATTGACCATACTGCCATTCCTCCTTCAAAGCCCCGTTACAGCCCAGGAAGTATTACTAACCTACTGTGAATCTGGACGCAATTACACTTCCGGTAGCCGTTTCCAGACCAATCTCAACCTCCTCCTCTCTTCTCTAACCAACAACGGCTCCATCAACGATTTCTACAACACCACCTCTGGCGTAAGTCCTGACATGGTATATGGCCTAGCGCAATGCAGAGATGATTTCACTACTGAAGCATGCAAGAACTGCCTCAACATTTCAGCAGTGCGTATCATCCAGAGATGTCCGAACCAAAAGGACGCAACCATCCGGCACAACGACTGTGTTTTACGATACTCAGACCAACGGTTCTTCTCCCAACTTAATCTGGATGACAGCAACTGGGATTACTCTTGTAGTGGTAACAACGTATCCAACGCAGTTTACTTTAATCAACAGCTACTATCGCTGATGAATAATCTATCGTCTTCCGTTTTTTCCCCGTCGTCCAAGTTTGCGACAGGGGCGGCCCGTCTGAATAACTTTGAAAGCATATATGGTATGGTGCAGTGCACTAGAGATTTATTGGAGATTGACTGTTATTCGTGTCTAAGATCAATGATCGGACGGATTCCGAGCTGTTGTGATTCGAGAGAAGGTGCCCGGATTGCTACTTTAGGTTGTTTTATAAGGTACTCAATAAATCTCTTCTTTCAAGCATTGCCACAGCCGCCGCCTTCGATAGATGTGAATAATACGACAGGAGATGGTAAGGACTTTTTTTTTGCCCACTCGGATGATTTTTCTTTTTCTTCTTTGATAAAATGAAAATGAATTTCTGTTTAAAAAGAAAACCAAGAAAGTGAAATTGAAGAAAGTGGGGTGGCCCACTTATTACGATAGGCAATCTTGATGATAAGGTTCGTGTCCGTTGATCAATCTGATGACCCAAGTGGATGGAGGATCAGGACATCTTCTGTTTCACCTATCATGGCCTTCTAGCGTCAATATGTACCACAAGTTCTATTTCAGTGTGGTCCATAAAGGAAATATTAATATGAGGTGGGATAAATAGCCCTTAGTTCCTCCGCTGTGGATTTGATGCTCATCCAATTGGATGGTCAAGATTGTACAGTGCGTGCAATTTTTCTTTTTTCTTTTTAATCAATGTTCCATTGGCAATGGGCATTATGAATTGGATGGCCCGGATTGCTGCACAGTTGTGCCATCTGTATAGTGTACGAGTCCCACCTCAGGTTTTGTAAAAGGGAAGACCATCATTGCTGCTAACACCTGTATCAACGGCGAGCTTTGCCCGTCAATCATCTATAAGCCACCATGGTAAATCCTTCTATAATGAGGGTCCCACTATTTAGATGCCTTGGCCGAGAAATCAGACAGCCCACCTGATAGTGAGGGTCCCATTATGTAGATGCCTTGACCGAGAAATCAGACAACCCGCCTTATCAGATGGGCCATTGTTAAAATAAACATACGAATGAAAGAAATTGGCCTAAGTTCTCTAAACCAACTGCCAATTTGCTGACAATTGAGCCCTGACTCTACCAACCTGACTTTTGGGCTAGGTTATCTACATGACCGGACCACATTTAATGGATGGCATGGATCTTTCACTCGTTCGGCACGCATACATGTGTGTAGACTTAGCAAACCTTTTTTTTTAAAAAAAAACCCAGATCTATTTCTCTTTTCTATTGAAACTTTGGTTGGTTTCGTTAATCCGAGTGTCTCTTTTCGCTTGGTGATGCAGGAAACAAGAATACAACGAAATTGGTTATTATAATTGTCGTCCTTGTGGTTGTTACATTAGTTCAACTCGGCATCCTTTTCATGACTTATATGTCCAGGAGGAGTAAAATAGGAAGAAAATTTGGTAAAATCCCTATCACTTTAAGTAATTTTAATTGGGACCATCCATCTAGCTGTTCAAAATGTGTGTAGATTGGATAATCCTAGCCATCTGAGTAGTTGGTTTAAACAATTGTAGAAAAAAGAAAAAATATATATATTATAATTGATGGACCCTTTATGTCTATTTTAAATAGGGCCCGAATAGACAAAAACTTTATTGAGGAAGGTGACATTCAACGCCCAACCAGTGAAGGCGGCTAGTGACTAAGATTATTTGATTATATTAATTTTAAAAAGCATTTTCCATTTACGAAGGGCCCTGTACGAAAGTGGCCACACAAAACTAATAATAACGGAAAGTGGGGAATGTTGAGGACATAATATCATTTGTACTAGAAATACATTTGTCATTGGAGATGACAGAAACGGCTGGACCTCCCTTAAATCCACCAAGCCAAAAAACATTGTGAAGCACATCATATAAACTATTGGACAATTGAAACATGATCCAAATTCAATTAGGATACAAGGTGCGGTTTGTTAAACTAAAAAATAAGATATGAAAATTAATTTAAGTCCTGGAAAGTTATAGTGGTGAATATTAAGTCCTTGAAGTATTAAAAAATCTAATTGGTAAATTGTATGAAAAAAAAAAATGTCGTGATATCTAAAATTAAGTTTTCACCAAAAACCATTTAGTAAACACAAACTATAAATCTCTGAAAATTAACAATTTATCATATTTGTCTTTATTGTCTCTATTTCTATCTTGGATAGAGTATGGAACAAAACTTATTATCATCATAACACTAAATTTGATACATTTATGCCCAATTTATATACATTCTTTCAAACATAATCTTTCAATTAGTAAACCATATATTACATTTTTCTTAATAGAATAATCATGCTTGTTTAATTTGTGTCCTTGAGTTGGACAACTAATAAGTGAAGCTCAGCAACATCCCATATTAAATTGAGATGACCCACCTTTTTGTCACACACACTCATTCCTCCCTCACACACTCAAGTACCACACATGCACACCTACTCACACACACTCTCGCGCACTCACACTACAAGGGGTGCTTGAACCTGTGGCCTTATGTTGAAACTCCAGAGAGTCTACCATTGAGGCATAGTGGCATCAGGTGCCATGCATCAGGTGTAAGATGACTCATTTTTTACAAGCACTCACACCACAGTGAGATTTCACCACAATGGTTACTTGGACCCATGGCCTCATGTCGAAACTCTCGTGAGTCTACCATTGAGGCATGAGTTAGGACCCACCTTAATGTCTATGTGAAATGTGGGTCCGTCCACAATAGGACTGGATTAGGTGAGACGCTGGCCTCATCCAGGACAGTGTGGCCCCACCTTCACGTATCGATTCTGTATACATGCCTTCAATCATTTTTTCTAGATCAATTCAGTGTATGATCTTAGAAATGAAGCAGTTCCAATTATTAGGTGGATCATATCATAATAAACCATGGTGGTTGACCATTAATGAGCCACAAAAGCTTTAGATCAAGCGATGTTTGTTTATCAATTGATTCTTAAACATTACCTAAACATTAAAGGGTGCCCTAAGAAGTTTTTAATGGTAGAAAGTGTTGGGGATTTTAACCTGCGGAATCACACAGATCTAGATCTAAGATAGCAATTCAATGACACCAAGCACACACAAGAGAACACAGATTTAACGTGGAAAAACCCTTGCGGAAAAAAGCCACGACACAAAGCGACAGATCTCCATTATGAAAATAGAAATTACAAAGAGAAAGGACTTACTTGATTTGAACAATCTCGAATCTCACCCTTGCTACACCCTTTAATTTCCTTAAAATCCCTTTAAAAAGCCTTAGAATTATTTCTCATATCCTAGAAAAGCCCTATGAACACCTACTTATAGTTTAGGCAACTTCCCTTTCGCATCCCAGTTGCGAAAGGACTAAAAATCCATAATCCGCACAAAATTACGGAACGAATCTGCGTAAGCGCGACCGGCCGAGCAGACTGCATGACCGGTAGAGCGTCACCCACGACCGGTCGAGCACCATGGACCACAAAATTTTATGCTCACCGGACTTTGAGTCGAGCGAGCTACAACTAGTCGAGCCGCTCCCACGACTGGTCGAACCTGACCCACGACCGGTCGTGCATATTCAAATTTAAGATATCCATAACAATCTCCACCATATCTTCAATCTTGAAATGTATAGCTTCTTGACCTCTTCTCTTATTTCTGTATCACATCATAGCATCTTGTGTACACTTCATCCTTCTTTTACGTCATTACCAAGCCCAGAGAAGTTATACATAATTTGAACTTCTCTGCAGGAACAATCTAGGTGAGCATGTCTGCTGGATCAAAATTCACAAGCTCAATCACCTTTGTTCCCGTCTTCTCAAAAAGAAAGACGTAGTCTTCTTATCATCTCATCACTACCCAATATTGCTTGCCGGGGTACTTGCTCACAACACTGATAGCCTGTGAAATAACTGATTTAATCCAGACCCTGGCATACACTGCCAGCCGCATTCGAATAAGGCTCATGAGATATCCTGCTTTTCCTCATATGTTTTCGGACATATCCTGAAGAAAACTTGAAGAGAGATGTGTAGGGAATGCTCTCCGGCTTTACCCGGCCTATCACATCCTTGATCAATACCTATACACAAGGTATTCCTTCTGTGATTATCAAAGCCTACTTCTCCTTCAGTCTCAATGCCGAGAACCATCTTTGCAGCCCCTCCGATCCTTCATCCATGAAGGAATCAAAACTACTGCTTAGGTGACAAGTCAAACCACGACCTCCTGCAAAGTCTTTTCTCAGCCCCTTTAACTTTGAACCGCTCTTGTTGCTTCATGTAAATTTGTTCTTCACTTTTCCTTACAGAATTGCAGACTCCACATCCATCTTTTTAGCTCAAATCACATTGACCAACTAGCGCCAATCACAGATCTAATAGACACTTGCTATACCGTCGGCGCAAATATCTCTGAGAAGTCGATCCCTTCTCTCTGAGTATAACCCTTCGCTACCAACCTCGCCCTGTATCTATGTTATATCCTCCTGAAGATCCACATGCATCCAACTGCTCTCCGGCCCACTAGAAGCTCCACCCCTCCCATATGTCGATCTGGCACAACGAATCCATCACATTGCCCATAGTCACCTTTCACTTCTCAGCACCAGGCTTACCTAGAGCCATCTGAATAGAAGATGAATCCCTTGTGATATTGGAGTTGTCCATGTAGTTCGCCGATATTCTGCGATCATGTTGTGCGATTCTTCTCACAGGCGACTGCTCCACTTGTTCTGTAACCCTGTCCACGTGTCTCAGCGTTCCTGCCCTGCTCGCTCATGTGGCCATGCCCAACATGCCACACACATGCAGAGGTGAAATCTGCTACATCCAATACAACTCCACCTTTTGAAGTGCTCCTGATCAACCTATACAAGTTGCCGAGTTGTTGTGCTTTCATGATTACCCGTGCCTCCTTAGATACTTTAAGAGCACCATCAATACCTATGTACTTGCATCCTTTTACCTCAAGCACACCAAGAGAAATCAGATTCTGCTTCAAATCAAGAACGTGCCTCACATCTGTCAAGGTACGCTCCACCCCATCAAACATCCTGATGCGCACCGAACTAACAACCACAACATTACAGGCAATGTCATTGCCCATAAATACCTGTCTACCATCGCACTCCTTGTAGCTGGTGAACCAACTCCAATGAGGAGTCGCGTGAAAAGATGCCCCTGTGTCTAGCATCCACTCGTCCTTATGATCATCGTATGACCGTCTGAGCGAAGACACGGATAAAATATCACCATCACATCCATCTGATGTGGCAACGTTGGCCTCCTTGCATGAAGCCTCAGAATCTTCCCTCTTCGATTTAGGATTCTCACAATCCTTCTTCACATGTCCTTCCTTCTCACAGTTCCAGCACTTTACCTTTCTTTTGCCCTTGCCCTTAGATTTGAATCTAGAACCTGAAGAACCTATACCTTGTTTAGAATTCGTACCCACTATAAATAGTGCATCAAAAGATAACCTCATGTTGTTGTTTAGCTGTCTCATAGCCTTCCCTTGAAGGGTTGAGATAACGGTGTCAACACTCAGGATTTTATTCATGCTGCACATAGTGTCCTTAAATGACTCATAAAACGCTAGAAGAATATTCAGCAACATACATGCTTGTTCTTCATCTTTTATTACTTCCTCCATATCCAACAATTTGCAAACTAATTTATTAAAGTTGCTGACGTGAGCCTCCAGATCTCCACCCTCTGCCATCTTTAAGTTATACCATTGCTGCTTCAAGTGCAGACGATTTTCAAAGGATTTTTTCGCATAAACATCCTCTAACTTCGTCCATAACTTAGCCGCAGTTTTCTCCCTCATGATGTTGTAGAGAACCTCATCCGTGAGACATAAACGGATCGATGATAAGGCCTTTTTATTAAGAGCATTTCACTCAGCATCAATCATAGTAGACTTCCGTTTCTCAAGAGCACTATCTTCGCCTTGCTTGATTAAGGAACTCATTATCTTGAATTTTTCATAACTCAAAATTATTTTTTCCTGAGTACTTCTCAATCTCATGCCTGACGCTAGCCATTATTACTAATCTCTCAGATTCAGATCTGTGCCCCAACGATAACTCTGATACCAGTTGTTGGGGATTTTGACCTGCAGAATCACACAAATCTAGATCTATGATAGCAATTCAATGACACCAAGCACACACAAGAGAACACAGATTTAACGTGGAAAAACCCTTACGGAAAAAAACCACGACACAAAGCGACAGATCTCCACTATGAAAATAGAAATTACAAAGAGAAAAGACTTACCCAATTCGAATAACCTCGAATCTCACCCTTCCTACACCCTTTAATTTCCCTAGAACCCTTTAAAAAGCCTTAGAATTATTTCTCATACCCTAGAAAAGTCTTAGGAACACCTACTTATAGTTTAGGAAACTTCCCTTCCGCATCCTAGTTACGAAAAGACTCAAAATTCGCAATCCGCACAAAATTACGGAATGAATCTGTGTAACCATGACCGGTCGAGCGGACTACACGACCGGTCGAGCGTCACCCACGACCGATCGAGCATGGCCCATGATCAGTCAAGCACCTCGAACCACAAAATTTTATGCTCGCTGGAGTTTGAGTCAAGTAGGCTACGACTAGTCGAGCCGCTCCGATCGGTCGTGCACGTTCAAATTTAAGACATCCGTAACAGAAAGTTCAATCACCACTTTTTTATATAGAGTATGGTCCACCGGAGATTTGGATCTTCTTCATTTTTGGTATCATGCCTTGAAATGATAAGGAAAAACAGGACGACATGAATACATAATAGATACATCAAAATGACCCCATGATAAGGGCGGCACCATCTAGGGTGAGGCCGTGGGTCACCTAATCTGCTCCCAGCAGTGGATTGCCTACTGACACTACAGGAGCAAGGTGGCTACTAGACAGTGCTCTGTAAGCCCATCATGATTAATGTATTTTATGCACAGCGTTTATATATTTTTCTAGATTATTTTAATACATGAGCCCCAAAAAAGGTAGATACAGTATCTCATGTGGACCCCACTGTAGGATTCAGTGTGATTGAATGCCCACCATTAATATCTTCTTGAGGGCCATAAAAGTTTTGGCTATTTGTGTTTTTCTTTTATCCTATGTGTGACCTAAACAATATATTAGAAAGCAAATAAACATTACGGTCGTCCACTTGAGATGTGGATATGTTTTTTTATTTTTTATTTTTTTTAAGTTCATATCCTAAAATGATCTAGAAAAATAGATGGTATGGTTGGCATGGATAAAACATATGTATTATAGTGGGGTTCACAAAGCCTGTCCAGTAACTAACAACTACGGATAACGTCAGTAGGCAATGTTATCGGGGTGAATAACCTTGACTACTGTTTTAATGTGGAAAAGTTCCGATAGCCCCACCCTAATGTATATGTTAGGGCGTGTTTGGGCGGTGGGACTAGAAAGGATTAGATGGTATGAGATTCAAAAAATATAATTATTACCCATGGCAGGGATTGTCCCCTATTGCCATGGGATAAGAATAATTCCATGCTTTGTTGGTAATATGGTGATACATTGAATGGATATACCCACTATCATTTGAAATCACTGAGAATAACACCCATGTGTTATATCTAAACAGTTCATTTGTTTTGTAACCTCATTTTATGGCATGGGCCTAAAAATGAAGTAGATTTAAAACTTATGTGGCCCCAGAGAAGTTTTCAACTGTAAGTATTCAATCCACATTGCTTTCTAATCCCTTCTAATCCCACTGCCCAAACACGCCCTTAGATCCACACTGTCATTTCATTTTTCTATATGATTTTAGGTAATTATCATATATGTATATGTGTACACGTGTGTGTGTGTATATATATATATGTAGAGAGAGAGAGAGAGAGAGAGAGAGAGAGAATTTTCTATTATAATTCTTTCCTTGTCATTCATGTTTTTATTAGAAAATTTATACCTGGTTTTTTCTTTCAATTGTTTTATTCCACAGGTGGAGATGAAGGAGGGACAAGGAGCTGGGAAACACTACTATTTGATTTAGACACACTCAAAGTTGCCACAGATGACTTCTCTGATGAAAATAAGCTTGGTGAAGGTGGCTTCGGTCCTGTTTACAAGGTAATTAATATTTCATTATGTAAATGAGTATTCTTTCTTTTACTCCTCTTTTTTTTTTTTTCCTGGCTCATCTAAGTTACATGGTATCCAATCTGCATCCTTTAGCGGCTTTTAACTCTGATAAGTGGGATCCATTTTTCGTTCAGCCAAACTGTTTTGTTGCATCCCAAGATGAACAGTACCTCAAAAACCTAATTAATATATAAGAAAATCTTAGCCGCTCGATACGTGGCCTACAGATGGACCGTTAATTAAGAGAAATAGAACAGTTATACATGTATAATTGAAAAGTCCCAAGATTTGGTTGCTGGGATCTTCAATTCTAGTAAATTTTCTAGAAATGGTCTCCCACAGTGGGAGCTACAAAACAACGGTCTGCATTACAGAACCATTGCTCCCACTTATTAGAATTGAAAACCCATCAACAACACTAGTTGAATATCATTTACTTCCTCTTTATAAAGATCAAGCCTACTTTTGCCTAGAAGTAAATACAGGGTGGCAAATGGCCTGGCTAGCCCCACACGGTCGAGTCTGGCCTGCCTTAGGATGGGTTTGGCTGATCTGTGAGGCCCAGGTGTTAGTCTCAAATCTTAGTTTCAAGGCCAATAACTGAGTGGGCCTGACATGAGCTAGCAATTGCTTAAAGGCTGGAAAGTTGAGCCTAGACACCCAAGTTACTTAAGATTTGTGGGTTTGGCCTGAACTTGGATCATTAGCTATCGGCTGGATTTGACATCATTCGGCCGGGCCCATTTCCCAGCCTTGAAGAATAGGCAGTAGTTTTCATGCAACCGTCAGTTAGTTGCATATAGTGGGCCCACAAGACGAGTGGAAGACTAAATTTTTAGGCCAGGGTAGATGGGTGCAGGGCTCCGATATTCCCCATGTATGAGACATTGGTACAGTTGGAGCTGTGACTGAGTGGACACTGGGTTAAGCATATGCTTATGGGATTAGCAAACATCTTCTACCTTGAACTTGGATTTTTTTTTCTTTTTTCTTTTTTCTGCAGGGGAAGCTAATGGATGGTCAGGAAATAGCAGTGAAAAGGCTGGCGAGGACATCGATGCAAGGAGTGGAAGAGTTTAGAAATGAAGTAGCGTTGGTTGCTAAGCTTCAGCACAGGAACCTTGTAAGGTTGCTGGGCTGTTGCTTGGAAGGAGAAGAGAAGATGCTTGTCTACGAATATGTTCACAACACCAGCCTCAACTCCTTTCTATTTGGTTTGATCCCTTCCGACACACATCACTCCATTATTTTTATTATTATTTTTTATTTTTTCTTAGTTCTAATTGGGTTCCAACTGGGGTGGACTGGGCCGCGGTGGACTGAAGAATGTCCAAGTCCCACCCATGAGGGACTGGAATCCACACCAAAACTAGCCCATGTGCTAGGCAAGCAGGGGCCAGGCCATCCAAAGTCAGTATCAAAATACTCTTTAATTCCTCAGTGTTGGGACTCTTGGAAGCATACAAAGCAAAGTCATATACTCACAATCACACAAGCAAATCTAAATAGAACAATTCAAATTTTATGTGAAAAAAAAAATCATTGCACAAGGTGATGAGTAATGTACCGTAAAAGCTACATTACAAGAGAGATGATTTTACTAAATTGAACAATCCTTCGAATTTCCTTTAAATCCCTAATTATACCGTTGAACCCTTAAGAACAACTTAGAAAGCCTTAATCCATCCTTAATCCAAATTACACGCCATATATATACTATCACAACCGGAATACAAAAAAAATCGCACACTTATGCAATTTTGCACACATCTTTAATGGGACCTTCAATTTAATCGAAATTTATTGAAAATTTGTTGATGACATCGAAGCCTCCTTCAATGCCATCGAGTAGTACCTCCAAAACTGTCAAGCAATCAATTAGGATTTTTTCAGATTTTCTTGATGGTATCGGCATCTACTCAATAGGATCGAGTGGTCTGTCAATGTCATTGACAAACCCAATTACAGACAGATTTAAGACATTGACATCAATCTCCACCATGTCTTTAATCTTCATTCTCTATTATTCCTTTACAATTACCATCTCTAATTACCTTCCATTATAGCTTTACCATTGCTTCTCATACACACTCCATCATCATTATGCCTTCACCAAACCCAGAGAAGTTGCATAGAACTTAGATATCTTTGTAAGAACCACCTTCATAAACATGTCAATCAAATTCACACTTGTGTGTATTTTCTCAAGAGTCATGCCTCTTTTCTCAAGTTCTTATCAGATAAAATGATGACACATATTAATATATTTAGTATTGAGTGATAAACAAAGTTCTTTACAAATTTATTGTGCTTTTATTGTCACAATTAACTTATATGGCATCCTGTTAAAGCCTGAATTGATTTATCATTCCTCTCAACCAAACATCTTCCTTGAAAACTTTTGTCATCGCCATATACTCAGCTTTGGTTGTGAAAAGAACCACTAGGGACTAAAGCTTCGATATCCAACTGATTGCTTCACCCATTAACACAAATAAGTAATTTGAAGTCGATCATCTATTATCTGCATTACCTGCATAATCTGAAACCATAAGCCTACTAACTTGTCTCTTGAATTTTCAAATGTCAAGACACAGCCATACGTATCTCGAATATATTAAAATAACCATTTTACTGTCTTCTAGTGTTGTTTGCCAAGGTTAGACATATCTACTAATAATACCCACTACATGTGAAATATATAGTCTCAGACAGACCATGACATACATCAAGATGGTAACCGCACTCGAATAAGGCACCCGAAATGTAACCTAGTTTTCTTCATTTATTTCAAGACACTGTTCAGAAAAAAGCTTAAAATGAGCTGCATGGGGAATGTTGACCTACTTTGTCTTGTCCATCCTATACTTCACCAATTCTTTATTCTGTTTGATATAATCATAGCTTGCTACTCCTACTGTCTCTATGTATGTCAATGCCGAGAACTCTCTTTGTAGCCCCCAGATCTAGCATCTCAAATGTCTCTGATGACTAAGTATTCAGCATATCGATCTCAGACATGATATGACTAGTGATAAGCATGTCATCAACATATAATATCAAGATAATAAACTTCTCATTACTTAGGGCCTGTTTGGCCAGCTGGATTAGATGGGCATAAGTGGGATGGAAGTCCTGTGCCAATTCCACTTCATGTTTGGGAAGAGTGGAAGTAGGTTAGATAGAATTGTATTGGGTGTCATTCTAATTTCACTCAATGTTAACAAGTTGTGTAGGTCCCACCATAATGTGTGGGCTATATCCACACCGTCCACCCATTTTTCTAGATCATTTTAGAGCATGGGCCAAAAAATCAGGTAGATCTAAAGCTCAAGTGAACCCCACCATAGAAAGCAACGGGGATTGAATACTTACCATTGAAAACTTCTTTGGGGCCACGTAAGTTTTGGATCCGCCTCATTTTTAAGCCTATGCCATAAAATGAGGTTACAAAATAAATGAACGGTTTAGATATAACATATGTGTGTTATTCTTAATAGTTTCAAATGATGATGGGTATATCCTTTTAATGTACCACCATATTATAAACAGAGCAGGAAATTAAGCTTATCCCATGGTAGGAGGGAACAACCCTTACTAGGGGTAATAATTATGTTTTTTTAAATCTCATCCCACCAAATCCCTTCTAATGCAATTGGCCAAACAGGTCCTTAGAGTCATGTAATAGACACAATGATCATACTCGCTCTTGGTAATCCTTTGACTTATCATGAATGAATCAAATTTCTTGTATTACTGTGCAGGTGATTATTTCAAGCCATACAATAACCTTATCAACCTACAAACCTTGTTCTTTGTCCCTTGTATTCCGAAACTTCTTTTTTTTTGCTTTATGTAAATATGTTCTTCTAATTCCTCATAAAAGAAAGTAGTCTTCATATCCATCTATCCCAACTGAAGATTGCATTGGGTAACCAATGCTAATACGAATCTAATAGATACTTCACCACAAGCGTGAATATCTCAATAAAGTCAACACCTTCTTTTTTAACATATCCCTTCAATACCAACCTTGCCTTATATTGATTTGATTTCTTCTTAAAAATACACTTGCACCTGATCACTTTATAGGCGACAGGAAGCTCAACCAGCTCCCAAGTCTCATTCTTGTACAGAGAATCTATCTTGTGATCCATTACTGCTTTTCACTTTTCGTCATTTATATTGTCATGAATTTCTTAAAAAGTAGACAGATCACCATCATTTATAATCAAGGTAAATGTAACATTTGAATCATCCTTATATCTCGTTGATAATCTACATTCACTTGGTGGATTCCTTTTCATAGGTAGCTTCTCTACCTACTCATGTACCTTTGTTTACGTCTCAATATCAAGTTATGTCTCATCTCTGTCTATCTGAACATCCTCAACTAACTTTTCGTCTTTCTTGTGTTCATCCTTACGGAACATGGATCCTTCGTCAAATTTGACATCACGACTAATGATAATTTTTTGTGGGACTTGGTCATATAATATGTTCTCATTCACATAATTACCATAGCCGACAAAGACATACTTTTTCCCAATTTGGTTCAGCTTTTCTCTTTCAACTGACGGTACGTTAGAGTAAGCATCACAACTAAATACTTGAATCTCGAGTAATCAACCTGCTGACCATTTCACAATTCATTTAGAATTTTACAATTTATAGTCGTAGGAGGTAACCGATTCACCAAGTGATGTTTTATTTAAACCAACTTGATTTAAATGATTTTAAACTCACAAGTATACGAATCAGATGTAGATACGATATGTATTACGAGATCGTTCCCACGAGGACTGGTTGTCACAATTCGAAATTTATGATTTTTCTTAACTAATCTAACAAATAATTTAGCAAATGATTAAGTAAACTTTCACAAATCTATAAAAAATAACCGAGAGCAATAAAGAAAATTGAATCAAGGAGAAGACTAGGACTTTCGAATCCACTCTTAATTATCCTGACCCTTATTTTACTTGTTGATTCACCCTAATTCAAATTGATATAAAAATAAATAAATCACACTTTATGTCCTTGGTCGGGCACACAGAATATATAATCTCTTAAAGCATAAGGATCACATCTTTTCATCCATGGTCAGGCATGAAGAGATGTAATTCCTATTTCTTTCTCTATAGGAAACCTGTTCATGGTTAGACATAAGCACCTAGAATATGATTTTAAACAACATCCATATCTAGACTTTGGTTAAGATCATAGAATGGAGTAGCACAGAAATTTTAGTTAAGCACACTAGAGAAAGAAATAAATCAATCAAATCAAGATGAATTCAATAATAAAGAAAAGTCATTCAAATTAGGAGTTTCATCTCAGCCCTAGATAAGAAATTAGCAATCCATAAATTTAAATAGAGAGAAGGAAAAATAAAATTTAAAAGCTAAGAACATTCCCTTTCTTCCTCTCTCTCTCTCTCTCTCTCTCTCTCTCTCTCTCTCTCTCTCTCTCTCTCTCTTCTCTTTCCTTTCCTCTGGATCTACTCCCCTTTTCTGCCCTCTAAAAACTTCTTTTATAGTTTCCAGGGGCAGTGGAGAGTTGTTGCAGCAGTTGTGCGTGCGCAGCGAAAGCCTTTTCACAATAAACTTCGGTGCCTTCAAACTTGTCACTTTCCTCCCTCAATTTCTAAAGAAACACCGTCTCTTATGACGTTTTTGATTGCTCTACATGATAGATGGTTCAAATATGCCATATGATCAAAGATGGTGGGCCACAACCGCCTGGAAGTCCAGATTTCGCGGACATGAGTAAGCTTTTGCACGTCCAGCGCCGTCGTGATCAGTGGACCCTACAGAGGTTTTTTCAGGGAAATCCACCCCATCCATTAGATTCATGATGAAATTTTGATCAAGCATGATTGATTTTGAAAGTCCATTGTCGCGTCCCAGAGAAGAAATCACACTAAAATCAATTTAAAATGTTGCAGGGCAACCTGTTTGTGGCCTTTGTATTGCACATGAGTGTATGCATCGGTGAAAAGTGTCAGCATGGTTTTGAAGTTTTCAAGACCCTCTACAATATGGACGGATTGGATCATCCTTATGAGACCTGATGGTGGCCCACTAGCGTCCGTAAAATGGACGTTGTCCGTTAGTTACGCAGCTTGAAAAACGGAAGTTTTCATTTTTGAGAAGATGACGTGGGTCAACGCCTGCTGACCGCCTTAGCCGGTCTGGTGCACGGTGTGGAAACGTGTACATGGTGTACACGTACCACGGTTAGGGTCCACTATGATGCAACCGAGAAATCTGATCCATCCAATCAGTTAGTCTCCCCATTTAATGCATTGAATCCAAATTTGAGGCAGTTTTAGATATCAGGTGGACCCCAAATTGGAGATTAATGGGCTGATCTGGCCATTGGCCTAATTCCCGCGATATCCAGTGGCTGAAATTTTATTTGTACGGTTAATTTATGGCCCCTAGGTCATGTATGAAGTTTCGAGTCGAATGGATGGCGGAAACCTTATGATCTTGTATTATGGACCATTTTCGGACCTCTTTAACATGAACGGCTTGATTTTCTCGAATCCCTGGCGTGTAAATCCTTCGATCTTGGTCCTCTAGAGTCCGTCCCTTGCTTTGGTGACTCCGGAGCATCAAATCCACACTTGTAGTACTCTTTTTCAATGCACGCTCCCAATGTCCTGCAACAGAAACACAATTAAAATATGACATTAAGCATTATCATATACGCAAAATCAGGAAATAACTGGGGTCTGATATGCAATATTCGACCATAATCACAACCCCCAACCAACATTTTTCTAGTCCCAAGCAAAACATGCGAAATATAATTTCAGAAATAAAAGACAATTCCTATAAACCCGAGCGACTTGTGAACAAATAGTTGAGATGCAAAAATTCTAAGATTCATGAATGGTGAGTGAAATTTTCTCCTGCAATAAAGCTCACAGTAAACTTCATAATTAAGTTCAAAATATTAATCCATTAATTAGAAAATTCTAAAAATTGAGTTCCATGACTATATAGTGTAATCTCGGCTTACAATCATTAAGAGATCCAATTGTCAATTTCATGTTATCATTGGTAATTAACAATAGAATTCCTGCCAATCAAAACTAAAACCAACACTTGTCTTACAGATTAACTTTTCATTCTACCAGCCTTTGATTTTCTTTATAAATAGTAATGCCAAGGAGGGGAATTAAATCCTCACCTATAAGGAGCAAACCTATGGTAAAGATTTGTCGCCTGACTTTTTTTCAAATGTCAACCATAGGGGATCGAATCTACACCTATAGGGAGCAAACCTATGGTGAAGATTATTTGACTTATCTTTTCAATTCTTCTTTATAAACTAATGCTTAAAAAATTTTCAACCCGGTTCCTTTCATGCTTGATGATCACCAAGTTATAATTCAATATCGAACTGAAACCTTAATGTATAAGTGAGATGTGTCCTGTGAAATCATGTCTCAATCAATGTTTAAAACTTCTAATCATGGGTTAACAATTCAAACTTAACTGTGAAAATGTAACAGATGGCTGAATCCAAGAGTCATAAATTACAACCTTCAAAATCACTTTGACTTAATAAAAAATTCCAGAAAAATTTTTACAAATTTTAAAAATTTTCACAATTTTTGCTCAAGACCAAGAAAATACTGATCAGGTAACCTAATCTCCCACCCCCAACCTAAAATCTACATTGTCCTCAATGTAAAAGAAATAAGCATGCAATGCACATGGGACAACGAAAATAAAAGAGGAGTGATGGAAAGATAGTACCTGGACGAAAAAAATCAAGAGGCTTCCCAAAGATATTAAAGTAAAAGCGGGTCAGCATAAGAGAGAAATCAACAAAACCAAAATCACAAAAATAAGCTCCTACCTATACCACTTTCGCAGGTGCTCTCGATTGCATTTAGCATATACAACAAGCCTTTAAACCCCTAGGTTGCCCCTAGTGGACGAGTTGTAGTCTCGTGATAGTTTGTAACAATGTTACCCACAAACATTGAACTAACTAACTAGAAAAATGAAATGGAATGAAAAGCTGGGTTGCCTCCCAGGAGCGCTAAGTTTAACGTCTTCAGCTAGACAAGAATGGACCATGAATTAATCAATCTTGATAACCTGGGTCTGCCAACTAAATTTCCTCAACACCTTAATTAACCAATCCCAGACTTTGTGGGAACAACTTGAACCGTGCTATCTGAAATGGGATAAATAATACCATCGTCTAATAATCTAAACACTTCCGCTCGAACAACTTCTTCCATGTTAGGATTAAGCCTCATTTGCATTTCACACAACGTTTTCGTATTTTTTTTTTTATGATTAATACGATGCATACACAAAGTGGGGCTTACTCCCTTCATGTCCTCTATCGTTCACCCGATAGCTGTCTTATATTCTCTAAGCACTTTAAGCAACTTGCTCTCCTGTTACTTCTCAAGGTTAGAAGATATGATCATAGGCAAGGTCTCAGAAAGACCTAAAAATACATACTTGAGGTTGTCAGGCAATTGTTTAAGGTCAAGTTAAGTGTTTTCTCAATAGATGGGACCGGTTTAGACTCAGAGGGTGGAAGAGGTTCCACTTTCGCTTTCCATTTTGCAGTCTCCATTATAGGAGTAGAGTTGAGCAATACATTGACCTTTTGGATGGAACTCTTTATGTCAAAATCCATGCCAAAATGTGCTAAGCAAGTCTCAAGTATGTCTTCAGAAGATTGAAGGAAAGATTCATGCACTAGACTTTCAATCATGTCTACTTCAAATATATCATCCGAGTTTGTTGGCTGTGTGCAGTATTGAAAACATTGAGTTTAATCTTCATGTTACCAAAAGATAACTTCATAACTCCATTCCTGTAATTTATGATAGCATTGGATGTGGCTAAGAATGGACGTCCCAGAATAATATTCAGAATTCTGGATAGGCTGAGTATCTAGAACAATGAAATCCACTGAAAAATAAAACTTATCGACCTGGATTAGCACATCCTCAATAACACCACGGGGCACCTTGACAGATCTATCAACTAGTTGTAATGTTACTTTAGTTGGTTTCAGCTCACAAAGTCTTAGTTGTTCATATACAGAATATGACAACAAATTAACACTCACCCCTAAATCAAGCAAACAAGAATTGGAAGAAAGAATCCGAAAAAGGAGATGATCGATGACCGAAGATTTGGGAGCTCCTCCTTTTGAAGACAATTTTATTTTGCAGCTTCCTTCCTCAATTCCTGTAAACAAAATAAAAATAAAAAAGTAAATTAAAAATTAAAAAATAAATTAAATTTCCTAAAATAATGCTAAAAAAATCCTAAGGCTATGAATTATGATAAGAAAGAATCCTAAATCCAATTTGGATCAAAACAGTCCCCAGCAACGACGCTAAAAACTTGATATTTTATTTAAACTAACCTGATTTAAATGATTTTAAACTCGCAAGTATACGAATCAGATGTAGATACGGTACATATTACGAGATCATTTCCATGAGGACTGGTTCTCACAATTCAAAATTTACAATTCTTCTTAACTAATCTAACAAATAGTTTAGCGAATGATTAAGTAAACTATCACAAATCTATGAAAAATAATCGAGAGCAATAAGAAAAATTCAATCAAGGAGAAGACTAGGACTTTCGAATCCACCCCTAATTATCCTGATCCTTGTTTTACCTGTTGATTCACCCTAATTCAGATTGATATAAAAATAAATAAATTACACTCTATGTCCTTGGTCGGGCACATAGAATGTATAATCCCTTAAAGCATAAGGATCACATCTTTCCATCCATGGTCAGGCATGAAGAGATGTAATTCCTATTTTTTTCTCTATAGAAAACCTGTTTATGGTTAGACACAAGAACCTAGAATATGATTCTAAATAACATCCATATCTAGACTTTGGTTAAACTTATATAATTGAGTAGTACAAAAATTTTAGTTAAGCACACTAGAAAAAGAAACAAATCAATCAAATCAAGATGAATTTAACAATAAAGAAGAGTCATTCAAATTAGGAGCTTCATCTCAGCCCTAGATAAGAAATTAGCAATCCATAAATTTAAATAGAGAGAAGAAAAATAAAATTTAAAAGCTAAGAACATCTCCCTTCTTCCTTCCTCTCTCTCTCTCTCTTCTCTCTCTTCTCTTTCCTTTCCTCTGGATCTACTCCCCTTTTCTGCCCTCCAAAAACTCCTTTTATAGTTGCCTGGGGCGGTGGAGAGCTGTCGCAGTAGTTGCGCATGAGCAACGAAAGCCTTTTCGCAGCAAACTTCGGTGCCTTCAAACTTACCACTTTCCTCGCTCAATTTCTAAAGAAACACCATCTCTTAGGGCATTTTTGAGTGCTACATGATGGATGGTTCAGATCTGCCATATGATCAAAGATGGTGGGCCACAACCACCTGGAAGTTCAGATTTTGCATACATACATAAGCTTTCGCACGTCCAGCGTTGTCGTGATTGGTGGGCCCCACAGAGGTGTTTTCAGGAAAATCCACCCCGTCCATTAGATTCAGGATGAAATTTTGATCAAGCATGATTGCTTTTGAACGTTCATTGACGCGTCCCAGAAAAGAAATCACACTAAAATTAATTTGGAATGTTGCAGGGTAGCCTGTTTGTAACCTTTATATCGCACACGTGTGTATGCATGGGTAAAAAGTATCAGCATAATTTTGAAGTTTTAAAGACCCTCTATAAGATGGACGGATTGGATCATCCTTATGAGACCTGATGGTGGCCTACTAGCGTCCGCAAAACGGACGCTATCCGTTCGTTACGCAGCTTGAAAAATGGAAGTTTCCATTTTTGAGAAGATGACGCGGGTCAGCGCTTGCTAACCGCCTTAGCCAGTCCGGTGCATGGTGTGGAAACGTGTACATGGTGTACACGTACCACAGTGTGGGGTCCACTGTGATGCAACTGAGAAATCCCATCCATCCAATCAGTTAGTCTCCTCATTTAAGGCATTGAATCCAAATTTGAGGCAGTTCCAGATATCAGGTGGACCCCAAATTGGAGATTAATGGGCTGATCTGGCCATTGGCCCAATTTTCGCCATATCCAAGGCTGAAATTTTATTTGTACGATTAATTTATGGCCCCTAGGTCATGTATGAAGTTTCGAGTCAATGGATGGCGGAAACCTTATGATCTTGTATTATGGACCATTTTCGGGCCTCTTTAATGTGAACGGCTTGATTTCCTCGAATCCCTGACATGTAAATCCTTCGATCTTGGTCCTCTAAAGTCCGTCCCTTGCTTTGGTGACTCCGGAGCCTCAAATCCACACTTGTAGTACTCTTTTTCAATCCACGCTCCTAATTACATCCTGCAACAGAAACACAATTAAAATATGACATTAAGCGTTATCATGTACGCAAAATCAGGTAATAACTGGGGTCTGATATGTAATATTCGACCCTCATCATCAAATAACAAGTCATGTTAACAGCCTCAATTCATATTTCTTTACCCAACCCAGCATTACTCATTATGCATGGAGTCCTTTCCAAGAGAGTCTGATTCATCCGTTTAGTGATACCATTCTACTATGATGTGTAGCACACTATGTTATGCCTTGCGATTCCTTCATTTTTACAAAATCTATTGAATTCCCCGGAAGTGAATTTCTCACTATTATTTGTCATCAACACTCTCACATTTCACCTTGACTATTTTTCCACCATCCCATTCCACTGTTTGAATTAATTGGTGAAAACTTCAAATTTATTTCTTATGAAATAATCTCATACCTTTCTGGAATAGTCATCAATAAGCGTAACAAACCATGACGACCCTCCATCAGAAACTACAAGAAACAATCCACATGCATCAGAATGAACATAGTCCAAAACCCCTTACAAATATATTTTTTAGACTTAAAAGGCAACATACAACGCTCTTGTATATACTAAAATTAATATTTTTAAAATTGAAATCAAACAATAGTCAGAAAATATATACATGCCTCACTCACTCATGACACATGTGTGTAGACGTGGAATTTACTCCAAATATTGCAGCTCCACTTGATGAAATACTCCTAATCTACCTGTAAAGGTTACCAATCTTTTATACCTTTATGATTACGAGTGCCACCTTTGAAACTTTAAGGACCTGATCGAACCCAATGAATTTGTACTTTTATGCTTTAAGTGCCCTAGAGATATTAGACTCTTCCTCAACTCAGGAACATGTCTTACATTGGTGAAGATACGTCTCATGCAATCAAATATCTTGATGCGCATCGATCCAACACCAACCACTTTACAGGCATTATCGTTGCTCATAAACACCTAACCACCATCGCACTATAATTGGTAGACCAACTCCTATGAGAGGTCATATGATACGAAGCCCCTTATCTAAAATTCATTCACCATCGAAGCACCCGAATTTTAATATGATCAAAACTTTAATACCACTTGCCTCCTCATTGAATTTTGTAGTGTTGGCCAACTCTTTGATTTCTCATTTCTCGTCTTAGAGGATTCTAACAATCATTCTCCATGTGCCCTGTCGTGCCACAATTCTAACACTTTAGCTTGCCTTACTCTTGTCATTGGATTTGTATATTGATCGTGAAGATCTTCTATCCTGTTCAGAATCTCTCCTCTTCATAACCAGTGCATATGTAAAAGCACCCATGTCACCACTTTTCTTTCTTATAACTTTTGATTGAAGAGTTGAGATAACGATCTCAACGTTAATGGTTGTCTTACTGGTGCACAAAGAGTATCTAAACGACTTATATAATTCTGTAAGAGAATTCAATAAAATACATGCTTGATTTTCATATTTTATCGTCTCATCCACATTTAGCAATTTACAAATGAGCCTATTGAAGTTACTGATATGGGTCTCAACGTTAGCCCCCTTCATCATCTTCAGATTGAACAATTGTATCTTCAGATATAAGCGATTCTCAAGAGACTTCTTTACATAACTGTTCTCTAGTTTCGTCATATATTTGCTGCAATTTTTCTCTCTCATAACATTATAAAAGGCCTCATTTATTAGACATAACTAGATTGAGTATTGACTTTTTTATCTAAATTGTTCCATTCTTCTTATTTCATGGTTTCTAGTTACTTTCCAACGAGTGCATCTTTCAATTCTTACTAAATTAGGATATCATTCATATTAACTATTCATAGTTCAAAATTATTTTACCAGAAACTTTTCTATATCGAACTTCATTTTAGATGTCATTGATACCTTCCTTTCAAATTTGATTTGCTTGCCAACGTTATCTCTGATACCACTTGTTGGGACTCACGGAAGCACACCGAGCAGAATCAAGCAAAGTAATCACAATTGCACAAGCAAACCCAAACAGAGAACAATTCGAATTTTACGTGCAAAAACCCTTGCACAAAAAAACCACAGCACAAAGCGACGAGTAATGCACTATGAAAGTAATATTACAAGAGATAGATGATCTTACAGATTCAAACAACCCCTTATAACTCCTTTGAATCTATAGCTATGCTCTTAAACCCTTTAAAAACAACTTACAAAGACCTAATCCTTGCTTAATCATAATTACACCTGATATATATACTATCACAATTGGAATAGGAAATTAACAAATTGTGCAGTTATGCAATTATGCATGCACACGCCTTTGATGGGAGCTTTGATGTGATCGATATCCATCGAAGACTTGTCAATGATATCAAAGCCTCCTTCAGTGCCATCAAGTGGCATCTCCGATACTGTCCAACAATCAACTAAGATTTATTTATTTTTATTTTTTTTTATTATTATTTTCAGATTTTCTCAATAGAATCAAGCATTTGTTGATGGCATCAACATCTGCTCAATAGGATCGACTGGCCTCTCAATGTCATCGGAAGAGCTTCTTATAGACAGATTTAAGACATTGACAACAATAAGTTCAGGCAGGCCCTTGCTGTCTTTTTTGGAGACTGAAGTGCATGTCCCGCCAATTTGTATGTGTGGCCTAAAACTTGGGCCAAATGAGGTGATATGAAACTCGGCCCAGCCCATTTAGACCCTAGTGTAATTTGGCAAGGATGACCTGATGTTATTGTGAGTCTGGGCCGCTTTGTGCAAGTTGTTGGCCGCGTCTGAAGGGCCGTGGTCTAAACCCGAATGTTAGGCCCAAAACATAATTGGCCTGTACTTGGGCTCATGTTTGTTTTACTGGCCCAACTTCTTTAACATTGGTTGGCGTACTAATTGATGGGTAACCCAAGTCCAATTCCTCATCGCTGGGATTGGGCTGGACTAGACATCTTTCCGTCCGCTCCCTACAGTGAATAATCTGATCCTTCACTGGTACTGCTTTTTTTTTTAATTATTTTTTATTTTTTTATTTTAGCATAATAACGAAGTAACACAATAAATCAGCCCTTCAAAGAGTGACAAAAGTATCGCTGTCAATGGGCCGGGCGTGGGCCCAGAAAAATCAAACTTTTGAATAGGCTCAACCTGGACAATTCAAAATCCAGGCTGAAGCCAACCCCAGGCCTGGCCTGTTGACAGCCCTAGTTAAATAGTTGCTTTCAAAACTGGCCATGACCATCTCCCAAATGCTCATGTACGTATTGGGATCATCAAGGCCTGATGAGTGGGCCATGGTTGTTTTTTCTATCAATAACCAGTCGTACTACCAAAGATCAGTTACTAATTAATACATCATTCTTGCATTTTTCCTTCTAAACAATCTCCCATCTTTAATCTCTTCTTGTCACTATTAATTCAATTAACCTTTTGTTGCTGATAAGTTTAATTTTGTGGCAACAGATCCAATCAAATGCCTAGAACTTAATTGGGAAAGACGAAACAAGATCATCGTAGGGACCGCTCGAGGTCTTCTTTATCTCCACGAAGACTCTCAGATTAAGATCATTCATCGCGATTTAAAAGCCAGCAATATCTTGTTAGACAAAGATATGAATCCTAAAATTTCAGATTTCGGTTTGGCACGCCTAGTTGGTGGAGACCAAACTCATGGAAATACGAGTCGGGTTGCCGGCACATGGTAAGTTAGAAACTTCAATCCCTTTCTCATTCAATCATGCGCTAAAAATTCTAAGTTCCCAGTGAATTCTGATTCTCCTTGGAATCCAACCTGGGATACATGAGATCATATTCGAACATCATTTGATCATTTGATTCTATGCAGTGGATATATGGCGCCCGAGTACATCATTCATGGCCAGTTTTCAGCGAAATCGGATGTATATAGCTTTGGCATTTTAGTTTTACAGCTTGTGACAGGACGAAAGACAAGTTTTCGGGAATCCGAAAGTGATCTGGACCTTACAAACTATGTGAGTAAATCTTCTATCTGTAATATATATACTGATTTACGTTCAGGAATCTAGAGGAGATCTGTAAGAAGAGGATTGAAGTGGATCACAGCATCACTCATGTTAATGTGGCACGTGTGAAATCCAGGCCATTGTTCAGTTGGGTCAGAAGACTCAGACCGTGAACATGTCATGGCCCACAAATCAAGCAGTGGCCCACACTCGTAAGACAAAATGTAGCATCTTATATTCAATATTTGCATGTAGGCTGCCTGATTAGTGGACCCACCTGAGGGCCTGGGCGGGTTTGTATTCGGCCCTATCTGATTAATGGGCAGATTCTTGCACCCATGTACGATGTTGGCAACTGTACCACGAAGATCATGATGACAAAGATGGAGACTGACAATTTACACTTGACAGATATGGCGGCTTTGGAGCGAAGGAAAGCCGTTCGAGCTGATCGATGAAACTCTGAGAGAAAATTACAAGCGAGATGAGGTGCTGAGGTGCATTCACATTGGATTGCTATGTGTGCAGAAAGAAGCAACAGCACGGCCCACCATGTCATCGGTTCTTCTCATTCTCGATGCCTACTCTGTCACCCTCCCTGCTCCTTCGCCGCCTGCCTTCTTCAATGGAGAGACTAGTATGGAGTTTGATTTATCCCCAAATGATTTGAATTTGCTTGAAAGTGAGATAGCATATTCTAGGAATGAGGCATCGATTAGCGAATTATGCCCTCGATAGGTCTAAAGAGTGTTTGTTTGAGAGAGGTTTTTAAATCAGACAATAGTTCTTTGAACTGTTTCCGTAGTTTTCCAATTCGTTCAACTGTTCTTTATAATTCTCTTCTAAAACCAGTGCTGTATTTGGTGTTCCTCATGTAACATTACTGAAATGAGATGTTTATGGTGATACTGATTGTGAAATAGACATTTTCTATGTAGAATGGATATATAATGTGCAAAATGTAGGCAATTGATTGTGTTTAAGATAATCCAATCAGTGGAATTTCAGGCCATCACCAATGTGGACACATGAAAAACCTGTTTTTCATATCATCTTCATCTGAAATTAACAGCATAGTTGGGGACTTTACACGCCGCCATATTACTACGTCACTGGAAGTAAATGTCTTTTATTGCATTCAGAGCTATCACTAAGATAGCATTTGGAAGATAAAGATGGCCTAATGACCTGTATGTTTCAACATTCTTCCACAACGTCCCTTGCGATCAATGGCCAGAGCTCCTCCATCTGATCCTCGGAACACATGCTAAGATCAATGCCATTTTTAGCAATAATTTCAGTAGCTCCATCTCCTCGGGAGCCCTCCATTTTAAACATCCTCAAGCGTAGCAATAATTTTTTATTTTTTGCTTAAAAACTAATATTTAAATGCTTTGCAATATCACACGGAAAAGAAAATTGAGAAGGTTAAAACAAAATTATGATTAAAAAAAAAATCGTTGAGAAATTTTTAAAAAAATTAACAATGTTTGAGAAAAATTGAAATTTTGAAAAAAAAAATCGTGATTTAATAAAAATCTAGATTTTGAAAGAAAAAAAAATGAATAAAGTTGATAATTTTGAAAAAAGAATTAGATTTCGAAAAAAAATGATATCTTGAAAAAGAAAATTGAAAAGATTAAAAAAAATTGTGGAAAATTTGACGACTTTGAAAATTGAAAAATTTTGAAAAAGAAAATGGACAAGTTCAAAAGAATTGAAATTTTGAAGATAAAATGAGATTAAAAAATCAAGCCTTTGATGAAAAACTGACGTTTTGAAAAGGAAAATTGAGAAGTTCAAAAAATTTAGGATTTTCAAAAAAAAAATGAAAATGTTCTAGAAAAATTGAGATTTTGAAAAAAAAAAAACATGATTTAGAAAAACACCGAGATTTTGAGAAAAAATATATATATATCATTTTGAAAATGAAAATTAAACAGTTGAAAACAAAATGGTGCTTTTGAAAAAAAAATAAAATTAGCATCTTGAAATTTTTGAGAAGTTTGAATAAATTGTCAAGTTTGAAAAAAAAAAAATAATAATTTTGGGAAAAAATTGAAATTTTGAAAATAAAAATTCAGAATTTGTATTTTGAGAAAAAAAAAATTCAAAGTTTGATATTAAAAGAGAGAGAGAGAGAGAGAGAGAGAGAGAGATTTTGTTAAAAGTTCTGAAAATAGAAAAAAGGTTAAAAAAATGGACATTTTGAAAAAAAAAATGAGATTTTAAAAAGGAAATTGAGATTTATTTGTGAAAAAAATTAAGATTTTTTACTAACTTATGAGGGACATCGACTAATTGAACCTCTAACCGTTTACGCACACAAAGATTCACTTGTGAAAAAATGATAGCCCAAGTATAATGAAGTGTAATTACAAAAATAACTTGTACTGATGATGATATTGATCAAATTCTATGGTTAGGCCATCCTAAGGTTGATCGGAATGGTCAAATATGTTCAGAACATGCTAATTAGGATAAAGAACAAAAACTGGCTCAATATGACCTTAAACAAATTAGATCCATCCAAAACACTCTTTAAATGAGCGTGATCAATTTGTCTAGATATAGACTGATTTTGGACAATCTGTTCAGTCCAGATTAAAGAGTAAATATAACTTCATATGTTTGAATTAAATTTCACTCAAATCTAACCATTGCATTGCAAGATATGGTCCATCATATTGTTGATCAATCTTGTCCACCCAATATCTTCTCATTCGAAACCCAATCGTGGCGAGTGACTAGTAGGATAATTGTCTTCTATGTATGATAATTGAAAGTAAAAATTTGCTCATGTCATATTTTGAGTTCAGTCAATGAATACGATGGTTGAAAAAAAACCTTAAACATCAATGCAAAATACAATGTAGATTTTGAAAAACATTTGCATTTTACTAGAATTTGTGCTTCTTTAAGTAGGTTGTTACTGTAAAATAATTGGATAGAGATTGGCTCCAAGGAAACATGAAATTTTTTGTGGAGGTTCTCAATGAAAGACAAGCTTCATGGTAAGATGGCAATGCTGCCACACTTCAATTTAGGCTATTTACTATATATTTAGTTCAATTTTCTATTCACACCAACTGAGCATCCAAACATACCCAAAATGATATTTAATCATGTTTATGTACAGGTCCCATTCATTCCTATTCAGTGAACTTATAAATCTTTAGCGAACAGTAAGTTCTCAAAACCTTAAATTAATCTTAATTAATTTATATTTTTATCGCTTCATTTATATCTTGTTGTAGTGGTCCAACTTTTAACTCTTCAGGACCAACTCTGTGGTAAGATATTACGGTGCAAACAGTTCTAAATTATTAGATTAAGTTGCAAATTATTATAAAAAGATAGTTGTATATCTTTTATTTTTAATAAATATTGTTAATAGTTGGTTGGATGATACATTCTGGAAAACTTAAGAACCTTTGGTCTGATTTCTACTCTTGATTATATACTTGCAATGCTGTTTAAAATCAGTTTGAAAAGTCTAATTACAAAGTCTTGAACTTCTTCTATTTCCAAGCACTTTACTTGAGCTTGACTAAATTTTATTTTTCATATATATATATATATACATGGTTTCAAATGTTTGATTGTCACGAAATGCCAAGTGGTTTCTCTTGCTCTTGAACTGGAGATCAAAACTGAAATAAAAAGAGGAATTATTTTAAAGCCAAAGTAGGAAACAATTACAAAATATGTTGCTCAGATTGTAAGAACATGCGCCACACACCTGCATCAACACACCTACACAAATGCCTACACGGCCACACCCACTCAAACACGTACACACTGGCCCCCACGCGACCACACCCACGTGCATGGACATGTAAGCAAAGAGATGCAGAAGCTTTTCTGTATATTTGAGACAACCCTATAGGGTTGAAGATATAAATATTACAATCATCTATACAAGGAAAGTAATAAATGTAGATATTACAATCATCTATATAAGGAAAGTAATAAACGCAGAATTCAACACACCTACACAAATGCCTACACGGCCACACCCACTCAAACACGTACACACTGGCCCCCACGCGACCACACCCACGTGCATGGACATGTAAGCAAAGAGATGCAGAAGCTTTTCTGTATATTTGAGACAACCCTATGGGGTTGAAGATATAAATATTACAATCATCTATACAAGGAAAGTAATAAACGTAGATATTACAATCATCTATACAAGGAAAGTAATAAACGCAGAATTCTCTACCTATAGAAACAAGATATACAAGGTATGGATATACAAGGTATGTGGGTATGGATGTATAAAGTATGTGAGCTGTCTAACATCTCCCCTCAAACTAATACTGGTCATCGACAAGTAATAGTTTGCCAATAAGAAAAGAGTGACGTGCAGACGTGAGGGACTTAGTGAGAATGTCAACAATCTGATCATGGGATGCCACATGTGAAAGAGAAATGAGCCTAGACTGAAATTTCTCGCGGATAAAATGACAGTCAACTTCAATATGCTTCGTTCATTCATGAAAAATCGGGTTAGAAGCAATTTGAATTGCACTGAGATTATCAACATGGAGTTGAGTAGGACTCTGTAGAGGAATGTCCAAGTTTGAAAGAAGTCCACGTAACCAAACGAGCTCACTACACACAGCTGACATCGCCCGATACTCGGCTTCTGTACTCAATTTGGAAACAGTGGCCTACTGTTGCACAGCACGCCAACAACGCAGTGGGTCGGGATCCAATCTCAGGCCTCACCCACAAACGATAAACAGAAAGAAATATAAACTAGAAACAAATCAAAGCAATCCAAACAAACCACAAGACAAGATATACGTGAAAAAATCCTAAACTAGGGTAAAAAACCACGGATGCAAACTTTCACAAAGAAGAAACAAAGATTACAAGGTAAAATACTAACCTCTCCCTTAGAAGAATAGAAAACCCTGAGCCCACACCTTTAGAAATATTTATCAATATTTCTCATTCCTTAGAATACCCTAGAAAAATCCTAGGAACCCCTATTTATAGTTTAGGCAACTTCCATTCCGCATCCCGGTTGCGAAAGGACTCAAATCCGCAGTTTCACGGAACAAACTGCGTAACCTACGACCGGTCCTAGCTCCGCTACGACAGGTCGTAGGCCCCTACGACCAGTCGTAGCTCTCCTACGACCAGTCATAGGTCCCGGGAAAAAAACAGCACAACTCGCTGGACTTTGAGTCATGCCAGGGGTCGAACCCACGACCGATCGAGCGCCTTCCACGACTGGTCGAACACGCCCCACGACCGGTCGTAGACGTCATACGACCGGTCAAAGGCAGCCCAATTGTGGCTCCACATTCTTAACAATCTCCCACTTGGAGAACATTGTCATAAACCTTCGTCTTCTTCATTCGGAGTGCACCACCTCCCCGTCTTCAAGTCTGAAAACCAATCAAAGCTAAACAGAACTTCAGCTTCTCACTTGTGACCCCCTTAGTCAACATATCTGTAGGATTCTCACTTGTATGAATCTTCTCCAGAATAATCGATTCATCTTTCAGTAACGAACGTATGAAGTGATATCTGATGGCAATATACTTGGTCCTTGAATGAAAGGCTGAATTCTTAGCCAAGTGTATTGCACTCTGACTGTCACTGTACATCTTGCAATCTACCTGCTTCTTATCCAACTCTTCCATAAAACCTTGCATCCACACCATCTCCTTTCATGCTTCTGTAACCGCAACATATTCTGCTTCTGTCATACTGATAGATACTATCTTCTATAACTGAGAGACCCAACTGACTGCAGCACTGCCCAGAGTAAAGACATAACCTGTAGTGCTTCTTCTGCTGTCGATATCTCCTGCCAAATCTGAATCCACGTAGCCTTGCGGCTTGATTTTCGATCCACCATAACACAGCCCTACATCCTTAGTACCCACAAGGTATCTGAGGATCCACTTCACAGCTTCCCAATGTTCCTTCCCAGGGTTGTTCATGAACCTGCTAACAACTCTCACTGCTTGAGCAATGTCTGGCCTCGTGCTCACTATAGCATACATGAGACTCCCAATCGCTGACGCGTATGGGACTTTGGCCATGTAGTCCTGTTCCTCCTACGTCTTTGCACCTTGCTCCTTAGATAGCTTGAAGTGGTTGGCTAATGGAGTGCTAACCGGCTTAGCACCTCCCATATTGAATCGATCAAGTACCTTGACTATGTACTCTTCCTGTGACAAAATCAGTTTCTTGTTTTCCCTGTCACGCTTTATCCTCATGCCTAGGATTTATTTTGCAGCTCCTAAATCTTTCATGGCAAATTCTCTAGACGGTTGTCTTTTGAAATCTGAGATATCCTTCATGCTTGAACCGGCAACAAGCATATCATCAACATATAAAAGAAGAATGATGTATGACGTATCAAACTTCTTTAAGTAACAATAGTGGTCTGCATGACATCTCCTAAAACCGTTTCCCGACATGAAACTATCAAACTTCTTGTACCACTGCCTCGGGGCCTGCTTCAGGCCATATAGACTTTTCTTCATCTGCACACCTTGTTCTCATTACCTGGTGCCACGTATCCTGTCGGCTAATGCATATATATTTCTTCTTCAAGATCCCCATGAAGAAAGGCTGTCTTAACATCTAGCTACTCTAGATGTAAGTTCTCTATAGCCATTATACTCAAGACCATGCGAATCGTAGACATTTTCACTACCGGTGAAAATATTTCAGTAAAATCGATACCTGCCTTCTGTTGAAAACCTTTTACAACCAGTCTCGCCTTGTACCGTTTCGAACCATCATGCTCCTTCTTCAGTCTGTAAACCCACTTGTTATGAAGAACTTTCTTACCCTTAGGTAAAGTGACTAGCTCCCATGTACAATTAGACTCAAGAGAGTCCATCTCCTCATCCATGACTTGCTCCCACTTAACCTGTGTATCTGACTGTAACGCCTCTTCAAAACATTCTGGCTCACCATTATCTGTCAGCAGTAGATAATGTAAGGAGGGTGAGTATCGGACTGTGGGTCTCCTCTCCCGAGTAGACCTCCTCACAACCGGTGTCTGTGGCTCTACCTCATGATGCTCCTATGCATGATCATCGTGTGGCGCTGTAACACCCATGTCCGGTAACTCTTCCAACTCTACGAATTCCTTTTTCTCGGCCTTATTTTTCTACACACTGTCCTTATGCATCACTTTTTCGTTAAAGACTACGTCCTTACTTTTGATGATTTTTCTGTTTTCTGCATCCAAAAACCTGTAGCCAAAATCATCATGCCTGTACCCTATAAACGTGCACCTCCTGGACTTCTCATCCAGCTTGTTTCTCTGCTCTGCATCAATGTGAACATATGAAGTGCAATCGAACACTCTGACATGTGTAAGGTTTACTTCTTTCCCAGTCCACGTTTCTTCTGGTAGCCCACCATCCAATGGTGCTGAGGGACTTCTATTGATAAGATATACGGCAGTATTTACAGAATCTGCCCAAAAGGTCTTGGACAACCCTGCATGTAACCTCATGCTCCTGGCGCGCTCAAGGATGGTCCCGTTAATGTGCTCAGCCACACCATTCTGCTGCGGTGTCCTTGAAATCGTTTTCTGATGTTTGATTCCACTTGCTGCACAATACTCCTCAAATCTCTTGTCACAATACTCTCCCCCATTATCAGATCTGAGACACTTTACTGTTTTACCTGTCTCGTTTTCTAACATAACTTTTCAGTTCTTAAACGCATTAAATACATCAGATTTATGCTTTAAGAAATAAACCCACAGTTTTCTGCTAGCATCATCAATAAAGGTAACAAAATAACGTGAGCCACCAAGAGATGATACCTGTGCCAGTCCCCACACGTCAGTGTGTACAAGCTCCAATAGATGCGTCTTTGGAGCGCGTCCTGTCTTCTTGAAGCTTACCCTCTTCTGCTTGCCATATACGCAGTCCTCACAGAATTTCAAGTCAAGATACTTCAGCCCTGGTAGATTCCCTTTTGACAATAGCACTTTCATCCCTTTCTCACTCATATGTCCCAACCTCTGATGTCATAACTGCTCATTCACTCCAGTTGATGCGACTGCGAGTGAACTATACGATCCTAAAGTCACGTACAAAGTACCTTTCTTTTTGCCTCGAGATATCACCAAGGCACTTTTTGTGATCTTCTAAGAATCACTGGTGAATGTCGTCACATAACCGGTGTCGGCTAACTGCCCCACTGAGATCAGATTCTTTCTCAAACTCGGTACATGTCTGACATCCTTCAGTTTCAAAACCGTTCCGTCTTTCTGATTAACCTGAACGTCCCCCTTTCCAATAATACTGCACGGCTCATCATCACCCAGGTAGACTCTCCGAAAGTCACCTAACACATAATCACACAGAACTTCCTTACATGAAGTGGCATGAAACGAAGCACCCGAGTCTATAACCCATGACTCATTCCTTGCATCAAGAGACAAGATCAACCCCTCTGTGTCGCTCTCCTCAGACAGATTCACTGAATCCTTCACACCTTGAGAGCTTCCATCTTTCTTCTTAAGTGCCCTGCAATCACATTTTATGTGTCCCTTCTTACCGCAATGCTAACACCCATCTTTGTCTTTTGGTCCCTTGGACTTCTTCCTCGACTTAGAATGCCCGTGTTTATTGCCTCTTCTGTTCTACGATCTTCCTCTTCCTTCAACGTTTAGAGCATTCCCTAAATCTCCTGAAACTCCTGATGCCTTCCTTCTAGATTCTTCGCTGAGAATTAGATCAGTCACATCATCAAATTTCAGCTTTGTCGACCCTGAAGAATTGCTCACAGCAATCACCAAACCATCCCAACTGTCTGGCAAACTGGATAAGATCAATAGCGCCCTAACCTCATCATCAAAAATGATGCCAACGGATTCCAACTGGCTCGTGACTGTATTGAACTCGTTTACATGTTCAGCCACGCTCCCACCATCTGACATCTTCATGTTGAATAGCTGTTTTGTAAGATGAACCTTGTTGGATGCTGAGGGTTTTTCATACATGGTGGCTAGGGCTTCCATTAATTCTTTTGTCGTTTTCATCTTGGATATGTTGAAGGCGACGCTTTTAGACAAAGAGAGTCGGATCGTTCCTAAAGCCTTCCTATCCAGTAAAAACCATTCATCATCTGTCATTTTTTCTGGTTTCTTCTCTTTTCCTTCTAGAGGAATGTAGAGGTCCTTCTGATACAGATAATCTTCCATCTGCATCTTCAAGAAGGCAAAGTTTGAACCATCAAACTTCTCAATTCTAGTTTTTCCATCTTCCGCCATCGCTCCCAATAGAACTAAACCAATAGCTCTGATACCAGTTGTTGCGCAGCACGCCAACAACGCAGTGGGCCGGGAACCAATCTCAGGCCTCACCCACAAACGATAAAAAGAAAGGAATATAAATTAGAAATAGATTAAAGCAATCCAAACAAACCACAAGATAAGATATACGTGGAAAAATCCCAAACTAGGATAAAAAACTACAGATGCAAACTTTCACTATGAAGAAACAAATATTACAAGGCAAAATACTAACCTCTCCCTTGGAAGAATAGAAAACCCTGAGCCCACACCTTTAGAAATATTTTTCAATATTTCTCATTCCTTAGAATACCCTAGAAAAACCCTAGGAACCCCTATCTATAGTTTAGGCAACTTTCCTTCCTCATCCCGGTTGCGAAAGGACTTAAATCCGTAGTTTTGCGAAACAAACTGTGTAACTTACGACCGGTCCTGGCTCCGTTACGACCGATCGTAGGCCCCTACGACCAGTCGTAGCTCTCCTACGACCAGTCATAGGCCCCGGGAAAAAAACAGCACAACTCGCTGGACTTTGAGTCGTGCCAGAGCTCGAACCCACGACCGGTCGAGCGCCTCCCACGACCAGTCGTGGCTCCCCCACGACCGGTCGAACACGCCCCACGACCGGTCGTAGACGTCCTACGACCGGTCGAAGGCGGCCCAATTGTGGCTCCACATTCTCAACACCTACTTCTTACACTTTCAAGAGATGAGAGAAGTGCCAAGAAAAACACAGTAGCCAGTGGTAGATCTTCGTGTGAGAGCACATCCAGCCCAATCAACATCCGAATAAGTACAAAGGTCCAGAGTCGCCGTGAAGGAGAAAAACAGAGATCGATCTAGAGTTCCACGAAGGTACCGTAGGATGCGTAACACCGCAGTCATATGAAGAGTTCGCGGAGCAGAAACAAATTAACTGACGACTTGGACAGTGTAGGTAATATTAGGGCGAGTCATAGTTAAGTAAACCAGACTCCCAACTAGACGGCGGTATAAATTGGGCTGTGCAAGTAGATCACCATCGTCACGGCCATAGTGAATGTTATGTTCTAAAGGAGTCTAAACTGTCTTCTGATCCGTCAATGATGCCAAGGCGAGAAGATCCTTGGTATATTTACCCTGGCTGACCAGAATCCCACGGTTGGAACATGAAAATTCAAGTCCAAGAACGTATGTTAAATAGCCGAGGTCTTTCATCTTGAAGGATGCTTGCAGAACCTCCTTTAAAGCCGAAATGTCAGTAGCATCGCTACCAGTCAGTAGGAGATCATCAACATAAACCAGAACAATAACAATACCGTGAGCAGTGGTGGGCAAAAATAAGGATGGGTCATGACCACTTTGAGTAAAGCCAGCACTTGTAACAACATCGTGAAAGCGTTGGAACCATGCCCGAGGTACCTGTTTGAGGCCATACAGGGCTTTCTTTATTGCGACATACCTTATTGTCAGGGATTAAAGATCCAGGAGGAGGTTTCAAATATACGGTTTCTTGGAAGTCACCATGAAGAAAGGCATTTTTCACATCCATCTGAGAGAATGGCCATGAACGAACGGAAGATATAGCCAGAAGAGTGCGAACACTTTTCATCTTGGCCACATGAGCGAAAGTCTCATTGTAATCAATTCCATATTCCTATTTGTATCCCTGAGCGACAAGTCGAGCCTTGTATCAATCCAATGATCCATCAGACTTGAGCTTGACAGAATAAATCCATTTGCTACCAATTAGCTGTTGGTCAGTGGGTCGAGTGACAATGTCCCATGTATGGTTATCATTCAATGCTGCAAGTTCTTCTGCCATAGTCTTCTTCCAACAATCATGAGTGGCTACCTGAGAATATGAAGTATGAATAGAAACAGTATCTAGAGTAGCATTCATGGCAGACATAGAGCATATCAAGTGATCAGGCGCGCGATGTTCACGAGCGGAACGACGTATCGAGGTAGGTTCGAGATCCGCAATAAGTACAGTAGGTTCAGGTTGAGTAATAGGTGGTGGATCTGTACGTGGTCAACGTGAGTAAACCTGCAACAGACGAGGGAGAGTACTCGAGGCAAACGGAATTTCAGGAAAGGTGGTTGGACCAGAAGAGTTTAAAGTGTGCGGAGGAGGAAGAGATGAATGAAATGCAATATGTTCAAGAAAAATAATATGTCGTGAAACCTGAACACAACGAGAAACAGGATCATAACATCAAAAATCTTTTTGAGTTTTCTCAAAGCCCAAGTACATACATTTGACCGATTTTGGAGATAGTTTACTACGTTCATGTGAAGCTAGGTGAATATAACAGATACAACCAAAAACACGGAATGTGGAATATGTAGGAGGTAAGCCAGTGAGAACAAAGTAGGGAGATTTACTATGCAGAACTTTGGTTAGCATCCGGTTAATCAAGTAGACTAAATGTAACATGACTTCCGCTCAGAAGGAACGAAGAATACCCATAGCTGTCATCAGGGTGTTGGCAGTTTCAACAATATGACGATTTTTTCATTCAGCCACCCCATTCTGTTGTGGAGTATCAGAACAGGTGGTCTGATAAATAATCCCATGACTTTGAAGAAATGTACGAAATTCGGTTGAGAGATATTCCCCCCCTGAGTCAGAGCGGAGAGTTTGAACTGCAACCTGAAACTGAGTCTCCATTATAAAGTGAAATAACTTGAATTTTTCAAAAACCTGTGACTTCGATTGAAGAAAGTAAATCCAAGTGTACCGTGTGAAATCATCGATGAATATAACATAGTATCGTAATCCAGAGAGAGACATAATTGGTGAAGGACCCCAGCATCCGTATGCACAAGTTCAAATATAGAAGATGATTTTGTAGTACTTAAAGAAAAGGGAATACACTTGCTTTTTAAAAGACAACAGGAAGAACAAGAATAATCCAAATCATTTTTATTAAGAGAAATATTCCCTAACATGTCAGATGAAATTAAATGAAGTAACCGATCAGGATATGGATGACCCAGGCGAAAGTGCCACAGTTTTCATAATTTATTTGCTGAAGTAATATCTGATGAAGATGGGGAAAAGAAACAATGAGTCGGAGTGACAGATGGATCAAAGTCCAACACATACAGATGACCATGCCGCCTACCCTTTCCAAGTACCTTCCCCGTTGTCAGATCCTGCACAAAACAACAGTTGGGAAGAAATATGACCAAGTAGTTATTGGATGTGAGTTGACTAACTAAAATTAAATTGAAAGAGAGGTTAGAAACATGAAACACATCACGAAGAGTGAACTAACGATGAGCAGAAGGAAAGAAAGTCAATGAACCAACCGACTGAATGGGTATTCTAGTGCCATCAGCAGTAGAAATAACCTGATTGCCGGTGTAGGGACGAACGTCACGAAGATGGGATACAGCATCGGTCATATAATTGGAAGCACCTGAATCAAAGAACCATGTAGGAGATGGGGATATACCTGATATACCGGCCGCAAAAAGGACCTGAACGATTTGTTGGAGCATTGCAGGAGTCAACGGAGATGAAATACCTTCAATGGAAACAATAGATGGAGAACCACTAACAGACGGCTTGGAAGAAATAGTGGTAGTAGTAGTAGAAAGAGCACGACCACGACCACCACGGCCATGGCCTAAAGAAGATGCACAGGCACATGTACGACAGTTCTAAATATCATGACCAGTCCGTCAACAATAAGCACACCATTCTTTGCATTGAGCGACAACATGACCCACTTTGTTGTAGCCGTGACAAGTCAAATGAGTAGAACCATATGTTGGTGTCTTAGTAGACATAGCAAGCACCATATTAGATCATCCGGGAGTTGAGGAAGAAAGAGAGAGAACCTTCAGTCGTTGTTCCTCAACCAATAAATCATTAATAACCGAATTCAATGAAGGAGGAGGGCTACGGTTCAAGAGAACAGCCCAACAATGATCAAATTCTGGACACAGCTTCATAAAAAATTATCGTACTTGCGCACTCTCGCGCATAGATTGAAATATCTTAAAGTCATGAAGAAATGTTGGATCCATCATAGCCATCTCTATCCAAATAGTGACAATTTTAGAATAGAATGATTGAGTACTGTCATCACCCTGAGTAAGGTTAATGAGATCCTGTTCCAGGCGGTATAACCGGGCCGCACTATTCTGTTGATAAATTGTCTGGAGATGTTCCCACATTGCTTTAGCAATGCGATGAGGTGTGAGGCCAAAAGCAATGGAACGATCAACCGAATCGAGAATCTAGATAATAATTCGTCCATTATTCATGTTCCAATCAGCTAAGTTATCGGCATATGTGGAAGTGGGGATAGAAACAGATCCATCAATGAGTCCCCATAAACCACGACCCTTGAGGAAGTTCTAGAAATGGATGGCCCATAAAGAATAGTTGGTACCATCAAAACTACAATGTGGGGCCTCTATACGTGATGAGTTCTTGTCCATGGTTCTGAAGTAATGTAAAGTACTCAAAGAGTCACAGCAGAAGAAGGTGTAAGATGTACTGTACCGCAGGAGATACCCAAGCAATTGTAGTTTCTAGATCTGGCAGAATAACACAGCAACAACAACAAATTTGAACAGAGATAGGATTCGGACAAGCAGATATGGAACAGAATGGAACAACAGCAGCAGTAATAGGTTTGAACAGTAACAATATTCGGACAACAGATCTGGAGCAGCAGCAACGGGTTCGAACAGTATTAAGGCTCGGACGAGCAGATTTAGAACAGGATGAGCAGATCTGGAGCAGGGGCAACCAGATGTCGCAGAGGGGTTGCCGAACGACGCAGCAGGGGCAGCCAGATGACGCAGGAGTGGTCGGATGAGCAGGGACAATGACTGGAAACAGCAAGGATGGCCGGACGACGCAGCAGGGGCGGTCGGATGATGCAGGAGGGACGGCCGGACAATGCAGGGGCGGTCGGATGAGCAAGGGCAATTGCCAGACGCAGCAGGGGTGATGATCGGACGATGCAGGGACGGTTTCAGATAAGGAAGGCTCTGATACCATGTAAGCAAAGAGATACAGAAGCTTTTCTGTATATTTAAGACAACCCTATGGGGTTGAATATATAGATATTACAATCATCTATACAAGGAAAGTAATAAACGCAGAATTCTCTACCTACAGAAATAAGATATACAAGGTATGGATATACAAGGTATGTGGGTATAGATATACAAGGTATGTGAGCTGTCCAACAGGACATGCACTTTTTTATTTCTTTGGTAAAATCTGTGTTCTACATTTTCATATGCAAGTTCCTATAGATTCATGTGTTGTTGGAATTTAGTGCTATGCCTTCAACATGTGGTACTTGTGGAATGATTTTTTTATATGTTTAGCATAATATCAACAACAGACAACAACGGACTGTATCCATCGCAAAACTTTATGATGCCGAACAAATTGAGTGGATTTTTCAAGATTTTAATTTTCATGATGGATAGGATCCATCGCAATTTGACTAAATCCGTCGGAGATCCTTTGCGACGGATAAAATCCATTGTTTAGTTTTTGCAACGGACAGAATACATCATTAATTTGGTTTTGCGATGGATCTAATACATTGTAAATTCACGATTTTAGCATAATGCATGTCCAATACAATTAAATTGTCCAAGTGAACTGATGCAACTAGGACCACTACAACTTATATTTCTACCACACAAATATCTTTAGTTACACATCTAATTTTTGAACCATAGTTCCAAGATAAATTATAAGTTCTTGGCCTATGATGAGGATGCGAATAATGTCCGGATATGATCATCTGGTATTAGTAAAGACCTATTAATTTTTATTTGGTGAATTATACCGCCGAATCTTAGAACAATTGATTTTTCTTTCTCAGTATTTTATCGAACAAATAAAAGTTTTTTTTTTAAACCCAACCAAATCTTTTTTTCATTATAATAAACAGGATTTACAGCGCAGGGGACTTTCAGGCTTACCCAGAAGAAAAAGGACCTAGGCGAAGCCTATCGTAACAATCCACGAAAGTAAAAACTCAGCAACAGGGAAGGAGCTGGCACTCCGGACACTTTGGACACTTTCGTGGACGAGCTGGCACTTTGGACACTAGTCATGTTTTGATGCATCAAGTGGCTGTAACTTGTCGAAGTTATCATTTATATTTTGGTGCAACCAAACGTACTCTAAGCAATTGGGCTCAGTCCCAACGCAATCCACTAATTACGTACCCAGCACAATGGAGTTAAACATGTTGGCCCTGGCCAGGCTATCCTGTTGGAAATTTATGCATGATCAAGCACAGGGCAGCCCACTTAGTCAATGGTCCCCTTCTATTGAATGTGGTATGTTGTAACAAACAAGTAATCATGATCAAAGTACCCAAATACCATAAGAAATTAAACTGTAAACGGGATTGAATTCTCTTAAAAGATGATAAACGACACCCAACTATTCTATCTACTTATAATGTTCAAACTTCAAAGTAGAGAAAGATACTGGGAGAAAAATATAGCCGAACATTATCACCCAAAATATCCGATGGAATTACAGTGATTGCAAATGCGATTTGAAAACCTACGACCATCCAGCTACGTAGTCTAGAACGTAAACCAGTGCCAGCGATGATGGGTACAGCGCGTAAGCCACTACGGATGTCCAAAGTGGGAATCTGGTACGGAAACTGGTGAAAAGGCCCACTACGACACAGACAAGGAGGCTGATCAGCACTTCAGCCGAGAACATCCACGTCAAATCTCGTACATAGACAAGGGCTAAAAAGACAGCCAGACAGAGAGTATTCTTCATTGTCACCGCACCATAGATCTGCAGCATCAACTCCCAAGGTTAGGGGCATGCATGTTTGGAATTGCAGGTAAATTGGATCGAAAACATCCGGATCACAATCGATACGGTGTCGTTTCAAGCCCAACTTGAAATTTCACGGCAATTTAGTCAAACACTCTTAAAGAAATTACCATTTGGTTATTTCCACTTTACTGGACTCAATAGTGCATCCAAACACACCTCCTATAGTTTCATGTAGCCCCGCATGTACCAAGAAGTGATATTGGCTGAATTTTAGCTGTTGATCGGGTAGGCCAACCCAAGAAAACCATAACATTATTCTCGCTAGATGGGCTACACATCTGCATTGAATACGTGGCCAATTGGTTATTGCTTTGAACATGATTCGTACATGTGAGGCCCCTCTTAACGACTGGACTGGCCTGATTTTTGTGCCAGATCATGGACTTCATGGTGTGGCCCCTCTTAACGACTGGACTGGCCTGATTTTTGTGCCAGGTGAACTTCATGGTGTGGCCCACCTTATGCATGGCTAGGATGCTGCACATAAACGTGCTACATCTTGGGGTTGCTTGTGAAAGTCACATGAAACATTGTTGATTATCATTCCTCTAGCATAACAAATGAAATTCTACTCAGCGCCATCCACACATGCAAAAGCGGCAGTCAGATAGCCCGAAAGAATATGTAAAACAAAGAGATTTGAGAAAGGGTCGTCTCAATCTATGTGCAGCTGAAAAGATGATTTGAGAATTGAGCTATAAAGCATAGCAAAAACAATGGAGCAATATGACGATATGAAATCCAACCACCATTAGAAGGAAACAAAGGTGGAGGAACACTCAACTCACACCATAAACATCCCCTTGTGGGAGAATATATTCCGGTGGCATATTGTCGGACGACCACTTTCTCTAAAAGCTACACTTTAACAGAATAAGCCTGACCTAACTAGAAATCTGGGCCAGAACCAACCTAGGCCTGCCCGTTTCCAGCCTTATCTGATTCAAGAAACTTTCTAAAAGAGGAAATTGCTTGTGTAAAAAAGCAAAGGTTATGGTTTCGCACAGAAGCCTCCAAGCAAGTCATGTGGGGGGCAAACCCGCACAAAGTGGGCTCCACAGTGGATGTGTGTGGCCCACTTCCAACATCGTGTATGCCAAATGCATGCAAGCGCTGAAGGTAGATGAACATCATTGAGACATGAAAAATCACATAGCTCACGCCCCATTTTTAGTGGAGCAAGGTACACTAATAGAGTTGAACACGTTAGACCAATCGGGATACTAACCTCGGAGAATGTTAGAGAAGATGATCTTTGTGTCTTCTGGCTAGCAAAAGTGATTGCTGAGACAGCTTCGCTAGTGTTGCTAACCAGCGGCAACACAAGGAATGCAGTAAAGAAAGAAGGTATGCTTGTAGCAGTGGAAAAATCGTCGACGGCATGCACAAGAGGTTCTGCAAATGCTGCAGCAATGACAGTACCCAGCAACAATCGTAATACAGCTTTGAAACAAATCCATCCTGGATTATCAACGGACTCTACAACCTCATCGCTTTGATCAACCAGCTTATCATGCTCTTCCTTTGTTATCTGCATTCACATCTCCGACATCTCATCATAACCATTTAAAAATGAATAAATAAATGAATAAATAAATAAATAAATAAGAAAACTTGTCTGATCTTGAGTCGAGTCGAGAATAGGCCGAGTTGCAGTGGCTCATCCGAGTCTACTCTCAATCATGAGTTGGCGGGTGCCAAAACTCAACAGAGTTCGAGTTGACTCGGACGAGTCATGAATCCTCGATCATAACACGATACTTATGCAGAGATATTTATATATATCATCCATGACTTCAAGATAGGAGTGACAATGGGCTGCATTCAGTTGGGATTTATGATTTACTCAGGTTCTCTCAGCCAGTGCCAGTGTGGCCCATCATTGGGTCATGCAGACTGTGATCTGATGGGCCCCACTGTTGATGGACTAGTCCCAGCAGATCAGCAGTCTGGATGGCTCAATCATGGGCCGAACGCTTTATATTGAACTGGTGACATTAACTAACTTACCATGTGAAAGTCATGTACGAAGTTTTGTGAGTAAGTCCGTGAATTAGGCACGGCACGCTTAGCCTCATTAAGCCATTTGGATACTCCTCTAAGGAATTCATCTTCACTAAGGTGACCATCACCCGATACATCGAATTCGTCCATTATTTTCTTCACAGCATCGTCAGTGTCCAAATCGATCTCTTGAAGTTGGATTCCAATGATCAGCGCCCTCAACTCCGAAGCTGATAAAAGCCCATTTTGGTCCTGATCTATTCCATGAAACATTCTGCAATTCAATGCAGGAAAGAGTGGTCATATTCACCAGGCCAAAATCATCCTCTATCGACCCAACTCAAGTTCAGGAGATTTTGAGCTGAGTCACTAAGGGGGTGTTTGTATTGTAGGTAGCTTAAGATAATCTACTTATGCCACAAATAGCTTATCTTAGCTTCTACTTATTAAGAAGATAAGTATGTTTGGTAATTAAACAATATGCTTATCAGCTTCTCCTCTCTGTCGTCTCTCTCGATGCGTCTCTTCAACAACTTAAGAAAAGCAGAAAATCTATAAAAATAAAATAAAAAACTGAACTAAATAAGTACTTTTAAGTAAAAAAGTTACTTATAACTGATCATAAGCCAAATTTACTTATCTGAAATAAGTCACTTATCTACTGCTCTAGGTAGAAAAAGTAACTTATTTGGTAGTATCCAAACGCGCCCTAAGAAACTCAGTCCTGACTCTGCAAAACTAGATGAGTTGGCTCGCAAACTCGGCCAACTCAACGTGACTCACAAAGGGCAGAAGCATGACGAGACTTACTTCCTTAAAACAGGTAAGTTCGGTTGACCGTCTTCTGTGAGTAACTTGCCAAGTCCCTCTTGGAAATGTCTTAAAATTCCTGATATTACATGTGTGTGCTTTACATATGCTAGTCTTCTCTTTTGAATCCACGGTTGAAAGACCTGCATGATATCAAATATCGACATATGTCAGTATCAAGTCATTTCTCCGGACCGTCGAAACTGTGGGCATCGTTTTGGATGGACCATAGGTCAAAATTCACAATGATTAGATGATCTCAACCATCCGATTTTATCCTAACTCAATTTGATTGCTGGATGGACAATTAGAATCGACCCACAATGCCCACAATTTGGATGGTCCAGATTGGTCCCGATGTGTGCGAGATTGGTCCAATAGGTACCTGATAGAGGCAGTAAGAAAGTAGGAAGATAACAGAAGCAATGAGAGAAATCAAGATGGCTATGCGGCTGTTATTAGGCATGTTGAAAACGTTTGGTAGCTGGATGATGATAAAGGGCAGCACAGATCCAACCATTATCTTTGCAGCATGGCTTGTCCACTCATCAGTAGTGACCCCACACCCTGCAAAGATGGAGAGATGATTTATAACGAACTTGATTGTCGATAGGCCGAATGGGATGTTTGGCCCACAATAATGTCATTTGTATCCATGAGAAATCATGATAAATAGAACAAATTACAATTATGGAGAGTAACAGACCAGTTAGACTTGATGGTTTTCTTTCCAGAGGTTCAGTTGAAGTTGAAGGCTCAGATTGGCCGACAATGATGCAAGTGCCCCACAGTAATGTCAGGAGGACGACGGTGGACCCCGCAAGCAAGCCCATCCCAATCAAGACCTGATGCTGAGCAGCTTCTTTACTTCCTGAAAGCCCAGACACTGGAAAAACATGTACAAACTAGATTAGAGATGAAATTCTTTAGGGCCTGTTTGGATAGAGAGAATCCAATATGTGGAAAAGGAAAATTTTCCTATAGAATTCTCAGGAAATGAGTCCCTGCAGAATCCAACATTAATCCACGTACACTGTTCGGGTATCATTTTGCATTAATCCACGTACCCTTGGATAACCAAAACAAGGACTCTATGTTACAACCAACTCTTAATACCCTAAATTAGTAAAAATAAAAAACTTAAAATAGTAAGATATTCTTACAACCTTTAATTTTACTTTAAAAAATGATTAAATTTAGCAAATTTGTTTATAGGAATATGAATAATGGGTGAACAGTCAGGGTATGTAAAGCTCGTCAATAACTTTCTATCAGCATATTATAAACGTGAAACCAATAATCAATCGCAAAGTCAGGATAGTGGGAAGCTTTCTTTTTTTTTTTTTTTTTTTCGATCCATTGATATCACAAGCCTCAACATCGAATAACATGTGAAATTCGAATTGTTCCAACATGACAACCTACTTATCTTTCGTCTACTCTCGCTTAGATTTAGAGAGAGCTTTCTTTCTCTGCCCCAGCATATATTGGTACATGTGTGGGCTGCCTGGGACATAGATTCCAAGGGCTAGGATCGAAGCATAGAAATAATCAAAAGAGAAGTTCCATTTGTTGGGCATCCTTATGCAGTACTTATCAGACCCCTTGATCTATGGCAGAGCCGTATAAATTAGGCCAACCTCGCTGGTGATGCCAGTTGGGTACAATACCAAAAAGGTCTGTACCTGAGCCATAAAAGCCAGGAAGGTGCAAACCCGAGTGCTTCCTTCATGCCAAAGAAAGAGTATCGAATAATCTCTGTGATGGACCAGTTGATAACCAGAGAGCTAACAAGCGTGTTCGAGTCACGATAGTGGGAAGCTATTGCGCATGTTTAACCCTATATTATAGTTTAAGCCTTTCAGCCCAATTTCTTCACGAGTCTTACCATTCATGAAGTTATATGCCCCATGTTTAGGTCCGCCGGAAGCTCTCGTGTAAAGTTTTTCTCCTATCAATATGATCATTAACTAAACTCAAAATTAAAAATTTAAAAATTTTTAAAAAAATTAAATTAAAAAAAAAAAAGCCCCATGTTCTGCATCATTTTCTAAACCCTCTATTTAGACTACTATTTTAGTTCATCATTGATGTCCTCTCAAACTAGGATTATCTATGAAATATGGGCCATATATCCATGATAACACCTACTAGGTACTTGGTCCCAACTGATACATCACGCTGCCAATGCACATGCAACATAGTTTTAAAACTCAATAATGGAGCCTGACACATAACCAAGACAATTTGAGTTGCGGAGACTTACTAACAAACTCGGTGGATGTTGATTGAAAGGTTAAAAATGAAAAATATTGGAAGGTCATGTTTCAACAAATAAGTGGCCACAAACCAGTGGATAGGTTTGTTAAACAAATCTGATTTTAGGCCAGGGAATTAGGGGTACTCTACAATTTAGTCAATTTAATTTGAGTTAATTTATAGCTCAACTGGCAGACTGAGTGGAGAAACCTCGTTTCAACAGTTGAGGTCTTGGCATCTATCCCTATTGGGGGTGGCTAACATGGAGTGTGCGTACTGACCTGGGTGTGTACTAACAAGCTAACCCAAAAAAAATAAAAATAATAAAAAAGGTATAGAATTTATAAGCGCCTGAGTATCAAGGACAGGCTAAAGTAACAAATGACTCCCCATAGTTTAATGGATTGTAAAATCATGATATGGAAAGTGATATTGGACAGTTCAACCTTTACTAATAAAGCAAACTCCTGTAACCATTATCAAGGAACAGAAAATAAGGGGGCCTATTTTAAATGATTTTAATTTAAAAAGCAGGTCTGAAACACAACAAGTCCATCTATACCGTTCAGCTGGTGCATAATTGCCACGTGTTATGTTATGCGGGTAACATCCAATCCATCCAAAAGGCTGGTCTCATAGTGTAGAACATTTGATGCAAAAATCAGAAGGATCTAATGATCACGTTGCCTACACCATAGAAAACAATGGAAGCCTCCCAATCTGATCAAAAGTAGACAAGTGGCCCACCTGATGGGTGGATTAGTTCAACACTTCCGTTTAGGAGATTTTCTTTGTGGGGCCAACCAGTTGGATGGCATGACATATAGGTAATTATACACTAGTTGGACAACAACATTAAACTAGCTTATGTCAGACATCCTTAATTTAATTATTAAATAGCAACTTGAGTCAACTGAAAACTCGGTTGTGTCCTCACGTCGACCAAACCCGGCCTGACTGAGTTGAGTTTTTGGGTTTTGTAGAGGGATTTGGATAGAATGCGGGCCACATCACAGCCACGTTCGAGTGGAAAATGAAGAAAAGTGATGCCTTAAATTGTCTTAGTAGTGTGATTTTTGAAATACGGGCCATCTAAAATCATGGCCCACTGGATGGATGACTCGGATTAACCTGTCATATATCCTATACTTTTGCTGTAGAGATATGCCTCTACCTCACTTTGATTCTTCTCGTTGCGCCCTTTCATTTCCCAAAAGAAGAGTTCGTTTTCCATCCACAAAGTGAGGCCTACACATATGTTCCTATGATAAAGTTGATCCGTTCATATTCTCTAGACGACCATAAAAAGTTATTGTGGCATAATCAGACTTCAGAGTTGGGCTTTAGGATTGGAGATTGTGACAATTATCTGCTCAGAATAAGTTACTTTATATGTCCCCTGTAGCATCAGATTCCACAAAATGGACGGTTCCAATCACTCAAAGCACTCAGCATGTGGGCCCCAGTGACGGTAGCGCACACGTTGGATGGCATAAAAAGAAATACGCTGTGAAAGAGGAAAGACATGTAGACCCCAGTGAGCCGAGTTTCTCTTTTGCTTTTCGCAAAAGAATACATTTTCTGCTTTTCATCTTGTTTGGTCCACACCCACTTGTTGAGTGGACCATACTGATTTTAGTCCCATCGACTGTTCATAGTGGACCCACCTGATGAATAGCTCGGAATTCCCATGAACTGTTCATGGTGACCCAACTAATGCATAGCTCGGAATTCCCACACTTAGCATCTCTCTGTTTTTTTTTTTTTTTTTTTTTTCCCGAATGCTCCACAAAAAAGGTGGGAACATGGTCCAATGATCCATCATCAGGATCATACAGACAGGTGTCTGGCGTGAATATATGGAAGAAAAGTGTAATGGAACAAATGATCTTAATCATCCAACATGTGACTTACCAATGGACAACGGTACAGAATATGGCAACGGTCGCATTTGACAGAAAATGGCCCACCAATTGGTTGGTGGGATTCCTCACTCTGTCATTTGCCAACAGTGGACCATCTATAGTGGGACCCACCCAGCAAGCGATCTAGAATAAAAAAAAACTCTTGTGATCCATACATGGGCACATGTAAACGGTGGAGATTGCTGGGTGGTTTAGAGAGAGAGAGAGAGAGAGAGAGAGAGAGAGAGAGAGAGAGAGAGAGCTGACCAAGAACGAGTATTGCATCAGGAAGAGCGCCAAGGACGGGGAGGAAGAGACCGCCGACGAGCCCAGGGCCGAGGACTTCAAGAAGAAGCTCGCAACCGGTTGAGATGTAATTAGCGGCGATGTACATCAAGTAACCATAGACGGCCACCAGAAATATGTTGCCTATTACAGTGCTCGAGCATGGCATAAATCCATATGTCTGATCGCATGCTGCCAGCGACGTTGGTTGTTCCAGATCCAGATAAGTTCGAGGAAGGAAGCGGACTCCGTCGGAGACTAGATCGCCTGGCATCTCTATCACCAAACGACTCTGGCCAAAGCTAGAAAGTAGGAGGATGATGAAAGAGATTGAAAACATAGCTCTACCCATTTCCCTTCTTCTTAGACTGGCTAGAGTGTCTTGAAAAGATAAGGATGGAAAGCAGATTTATAGAGTCCGGATCCTCTGTTTGCGAAAAGCATGACTCTCTGGTTCCTGTATCGCCTTTGGTCCACTCCAGTCAGCCATGAGGGTGTGTAATGATACCGTCTAATTAGATTACAACAACTACGATTTTCCGGATCCGTATTCCTATATTATTACTTAATGTATAATGCAAGGGTTGGACAATTTTACCCTCTCGGTTTGCTTCTTTGGGAAGGAAATGGAAGATAATCCAGCGGGCTAATTATTACATTTTAAACCCTGATAAGGGTAGTTTGGGGATGAAAATACGTCTTTCTAAGGGCACTTTCGTACTTTTAATTCTTCCAGGTGTACCCCGTAACATTTTGGAAGCGGATTGGCTGGTGTACTTCACACAAGCTATATAGCTTCTGTATTACGTCAGCAAGCTATGTGGGTAACGAGGTATGTGTTATATTTCAACCGCACATCTATTTGGTGAGTACGTTTTGAAACAAAAAATAAGACAGGTTTAATTATCAAGTTGAAGCCCTTTTTTACTTTTTTGGGTCACAGAAGTTTCGAATCAATATAAAATTTATTTTATAAAATCAGCTTACTTTTGTCCGCTGCCTTGAACTTATTTGACATTTCACCTTGGTAAGTGTATGATACTGGATCTGTATATTTCATTCAAGTTATCAAGAATGCACAAAGAGATAAATATGGAATTAGAAAAAGTTTATATAGCCCAAAAAGATGGGTCATTTCACTCTCAACGTGTATCACATGTTCGCATCAGGCCCATTTCTCTCTCCCTCCTTTTCATGTCTCTTTCTTAGAAAACTTTCCTCCCATTTTCCCTCTTTCTATAGTCGCACGTTCCACATACCTAGTTTTAATAATAATGAGGTTTGTTGGATTCTCTCTCATCGTGCCTCACCATGCATGGCCCACATGATAACCATGAGGTATTATATGATCTTCCACCCTCCCCATGTGCATATATATATTTGAGTTTCAGTTAGTGTAAGTGGGGCCCACAGTTTAGTGATCCATATTGTTATTCTGTTGGGGCCCACCTGGGAGGGACCATTCACAAAGAAGAATCTCTGAGATCGGAAGGTCTTAGCCACTAAATGTTGGACGTTTTTCAGTTAAATATCAATCATTGCTGCTTTTTATCTCTTTAACCATTTATTTATACGGAACAAAATTGAATGGCTAAGAAGTCATATTGAAAATACTTCAAGGTGCCGTTCATCTATAAGGGGCCCAACAAGCCAATGCCCTTCACCCGATTGTGATATGGACTATCGTTTACACCTCACCTTCGCATGGGAAGAGAGGACATCTGCTTAGATAGATGCTTGACACGTCACTCACGACTTGCAATCCAACCCACCCATTGTGTAAGCCTCATCCTGGCAACGATGAGATGCCGAAAAATCAGGCCTATTTGATCATTAGATGGGCCACACCGTACAAAATAATAGACAACAAAAATAGGAAAAAAAAAAAAAAAAAAGACCATCCAAATTCACGTGTGGGCCCGCATTATGGTTGGATCAGCCTAACTTTTAGCGGATCCGATTTTCATGATAGGCAATCCTACTGGATGGATTGTATGCCAAACACATGTGGGCCCCACAAGTAACCGTTACAGAATAAGCCTATTCTACGGGCAATTGTAGAGGAAACCATTTAACATCCCCTCATTTTATTCCAAAATCCAAAAAGCAAACAACGAATCCGACAGAGAAAAACAGGGTGCAATGCTCACGTGGAGACGTAGAGATTAAGACACGTCATTCCTGCTATCTCCACCATACATGTGGTCCACTTATCCATTACATAGATGGGCTACATTTTATACAGTGGGGAGGACAAATCCTAGCCATTCAATCATTGATAGGCGATCACATCACCCTTTTTAAAAGAGGTGGTATGAGTTACTTGTACCGTTCAGCTTTCCAGTATGTGTAAGTAGGGCCATGGTTCACTGATCCATACCGTCGATATTCTGGTGCTGACATCCGAAAAATCGCATCCCACCAAACAAGGAAAATCAAAATTCAAAAATCATAATAAAAAATTAAAAAAATAAAATAAAATCACATCCCACCAAACTTATAAAAACTGAAATCCGCAATGTACCGCACAGACTCTCCGCCCAAACATTATTTAATCCGTCTTTCAAGCAAAGGAATAAAGTGCAAAAACATGTGGACCGGCTTTATCTGTTTATTTATTTATTTATTTATAGTGTGAAAGGAAGTACTGATTTTATCAGCTAAAAGTTGCAGACTTTTATGTTCGTTTGCCACCATTTTTAAAATAATGGTGACCCATATGTATCACTCATTTACTACTATCCACACCATCCAAATTACGGGGCACATTGTGTCAGCGGTCTAAGACCAAGCAAACATATATATGAGCTGATCATGTGAGCTGACTCATTGGGTGATGAGCCCACTTTCAAAGCCCAATTGGAGTACCATGATTTCATGGAAAAATGAGGCAGCAAATCTAAGTCTGAGTTGACAATACTACGTACATACAGGTAAACAGTGGAGCCCAAAATGAAGCAACAGATCCAAATCTCAGGTCGACTATACTATAGGAAAATAATGATGACTGAACACACACCATTACAAACTTCCTAAGGGTAATTATAATGTTTATTTGTTATTGAATATGTTGTTTAAGTCACAAAGACCTGGATGAAAGGAAAACATAAATATAATAAATATAAGCTTGGTCCAAAACTTTTGTAGCCCCCTTAAAATTCTTAATAATAGGTGTTCAATCAATAATATTTCCTATGGTGTGGTCCACCTGAGATTTGGATCTACCTCATTTTAACCACATGCCCTAAAATGAGACGGAAAAAGGGATGGACAGCATGGGTAAAACATAAACATCATAATAAGGCCGACAGAGAACAGACCAGTAGCCAGGTGACTACAAGAAGGGTAAATATACAATCCCGTCAACTACTCAATATTAGAAAATCCAAAATGCAAACAGTGACAACTCCCTTGGAAGATTAATACAGCAGCGAGAAATAGAGTGAGAGGCTCACGTAGAGACTATGACTTGTCACTCCTGCCATCTCCACCGTAAATGTGGTCCACTTATCCGTCACACTGATGGCCTTTTCTATGGCGGAGACGACAAATCACAGCCATTTCATAATGGATGGACCATCACATCACACGTTTTAGGAATTGTATGAATTACTTCTGCCATTGGGTTGATTACCATTTCCTTAATGATTACTACTTCGAATTCATGAACTTTCTCTAGACTCGTCGCAGATACTTTTTGAATCCATGAGTAAAAAGCAGGAAAATAGAAATAATATTCTAAAAAGTTCCTAAACTAATTATTGAGATACTAAGTCATGGAATAAGTTTTGAAATTAAACTACAACCAAAACTCCTATAAATTGCAACTTAATATAAATAGTAAACTTACTATTTATAGACGATCGTGATTTCTATTAGTAACGCATGTTTGGCCAAAATAAGTAAGTGTCTTATTTGACTTTAGTACACTGTTTTCCTAATTATTTTAAGCACTTTTTATATTTGGTGCAGCTCTAAAGCCCAATAGATGATGAGTTATAATCAAACTAAAACTTATTATAAATAGTAAAAATGAAATTAAAATAGGCATTTGACTGTCAATCTAATGGTATTTTGCAAATCCAGTGTGTGCAACACAGCCTAGCAGGGGTCGGGTGCCTAAAGTAGCTCATCCTATACTAAAATCATATATGATACATCCAATAACTCATTCCAGTTCATGAGATACGTTCATTTTAAGTTCAAACGGTCTAGATCACCTCCATCTCCAGTCAAGCCTTTTCTAGTCCATCCTGGCCATGAAACTACCCGCAACCCACTCTACATCACATTCAGTCCGGGGATGATATGTATAAAAGATCCCTGCTGAAGAATCCCAACACTTCAATAGGTGCCCACTAAGTAGACCCTCAAGAAACAAAATATTAGGGGGGAAAAAAAAAAAAAATCATTTCCTACCAAACGAGGCCAACTATTATGAAGTAGGCATATTCCAATATCTAAGACGATGCCCACCATATTAACTTTTTGGATTAGTGAACCATGGCTCCACATGTACAAACACTCTCAACTTACTGTACACACTCTCTGCCCAGCCATATTGTATAATCTTCTTATTTTTTTCTCTATTCGTTTTTTTTGTTTTTATACATGGGCATCCACAGATGAATTTACCTTATTTATCTATATATTTATTTGAGTGTGAACACCAGTACGGAATCTATGACCTTAAAGTTCCAATAAATTTGGAGTGGTTAAATGATAAGGGCACGACGTGACAATACAGGGATAGACTTTTATGATCATTTGCCACCATTATGAAATTGGTGGGAACTCATCCATAAATGTTCTGCTCATTTATGGGTGTCACCGTCCTTGATTTATAATTGATTAGATTTCATTATAATTTTTAAAATTATGCTTATTATATTTTTAGACCTATACCCATCTTTATAAGTGAGTTTCTCTTTTTTAATGAAATATAGAAAAATTCTCCACTTTACAATAATAAAGGAATTTTTTTAATGGCAACAAAGTTACAGTGATGTGCTCCCACCTTTCAAATAAATGGTTATCTTACTCCACATATGAGTCATTGATTTTGGACAGCTTGGATTTTGTACAACTCTGTGTGCATGGTTGAAAGGTAGTTGAAAGTAATGGTGAACATTTATTGGAACATGTTAATTTGGGTGGAAAGGTGGCAAATCAATAGTAGGAAGAATGTGTTTTTATGTTTTCTCACGGCATTAGTTTGTGGTAGAATCAGACTTGGATGGCTTAAGATAGCTAGTCCAAATTCGAATAGACCATTCCTCTTTACAATTAAGCAAAAGATTTATTAAGAAAATTTTTATTCTTAATGAATACATAAATACTCGTGACATTTTACAAAATTCAAATTCAAAACCTTAAATTCTAATTCTGACTCAAACTCAATCTACTCCCTTAATTTGGAGCTATTTTCAAAGATCAAATGCATCTTAAGTAGTTAGGCCCACTCTATCGACCCAAACTGTTTGGCCCACTAGTTGACCTACGCACTTTGGCCAAGATATGGAGATAAATAACGATTTGATAGCACCCGAACACAACCCTAACTTCTTAAACCGCAATTCGTGGGATGCATCCAAATGAAGATCATAGATGTGTTTGAAGGGCCCTTTCATCCTTCTCAAGGGAAGAGGTTGGTCTGTCACTATCTAGTCCCAGTTTAGATCTGCCTAAACATTAGGCCATGAAATTTCCATCTCTGCATGTGATGTGAACCACTTCTTGGGAATATATATATATATATATATATATATATATATATATATATATGGAAGACTTTGAAGGTTTCAAAGTCTTCAGTGATCAAGGCATCCAATGTATTAAAAGAGGACAAACCTAACCAAATAATTAAGTCTATTTATTAGTGGACCTCCCCTCACCATCTATTCATGCATGCAGTTCTATCCTCATGGAACACATGGCAAGCACATTGGGTGATCAAGAGTATCTACCTGGTGGGCCATTGCATCAAGTTTTGACGTAGATAAGCTCTAATCATCAAGTTATTGTGGGTTTTGGTGGTAGAATTTTAAACCATTTCTCCCATCATCCATAAGTTCAATCTATGTAGGCCCACTGTGATGTGTGATTGACGTCTAACGGCCCACCATCTGTGCCACTCATGTTAGGCCTGAACCTGATATCTAGCTTGATGCGTAATTTAGATGAACAATGCGGACATATAGGAGTGTCAAATAGTCACTTGATCTAAAAGCCCAAGCTGTCAAAGGATAGTGTATCAATGTATATCAAGGGACTTTAACACTCCAACAAAGAGGACATATGCCATAGAAATTTCTCCATGAAATCACCGGTAAATCTTGTGTATTTGTCATCACATGCACCTCACCAGGATGAAGGGACAGGCCTAAACTCAAGGTATTCTGAAACTTTTACGACCTGACCATGGGGCTAGGCGTAGTTTTAAAAACCACAAATTTGAAAAAATATCTTTTAGAATTGAAGAGCTTAGGTGTTTTATGGCCCTACTTAAAACATTTTGTGCATTAGGGTCCTTACTCATGGCTCATCATATTAACCGTTTGGATTAGGCCCCCTTGTACAAGCTAAAAAACTGCAATGTTACTATATACACTGTCCTTCCAGTATTGTATAATACATCTTCTTCTTCTTTTTATTCTTTTTTTTTTTTTCAAGTTTGCATGTGCATCTACAAGTGGATTTACTTTATCTATTTATCTAGTTATTAATTAAAGGTGAAAGGAAGTACGAAATCTATGACCTCAAAGTTGCCACCATGTTCCACTCGTCTGCTACTATCCAAATGAAGCTGGAAGAAGTGTCTAAAGGATCATTTTAGCACTCTCAAGGGTACAGATTGATCTATCCATGCAGATCGGCCTGATCATTAGGCAATAGAATTTCCAATGTGGGGTCCACTTGATGAATGCATCTGATTTTCCAATATATGCATTGATCGATACATGTGAAGCGAATCACTTCTTGGAAGAAATAGGGAAGACATTGGCTTAAAAGTCCTGGGTCAAGGCATTCAATGTATTAAAAGAGGACTAAGGTGACAAAATAAACAAATCTATTTATTAGTGAGCTGCCCCATGTTCATGGAACGCGGATTGCCTGGTGGGTCACCCATCGACCTCCATGGTGGTAGGACTATATGGGACCTACTGTGATATATGTATTTTATCCACTCCGTCCATCCATTTTTCCAGATCATTTTAGACAATGAGTCAATTCAAAGCATATCTAAAACTCAGGTAGACCACACCACAGGAATCAGTGGGGATATGCCATCAGGAAGTTTTCAATGGTGGACATCATTGTCCCATTGTTTCCTATGGGGTGGTCCAGCTTAGCATTAGATATTCTTCAACTTTGTTTCGTGGCCTAAAATGTTCAGGCAAAATGAATCAAGGTGGCCCCACACAGTCCTTCCACCATGGAGGTGGTTGGTGTCAGGGTCACCACACAATCCGAGTCCCTGTTCATGCATGCAGTTCAATCCTCACTGTACGCATGGCAAGCACGTTAGGTGATCAGGAGCATCGACCCAGTGGGCCATCGAATCAAGCTGCGGCGAAGATAAACACTAATCATCCAGTTCTGAGTTTTGGGGGGTTGAAATATTTTAAACCATTCTCCCATCATCCATAAGTTCGATCTGTGTGGGGCCCACTGTAATCCCTGAGTGACATCTAACCCTCCCACCATCTGTACCCCTCATTTTAGGTCTTGAACCCAATATCCCAGCTTTATCCATATTTCAGGTGGGCCCCACAAAATGGAATATTGAGGGACACTGAGGAAGGAGAACCCATACCAATAAAAACTTTCACTGGAAACGAAGGGTACCTCATTGTGCATTTGTCATCCAACCCAGTCATCATGTCCTTCCCACCAGGATGCAAGACATACCTGAACTCCCAGTGTTCCGAAACTTAGGCGGGCTCCTTAACAAGTCAATATATAGGTAATCATGCACATTTCTCCCGATGTTGTGTCCCACCTGAGTTTTGAATCCAAACGATTCCAGATGTGTACCTTGAACATGAGTATGCGCACCAGATTCACGGTTTGGAATCCAGTTATAATTTTTAAAATAATAATAATAATAATAATAATATATATATATATATATATATATATATATATATATATATATATATATATATATATATATATATATATATATTTTACACACGAATACACACCCCACGCACTCACGCTGGTGGAATTTCACCACCCATAGGTACTCAACCCTTGACCGGTAGTTGAAACTCCTGAGAGTCTACCACCCGAGCAAGAGTGAGGACCCAAGATTTCAGGTATAAGTTACATGTGGACTTTAGCTTGAACATGTGGTGGCCCACCGAATGGACGCTCTTGATTTACATAGATAAAAGTGGATGGATGCACATGTGGTGTAACACATCATCATTTGCTCTAATCAACGTCACCGCTCTCATCATACTTTTAAACGTGGATTGACGCGGATGGGGGTGGAACTCCTCGTCATTTGCTATCATCATAAGCTGTCGTCATGGTCGCTCTCATCATACGCTATCGTCATGGTTGCAACCACGACTAACCCTCCTCTTAAATTAATCCAACAACCTCGGGCTAAAAATTAAAGAGCTATCCTAGAAGTTTCTAATAACTCAACGATACACCTCCATTTAGACAAAATCTTTGATACTCTGGTAGAGTGTGATGGATGATATACGCAGGCACTTGAGAAACTATTTAGAAAATAATAAATGGCATACAAATAAGTCATGTTGGACCGTTCAAATTATGAGTTCTAGCTTAGTTATATTATCAACCACGAATTACATCATTTCCTCTTCTGACTTTCAGATTGGTGGACATTTATTAGACAGTTAAAAATGAAGAATGGATCGACGACTCTCCTACTTTAAAATACAGCCGTCCATGAATATGAGGAGATTTGCTTGGGTCAAAAATAGGTTCGGTTGAATATGTACTAACTGAACAACTTTCAAACATAACTTTATATGAGTCCATCACATGATTGTATTAAATCCTGGCACATCATATTACCAGGAATATCCTTGGTAACCCAGTCACCAGCCCCATGATCCGGGTTTAGGATGGCTCAACCAATCTGATTTTGGATGCATGGTGACTTGGTAAAATGAACTGGGGTCAAGATAGCTCAAATAATCTAATTTTGGGACCGTCACTTGATGACAATGAGTTCTACCATTTAGGGGCCCGATTATGCAGTGCATAACTCACCATGCCATTTTGGCATAGCTTGGTTAGTTAACTTGTTGAGTCCCCATGATGTGTGTGTTTTATCCATGTAGCCTATCCATTTTTCCAAGCATGAGTCTAGAGTTGAAGCATATTCAAAGGTCAAGTGGACCACACCATAGGAATCAATGGGAGTTGAATATCTACCGTTGAAAACTTCTTGAGGGCCATGGAAGTTTTGGATGAAGCTGATATTTGTGTTTTCCGTTCATCCATATTTATGTGACCTTGCAAAGAGGTTGGATGACCGATAAACATCACTGTGGACAATAAAAAGGTTTCTAGGGTGGACGTAAGTATCCTCGTTTTTTTGTCACCTCTAGAAAGGTTTCTAGGGTGGACGTACGTCAGTATCCTCCTAGTTTTTTTTTTCACGTAATCTACTTTAGCTTTAGATATACTTCAATTTTGAGCGCGAGCCCTGAAACAAGCTGGAAAAACAAATCGACGACTAGCTAATGACACTAAGATCATAGTGGGTGCCATAGGGACTCGTCAAGCTATACTCACTGCACAATCCGGGTACACAACTTGGTGGGCTTGATTTGATTTAACACGTGCCACATGTAAGCTTTTTAGTGCCTGTATATCAAGTGTCATTATCATATAACTAACCCTATATATAAAGACAAACAGCTTGGGCCCTGTTAAAAACTGGTTTCACACCTAACGGGTCCCCCCATTTGGGCCCTGTTAAAAAATGGTTCATGTCTGCAGGTATGGGTCAGATTTGGATTAACTTTAATAATTATATCATATTGCATCATTGTCTACTACATTATATGGAAATATTATAATCACAAGTCGCTATAAGGCACATCAATTGAAAGGCCGCCCTACCAAACTGGAAGTTGCCAATTATCAGAATTTCACATAGTCAAGTGACCATATGTACATGTATCACAAGATCACAAGGTTAAACAACTATACACGTACGCATCACAATTTCTCTTGGTTAAGTGGCTATTTCCGGTGGTCTCATAAGGTCTACAATGTAACCTTGAACGTGAGAATGCGCACTAAATTCATGGTTTGGATTCCATATACAAGTTACAGGTGGACCTCACACAGTTTTTCTTATTTTTCGTTTAAAAAAATAAATAAATAAATTTAAAAAAAAAAAAAAAAAACAAGCCCCAAATGAATGGGGAGTATATTTCATGAAAACAAACCTTTACAAGTCTTTTGGTTAAGGCCGGGTGAGTAAGCCTAAGCCAAGACTCATCTTAAAATGGAAAATACAGGCGTGGGGATACTATGCTAGGGTAAGGCGGAAAACGATGGATCTCTTGAACAGTGGCGGGACCCACCTTATCTAGAACTCACACAGCTTGAACATTTGGTCATTAAGCGTATGTAATTATTCCACCTCATTTAATGGCTACAAGAATCAATTGCATGATTTTTCAAATGTGGCCATTGACAAGGTGGGCCAGTGAATGGACACTACAGATCACATTGATAAACGTGGATAAATGCACACTGTGGTGGAAATCATCACCCGCTCTAGTCCTGGTATCTTACTAACTTTCCTCTTAAATTAATCCAATAACCACGGACTTAATAGAGGACTATTCAAGAAGTTTTTAACAATTCGTCAATACAACATCTGGACAAAATCTTTTTAAGATGAAATATTTAGAATAAGTCAAATTAAACCGTACGTACTTTGGCTTCTAGATTAGTTATATATCGAAGCAAGAATACCCCATTTGTTCGACTGTCAGATTGGTAGACGTTTACAAGACAGTTAAAAATGAAGAATCCATTTACCCTACTTAAATGTACAACTGTCCATTAACGGGAACCAGATTGCGGCGGACGGATGGGCTGGGGTTTCCTGCAAAAGGCTTTAGCAGGGAGATGTGCTGGGATGCTAGGTGGGGCCATCATGATGTTTGGGAGAATACCTTGTCCATCAGTTTTGTGAGATCATTTTAAGACATGCAGCAAAAATGAGGCAGTTCTAAAACTCAAATGGGCCATATGAGAGGGAAAACTAGAGAGAGTTTCTTACCATTGAAACCTTTTTGGGCTCCACCTCGTTGTTTATGTCATTCAAATTGTTTATAAGGTTATTTCCATTGGGATGAAGTGAAATCACAATTTAAAAATAAAAATAAAAATAAAAATAAAAAGAGCTTAATAGGAAGCTTTTGTGGCCGCACGAATGTTTCAACAGTAGTTACTAAATCCATATTGTTTCCTCTCATATGGCACCACTCAAGTTTTGGATCCGACTCCATTTTTAGTTGTATGTCTTAAAATGATCTTGTAAAATAGATGAACATGACGGATTTCTTACAAACACCGTGGTAGGCCCCACCTAGCATCCCAGCACAGAAACTTTCGATGCAAGGCTTTCACAGGAAACTCATGTCAGCCGCTAACTGGAAATCTTTGGGATCCCATTTTGTAGTGGGGTTTAGTTGTGTCATGTGCCACTATTAAAAATGGAGCTACTGAGCTCATATTAACTGGACAACTTTAGAACATGCTTTGGATGAACTCATTTTTTACAACAGCACTCACTCAACCAATGTGTTGTAGATTGATCTACACTTTGATAGGCTTAATTTGGGATAAAATATGTCATGTGTTACTTTTTTTTGTGCGCGTGTACCATGTTGGTATGACCACCCTTATAAAGATTTGCAGCTATCAATGGCTAACTGGATATGGAGATACCAAGGCACTGACATGACTTCACACAAGTCTATGCCTAACGGGAATTCACCATTCTAAGCCGGTTAAAAATCGATTCGTGTTAGTTTTAGGTCAAGTAACACGTTGGCTTTATTGGTTATAATGTATTATATTATATTACAATAACTAAATGAGAGAAAAATCACAGTTAAATATGTTATCTTGAGTTGTTTGATCAATGCTCTCACGTGTTTCAATCTATTCTCATTTGTTCTCTTAATCATGATATCAATACTTTATCAAGATTTTAATTCTAAGATCAAACACCTTATATATAATGTTTCATTGAGGTAACTAAGGTGATAAGAATTTATGTACAATATCCTACAACTAATCAAAAGTTGAACTCTCGGGAGATTTACCTTAATGGACACTATAGAGGTTGATAGACACTGGGATTTGTCAATAAAATCGATATCAAACTTTAGGGATAGTTTGAGTTCATAATCTTCTTGTATATGAGTTTAAAATATTCATTAGAATAAATAATCACTAAGAAGTGATGATAAATCTCATTAGGATAAAGTCTAGGAGGTTTGGTAGAGCTAATTATAATTAAAGTCTCTAAAATACCAAAATTCATCATTTTCACAAAAATTCAATTGTTAAATTTATAGGAAAAATGCTTCATTGAATTTATAACATCTAACTTCGGTCAAACTAAAAACAAGAATGGTCCGACCAAAACTGGCAGAGCAGGGCTAGTTCGATCAAAACTGTTAGGACATAGTCATTTCTGAAAACTGTAGGTTCAAGCTTAATTAGGTCGAACTAAAGTTGGCTTTAATCACACCGAAGCCAACAAGAGGATTCTTTAATTAGAGTCGGATTAAACGAATTTCAAAGCTTTACTTTTGTCCAATTTTAAGCACTTTTGGTGGTATTAAAAGTAGCCTAAAATTTTCTAGAGCCTATCTAAACATGCTTAAATGAATTCATTAGGCTTTGGATGATCAAATCAAGCTTTCTTATTAAAAATAGATCATTCAGAGGTGCTTTGTTTTGTACCTAAATAAGTCTAAGGTTAAGATACACCAAGGCAATCATATTTACATGTTTCTTCATTCCTTGATACTCAATATCTTCTTTTGTCTTCTACCTGCAACTTCCAATGGTTCAACTGACACCCTTATATATGGATTCACATGAATGATAAACAAAATACAAAATGCACTAACATCATGTGTATTTTGTAGGCACAATAATACAACTCTAGGCATTTCTATAATAGCAGTAATCATTTCCTACATAAATTACAAATTTATTAGTGTATTATCATGGAAAATCAAATCAAAAGTGACATTCAGTCATGGGAAAATGCTCTAATGCTGCTAGAGCACTTACAAGTAATAGTGCTCCTAGTTTCATTACTTAAGTTAGACGGTCCAATCAATTCATATGAACTGACCATTAGCTCTAGAACATATACCTGAGGCTACCATACACAGATTGTGGCAATTTGATGATCCAATCCATTCTTGGTTGGGCCTTATTTTTTACGGCCATCCTTTTTCTAGGCCATGGATGGGATATCTACAGTTGCCTAGCAAAAGTGATGCTATAGAATCATAATCAATCCATAATGGTCTCTAAAAAACAGATGGATCAAATTGCTGATCAAACCGACTTTGCGTAATGATTTGACCGTCCATATTAAATGCCATTGATCTGATGGCTAATATATGTCAGATTCGCGTCATGTTTGCATGGTTGCTCATGAAATGTTTGTTGGACTTAGAGAACAGTCCAGATCAATGGATTAGACAGTCCAAGTGTCCCAATGAAACTATATGCAACTAGAGCACTATAAGAGCTCTTGATAGAACTGGAGCATTTCTCTTCAGTCGTTAGATAATTAAGTATAGTGGGAAGTGGGAATTCTCACTTCAGGTCAGGCACATGACTTTTTCCATTTTCCTCCCCACCCAATTGCAATTCGGGTTACATCCAAACAGCCCAATGTGAAGGGTGGCCACCGACTGGACTGGCCCGTTGGTTTTCAGCTACCCTGATACGGGCCTGTAAATTTGAGATGGGCCTGATTTCAGAGCCCAGTTTAATAAAACCACTTAGGCTAGGCTCATCATGTTCCCCAAATTCTTCTAGACATGTTTATGATGTTCATCAGCAGGGTCTGAAATCAAAGGCTCAATTGCTAAGTGGACTGGGCCAGAGCCTTCAGTAATTGGGTCAGTCTTAGGCTAACCCATACTCAGACGGTTCCGACTGCTTCTTGTGCCGAGGTTGTCCAGTCTAAGAATAAGATCAAAAGAAAATAAAACACGACCAGGAGAATTGGCATGCACATGTGTTGAAGTCCCTTGATATAGATTGATACACTATCTTTTAATGACTTAAGCTTTTAAATTAAATGACTATTTGGCATGGTATAAGAGCAGAGATAGTCAAAGATTCAAATCTCCGAAGCAGCGATATCATTATCTTGGATCCAATGGGGGCAGCTTCCCAATACACCAGCACAATCAATCAATGTGTAACACTTCATCACCATTTGATCATCCACCATTGGAAAAAAACCAAAAACAAAGACAGAGACAACAAAGCCACCAAGTGGGCCACTTGGTACCCCCACCCACCATGCTTCTTCTGATTACTTACAATTTCCATTTTGTTAATTGAAACAAGCGTTTGTATTATTTCAATTGCCAAAATGGAAAATGGAAGTGTGTAAATCAATAAGGGTTGTTGTAGACGTCAATTCCCATGCAACTAATCATTTCTTCTACTACTAAGTTCCCTCAAGATCACATGCAAAACCAGTCCCATATAATAAATATATAAACATAAACAAAATGTTAGAAATTACAAATGAGATAGAAAATCCTCGGTTTAGCCAATTTTGGCGAGGACATTGTTGAGGGCCGATACAGTCTCTGCGTAGTATTTCTCAGCTTCAGGGGTGCTCTTGATCTTCGCGGCGTGATCTAACTGAAGAAAAAAATAATAACAATAATAAAGAAAAATCCATCAAAATCATTTCACATGTGAAACCTTAATTGAGGAGATGTTCAAGATCATTGTGCATTCTACTTCCATTTCTTAAAAAAGATAACCAGATTGTGGAACTTGGTTTGTAATATGCAGGGCATGTCAGAATAAATCTTGTAGAGTCCAACTGTTCGCGGGGGTAAGGGTATAAATTTTAGAAATAGGGTGACAATTGCAATATAACGGTGGAGGATTTATTTTAAAGCTTTGGATTAAATAATGTTTCAGAAGTAGAATTGATGGATGATAAAATACCCAAAGTAGGTATTTTGCAATCCTATAATAGGCAGGAGTATTTTGAGAATAAGTGGCACAAAGACTAAAACAACTGTGGCTGAATCTAGTTCAATTGAGATACTTGGACAGTCCATCAACTGATCCAGGCCGTCCATTAGATGGAGCTACATTTCATGGACTACCATTAAAAAATCACACCAATCGGACCATCCTAACCATCCTATCAAACTCCTAAAAATGGACAGTCAAGATCATTTATTTAAAAATAGGCCCATCCAGAAATTTGGTACATTTATTTGTTAGGGCCTGTTGCAGTGTTTTTATGGGATGGCTTCCTTGCGACGGACCCTCCTTCACCTGCACAGAAACAATGTCAAGGGAACCCTGGCTAGAGCCGGGGAACCTCCGATGCTTAAGTCAATTATCTAGTCAATAGCCAAGAGCTTGTCTCGGTTAGTCTTACGTACCTTCTTCTGTTCCAAGCTTAGAGATTTATTCAGTTTGTCAATCCTTATCTTCAGAGGATTCTTCTCCTGGGATCGCTCAGGATCCCGAGAATCTTGGGATCCGCTACCCGTATCCCTGGATTTTCGTAGATCAGCCTCTGTCCTCGTTCCGCCACTCTCCGTTTCGGCTGGATCTCGACCGACTCTGGGGGAGTCTCGGCCAGGTCGTGACCGACCCCGGGGGAGTCTCGGCCGACACAGGAGGACGGGTTCCCAGCCGTGCCCGACAGAAACAACTCCCTGAGGGGATCTTACTCTATCGGTTGAATGGCTTTCACACGCTCGGCCTTTAGTGGGGTCATGCAGGCGAGGTTATCACTCTGACAGAGCGACTTTACTCGTCCTTCCTTGCGCCTCCCGGCCTACCTTCTGTTCTGTCGGTGTTGTCTCGGATTCTTCAGGCAGTGTCGGCAAAGCCGACCTACTCTCATACGAATCTCAGAACTTTTACCCGAGCTTGACACATTTTTCCCCAACAGTGAGCCCCCCCTGCTCCTTGTGTCGTCTATGGCAACAAGGAGTACGATTTTATCGGTCGGTTCGCATTAGCATCCGAGACAATGATGAGGCATTTAATGTCCTTTGAGTCGTCCCTAGCGTGCGTCGTTGCGCCTCCCAAGGTCGCACGTGCGGCCAGCCGTCAACTCGCTTCGTCCGCGTATAAGAGGCGGACGCGTGGCCACGATTTCGGCGCAGTCAATCAGCAGTCGCCACGCGTCGAATGGGGGAGCCGAGGCGAACGTCGGTTCGCTTCTGCCATAATGACCCGGCCACGTGGCGCGACTATAAAAAGCTCAGGTGGGAGGACGGTGCGAACTTTGTTTTCGCCCTCCTTCCTCCCGTCTGTGTCTGATCCCGAGCGCATTTTCGCTCTCTTCTCTCTCTCCTCCGTTGTCGCCTCTTTCTCCGTCAACCTTTCCTTGCAGTCGTCATCGATTTCTTTGGTGAGTCTTTTCCTTCTCCTTTAATCAGCTTTAATGGCCGCACACGGCTCTCAAAGCCCTCGGGAGGAAATGTCAGTAGATGAGGGCATGTCCCAACACCTTTGGGACGTTACAGACCCACCATCCCTATTGACGGAGTTCGCCGTCGGAGCTGACGCCGCATTCTGGCTTGTCAGATAATCCGGCAGCCCATCGGCTGAGCATCCTGACCAGACAGGTCCATCCAGCGGTGGGACTTCTCTGGTGACTCATCCAGGGAGACCTAACCCCTAAGCGGATCAGATGGAGGACGAGGATGGAGAGGGAGAGGATGATTTAGTCACGGGCGAAGGAACGGCCGTTCCATACCATGTGACTCGAACTACGGAGGCTTCTGAGTCGTCTTCGAAAGGGGAGGGAGATGAGCCCAGCGGTCTCGTTGCTTCTATTCTCACCGAATCTGATTTAAACTGGATCAGGGCTGGTTACCATGTCCCTGATTCGGTCATCTTTCACCTCCCTCGTCCGGGTGATTTGCCCGACCATCCCCCCGCAGGGATGGTAGCAATTTTCCAAGTCTCGATGCAGTGTGGCTTGCGCCTGCCACTCCAGCCCATTGCCCGTGACTTTCTTTCTCGAGTCAAAATAGCCCCCGGCCAAATCGTCTCAAACGCGTGGAGGAACTTGTTCGGGTGTACCGTGCTTTGGTCTGAGTTAGAGCAACCTTCCCTCACGGTCGACGAGTTCCTCTACCTGTACCAAGTTCGACCAAACCCTAACTTCCCTGGCCTCTACTTTCTGAGCGCGTGGAGAGGCAAGGGGGGAACTCTAATAACCGACCCACCTACTTCGAACAAGTTCTGGAAGGAGAGGTGGTTTTGGGCATGCGGTCGGTGGGAGTCGGCCGACTCGTGGCCGTACGAGCCTCAAGTATCCCGCACATTCCGTAGAGCAGGTGACTCGGCGCCTCGACTCACTGATCTTTCCTTTTCTTACTCTCCGTTTATATATTCTCTTTCGCTGATCTTGACTTCTACAATGTCTTGCAGACATCTCGAAGAGTAGAGGGAAGCTCGAGTCCGGGGCTTTGACTCGGATAAGAGAGTTGAGGAAGCTTAGCGCGGCAGAGCGATCTTGGAAGTTGCTTCTGCAACCAGAGCGTCTTCACCTCGCTGGCTTAGACTCATTCGTCTCGGGTATTTCGCTCTTCCTTATATTTGTCTTCTTGGTTTTCGGTTGCAGACCTCTTAATCTTATTACTCGTCCTTGCAGACCTCCCCGAAGCTCGTCCTATTCTGAGACCTGCACCCGAGAGCATGGCCGAGCCTCGACCCGCCTTGAAGCCTCTTTCCAAAGTGAAGGCACCCCCAAGATCGGCTCTGCTGTCCGGGTCTCGACCTTCGAAGCAGCAGAAGACCACGGGCAAGGGGAAGGAAACGGTCGCTCCACCTGCTGCTGCGCCCGCCGTTCCCCAGGTGGTTGTCCTTTTCAACCCTGATGAGAGGGTCGAGGAAGTGGGGCCGACCCATCCAGTGACTCAGGTGACACCTGAGTTGGGGCCCGCCGTTGAGGAGGTCTCAGGGCCGAGGGAGGCCCCGCGCGAAGAATCCTCGAGAAGGGAGATGACTCAACCGGAGTCCCCCTTCACAAAGATCATTGCGGGGATGGTGCCTTGGGCGCTTGCCCACGGGAGCGAGAGAGACTTCGCCAACTATTACAACGCTCCGACGGCCCAGACCCTCGGGCATGCAGCGAGGCTGCTTTTTGAGGTAGACTTTTCTTCATTCTTGTGTCGCTCTCTGGTTAAGTTTTTCAACACAGCTCACCATCTCTGCATTGCAGCTGGCTCCTTGCCTCCTCAAAGCAAGTTCGGAGCTGGTCGCCTCCCAAAAGCTCGCAGCTGAGGTAGAGACTGCGAAGAAGGTAGCGGCCGAGGCTGAGGGCCGTAGAGAGATCGCTGAGGGCCGGATCGGCATCATGACCGGCGATCTTTCTATTGCTCGGAAGATGGCCGCGGACGCCCGTGCTGCCCTCGAAAGAGTCAAGGCCGACCATGCTCATCTGACTTCGCTCCTTCAAGAAGCCGAAGAGAGGGAGCGGCGCCTCCTCTGAGTCCATGGCGAGTGCGAGGGTGTTCTTGCCCGCGCGAAGGCCGAGGCCGCCGACCTTGTCCAAGAAGCTCAGGAAGAGGCGCGCCGAGCCAAGGAGGAGCGAGACAGAGCCGTGGAGGCCTTCCTCGAATCCGTCGAGTTTGAGGAGGAGAAGGACCACCTTTATCAAGGTGGTTACAAGGCCTGCGTTTTGGAGATGAGGGCGGCCTTCCCTGGTCTCGATCTCTCCGCCTTTGAAGTCGACAGTCCGACCGCCGAGGCTGCCGAGGGCGACGCCACTGAAGGAGATGCTGCTGCCGACGAGGCCGGTCCCTCGGGCGCCGCCTAGGATTGTACTTTTCTTTTTGTAGTAATAATTTTTTTTTTTTTTTTAACTGGCCCGACATTGGGTACTTATATGAAATAGAACTTTTATTGAGTCGACTTCAATTACAGCGTGTTTGATTGTATCTTACGGGTAATAAGTCTTGAGATGTTCGGCGTTCCAAGGATGAGGCAACGGCTGCCCATTCAGGTCTTCCAGCCGATAGGTTCCAGGTCGGATGGTGCCTGAGACGACGTAAGGGCCTTCCCAATTCGGCCCTAATGTGCCCGACGTAATTTTCTTAGTATTCGGGAAGGTCCTTCGGAGGACCATGTCCCCGGTTCGGAATCGCCGTACTTTAAATCGACGATTGTAAAACCGAGATACCTGTCTTTGTCGAGCCATCTCCTTCAATCGAGCACTTTCTCTTCTTTCTTCCAACGAATCAAGTGCGAATGAGAGGAGTTCACCGTTCTCTCGTTCATTATACAGGTTGACTCGGGTTGAACCAATACCGATCTCAACTGGTGCGACTGCTTCCGCACCGTAACATAGAGAGAAGGGGGTTTCTCCCATCGCAGTCCGTGCTGTGGTCCGATAGGCCCACAGTATATTCGGAAGTTCTTCGGCCCATGCTCCCTTTGTTTCGTCGAGTCTTGTCCGGAGGTGCTGCTTTATGATTTTGTTGATCGCCTCGACCTGTCCGTTCATCTGAGGGTGATGAGGCGAGGCGTATACGTTACGAATCCCAAGGTTACCGCACATCTCCCGGAATTGTTTGTTGTCGAACTGCCTTCCATTGTCTGTCACTATCGTCCGGGATATACCGAACTGACATATGATATTCTTCCAAACGAAACTGGTGACCCTTTGTTCGGTAATTCTCGCCAATGGTTCTACTTCAGCCCACTTCGTGAAGTAGTCCACCGCTACCACGGCGAATTTAGTCTGACCCTTCCCCAATGGAAAGGGCTCGATTATGTGTATTCCCCACTGCGCAAAAGGCCATGGTCCCGACATCGGAGTCAGCTCTTCGGGGGGTTGTCTCGGGATCGCTGCGAACCGCTGACACTTGTCGCATCTTCGGACGAATCGTTTGGAGTCATGCTGTATGGTGGGCCAGTAATATCCCTGCCGCAACACTTTGTTGGCGAGCGAGCGTCCTCCTGAATGGTTTCCACATATTCCTTCGTGTATCTCTCGTAAGATATAATCGGCTTCTTGGGAGTCGACGCACCTTAGTAGAGGAGTATGAAAGCCTTTTTTGTACAGAATCTCATTCAAGATAGTGTAACGCGAGGCTCGAATTTTTAATCGCCGTGCCTCGTCTCGGTCTTCTGGCAGCTCACCGTTGTTGAGGTAGCGGACGAGTGGGTCAAACCAAGCAGTCGCTAGATCGATGGGAAATAGGACCGAGACTGTCGGCTCGTTTACGCTTGGTTCAGGGACATGTTCAATTGGAACTAACCGAGGTATGTCTTTCTCATCTGCTGAGGCAAGCTTTGCTACTAGGTCAGCTTTGGTGTTGTCGATTTTGGGTATTCGAATTACTTCACACTTCTGGAATCCGCTGATCAATTCTTTAGCCTTTTCCATGTACGCCTTTAACTGTTCTTTCCGAGTTTGATAAACGCCGGAAACTTGGTTAACAACTAATTGTGAATCGCTGAAAACGTCCAAATGGGTCACGCCGAGACTCGCGGCGAGTCTGAGGCCTAATAATAAGGCTTCGTATTCTGCTGTATTGTTGGACGCTTGAAAGCCGAGTCGCAAGGCATATTGCATACAAGTTTGGTCGGAAGTTTCTAACACTACCCCTGCCCCGCTTGCCTTCGAGTTGGATGATCCGTCGACAAAGAGCTTCCAGGGTGTCGGCCCGAGAGAGGAGGAAGCCTCGGGTACATTAATTTCCTCTGATTCGGGCATATTATCGGGATTAGGAACCACTTCGACAAGGAAGTCGGCGACGGCCTGTCCTTTTAAAGCAGCCCTGGGCCGGTAATGTATGTCAAATTCACTTAATTCGACTGTCCATTTTGTAAGTCGACCAGAGGCTTCCGGCTTTTGGAGAATCTGGCGGAGTGGTAAGTCGGTCACAACGACGATGGTGTGGGCCTGAAAATATGGTCGAAGGCGTCGTGATGAGACTACAAGAGTGAAGGCTACTTTCTCAAGCTGAGGATACCTTGTCTCGGCTGGCAGCAAGGCTTTGCTAACGTAGTAGACTGGCAGCTGTTTCCCTTGGCTCTCTCGTATTAATGCTGAGCTTACTGCGGCTTCAGACACGGCCAAATACAACAACAACACTTCACCAGGCTCGGGCTTAGATAACAGTGGTGGAGATCCGAGGTAAACCTTCAGTTCTTGAAACGCTTTCTCACATTCGTCCGTCCACATCATCGTCTGTCGTCCCTTCAATTGCTTGAAGAATAGGAGACACTTATCTGTGGCTCGGGAAAGGAAGCGATTGAGCGTTGCCACTCTTCCTGTTAACCTTTGAACATCTTTGATCGTTTGGGGAGATTCCATTTCGAGTAAAGCTTTGATTTTCTCGGGATTCGCTTCGATTCCTCGCTGACTAACGAGGAAACCGAGGAATTTTTCCGAGCTCACGCCAAACGCGCACTTGCTGGGGTTCAGCTTCATTTTATATTTACGCAGAGTCAAAAACATTTCTTCCAAGTCCTTCTCATGGTCGGACGCCTGTTTACTTTTGACGAGCATATCATCAATGTAAACTTCCATCGTTCAGCCAATTTGCCGGGCGAACATTTTGTTCACCAACCGCTGATATGTCGCTTCGGCATTCTTCAACCCAAACGGCATCACTCGGTAACAGTAAAGGCCTTTGTCGGTGACAAAGGCGGTTTTTGATTTATCATTTTCATGCATTACAATTTGATTATAGCCTGAATAGACGTCCATAAAGCTTAGCAGTTCATGACCCGCTGTACTATCAACCAGCTGATCGATGCGAGGAAGAGGGAAGCTATCCTTGGGGCAGGCTTTGTTTAGGTTCGTATAGTCTATACAGACTCGCCATTTCCCATTGGCTTTCTTCACGAGTACGACATTAGCTATCCATTCCGGATAGTATATCTCTTCGATAAACTTGGCTTTAAGAAGCTTGCCGACCTCCTCTCCTATGATAGTGTACCTTTCCGGGCCGAGAGGGCGACGTTTCTGTCGGATGGGCCTGTAGGTTGGGTCGATGTTGAGTCGGTGTGTTATGACCGAGGAATCGATCCCAGGCATGTCTTCATGACTCCAGGCGAAGACATTGGCATACCGTCGAAGCAAGGTGATTATCCGTTCTCTAAGAGGCTGGCTCAAGGATGAGCCGATTCGGACTACTTTTGAAACGTTTGTCTCGGTTAACGGCACCGAGACGAGTTCTTCCATTGGTTCTCCCCGCTCGTGCAACTCGATACGGGGGTCCAGTGATTCAATCATTGAAATCTCAGCCGGGGCTTTCACTGCGATGGCGTAGCACTTCCGAGACTCTTGCTGGTCTCCTTTCACTATCCCTACTCCCGACTCTGTCGGGAATTTCATGGAAAGGTGGTAGGTAGAAACCACGGCCTGAAGGAGGCTGAGAGACGGTCGGCCGAGGATGGCGTTATACACTGATGGTTGGTCCACGACCACGAAGTCGACCATCCCGGTCCTTTGATGGGGCGCGGTTCCCGCGGAGAGCAGCAAAGAGACGATTCCCTCTGGGAGTACCTGTCCGCCCGAGAAATCGATGAGCGGGGTTCGGACAGGCCGTAGTACCGACCGACCTATGCCCATTCTATCGAATGCCGGAGCGAATAGGACGTCCGCTGATGACCCTGTATCCACCAGTATCCGGAACACTTTTCTATTCGCAATGGTGAGGGCGACCACGAGCGTATCATCGTGAGGATGATGAATGCCTCAAGCATCTTCTTCAGTGAACGAGATACAATATTTCTCTCGTTTTTTCTCCTTGGGAGGCCGAGATAGCAGGAGAACCTCGGACTCGGGGCGGTCGAGGCTTCTGACGTGGTTTCTTCGGGCGTTATTTGAGTCCCCGCCGCCTCGATGACCCCCGACGATCGTTCGAATTTCTTCTTGGGGCCGCTCTTCACTCGGTCCCGCGGCGAAGCCGGTTCCTACCGTATGTTCTCTCAGCCGGCCCTCTTTAATCAGCCGCTCAATCTCATCCTTCAAGTAATAACAGTCACTCGTGTTGTGACCGTGATCACGATGGTAGTGGCAATATTTGTTCTTGTTCCGACGATCAGGGTTCCCTCGCATTTTTCGAGGCCAGTTGACGAAGCCCTCGGTCTTGATCTCCATCAATACTTGTTCAGGAGATTTGTTAAGGGGGGTATATGCAGAGAATTTTCTATCTGGTCGCTTCCCTGGCCTGCTGTCGTCTCGCCCCCGGTCGTCTTTTCGCTTTCTTCCTCCGGCTGAGTCGGCTTCTTTTTTGGTCGACTCTTTTGCCGATGGTTTCGTATTCTGAATTTTCTCTCTTAGGAGTCGCGTCTCCTCCGCATCGGCGTATTTGTCCGACCAAACCATAAACTCGCCCAGAGTATCGGGCGAATTTTTGTCCAGTGACGCCAAAAAAGGCTTGTCTCTGACTCCCTGCATGAGAACGTTGAGAGCTGTCTCCTCAGAATGCTTTCGAACCTGCAGGGACTCGAAATTGAAGCGTTTAATGTAGTCTTTTAGTAGCTCGCCTTCCCTCTGAACTATGTTGTTCAGATGCGCGGGAGGCTTCAGTTTCTTCTTTCCACCGATGAAATTGCTGAGGAAGGCGTCACAGAGCTCAGCGAACGACTTTATCGATCTGGGTTTCAATTGCTTAAACCAAAGTCGAGCTACGTCCGTCAATGTCAGAGAAAATGCTCGGCACATAACAGCGTCCGAGGCGTCGTGCAATTCCATGTAAGTCCTGAAGCATTCAAGATGCTCTGTTGGATCGGTCTTCCCGGAAAATGGAGTTATCTGGGGTAAGCGGAACCTTTCCGGCAACCGGGCCCGCATTACCTTGTCCACGAACGGAGAGGCCTTTTCTTCGTGTTTGGTCGGATCTGAGTTCCGACCGTGCTTTATATCCGCCATCTTCTCTCAAACCTCGTTCTTGAAGTCCTGTATGTCAGCCTTACAGGGTTCGGCGCTCTCGGCCGTTTCTTCAGCTTCTGCAGGTAGCCGACTGCGTCTCCTCTGATCTATTCTATGCCTCAAATCAGAGGGAGGCAGAACGGCTGTTGCTGAACGAGCAGGCGCTGGGTGACTTGGTTCTCGAGGCTGACTCGGTCGTCTAGGCGACTGTGGCGCGGGAAGCTGCGCTACAGACGCTGGTGGATGAGCCGGTGTCGACTCTTGGCGCTGCATCTGCTGGTTTTACAGTTGTTCCAGCATGTGTTTCATGGCAGCCATCTCGGAACGCATTTCCTGAACCTCGCGATCCAGGTATGCGTTCCCTTGGTTGGGCTGGCTTGTAGTCGCAGGCGGTGCTGCCGGGGGAGCTCCCTGAGCGACGCTAGCGGCGGCCTCCCTAGCTTCATCTGGGTCCGTCCTTCTTGTTATTGTCATTTGAATGGTTGGAGAAAGTGGCTTTTTGTCCGGTTCCCACAGACGGCGCCAAGCTGTTGCAGTGTTTTTATGGGATGGCTTCCTTGCGACGGACCCTCCTTCACCTGCACAGAAACAATGTCAAGGGAACCCTGGCTAGAGCCGGGGAACCTCCGATGCTTAAGTCAGTTATCTGGTCAATAGCCAAGAGCTTGTCTCGGTTAGTCTTGCGTACCTTCTTCTGTTCCAAGCTTAGAGATTTATACAGTTTGTCAATCCTTATCTTCAGAGGATTCTTCTCCTGGGATCGCTCAGGATCCCGAGAATCTCGGGATCCGCTACCCGTATCCCTGGATTTCCGTAGATCAGCCTCTGTCCTCGTTCCGCCACTCTCCGTCTCGGCTGGATCTCGACCGATTCTGGGAGAGTCTCGGCCAGGTCGTGACCGACCCCGGGGGAGTCTCGGCCGACACAGGAGGATGGGTTCCCAGCCGTGCCCGACAGAAACAACTCCCTGAGGGGATCTTACTCTATCGGTTGAATGGCTTTCACACGCTCGGCCTTTAGTGGGGTCATGCAGGCGAGGTTATCACTCTGACAGAGCGACTTTACTCGTTCTTGCTTGCGCCTCCCGGCCTACCTTCTGTTCTGTCGGTGTTGTCTCGGATTCTTCAGGCAGTGTCGGCGAAGCCGACCTACTCTCATACGAATCTCAGAACTTTTACCCGAGCTTGACACATTTTTCCCCAACAGGGCCCATCATGGATTTATTATCCTTTGAAAGCATCAATTTCACATGTTCATCCTTACCATGCTATCCTTGGCTTAGAAAACAAATGGCAAGAGAAAAAGGCCATCACAAGGATAGATTTGAACGACCTATCAGTGTTATTTATGTTGGACCTAATATACAGTCTGGATTGGTTGATGGGCTGTCCAAGTGTCCTGATTAAACTCGACTCAATGCCATCATTTTCTTGAAAAATAGTAAAATCAAGTGTAAAAACATTGAATAGTAGTGCAAAAAAATTAGCTTTGGGGTGTGTTTGGTTGCAACAAATTTCATGAAATATCTCGAAATTTTGTACCGAATCAGACTGATTACATGAACTATCATAAGATCTCACGGTATCGTGTGCGACCAAACGCGCCACTCTTTCACATGTATCAAAACAAGATAATGCAAGAAAACATAACTTGAATTAGCATATGCATGCAATCTCCTAGACAAGATTTTCCGTGTGAGCAATCGATTAGCGACCATAGGATCAACATTCGAAAGCTGACTGTGTAAGTCAGATCATGATCCAACGGTTGTTTCTGGCCACACACACTGAAAATTTAGTCACAAGTGATTACACTGCTCAATCTTATTCATCTTTCTATTACTTACGTTGTCAATCTTGGCAAAGAGTACTCCAGTGAGTTCTTTGAGGGGCTTCTTCTCCTCTTTAGGCTTGGCGGAGATGACGGTGTTGAGATCAAAGCGGAGGTATGAGGCCCTGAGGCGGAGGTCATTCTGGACATACGGCCATGCCTTCTTGTCAATCAATGTCTTCACACCTAGAATTTCTTTGGCGGATTCTTTCGCCCTTTTTGCAGCCTCTGTTGGAGCCAGTGGCTGGATGAAGAACCTCTCCTTCAGCGGCAAGTCGAGGTCTCTCGGCTCATCAGAATTCAGGGTTCCAGCTGCCAGTGTACAAAATATTCCGGCAGGATAGCCCAAAATGTCACAAACCAGTAACTCGACCATATGAAGGTGCTATTACTATATTATGCTGTATCTAACTGATCCAATGTTGCATAACAATAGATAATTAAACTTCGCTGTTGGTGATCAATAATCATATTTCAGCCAATTGGTTTGTGATGAAGAAGTGTGTTATTCTTCATCAGTGTACATATGATGCACATTTTATTGGCCCAATTTAAGTGGAAAGCCCAGCCAACGAATCTGGTCGAAGCTTAGAAATCTAGTCTATTATTTTCCGCCCAAACGCAATCATGATGCTTGGCTTTGGGACCATGTTGTATGTGTAAGAAAGGGGAAAGAATTTGAAAATCGAAGTATGTCTTGGAAATGTCCTTTGGCATAATTTCAGAAGTTGGGGTTTTTTTTTTTTTTTTTTTTAAAAGTATGTAGTAATACATTGAAACTAATGGCTGTTAGAACCAATTTGTAGGAAATGATTAAGTTTATTTATGAAGGGTTTGTGTAATTCGCCCTTATAAGAACCTATTTGTCAATTAGAAGAGAATCCATTTCTTTTTTTAGTTATAAAAAATATATTACTTTCTGTAAATTTTCAGCAGAAGCAAGAGTTGAGTAATTCTTCTTTGGTTGTGACTGAATTCAATCCATAGTGATTGAGTGATTCATGGGTCATTGACACCACTTTGTGGTAGTGGAAATTTTCAATTCTAACAAGTCTATTGCTTTATCAAAAGTTGTAGGTTTATCAACTACTTCCAAAATGCCCTATTCCAGTAGTGTTTTTTTTTTTTTTGTTAAAATCCCACACCATTTAGGATTTCTCATTCCCTCTTCTAGCAGGTTGCAGGTTGTTACCATACTTATGGTTTTCTAGTGTTCGTTCCCAAACTAACCCTCTCATTAGACTGAATTTCTACCAATCATTCTCAAAATACCTTCATCCATTAGATTGAAAGTTTGCACCATTTGTTCCCAAAATACTGTATGCATTAGATTACAGCTTTTCTCTCTGTTTATGACCCTTCCTCATATTGCATATTTACAGCCATGCAGTCCCTATCAACACAGTTTTTGCCAAAGTGTCCTTAATACTAGATTGTAAGCTTTTACCCTCGTTCCCAAAATGACTTATTGTTAGGTTTCATATTAGATTGCAATTTACACTATTTTATCACAAAATACCCTCCCTCATTAGATTGAGCTGGTACCATGTATACCACTTGGATGGAATGTAAGATCATATCTACCTTTTTTATGGTATTTTCGTCTTTGGTAGTATTTTTAGAGAGACTCTATTTCATGACAATCTCTAATTAGGTTTTAAGTTAGGTGTTTAGAGCCACATTAATTATATAGTATTTAGAAAAGCAATCAATCAAATTCACTTAATATGAAAAATGCTATTAAAAAAAATAAAAATTAAAAATAAAAACATTTAAAAACATTATCTAGAAACATCAAGTGGAAATGGTTTCCACTTGATGTGGGCCAATTGGATAGTTCGGATGACAAAGGAAAGTTTTCGGATTACCTCCTATGCACCTTGTGGACAGTTCCAATCATCAAAAGATGGGCCCCGTACATACTATCCCGTTAGGCCAAAAGGAAACTGCTCCATCAAACAATGCATATTGAAGAGCCCGGATCCACTACAAAGCTTTGTACATGTATAAGTGAGTCTAAGTGCATCCAAGTATACTGCAATTGGATAAACAAAAGCTCACTTAAAGACTGTATTTTTTTTTCTTTTTTTAATCTTTTCTTTAAAAGGGACAAATCGATGCAACACGAAGCTGAATGTACTAATTCAATTCAATAGCATTTGTTATTTGACTGTATTTAAACACACTTATGAGCATTTAAATGTACTTAGACACATGTATGTCTCACTAATTGCATCAATAAAATAAAGAAAGTAAATAATTACAAATTGATACACTAATTCAATAGCATTTGTTATTTGATTACAATGATAATATTGTTTAAATTATTTATTTTACCGAAATAAATTGTAAAGATAAAAATTTTACAGGATAAAATTATAATAATTACAAATTCTGTTTTGAGTCTCCTATCTACGTATGACCATTAAACTATGTACTATAATACGACCATTAAACTATGTACTATAATACTTGTTTAAACAAATGCTGTGAAATAATAATAATTACGTGTTTCTATTACATTACTACAAAATCGACCAAACAAATAGTCTTTGTACCATATGAAGCTTTGAATTGGATCCAGCCTCTTGTTTGAAATTGCATCATCTCAAAAGTCACCCATCAGATGGCTAGGATCATCCGATGGAGCATGTATAGGGGTATGGCCTATTACATGATGGGCCCACCTTAAGAACTGCTTAGATGACCAAACGATCATGGTTGCAAAGCCATAATGATGTAATTTCAGAAGTAAAATATACAAATAATGGAAGAATTGAACTCCAAAATTCAATTAATATATGATGTTAGCCGGAATATATGATGTTTGCCGGAAATAAGGATCGGAAACTTACGCAATCCACCGGAAGGTGGGGGAGGTGGGCCCACCTTGATGGGCTTAGCTTCAGCAAGCACGGCCTGAACAAAGGACCCAGTAGCTAACCCCGCAGCTACGAGACCTAGCACGGCTCGGCGGCTGCTCTGAGCCACGGCTTCGCTCTCAGACGGCAGCTGCTGAGCACTAACTGTGATCAGACCCCGTCGGCTAACGACTAACTTGCTGGGTCTGACTCCGTTCAAGCGGGTCGAGCCGCTGAGCTGGAGGCTGCCTTCCAAGACGGCTTGGGTGGAGCCTCGTAAGCCAGCCATTGAAGCCATAGCTTGCGCCATTTCTGTCGATCTCTCTCGCTCTCTCTAACAACGGCTTTCTTAATCGGGCAATGGGAGAGAGAAAACGTAGGATTTATTCGGATTTGTTGCCTGAGAATTCTCGGGTTTTTGTGATGTAGAGTGATTCGGGCAGCGGGCAGCAGCTCACTTATCCGTTCGTTTCGCGATTGGATAAGTTAGATCTGAGATAGGCCATTTAGGGACCGCCACGTGTACAATTTATTTTCGGTGTTGGACGTGCTGGATTGGGTTTTTTTTTAGCCAACGGGGATGTGACATGTGGCTTGCAATGAGAAGGGGACAGACGGACCGGAATCGCTCCGACACCTCACGCGACTTAGTTGCCATCCCGGAACGGGTGATCCGCTGACCGTAGGGTCCACCTCGATGTATTTGTTTTATATCTATGCCGTCCATCTGTTTTCCCAACTCCTTTTATGATATAAGCGTAAAAATAAAATAGATAAAAATCACAGCTGAACCACACCACAAGAAAGAGTGGTGAATGACTATTAAAAACTTTTCGTGGGCCACAAAAGTTTTGGATCAAGATGATATTTGTTTTTTGTCTTCATATATATCTGTATGACCGTATAAAAAGGTTGGATGGAAAATAAACATTACAGTGGATCCTAGGAATTTTTTAATAGTGATGGTTTAATACCCATTGTTTCCCATGGGGTGGTCCACATGATAGTTTATATCTATTTCGATTTTTTTCATATATCATAAAATGAGTTTTAAAAACGGATGGACAGAATAGATATATAGAAAATACATGGAGGTAGGCTCCACGGTCATGTGACCACACATGGCTGGTTCCAGCGTGGCAGCCAAGTGGCGCTTCCTCCGAAGCTTTGTGGGGCCTACCATCTTTGATATGACAATCCACTCCACGTATCAGCCAAGTTGGCATCCTATCCGCGTAAATGGAATTGGTGTGTCCCATCTGAGCGATGGATATGGCAGATTTTTATCCACAGGTCCCAGAATCGAGGATAGAAACTGATGAACGGATTTGATACATACTTGTAAAACAGTTGATGTAGATGATTTCTGTACGAATGTACCCTGAAGTTAACTGGGAACAAAGAGGAAGATGATACCGAAGAGCAGGAATAAACGGAATCAGTTAGAGCCACACATGGCAAGATTATCTTTCAATCAGGATCGTCCATCTAAGGCCCTTTTTAGAAGCTTGGATTTGAAATGCATTAGAATCAATCACAATCAAATTGGAATCAAGGGGCCGGATTCCGGATCCTTGGCTGTATTTGGTTGAAATGTATGGAAATCTAAATATTCCATTGCAGCTTCTATATATGTGTATGAGATACTTGATAAAATGATTATAATAAGCCCATTAAAATATATACTCAGGGAAAAGTTGCGGAAATTCTGAGCTTTAGGTGGGCCACAAATGCAAGGATCATAAACAAGTAACTCATTAATTTTTTTAACTGTCCATTTAGATGCCCAACATTTGTATGATTCATATTATGATTTTAATGTTGCATATAAGTGAACCCTTTCAAGGTGTCATTAACCCACCATGTGTTCAATAAATTAATAGCCAAAGGGTCTGTTTGGGAGTGTGGATTTAGAACCCCTAGATTCGGACCCTCCTATATTTGAAATCCTCCCAGTTGTGTTGGTCACCCTGATTCAGAATCAACTTTAATCCAAAAGTAGTTACGCATAGTATATTTACAAGAGTGTGAATTTAATTATTAAATCAACTTTAATATCTCTAATTAGTAAACGTTTATAATGTTTGACACAATGGTTGTAAAAAGCCCGTTAAAATATATACTTTGCCTGAAAATGATGAATTTCCAAGTCTTGGATGGGCCATAAGCACAAGATCATGTAACCAATGGTTTTTAACCATTGATTTACATGGACAATGTTTGGATGGCGCTAATCATCCTATTAAAATAATTATAGTGATGCAATTGATAATCTAATTATTTTGAGGTATCATTAGTGAGCCATATGTCCAATAGATTAATAGGCTAGTGACACACATGTTACACATGCAACTCTTGGGAGAATTTTACATATAATCGGGGCTTTCGCTTAGGATTTAAAACCCCCATTTACCTTATAGTTCCAAACAACCAGGGGATTTGAATACATGGTGTCAAATGACCCCTAAAGACACTTTTATGACATGTGCAACACTCTCATATTCTCGAAATAAAGTAGAAAATGCATTTCCTTTGAATTACCATGAAATCTCAAATTTTGTTGAAATTTCAAAATACATTAAAATGTAGGGCTGAAAGTTGGGCCACCCGACATTGGGTTGGGCTCAAGCAAGATGAATCGGGTTCCATCTCCGGCTTGGGCTGTATACAAACACCAACCCGATGAAACTTGGGTCGGGCTTGAGTTGAGTTCTTGGGTTGCCCGACCTAACCCAACCCAACCCAAACCCGATCGATGTAAAAGTTACTTATAAATTATAATTGAGTGCGGATCATCTGTGTTGAAGGTGCTGCCGTCAGGTTTCATTAGTCCACGTCATTTTCGATGACTCAAGCTAACAAGATATGTCGGGTTTCTCTCTCACAAATAGATTTCTTGCTACACAATACAACTTTAAAGTAGGGCTGAAAGTCGAGCGAGTTCAACTCTACTGACCCATGACCGACCTGACATTGGGTTGGGCTCGGGCAAGATGTATCAGGTTCAGTCTCAAGCTTGGGCTGTACAAAAACCAACCTGATAAAACTTGGGTCGGGCTCGGGTTGGCTGACCCAACCTGAACCCGATCGATATGTAAGTTATAAATTATAATTGAGTGTGGTTCTTCTATGTTGAAGGCATAAGAAATTTCAATGCCGTCTAGTTTCATTGGTCCACATAATTTATGATGACTCAAGCTAACAAAATACGCCAAATTTCTCTCTTCCAAATAGATTGTGTGCTACATAATAAGGCTTTTAAAGGAGTAGTTATCCTAAATGAAGTTCTTTATGATAAATAACTACATAATAATTAATAAAATTATAGGTGTAAAAAATAATACGTGTATTGAAAATATAATAAGACTAATTTAATAATAAAAATGTTAGCATATATCAACCCAACCAACCTGAACAACTTAACCGAGCCCCCTTGGGTTGGGCTTAGGTTGAGAATTCCTAACCTGAGGTTGGGTTGGGTTGGGTTGGGTTGGGTTGGGTTGGGGTTGGGGTTGAGGTATAGGAACCTTGGGTTGGGCTAGGGTTGTGCACCAACTCGCCCGGCTTACAATCCTACTTTAAAGTAGTTGTCCTATATTTTAGCTTATTTGTTTAGAAAATATAAAATTTTTTACAATAAATAACTACATATAATTATATAATTAATAAAATCATATGTACAAAAAATAAGATGTGTATTAAAAATATAATAGCCTAATGTAATAACAAAAGTAACTAATCCGACTAATCCTTCTTGGGTTGGGCTTAGGTTGAGAATTCCTAACCAAAGGTTGGGTTGGGTTGGGTTGACGTATAGGAACCTTGGGTTGGGCTAGGGTTGAACACCAACTCGATCCAACCCACCTGACTTTCAGCCCTATTAAAATGGTAGATTTGAAATACATCCGATTCCATTTACCTCCAAATCCAAAGGTAACAAACGAAAAAAATAACTATTTGGATTTGAAATACACCCATTTACTACCTAGCTAGTTGATTAATTGTTATAGTCTTCTCGTAAGGAAATTTTACAGAAAAAATGCTTAATTAACATTGAATTTATAGTTCCTCGTTATATGTACTGATTTGGTACTAACAAAAGCTACCTTGAGGAGATTTAAACCCTAGTTGCAAAAGCAAAAATTTCTTTTATTGATTGACTATACACACTTTTTTATAAAAAGTTTAAATAATTAATATATTTATTTACTTACTACAAAAAACTTTTATTTTTGAAATTTATTTTTATTATAAAAACACAACAATGCTTTCTCTTCATTCAGGTCTATGTGACCTTATGAATAGGTTGGATGGCAAATAAGCATCACCGTAAGCCTTGTGAAGGTTTCAATAGTGGCTATCATTATCACTACTGCTTCATGTGGTGTCGTCCACTTGAGCCAATTATCTACCTATTTTTTTGGCTCATCATCTAAAATGGTCTTTCATAATGGATGGATGACATGGATTAAAAATTATATATATATATATATATATATATATATATATATATATATATATATATATATATATATATGTTAGGAATTTATACAGAATTATAATATTTTCTATATAATGTGGAAATTGAAAAATTACAAAATAATCTAAAATGTGGACAAGCTGAAGCACGTCTGAAACGTTGTCCTTAAAGCATTATTTGTCCCTACTCAATTGAATTGAGTATGCTGATATGTTACAGATAAACCACTTCTAGGATACGATGAGCCTAATGTGGGTCTGTGTTTAGCAAACACGAAGGCCGACTAAATGGAACTCTATTACATAATTTCTGGCAAAATTACAATATAAGGGAAAAATCCCAAAAGAAAGAAAACGAAGAAATGTTTTAGACCACTGTACTGGTCAAGTCTTCAACCACTGGTTTAGTTGAACCGTTTTAGACCACACCACTGGTCTGTTCTTCAAGCTAAGGTTCAAGCCTTGCTATGTTATTGCTAGAATTTTTAAAGTATAGGAGTGAAGTGAAGCTGGCTGTCTTAGTTCGAATGGGTTTGCTGGAGTGGATTGAAATGGTTAGGGGGTTATGGTCCAGAGACTTAATTTCCATTAAGCCATTTCTGGCTATTGAAAAACTAGTCGTTTTATAGTTATTTTTTATTATTGTGCATGTTCCATTATTCTGCTACATGCTAACTGTTGTGAGACAGCAGCTAACCGTTTTCTAGCTGTTGGGCTAGCCATGTAGCAGTTACAGCTTGTTGAGGGTCAAATATTGCATATTAGACCCCAGATATTGTCTGGATTTACGAATATAATGCTGTCTAATGGCTCGTTTTCTCATTTTTGTGTGGCAAAGTGATTTTATGAGCATAGATAGAAAAAGGACGTTAAAAGTTGAGATTTAACGATCTGATGACACCAAAGGCAAGGGACACACTCCAGGGGACCAAGATTGACAAATATACATGGTCAGAAATCCGAGAAAAGTTAGAAATTGAAGCTCAAGTGGCCTGAAGGACGTCCAGAATGCAAGATCACGAGGTTCCCACCATCCGTTCGGCTCGAAACTTCATACGTCGCCTGAGGACCATAAATTAACCGTACATATAAAATTTCAGCCATCGAAGATCTCGGGAAGTGCCCCAACTGACAGATCAGCCCATAAACCGTTGATTCTGGGCCCACCTGATATCTGAAACTGTCTCAAAATTATTATTGTCGCCTTAAATGAGGAGTCAAAACAGATAGACGGTGCAGATTTCTCCAAAACAGTGCAATGGACCCCATATGGGATGAGTGTGTATAGTGCACATGTGCACTCGTCGTGCACCAAACGAGTTAAGTCAGTCAGCAAGACGCTGACCGACTTTCTTCTTTTAAAAAAAAAAAAAAAAAAATCGCACCGCGTAACGCAGGCCGCTGGCTGTTTTTGTGGACGTTTGTGGACCCTACCCATTGACCATATGGAAAATCTGACCCGTTCACCGTGTAGAGGGGCTCGAATACTACAAAAACATGCTGAATTTTTGTACCCATGCGTGCACACGTGTGAGATACAGAGGCCACAAAAGGGCTGCTCGGTAGCATTCAAAACTGATTCTTTTGTAATTTCTTCTCTGGGCCACGTCAATGGATGTTCAAAACCACCCATTCTTGACTGAAATTTCGTTCTGAATCCAATGGACGGGGTGGATTTTCTAGAAAATACTTCTATGGGGCCCACCGATCACAATAGCGAAATGGTGCGAAAGGTTTTGCACATCCGCGAAAACCCACTTTTCCGGACAGTTTTGGCCCACCATCTTTGATCATATGGCAGATCTGAACCGTCTATCATGTAGAGGACCCAAGAAAGTACTAAGGGACGGTGTTTCTTTAGAATTTGAGCGAGGAAAGTGGCATGTTTCATGGTACCGAACTTGGCTGCGAAAATTGTACTCCGTATCCTGCTACAACTCTGTCACTGACTCCAGCTTTCCAGCAGCTATAAAAGGAGGTTTTTGGACGTGGGGAGCATTCATTCAAGGTCTTGGGAGGAAGAATAGAGGGCTCGAGCTTGGGTTTCAACGTGGGCAGAGGAGAGAGAGAGGAGCTTGGTTTTTTTCTTTCCCTTTTCTTTTCCTTTTCTTTTTCTCTTTATTTATTTGGATTGAGCCCATCCATGGCAGGCTAAAACCTCCTAGCTGGGGCTAAGAGGTGAAGCTTGTAGTGAGATGGGAGATTTGATTTTATTTTTATTTTAATGCATGAATTGACTTTGATTTTAGTTAATTATTATGGGAATATTTTTAGTTCTTAATGGTCTGTTGTGACTGAAATTACAATGGGTCTGCGATGCTTTGAATATTTCTATTTCCTTTTCATGTTTATGACGTCAGGACGTCCTGTTGTTCACCATAGTCTCCTGGGCATGGTTGGATGACGGTACCCTTCCTAACTTTCATGCATGTGATTGGGTGGTAATTAGTTTAATTCTGTTGTTTGCCATAGTCTTTTGGGCATGGTTTGGTGATGGAATCCATTCTAATTCATACACCTTTCATCTCTTTGAAAACTAGATCAATGTCAGTTCAGTTAATTTCCATGAAACATGCATAAGATCTCTCTGATCTCTACAAGTGGATCCTCTGAATCTCTAGTTCCCTTCTTCTGATTTCTCTCAAGTTTATATAATTATTTCACCATTATTTCTCAAATTACATTCAGTTTAGAATTCATCTTAATCTAGTTCTAGTTCTGGTTAGTTTTAGATAACGTACAAGTTTCAGTCCCTTGGGATTCGACCTCGGTCTTACCGAGTTATTACTACATCACAACCCTGCACTTGGGGAGTGAACAAGTTTTTGGCGCCGTTGCCGGGGACTGTCGGCTACGTTTTTCTGAAATTAATTAGTTTTAGGATTAGTTTAGGATTAGATTTTTTTTTTTTTTTAGAAATTTGTTCTAGGTTTAGAAGCTTGATTATTTTCCTTATTAGAACTTTTTCCTAACTTAAGAAATTTGCTATTCTTCCTTCTATTTGAATTTTAGAACTAACTTAATTTTTCTGTTTTGTAGGAAACTTCTAATTTAGTAAGCTCTTTCTAATTTTTATTTTTATTTTTTTAGAATTTTTTTTCTTTTCTCTAGAAATTAGTTTACTTTTAATTAGAACTTTCTATTCTTAGAAACTAACTTATTTTGTTTTGTTTTGCAGATTCTTAACCTAGGACTCCAACTTTGGTAACCTCTTTCCATCTTTCCCCTTTATTTTCTAGATTTCTTCTTCCTTTTTTTTAGGTTTAAGTTAGAATTTGAGGGCTGAGTGTGTTTTATGCCCCATTGGGCACGCGACAACACTCGACGTCTCGTGACTGAACGAGGATTAGTTGAGGGGTTGACTGTCCATCGCAGACTAGACACCACTTGAATTCTCCTGAGTTAGAAGACGTTATGGCTGAAAATCAACCTCAAGCACTACCCCAACCAAGGGTTGAGGAAGTACATGATGAGAATGAGGTGCATCAGGCACCCCCGCCTCGTACTTTACAAGATTATTTACAATCGGCGGGGGTGAGTACGCCCTCATGCATGATTTTTCCTGAGAATACAGGACATATGGACATCAAGCCAGGGGTTATCCAACTCCTTCCTAAGTTCCATGGGCTTGAGTCTGAAGAACCATATTTGCATCTGAAAGAGTTCAATGAAATCATAGGCACCTTATACTTTCCTAATGTATCTGTGGATACTATTAGGCTGAAACTCTTTCCATTTTCCTTGAAAGAAAAAGCCAAGACGTGGTTAGATTCACTGCGTCCTAGATCCATTGGCACATGGAATGATATACAGAGGGAATTTATAAAGAAATTTTTCTCACATCATAAGACAATTACCCTCAGGAGAGCAATCATGAACTTTGCCCAAAAGGAAGATGAAACATTCTTCCAATGTTGGGAAAGGTTCAAGGATCTGGTTAATGCATGCCCACAACATGGCTTTGAAATATAGCACATTACAAATTTTTTTCTATGATGGGCTAACATCTTCCATGCGCCAAATGGTCGAGACAATGTGTAACAGAGATTTTATTAATAAAAATGTTGACGAGGTATGGAATTACCTCGATAGTCTCGCGGAAAAAACACAATCATGGGACTATTACCCAAGAACGAACTCCACGTCTAGGCCGACTCATTCAAGGGAAAAAGGAGGAATATATCTCCTGAAAGAGGATAATGATCTTAATGCTAAGGTGGCCAATCTCACCAGAAAATTTGAGGCCATGGAAGGAAGGAAGGAAAAGGTTAATGAAAGTGTTTGCGGCATCTGTGATTGCAACATTCATACTACTGAAAATTGTCCTTCAATACCTGCCTTTCGAGATGTATTGAATGAACAATCTAATGCCGTAAATAACTATCAAAGACCTTTCAATGGACCACCCTCTAATACTTACAATCCTGGCTGGAAAAATCACCCGAATTTTAGTTGGAGGAACGGACAAACTGCTACCCCTCAAGGTTTCTTCAATCAAAATCCAAATCAGGGAAAACCTCAAGAAGAATCGGTTCAAATTTCCATACAAGAGCTGGCGCGGACAATGCAAGGAATTTCAGATTTTATGCAAAAAATAGATTCACGTATGACGGCTATGGAAAAAGGGATGCTCCCTGCACAATCACTCCCTAATCCGAAACCGCAATACGAGACAGGTGATCCCAGCTCTTCAAATCAAATGGGGCACGCTAAATCCATCACCACTCTTAGGAGTGGGAAGGTTATTGATAAAACCCTTCCGGTGAGGCCCGAAAAGCCTCAAGAACCAGAAGAGGACAACAATGATGGATCTAGTGGCGCCCCACAAAAATTTGAACCGGAACCTCTAGAAAAGCCAGTTGTTCCGTTTTCCCAACGGTTGGTTGAACCAAAACGTCTATCTAACTCTCAGGATATCCTAGAGGTGTTGAAACAAGTGAAAGTCAACATTCCTCTGCTTGACGTTGTAAAACAGATTCCTTCATATGCTAAATTTCTAAAGGATTTATGCACTACCAAACGATGAAAAAATGTTCAAAAGAAGATCTCCTTGACTGAGAAAGTGAGTGCCATCCTGAAACAAGATGTGCCGGGAAAATTCAAAGATCCCGGTTGCCCAACCATATCATGTGTAATCGGGAACTATCGAATTGATCACGCACTTCTTGACTTAGGAGCGAGCGTCAATCTGATTCCCTATTCGGTATACCAACAGTTAGGTTTGGGTGAATTAAAACCCACTCGAACCACACTACAACTTGCTGATCATTCTGTTCGTATACCAAGAGGGATCATCGAGGATGTGTTGGTCCAAGTGGATAGATTCTACTACCCTGTTGATTTTATCATCTTGGACACCGAACCCATCAATGATACGAGCACTCAGATTCCCGTCATTCTTGGTCGCCCATTCCTATCCACTTCAAATGCAATTATCAATTGCAGAAATGGTGTCATGACTATGTCCTTTGAAAATTTGACATTGGAATCGAATATCTTTTTCAATAACGGCAGCAACTCAGAGGATGATGACGATTTTCACGATGTTAACATGATTGATTCTTTTGTGGAAGATAGAACGCCTCTCACCTTATCCTCTGATCTTCTAGAGACGTGCCTGGCCCACTCCCATGATCTTGATGATGATATAATTAGGGAGACGTGTGCCATGCTTGATACTGCACCGGTACTTGAAGTTAACCGGTGGAGGCCACATATTGAAGAATTGCCCCAAACTTATGTAGTGCCTCTACCGTCTAACCTCAAGCCACCGAAGCTTGACCTAAAACCTTTGCCCTCTGATTTAAAATATGTCTATTTAGGTCAAGATGAGACATACCCGGTGGTGATCTCTACCCACCTGGAGAAAGAACAGGAGAGTATGCTGATATCTACTCTCATTGAGCATAAGGGAGCTCTTGGATGGACGATAGCGGACCTCAAGGGAATTAACCCATCGATTTGTACTCACCGTATATATCTTGAGGACAATGCAAAGGCTGTTCGGCAATCACAACATAGACTAAATCCAAACATGAAGGAAGTGGTTAAGGCCGAGGTTCTCAAACTATTGGAAGTGGGGATCATTTACCCCATATCTGATAGTCAATGGGTGAGTCCAACTCAGGTGGTTCCTAAGAAGTCCGGGATCACCATCGTAGCCAATGCCAATAATGAACTCGTGCCAACCAGAGTTACTACTGGTTGGAGAATGTGCATTAACTACAGAAAGCTGAATACCATCACAAGGAAAGACCACTTTCCTTTGCCCTTCATTGATCAAATCATAGAAAGGCTAGCTGGTCATTCCTATTATTGTTTCCTTGACGGGTATTCAGGTTATAATCAGATTGAAATCGCCCCTGAGGATCAGGAAAAGACCACATTTACATGTCCCTATGGCACCTTTGCTTACAGAAGGATGCCATTCGGGCTATGTAATGCCCCTGCCACCTTTCAGCGATGCATGACGAGCATCTTTTCTGACATGGTGGGGAAATATCTAGAGGTCTTCATGGACGATTTCTCTGTTTTTGGTTCATCTTTTAGCGAATGCTTAGCAAGTCTTAAATGTGTACTGAAAAGATGTGAAGAAAAGAATTTGGTACTTAACTGGGAGAAGTGTCATTTTATGGTTCAAAAGGAAATTGTCCTTGGGCATATCATCTCGTCCAAAGGAATCGAGGTAGATAAGGCAAAAATCGATCTTATCTCTAACCTACCTCCACCCAAGAACATCAGAGATGTGCGATCCTTCTTAGGACACGCAGGCTTTTACAGACGATTCATAAAGGACTTTAGTCTCTTCTCTCGTCCTTTATGTAATCTTCTTCAAAAGGATACACCATACGAGTGGACTAAGCAGTGCCAAGAAGCTTTCACTAAGCTTAAGGGCATGTTAACCACTGCACCTATCATGCAGCCACCCGACTGGAGTCTTCCTTTTGAACTTATGTGCGACGCCTCTGATTATGCTCTTGGAGCGGTTCTAGGCCAGAGAAAAGATAAGCGGCCTTACGTTATTCACTACGCAAGTAGGACTCTAAATCCTGCCCAAGTGAACTACTCGACTACGGAAAAGGAACTCTTAGCCGTAGTGTTCGCTTTGGACAAATTTAGGTCCTACCTGATCGGATCCAAGATCACCATCTACACAGATCACGCGACACTTAAGTATCTTCTTTCTAAGAATGATTCTAAGCCCCACCTGATACGATGGATCCTTCTACTCCAAGAATTTGATTTGAAAATTAAAGATAAAAAGGGAGTAGAGAACGTAGTGGCCGATCATCTTTCTCGCCTTAATACCTCTGATTCCCTTGAGGCAACCCATATCAATGACATGTTCCCTGATGAACAACTGTTTAGAGTCTCCCATTCACCTTGGTTCGCTGATATTGCTAATTATCTTGCTACAGGTGTCATACCGACACACTGGACGTCACAAGATAAGAAGAAATTCTTTACCAAGGTGCGTAACTTTTTCTGGGATGATCCATATTTATTTAAATATTACCCAGACCAAATCTTAAGGAGATGCGTACCAGACGTGAGCATCAAAGTGTCATCTCCTTCTGTCACTCACAGGCCTGTGGTGGTCACTTTTCTACTAAAAAGACCACGGCCAAGATTTTATAGTGTGGCTTCTACTGGCCCACTATGTTCAGGGACACTCATGAGTTTTGCAAGGCTTGTGAGCGTTGTCAGGAATTGGGAGCATTGTCCCGTCGAAATATGATGCCCTTGAATCCCATCCTTATTATAGAAGCATTTGATTGTTGGGGCATTGATTTTATAGGACCATTCCCCCAATCATTTGAAAATCTGTATATTTTGCTCGCCGTAGACTATGTCACTAAATGGGTCGAAGCAATTCCGTACCGCAAAAATGACCATCGCACGGTCATTAAATTTTTGAAAGAAAATATCCTGTCGCGGTTCGGAACACCTCAAGCCATCATTAGTGACGGGGGCTCATACTTCTGCAATAGACCATTTGAGAGCTTAATGAAGAAATATGGTATCTCTCATAAGGTGAGCACCCCATACCATCCACAGATAAGTGGACAAGCTGAGATTTTCAATAGGGAGATCAAACATATCCTAGAGAAAACGGTTAACCCTGATCGTAAGGACTGGTCAATCCGATTGACCGATGCCTTATGGGCGTACCATACTGCTTTCAAAACTCCTATTGGAACATCTCCCTTTAGACTTGTCTATGGGAAAGCCTGTCACTTGCCTGTGGAATTGGAACATAAAGCATACTGGGCGATCAAAAATCTGAATTTCAATCTGGACAATGCTGGCTCCTACGCAAACTTCAATTAAATGAACTTGAAGAAATCCGGAACGATGCATACGAAAACTCGAGAATTTACAAGGACAAGATGAAGGCGTTTCATGATCATCATATTCTACGAAAATCATTCACGCTAGGTTAGAAAGTCCTCTTATATGACTCTCGACTACATCTCTTTCCGGGTAAGCTTCGATCTCGTTGGACCGGCCCTTACATTGTTGTCACTGCTTATCCTCATGGGGCCGTCGAGATAAGAGATCCCGACAATGGCAAGAAGTTTAAAGTAAATGGACATCGATTAAAGCCATTTGTCGAGGCATTTGATTCAGAGGACATGTCCATGCCTCTGATTGCTCCTGTTTACCAGAACTGATCTCCTAGTCTGATGGAGGTATAGGTAGGTTTATCGCTTTCATAGGTCTAGGATAGTTATTTTATTTGTCTGGCTGAAGATGGTAAATTTAGCGCTCCTGGGAGGCAACCCAGCTTTTTTATTCCTTTTCATTCTCTAGTTAGATGATTCAATGTTTGTGGGTAACATTACTGCAAACCCTCACGAGACTACAACTCGTCCATTAGGGGTAACCTAGGAGTTTAAAGGCTTGTTACATACGCTAAATGCAATCGAGAGCACCTGCGAAAGTGGTATAAGTAGGATTTTATTTTCGTTATTTTTGTTCTGCTTTCTCTCTCATGCTGACAAGCTTCCATGCTGTGATCTATTGGAAACTCTCTTGATTCGTTATTCAGGTACTATCTTCCCATCACTTCTCATTTACTTTCGTTGTCCCATGTGCACTGCATGTTTATATCTTTTACATTGAGGATAATGTAGATTTTAGGTTGGGGGTGGGAAATTAGGTAACCTAATCAGTATTTTCTTGGTCTTGAGCAACAATTGTGAAAAATTTTGAATTTTTCTGAAAATTTTTATGAATTCGAAGTGATTTTGACAGATACCTCTAATTTAGATTTTCAAGGTACATAATGGTGGATTTATGACTCTTGGATTCCGTATCTGTTAGATTTCATAGTTAAGTGAATTATTAATCCATGATTAGAAGTTGTAAATATTGATTGAATCATGATTTCAGGACACGTCTTGCTTACACATTAAGACTTCAGTCTGATATTGAAGGGTTAATTTGGTAATCACTAAGCACGAAAGGAACCAGCCTGAAATATCTTGCCATCATGGTATAAAAATTGGAAAGGTTGGATAATTAATCTTCACCATAGGTTTGCTCCCTGTAGGTGTGGAGTTAATTCCCCATGAATGATATCTAAAAAGAGTCGGGTGTACGATCTTCACCATAGGTTTGCTCCCTATAGGTGAGGATTTGATTCCCCTTCCTTGGCATTACTTTGAATAGAAAAATCAAAAGTTAATAGGCTAATCTATGAGGCAAGTTTTGGATTAGGTTTTAGTTATCATGAATTTTCTTGTTGGTTACCAATGATATCATGAAATTGACGATAGGATCTCTTAATGATGATAAACCGAGATTAGACTATACATCCATGGATCTCAATGTTTAAAATTTTTCTAATTGATGGATTAATACTTTACACTTGATTATGAAATCTACCGTGCGCTTGAGCTCAGGAGAATACAATTTCTAACATTCATGAATATTAAATTTCTCGTATTTTGTTCAAAATCTCACTCGATTTCATAGAAAGTTCTCCTATAATTCTCAACTTATTTTTGGCATATTTTGCTCGGGACTAGCAAAATGCTGGTTGGAGGTTGTGTTGAGGGTCAAATATTGCATATTAGACCCCAGATATTGTCTGGATTTACGAATATAATGCTGTCTAATGGCTCGTTTTCTCATTTTTTTGTGGCAAAGTGATTTTATGAGCATGGATGGAAAAAGGACATTAAAAGTTGAGATTTAACGATCTGATGACGCCAAAGCCAAGGGACACACTCCAGGGGACCAAGATTGACAAATATACATGGTTAGAAATCCGAGAAAAGTTAGAAATTGAAGCTCAAGTGGCCTGAAGGACGTCCAGAATGCAAGATCACGAGGTTCCCACCATCCGTTCGGCTCGAAACTTCATACGTCGCCTGAGGACCATAAATTAACCGTACATATAAAATTTCAGCCATTGAAGATCTCGGGAAGTGCCCCAACTGACAGATCAGCCCATAAACCGTTGATTCTGGGCCCACCTGATATCTGGAACTGTCTCAAAATTATTATTGACGCCTTAAATGAGGAGTCAAAATAGATGGACGGTGCAGATTTCTCCAAAATAGTGCAATGGACCCCATATGAGATGAGTGTGTACAGTGCACATGTGCACTCGTCGTGCACCAAACGAGTTAAGTCGGTCAGCAAGACGCTAACTGACTCTCTTCTTAAAAAAAAAAAAAAATCGCACCGCGTAACGCAGGCCGCTGGCCATTTTTGCGGATGTTTGTGGGCCCTACCCATTGACCATATGGAAAATCTGACCCGTTCACCGTGTAGAGGGGCTCGAATACTACAAGAATATGCTGACTTTTTGTACCCATGCGTGCACACGTGTGAGATACAGAGGCCACAAAAGGGTTGCTCGGTAGCGTTCAAAACTGATTCTTTTGTGATTTCTTCTCTGGGCCACGTCAATGGACGTTCAAAACCACCCATTCTTGACTAAAATTTCGTTCTAAATCCAATGGACGGGGTGGATTTTCCAGAAAATACTTCTGTGGGGCCCACCGATCACAACAGCGAAATGGTGCGAAAGGTTTCGCACATCCGCGAAAACTGACTTTTGCGGACAGTTTTAGCCCACCATCTTTGATCATATGGCAGATCTGAACCATCTATCATGTAGAGGACCCAAGAAAGTACTAAGGGACGGTGTTTCTTTGGAATTTGAGTGAGAAAAGTGGCGTGTTTCATGGTACCGAACTTGGCCGTGAAAATTGCACTCCGTGTCCTGCTACAACTCTGTCACTGACTCCAGCCTTCCAGCAGCTATAAAAGGAGGGTTTTGGACGTGGGGAGCATTCATTCAAGGTCTTGGGAGGAAGAATAGAGGGTTCGAGCTTGGGTTTCAACGTGGGCAGAGGAGAGAGAGAGGAGCTTGGTTTTTTTCTTTCCCTTTTCTTTTCCTTTTCTTTTTTTCTTTATTTATTTGGATTGAGCCCATCCATGGCAGGCTAAAACCTCCTAGTTAGGGCTAAGAGGTGAAACTTGTAGTGAGATGGGAGATTTGATTTTATTTTAATTTTAATGCATGAATTGACTTTGATTTTAGTTAATTATTATGGGAATATTTTTAGTTCTTAATGGTTTGTTGTGACTGAAATTACAATTGGTCTGCGATGCTTTGAATATTTCTATTTCCTTTTCATGTTTATGACGTCGGACGTCCTGTTGTTCACCATAGTCTCCTGGGCATGGTTGGATGACGGTACCCTTCCTAACTTTCATGCATGTGATTGGGTGGTAATTAGTTTAATTCTGTTGTTTGTCATAGTCTTTTGGGTATGGTTTGGTGATGGAATCCATTGTAATTCATACACCTTTCATCTCTTTGAAAACTAGATCAATGTCAGTTCAGTTAATTTCCATGAAACATGCATAAGATCTCCCTGATCTCTACAAGTGGATCCTCTGAATCCCTAGTTCCCTTCTTCTGATTTCTCTCAAGTTTATATAATTATTTCACCATTATTTCTCAAATTACATTCAGTTTAGATTTCATCTTAATCTAGTTCTAGTTCTGGTTAGTTTTAGATAACGTAGAAGTTTCAGTCCCTTGGGATTCGACCTCGGTCTTACCGACTTATTACTACATCACAACCCTGCACTTGGGGAGTGAACACAGCTGGACCCTGCACTAATGGCTCAATTGTTACAGTTTCTGCTGCAACAGCTCTTTTCAATCTCTCTATATATAGTGAGAGATCTCTCTCTTAGTCCTTTAGTCTTTCTGCCAACTAACCACCTGCCATAGCCACTTAATCGCACCACAACTCGCACACATCTCGCTCCGGTTCGCGAAGGGAGCGACCCTCTGCGACACGATGCGCACGTGCGAAGTGCAAAGTGTGTCACTAGTGCCTCTACAGTCACACTACCTCACATGTTATGCACTGAAACACGCAAGTTTCATACTCCTTTGTACCATGTGGGTAAGTATTATAATACTCCACCACACTCATTTAAACCATAAAACTTTTTCTCTTTTTCCAATGCGGGACTATTCCCAAAAACCCACAAAAGTATTTTTTCAAACAACTTTTTTATATATCATGTTTTTTATTATTAAAATTAATATATATTTATATTTTGTAACAATCCCCCACTTAATTTTATAAAAATATATTTTCTCAGTTAAACATTTCTGCCGGAATAATCAGCTTATATGCATAAAGAAAGATATCTTTCAATTTTAATTTTTTCTTAGTGTAAATATCTCAAAACTCTGTCGAAATGACTGATAACCACAACTTTGAACCAGTTATTCCTAGATAATAAAGTTGAAGAAATCACACACATATTCGCTATGTGTTATTAGAGTTCACACAATCTTGTTCAGCACAATTAATAGCCATATGTTTATCCTAATTCGTGAACGATCTTGAGAGAAAACTCCTAACTCTCATGAGAGACGGCACCATCTCTACGTTCATATAGGTGAAATCCTTCCAGTGTCTCCGTTACTATAAGACACTTGTCCTATAAATTGAATTTCATTAAGAGTTCTAAGACCTAACCCTCTTTCGTAACGCTCAGCACTTATCTATTATGGATGAGGTTTTATAATTTAGTGCTGAAAACTTTTCATATATCAGTGACTTGTTTTTACCCATTAAACCCAAGATTAAATATTTTTTTACTTTAGATTGGGTTACTATCACTGGTGGAACTTTGGTTGAAAAGTTTCAACCTCATCCCTCTAGATGTAGCCTTTACTACCTCTCTCGGTAGAGGTTTAGTGAAAGGATTTGCTACGTTATTGCTTGATTTCACATAAGAAATAGCAATGATTTCATCTCGAATCAACTGTCTAACATAATCATGTCGAAGACTGATATGTCTAGACTTACCATTATAAGTGCCAGTATAGGCTATAGCTAATGTGGCTTCACTATCACAATGTAGTGACACAACCGATATAGGCTTTACACAAAAAGAAATTTCTAATAAAAGATCCCTTAGTCACTCAACCTCTTTGCTTGTTGCAGCCAGGGCTATAAATTCAGACTCCATAGTCGAGTGCGTTATGCAAGTCTGTTTCTTAAATTCTCAAGATACAGCTGCACCTCCTAGGGTGAATACCCTGTAGTAAACTTGTTGTCTCCTACACTCGATATCCAGCTCGCATCGGTATATCCTTCCAATATGGCAGAAAACTCTGAATAAAATAGTTCAAAGTCTTTAGTTACTTTTAAGTAACCAAGGACTCTACTGATTGCGTTTCAGTATTCAGTACTAGAGTTACTAGTAAACCTACTAAGTTTACTCACAGCATATGCGATATCAGGTCTAATGCATTGTATAGCATACATAAAACTTCCTATAGCACTCGCATATTCTAATTGTGCAACTGTTCTTCCAGTATTTTCTTTTAGCTTGATACTTATATCAAATGGAGTTTTAGCTTCCTTTATATTTAGATGATTAAACTTGTTTAGTATCTTCTCAATATAATGAGATTGACACAAAGCATAACCCCTACAATATTTTTTAACTTTGATACCTAGGATGGTATCAACTTTTTCAAGATCCTTCATTTTAAATATGGAAGAAAGAAACCTCTTTGTTTCAGTCACACCTTTCATTTTATTACTTATTATTAACACATCATCAACATACAGACAAATAATAACAATATAACTACCACCTACTTTAGAATATATGCATTTGTCAGCTACAGTATGCATGAAACCATAAGATAGTATTTTGGAATCAAACTTCTCATGTCACTGTTTTGGTGCTTGTTTTAATCCATATAATGATTTGACTAATCTATATACTTTGTTTCATTTCCTGGTAGAACGAAACCTTCAGGTTGTTCTATGTATGCCTCATCATTGAGGTCACCATTTAGGATTGTGGTCTTTACATCCATTTGGTAGATGTAAAGATGATGTATGGAAGCTAGCACAAATAATATCCTAATGGATATTATCCTAGCTACAGGTGAGTATATGTCAAAGTAATTTATCCCTTCTTTTTATCTAAAACCCTTAGCTACTAGTCGAGCTTTAAAGGTTTGGGTAGTCCCATCAATGTGATATTTCTTCCTAAATACTCACTTGCAACCTATAGGCCTAGAACCTGGAGGTAAGTTTACTAGTTCTTATGTTTAATTTGACAGTATGGATTTCATTTCATCATTTATAGCTTCTTTCCAAAAAGCTGAGTCTCTAGAGGATACAGTCTCTTTATATGTTTTAGGATCATCTTCAATAGTCATTACTATAGGTATTTGTCTAATAACATTTTTTCTATCTGCTTCTATTAGATGAAAAATGATGTGTTGTGAGTCTATGTAGTCATTTCCTAGACTCTTCTATATTCTTGTTCTTTGACTCCTACAGGGTTCAATAAGAGCTTTCACTATCTGTGGAGCTGTGTTATCTGGTTCTCTATTAGGAGTTTGGATTTCATTATCATTTGACTTCAAGGATAGTGAATTTTCAAATAATTCAACATCTCCTGATTCTATTATTGTATTAGGCTCCATGTCTAAAAGTCTATAAACTTTACTATTTTGTGCATACCCTACGAAGGCATACTTAATAGCTCTTGGTCCTAATTTGATTCTTTTTGGCTTAAGGGTTCTGTAGTATGCAAGACATCCCCATACTTTAAGATATCTTAAGTTAGGTTTTTTATCTCTCCATGTTTCATATGGAGATATTTTATATTTTTTAGACAGAATTTTATTTATTACATGGCATGCTGTAAGCAGTGCCTCACCACATAGACTTAGTGGCAACTTTGCTCTTATCAGCATTGAGTTGATCATTTCTACTAATGTTCTATTATTTCTTTCCACTATCCCATTTTGTTGAGGTGTGTATGGCGCTGTATATTAATGTATTAGTTCATATTTTTCACAGAAGTTATCAAATTTATTCGAGAAGTATTCTCCTCCTCTATCGCTACGGAGAATTTTTATCTTCTTATTTAGTTGATTCTCTATTTCTGCTTTGTATATTTTAAACATGTTCAATGCTTCATCTTTGTTCTTTAACAGATAAACATATACATATCTAGAGCAATCGTCTATAAAGGTTATGAAGTACAGTTTACCTCCACGAGTAAGAATGTCGTTTAACTCACAGATATCACTGTGCACAAGATCTAATATTTGAGACCTTCTATCAACACTTGGAAAAGGTTTTTTCGTCATTTTGGTTTGTATGCACACTTCACATTTATCGATTTCATTATCTGTGTATGAGATTAAACCATTCTTAGCTATGAACTTCAAGGTATTATATCTTATATGGGCTAGTCTATCATGCCACAGTCCAGTGAATTCAACCGTATACGCAGAAGTGCTACTTTCATTCAGAGAAAACTTAATCATCTCATTACAAGCATATCCCTTTCCGACAAAATTCTCATTCCTAGACAAAATCAGTTTACCTGACTCGTACATTACCCTTATGTCTGATTTACCCATAAGATCCCCAAAAACTAAGTTTCGCCTCATGTCTGGGACGTGCGGTAAATTAGTCAGAATCACTTTCTTCGCAAAGGTGAATATCAGTTGGACAATTCCTTTGCCGACGACCTTCAATCGGACTTCATTACCCATTTAGACTTATTGACTACCGGTTAATTCCTCATAGGTTTTGAAGGCTTGTCGTAGCACACATGTACTGAACTTTTCATTCTTCTTTTGAGTATTTTTCTTGAAATTTTCTTTATTGGGTTTTAGGGAATCGTCCTTCTCGAAATTCTTATTATTGGTGTTCTCTACTACATGTATCTTAGACGAGGCATTCCCGTTATCATTCTTTCTGTCGCGGTTATGGGATTCCTCCTTAATTCTAATGTATTTCTGGATTTATTCCAGTGTGTAGTCCTTAGTTTTATGCAACAACTTCTTTTTATAGTCTTTCCACATCGGTGGCAATCTGGCGATTATAGCTCCGACTTGGAATGATTCAGGAAGATCAATCGTTATCGTTTTGATTTTATTTACTATTGGCTACAGTTTTTGGATTTGGGGCAGCGACGGTTTATTATCTACTATGCTGAAGTCAAAATACTTGGCGATGAGAAATTTGTTGATCCCTTCTTCTTCAACCTTGTACTTGAATTCTAGAGCATCCTAGATCTCCTTTGCTGATAATGTCTGTTGGTACAAATCGTATAGTTGGTTAGAGAGCGTGTTCAGAATGTGTCCTCGACACAAGAGTTCGTCTTCGGTTCGTTTGATGCGGGTAGCCACCTGTTCAGGTGTGTCGTTGTTAATTGCTTGAGGTAGCGCTTGCAGGTTTGGATCTAGTATGTAGTAGATCTTAAGTGTCGTTAAGAGAAACTTCAGCTTGTCTTGTCATCTTGTAAAATTTGTTCCATCGAACCGATCAAGACGTATCAAGTCCTGATTCATCAACTTGATGGATGAAACACTGTCGGCTTCCATCTCAAATAACGCTTTAAGATTGTTAGGAATTTATACAGAATTATAATATTTTTTGTATAACGTGGAAACTGAAAAATTGCAAAAATAATCTGAAATGTAGACAAGCTGAAGCACGTCTGAAACGTTATCCTTGAAGTGTTATTTGCCCCTACTCAAGTGAATTGAGTATGCTGATAAGTTACAGGCAAACCACTTCTAGGATACAACGAGTTTGATGTGGGTCTGCATTCAGCAAACACGAAGGCCCACTAAATAGAACTCTATTACACAATTTCTGGCAGAATTACAATATAAGAGAAAATTTTCAAAAGAAAGAAAAAGAAGAAATGTTTTAAACCACTGCACTGGTCAAGTCTTCAGCCACTGGTTCACTTGAACCATTCTAGACCACACCACTGGTCTATTCTTCAAGCTAAGGTTCAACCCTTACTATGTTGTTGCTAGAATTTCTAAAGTATAGGAGTGGAGTGGAGCTGGCTATCTTAGTTCGAATGGGTTTGCTGGACTGGATTGAGATGGTTTGGAAACCCATCCAGACCCTCTATTTATAGGCTATGGTGGCTAGGGGGTTATGGTCCAGAGACTTAATTTTCATTAAGTCATTTCTGCCTGTTGAAAAACTAGCTGTTTTATGGCCGTTTTTTACTGTTGTGCATGGTCCATTATTCTGCTGCATGCTGACTGCTGTGAGACAGCAGCTAGCCATTTTCTAACTGTTGGGCTAGTCATGCAACAGTTACAGTTGGACCCTGCACTAATGGCTCAGCTGTTACAGTTTCTGCTGTAACAGCTCTTTTCAGTCCATCTATATATACTGAGAGATCTTTCTCTCAGTCCTCTAGTCTCTCTGCCAACCAGTCACCCGCCATAGCCACTTAGTTGCACCGCGACTTGTACACTAGCGCCTCTGCAGCCACACTACCTCACATGTCCACGCCCTCGCACTGAACCCGTGACTAAGATTGAAACAGAGACCGAGCGCGAGCGCGTGCGCATGCACTGGAACACTGCAAGTTCCATACTCTTTTGTACCATGTGGGTAAGTATTATAATACTCCACCACACTTATTTAAACAACAAAACTTTCTTCTCTTTTTCCAATGCGGGACTATTCCCAAAAACCCACAAAAGTATTTTTTCAAACACCTTTTTTATATATTATGTTTTTTATTATTAAAATATATTTTACTAAAATCAATATATATGTGTGTGTGTGTGTATATTGTTACATATATATATATTGTAACAATATACACACACACATCATGGTGAGCCCCTATAGATCCTACCAGGACCATCTATCCCTACCTAGGTCCTGGTGGGAGTAGCACCCAGTCCGCATCCAGGTGGCTGTGCATACAAATGGGTCAACTGCTCATGTGTGGGCCCCACCATGATGTTTATGCAAAATCCATTCTCACCACTGTGTACACCTAATGTTATTCCAGGGTAAAAAAACACCCCCATTTGAGGCGGAAGACATGATTGGAAATAATGTGCATGACAACAATTGCCCTCCAAACTATATTCCGTGGTCTAGCCCATCTGAATGATGGATAGACCTGGTTTTAGACCCAAACCTAAGTTTTGATGTGGCATATAATGGTTGGAGTGGATTTTATATAATCATCATAGTTGGCTGCTAAAAATCAAGGGTATTTTCTTTGTTGTATCCAATTGAATCACAAGTCAACCTTTTTTTTTTTCCTCTGGCCCAAGTTTTGATTATGCGTCTAGTGGTTGGAGTGTATTTCACATACTGATCATGCTAAGACCTTGCCAAAAATAAATTCCCCATGTCTCTCCTATAACTGTACAGAAGCAAACCGAATTGTGTTAGACAACACTATTGATCTTCAGGCCAACTATGACGTTTATGATTGGAAACAGTGTGCTAGGGTAACAATCACCCTCCAAATTACTTTCCTTAATTTCACCCACCTAAATGATGGACAGGCTTTGTTTTAATTCCCAGGACTATATTTTGATGTGGCACCTTGAAACATGGATGAACATGACGACATCAATCACTGTCTTCCTCAATGATAACTACTCTAATCCATGAGCTTCTCTAGACTCTTCACAAAGATACATTGAATACACAAGGGAGAATAAGAAAATAGAGATAAATTTTAGAAATTTGAAATTTAATTGATTGATAATTGTCTAATGTGTCCTTGTTACACCATAACTATATATTCTCCGTGTGTGTATATAACCAAAATTCGTAATTATCAAAAATAATAAAATTCTAAATTTAATAAAAAACCTAACTCTAATAAAATTTTCTGGAATGTAATTTCTAAAAATAGAAATTTCAAATAAACTTTTGCTAGAAGAGTCCTACCATAATTACAAGTTTTTTTTTTTTTTTAAAGATAGTATAAAACTTGAAATATATATATATATATATATATATATATATATATATATATATATATATATATATATATATATATATATATATATATTGGAATTACTAAAAATAGTAATCTTTTCTCAAAAATTTAATTTTGAGCCAAAAATACACGTTTTTTGATGAAATGGATAGACACGACCCACTTTGTAGGTTAGTTCACCTCGGATGGCCTGTTTCAATAAAATTGGTAGGTTATGCACCCCGTAACGATACCCGGATCAAAAGTTACGATCAATTTACAGTTCACCTTATTTTGATCCCACCATGCTAGGAATGTATCAATGTCATGTCATACATCACATCTAATGGTTGGAATGGTTTAACATAATCATTTAAGTAAAAATCAAGGTTAGGAGTCCCGGCTACTCTCTTTAATGTGGCCAACCTAAATAAAAAGTCAAACTTCTTTTTTCTTTTCTTTTTTTTTCTGGACTGAAATTGGGATTAGGCATCCAGTGGTTGCAGGGGATTTCACATAGGCATCATAGTGGGTCCTACTTAAAATAAAGTCCCCATGTCCCTCCTCTAAAGGGTACAGGAGCAAACTGAATTATATGGGACGAAGCAATTGATTTTGATGGGCCAACCATGATGTTTATGATTAGAAATAGCGTGCAAGACAACAATCACCCCTCCAATCTATTTTCCTTGGCCTAGCCCACCTCAAATAATGATGGATGGACATGGCTGTAGGCCCTAGGTCTAAACTTTAATGTTGCATCTAATGGTTAGAGTGGATTTCACGTAAACATCATAATGGACCCTTTAAAAATCAATGTTGGATGATCTGCCTCCCAACTATTTTCTCTTGGCGTAGCCAACCTAAATCCAAAATCAACCTTCATTTATTTTTTCCTCATAATTGAAATCGGGATTACACGTCTAGTGGTTAGAGTGGATTTCACACGCACATTATATTGGGCCTACCAAAAATATAGTCCCCATGTCCCTCCTTTAACCGTACGTAAGCAAACCTAATTGTGTGTGACCAGGATATTGATTTTGATGGGCCAACCACGATGTTTATGGTTGAAAACAATGTGCGGGGCAACCATCACATACCCTCTAAAATATTTTCCTTGGTCTGGCCCACTTGAATGATGGATAGGCTTGATTTTAGGCCCAGGCCTAAAATTTGATGTGCCATCTAATGGTTGGAATGAATTTCATGTAATCATCACAGTCCACCCTGTAAAAATCAAGGTTGGACAATTAATTATCTCATAACTATTTTCTTTGGTATGGCCAACCTGGATTAGAAAATGCCTCTTTTTTTCTCTAGACTGAAACTGGTATTATACATCTAATAGTTGGAGTGGATTTCACATCCACATCATAGTGAGCCCTGCAAAAAATAAAGTACCCGTGTCCCTCCTCCACGGGTATAAAAGCCAAATGAATTGTGTGGACCAGGCTATTGACTTTGACGGCCCAACCATGATGTTTATGTTAAATCCACGCCAACCATTAGATGTCTAAGTCTCATGTTAAGTAAGAATCAAAAAATTAGACTCTTGTGATTTTGGTAGGCCACACCAGATGAAATGATTAGGAGAGATACATGCACCCTTGATTATTTTTTTTAGGGCTCACTGTATTCATTATATGAAATTCACTCCAACCATTAGATTCCACGTAAAAATATAGACTGTATTCGGGTTCTGAATAATGTCTCCCATGATCTGCTAATCCAAACCGTTTATCAAAAATTCCCCACGATGTATGGATAGTTTGAAAATCTTCCCAGTTGGAAGATCCTAAACCTTCTATCAAGAGAAAATAGACTCGATCGCTTGGTTATTTCTCGAGTACAAGTGGGACCTGAATCCCGTACATCACGAGTTCTACCGGTGCAACACCATAAGCATTGTGAGCCCACCTTGACATCCACTCCATCCATCAGTTGGGCCGCGTGATGCTAGACCATGGGTCCAAAAATCAGTTGGATCCACAAATCAGGTGGCTATATATAGAGGATGCACCAACTATAGGTCTGTGTGTGGGTCCCATCATTGTGTGCATCTTCAATCCAAGCGATTCATCAGGTGCCCCTCAGCAGGGTAAAGGAAAATTTGATCATGCTGATGCGAACTTAGAAAAATCACACTGTGCGAAGTTTGAGATTTTATGATGTAGAGCGGGTCGCGGACAATTTCATGGCCAAGATGGATCAGAAAAGGCACGGTTGGCGACAGAAGTGATCCGGACCATCGGACCTTAGATCGGGCAAATCTCACAATCCGGAATGAGTTATCTGACGTAAAATATATAAATTTGGGGTAGAACGAGCTACTTTAGCCAACCAACCCGCTACGCCGGATTGTGCAGCCCGGATTTGCGAGAAACCCCCTGATCGACAGTCGTTTCCTCGTTTTAATTTTATTTTTACTATAAATAGTAAGTTTTAGTTTGAGTATAACTTTTCATCCGTTGGGCTTTAGGAGTTGTGTCCAACATGAAAAGTGCTTGGGATAATTAGGAGAACGGTTTGGTGAAGCCAAATAGGACACTTACTATTTTTGGCCGAAAACCTTGCGCACTAGTAGACATTACCACCGTCTATAAATAGTAAGTTTACTACTTATAGTAAGTTGTGAATTCTAGGAGTTTTAGTTGTAGTTTGAGTCTAATTTCTTTCTTATTGCTTGGTTCCCTTATTTAAAGGGTTGTGAACTCGATTTTAGGATTTCATTAATCAATTTCGAATTTATTAGAAATTATTCTTATTTTCTACCTCCTTTCCTTGTGGATTCGAGAAGTCTCTGTGAGGAGTCCAGAGAAGTTCCGTGGATTCGGAATATTTATCATCTTGAGGAAGACGGTGCTCGACCTCACGTCCTTCCCTGCGTCATTTTAGCTGTGATTTTACATCTTCTCATGTGTGCCCCACTGTTTTCTCAATTAAGCTGATTTGGTTCCCACCTGACAGATGAAGTGGATGTCATTGTTGGAAATTATTTCATAAAATAATATTGGAAACCCAAAGACAAAAATAAAAATCAACACTGGGGCTGAATCACATATGTAATATGTTGTCCTTCAAATTTAATTGGGCCCCTTCTCCTGCTTAATTGAGATCAGTACTGGTGGGTTACAAGCAAATTACTTCTATGCTAAGACAAGCATTTTTCTTAAAGTCTTGCATGCAATAATTATGAAGGGACCTCCACAAAGACTCGAATAACGCAGTTCGGATCTCTAGCAAACAAGTTGAGTGCTCAAACCCTGTGACTCAAAAAGGGTTCAAGTTAGTCAACTAGCTCTCTTGAGTAATCTTAAAAGAAAAAATAGTTTAGAGAGCTCAAATCGAATTTTAATTGAATCTATTGACTTCGATGATTCTGGACACAGAGGATCCGGTTTATATAGCATATAGGATATGGTGTTGGGGGTTTTGACCTTGCGAAATCACACAGATCTAGATCTAGGATAGCAATCCAATGGCACCAAGCACACAAGAGAACACAAAGAACACCCAGATTTAACGTGAAAAACTATTGCGGGAAAAAACCACGGCACAAAACGACAGATCTCCACTATGAAAGCATCAATTACAAAGAGAGAGGACTTACCCGATTCGAACAACCTCTAATCTCACCCTTGCTAAACCCTTTAAAAATCCTAAAATCCCTTTAGAAAGCTTTTGTCATACATAGAAAAGCCCTAGGAACACCTATTTATAGTTTAGGCAACTTCCCTTCTGCATCCTAGTTACGAAAGGACTCAAATCCGCAATTTCGTGCAAAATCGCGGAACAAACTGCGTAACCTACGACCGGTCCTAGCTATCCTATGACCGGTCCTAGCCCTCCTACGACCGGTCGTAGCCCTCCCACGACCGGTCCTAGACCCCTAAGACTGGTCCTGAAAATTCCAGGACTGGTCCTAGACTGGAAAAAAAAATAGCACAACTCGCTAGACTTCGAGTCGTGCCAGGGCTCGAACCTACGACCAGTCGAGCAACATAAAAACTTGAAGATTGAAGGCTTCTCCTCAACAATCTCCACCAAGTTTTCATTCTTCAACTGTGTAGCTACGTGAGCTCTTCTCTTATTTCTGCATCTCATCATAGCTCCTTGTGCACACTCCGTCTTTCTTTTCCGCCATCGCCAAGCCCAGAGAAGTTACACAGAACTTGAACTTCTCTACAGGAACGATTTAGGAGAGCATGTCCGTCGGATCAGAATCCACGTGCCCAACCATCCTTGCTCCTGTCTTCTCAAAAGAAAAAACGTAGTCTTCTTACCATCTCACCGCTACCCAATATTGCTTGCCAGGGTACTTGCTCACAACACTGATAGCCTGTGAAATAATCGGTCTAAACCAGACCATGGCATACACTGCCCAGCACATTCGAATAAGACTCATGAGATATCCTGCTTTTCCTCATCTGTTTTGGGACAAATTCAGAAGAAAACTTGAGGAGAGAAACGTAGGAAACGCTCTCTAGCTTTACATGGCCCATCACATCCTGGATCAATACCTACACACAAGATATTCCTCCTGTGATTACCAAAGCCTACTCCTCCTTCAGTCTCAACGTCGAGAACCATCTTTGCAGACCCCCCGATCCTTCATCCTGGATGTCCCGAGACTTCAGTACATTGATTTCAGACATGTCACAATTGGCAATCTACATGTCATCAACATATAATACATGACTTACCATGAATGAATCAAACCACTGCCTAGGTGACAGGCCGAACAACGACCTCCCGCAAAGTCTTTTCTCAGCCCCTTTCACTTCAAACCGCTCTGGTTATTTCATGTAGATCTGCTCTTCACTTTCCTTTACAGAAGTGCAGACTCCACATCCTTCCTTCCAGCTCAAGATCACATTGGCCAACCAGCGCCGGTCACTGATCTAATAGATACCTGTTATACCGTCGGAGCGAATATCTCTGAAAAGATGATCCCTTCTCCCTGAGCATAACTCATCGCCACCAACCTCGCCCTATATCTATGTTGTATCCTCCTGAAGATCCACATGCATCCAACCGCTTTTCGGCCCACTGGAAGCTCCACCCGATCCCATATGTCGGTCTGGTACAACGAATCCATCACATCGCTCATAGTCACCTTTCACTTTTCAGTACTAGGCTCACCTAGAGTCATCTAAATAGAAGATGAATCTCCTGCGATATTGGAGTCGTTCATATACCTCACCGATGTCCTGCGATAATGCCGTGTGATTCTTCAAATAGGTGGCTGCTCCACCTATTCCGTATCCCTGTCCGCACGGTTCAGCCTTCCTACCTTGCTCACTCATGTAGCCATGCCCAACATGCCACACACGTGCAGAGGTGGAATCCGCTACATCCACCGTAACTCCACCTTTTCAAGTGCTTTCCATCCATGAGACATAAACGGATCGATGAAAAAGCTTTCTATCAAGAGTATTCCAATCAGCATCATTTATAGTAGACTTTCGCTCCTCAAGAGCACCATCTTCGCCTTGCTTGGTTAACAGGCTAATTATCTTAAATTTTCATAACTCAAAATTATTTTTTTCTGAGTACTTCTCAATCTTCATACTTAGCGCTCGCCATTATTACCAATCCCTCAGATTCAGATCTATGCCCCAACTTTGCTCTGATACCAGTTGTTGGGGGTCTTGACCCTGCGGAATCACACAGATCTAGATCTAGGATAGCAATCCAATGGCACCAAGCACACAAGAGAACATAAAGAACACCCAGATTTAACGTGGAAAACTCTTGCGGGAAAAAACCACGGCATAAAGCGACAGATTTTCACTATGAAAGCATCAATTACAAAGAGAGAGGACTTACCCGATTCGAACAACCTCTAATCTCACCCTTGCTACACCCTTTAAAAATCCCAGAACCCCTTTAGAAAGCTTTTGTCATACATAGAAAAGCCCTAGGAACACCTATTTATAGTTTAGGCAACTTCCCTTCCGCATCCCAGTTGCGAAAGGACTCAAATCCGCAGTTTCGCGCAAAATCGCAAAACAAACTGCGTAACCTACGACCGGTTCTAGCTATCCTACGACCGGTCCTAGCCCTCCTACGACCGGTCCTAGACCCCTAAGACTGGTCCTGAAAATTCCGGGACTGGTCCTAGACTAGGAAAAAAACAGCACAACTCGCTGGACTTCGAGTCATGCCAGGGCTCGAACCTACGACTAGTCGAGCAACATAAAAACTTGAAGATTGAAGGCTTCTCCTTAACATATGGAGTGTTTAAGATTGTTAGATCAATGATCTGACCTTTAGATCATCAAGGTCGTCCATTTTCAAACTATTTTGGCTATTAAGGCTAGTAATCATTCTTAGAAATCATTGATGATTTCAAATTCATTGATATGGCCATTCCTAGCAACATATGAAGTCAAGCCACTTCACACTGTCTTCCAAGCCGCAAAGCATATGTTTGAAACCAACCGAGTGTAGGGTGCAAAGTGCTCAGAAATGTGATGTATGCGATGTTTGATGTCATATTAATGTTTGTGATAAAATGACGGTTAACTAGCTAAGGTTTCTGATGGGTCTGCTTCGATTTTATCGGCAAGCCACAAAGCATACGCCTAACACTTAGATGTAAGAAAATGATAAAATGCAATGTAATGATGATGTATATGAAGAGCAAGAGGGTTGAGAAGTGAATGGGTATTGTACGATGCTAATACTCTGATTTGATGAAAACGTTTGAAGCTTAAACGGTTAGATAAAAGGTAATATCGCAAGGCTAGATCAAGTAGCTCATATTTAAACTTATGTGACTCAAGAGACTTGGATTCTTGCTGGTCTAGGCTAGACTAGGGATAGACTCTCTCTCTCTCTCTCTCTCTCTCTCTCTCTCTCTCTCTCTCTCTCTCTCTCTCGTTCTCTCTCTTTCTCTCCTTGGTGGAGGTATGGCTAGATGATTAAGGCTAAGGGAACTCTGGATGAGAAAGGATTGTTGAAATAAGAGTGAATCCTTTCTGGATACACTGGATACTTGAAATAAGGAGGGGAGGGGGTTATTTATAGCCTTCAAACCCGATTTTCTAGTCATTCTTGGTAATCCCACAGGTAAAAGGTGGTTGAAGGGCTAGGATTGGAGATTGCTATATGTCATCATCTCATGAGTTGGATAAGGTGGTAAAATGAAAACTTTAGGTAATGAGATGAGAATCGGAGTACATACACCTTAACAACACACTTAAGGTATGGAAAAGTGGGATTTCACATGCTTGAGGGATGCCAGCCCAACGAGGGGGAGTGTCATGTGGCTGGCGGCAAGCTGGTTGTCGCTGGTCCCCACTTGGACTCCCTACCTCAACAAGTAGCCTCCCCCAAGTGTGTGGATGCTCTACTATGAAGGACGATGTATTGAGGTTTTACATGGTATTCCAATTGGGCTTGCTTTTTTACTCTAGTTCAGGTTTAGTTTTGGGCTTAACTAGGTGAGTTGACTAGGTTATTGGATTAGGTAGGCTAACCAGGTAAGTTGACTAGGTGAGTTAACTTGTCGAGTTGACTCAAGGCTCTAGATTTCTTGGCACATAGGGTTTAGGGTTAGGTCAACTGGGTTGTCTGGATTGACTAAGTTGACTAGTTGACTGGGTTGAGTTTAGGTTTTAGAATCAGGTTCTAAATAGGTTTAGACTTTTAGGATTTAAGGTTTAGGATTGGAGTTTAGTTAACCATCCATTTATTCAAACTCTAGGGTAAGGTGTCTATAGGCATGATATAAAAAATGAAGCAGTTTCAAATCCCATATGGACCAAAGTACAAGAAACAGTAGTGATTGACCATTAAAAACTTCTTGTGGGCCACAAAAGCTTTGGATCATGATGATATTTGTGCAGTCTCTTCAACTAGGTGTTTGTGACCTTTATCAACACTTCGGATGGCAGATAAACATTCCAATGGAATTTATGAAGTTTTAATGGTGAGGATTCATAGGGTTTAGGGTTAGGTCAACTGGGTTGTCTGGATTGACTAAGTTGACTAGTTGACTGGGTTGAGTTTAGGTTTTAGAATCAGGTTCTAAATAGGTTTAGACTTTTAGGATTTAAGGTTTAGGATTGGAGTTTAGTTAACCATCCATCTATTCAAACTCTAGGGTAAGGTGTCTATAGGCATGATATAAAAAATGAAGCAGTTTCAAATCCCATATGGACTAAAGTACAAGAAACAGTAGTGATTGACCATTAAAAACTTCTTGTGGGCCACAAAAGCTTTGGATCATGATGATATTTGTGCAGTCTCTTCAACTAGGTGTTTGTGACCTTTATCAACACTTTGGATGGCAGATAAACATTCCAATGGAATTTATGAAGTTTTAATGGTGAGGATTCAATCATGATTGTTTCCTTGGTGTGGTCCACCTAAGATTTGACTTAGCTTCATTTTTGTGATCATGCCATAAAATGAGCTTTCCAAATGGTTGGAGGGTGTGGATTTAAGGCAAATGCATCACTGTGAGCCCCGCAATCAGGGTCCCACCCACCTTGGTGGATCCGGGGTCTTGCCTAATCCACTCGGGAAATCTAGGGTCCTGGTTGTTAACGCTGAAAATTTTTACTTAATGACTGGGTTGTTTGAAAACCTTAGATGTATACATATATACCATAAACCAAAATTCACTACTGGTGGATGATCCTAGCCGGTTGGAGCAGTGTCTTCAGATGGGTAGCTTTGGTAATTTCTTTGTTAAGGGCTATGATTTTCATGGGCGAGGTTCAAGCTTACCACGGCCCAGCATGTCGACGGCCCTACTAGTATGGTCAATGCATCTCTGTTCTCCTGCTGCATGATGTGAATTCCTTCGAGGTTGAAGTATACAAGCTCAAGATCGTACAACGGACAGAGGCCCATCAAATAGAAATTGGGAAAATCTAGGCCCTTCATAAACCCCCATGGGACCATATTTTTAACTTCTGGCCCATGGGCCTGCCTTTTTACTCGTTGTGGTGATAGCCCTTCCATCTCAACTCTGTAAATCTGATTTGCATGAGGCCCACCCATGATGTGTATGTTAAATACAAACCATGTATTTAGTCAGACTTCTTGCTTTCACCGTATATCCAAAAAGAATCCCAATAAAAAAATAGGTGGATCACACCATATGGAGCAATGTACAATACCAAAAGCTATATACTCATATGGTGTGGCCCCGTCTGAGTTTTGAAATGGGCTGAGTTTTGATGCATCCCTTCATCCTAGTGGGGTACACCTGATTATTGGGCTGGATGGCATATACATAACCCAGTGGATCCTGCATTCCATCTGAAAGTTTTCATGGTAGGCCTCATCCTTTGCAATTTCGCCATTGTTCCCTTAGTGTGGAAACCACCTGAGTTATCGATCAGGGTGGATCTTTATCTTGGCCAAACATGCTGAGCTGTATCTAAAGGAGAGTTGGATGGCACTCACAACCACGGTGGGGCCCAAACAGCTCAAACATGTGGTAATTGCTCATCTCCATTGTCAACAATTCTTGTGAAAGCACACCTGATCGATAGCTCAAGTGGTAGACTGAGTGAAAGATACACTGAGGTCTTGGAATCGATTACCTAGTGGGGGTGGCTAACAGTGAAGTGACACTTCAGTGGTGTAGTAATAAGCTAACCAAAAAAATAAAAAAATCCTGCGAAATCCGGTTAAAGTAGGATGCGTACGATCTGAATGAATTTGCATGGTATATTTGGAGATCTTTGGGAATATTCGAAGAGGATTTTTCAATAATACAGCTCGAGTGCATCAAGTCATGTCACTTCATTGACTAAGCGGTCGAATGAAGAGCAGTTGCAAGAAAGATGGCACGAGTAGAAGATAAGAGGGTTAAGACGTGTTAAGAATTCAGCAATAAGATTTTGTCTCATACCAACCTAATCAAACTCAATACATCTTTCAATTATCTGTCAATTACATTCCTTAGCGTAATCATTCTACTTTTTTACTAGTCAATTACATTTCTTAGTGTAATCATTTATTTTTTGTATGCCGTTTATATTCTTTACCATGATTTGTAACATTAATCAACTAGTTGATGACTTCGGCTATAATTTGGATCTACGCTCATATTTTGGATTCAGTTCTCCATCTAGAAAAGTGTTTTACAGCTACTCTTTGCGATCGACTATAAGATTTCCTTACTTATTTTTCTTTTATCTATATTGAAAAGCCCTTTTGTACGAAAGGCAAAAGTGTAACCATCGTTAGAGGATGAGGACTACCCTTTGAATATATCATGATCTTTTTTACGTATTGAGCGAGTGGCTGAATAGGTGATCAATCTCATTCAATCTCGATCACATTTTACGTATCCATGTATCTCGGCACTTAGGGTCATTGTTATTTGATTTGAATTGAGCCGCAAACTCAATTCTAATACACCCGCACTTGTCATGTGATAGAAACCAAAAATCAAACCAGAATTAAATCACCATGCTTTCCAACCCATGTGATACTCCCCTACTTGGAAGTTTGCATATGCATCCTCAAGCCCTTAAAGCACTCTTGCGCATTTTCCAAGTGATCATCTAACCGTCAATTAGGTGGGTCTGATGTGTAGATGACATGGGGAAAAAAAGCCTTACTTGAATGCCATTACAATATAAGATGGACCCTACAATGTATAATCATCAAGCTATGGGAGTTTTGGGAGACAAACTATCAAGATTTGACGCAAGGAATGACATGTTGAGGACGAGCACCATCTTCCTCAAAGGAATAACTATTCCGAATCCATCATAGAGATGCCTCAAATCCGTGAGAAAAAATATGAGGGTAAAAAATGAGTTTACAACTCTTTAAGGCCTTGATCCCTAGGGAGAAGCTTGAAATCATACTATAACGAAAACTCCTAAAAATCACGTCTTACTATATAATGGTAAACTTACTATTTGGCCGAACCATGACGTTCCCTCATTTTTTTCTAAGCAATTTTCATGTTGGACATAACTCTTAAAGCCCAACGTGCGAAGAGTTATAATCAAACTAAAACTTACAAATATAGTAAAAATGAAAATAAACAGGGATTTCAACCATTGATATGATAGAATATTGCAAATTCTGCATGGGTAACCTAGCATGGTGGGGTTGGGTAACTAAAGTAACGCGTCCTACACCAAAATCATATATGACTTGTCCAATAACTTATTCCAATTTGCAAGATGTGTTGGTTTTAAGTTCCGTTGGTTTGGATCATCTCCATCTCTGATCAGGCCTTTTCTGGTCCATCTTGGCCATGAAATTATCCGTGGCCCGCTCTACATCAAGAACTCATACATGTCATGATGTGCCCGAGGACAGCGTGCTTGAGCAAGCATTGTATATATTTTCACATCCAAACTGTAAGAAAATGCACCATTAGCTACTCTGCTTTCCCAATATTTGCAAGTCCGGGTCCATCCCAGTTGGTTTTCAGGCCTTAATTAAGGTCATATCTGTCGTTGAGGTTTTGAAAATCTTGTAAAATTTTCAACTTAATAAACGCAATCAAGAAAATTTTCATTTCTTACATGCATGGCATGGGGCCCACCAAAATCGAGATTAGACTTAATCCTGATCATGTGGGACCCACCACCCAAACAAACATATCAACCGTTTTGATTTTGTCTTATTATGATAGTACAGGGAAATTCCTTTAAATTTTAACTAATCCTTTAAATAATTACATATTTAAATTTCAAATTATTTATTAATTTTTAATAAATTCTTTTTTTTTAATGATATTTTCATAATAATATTCTGAGAAAATAAAAACCCAAAATTTAAAAACCTCCCCACAAATTCCTGAGCAGACAAATCCCACCACCTTCAAGCTTTGTTCCATATCAGTCTCCTGTGAACTCTCAAGAGTTCTTTGTTACACTCCATGTGTGGGACCCTTTTACCAAAGGTTTCCTGTTCCCATGTGACAGTTCACCGGTGGCATAGTTTTACTGAGATGGATGGCCCACCTAACTCTTCCTAAAGCACAACCATATATCACCCTAAGAACACGGTAGAAATTATCTGATATTTTTCCTAGGGATCTATAGATTGCTTTCTGATTTTCTTTGAACTAATCATTTGATAGCCAGATGGGTAGGATTTCTTGATTAGTGTGATTTTAGGCATCTGTTATATTCACAATGCGATCCGCTATTTCAATGGTTGGGATATCTGTATTAGACGTGGATTAGGTCAGGCAGGGTAACAGTTTAGTGGGTGAGGTACTGTGGGGCGCACTTCAATGTATTTGTTGTATATCCACACTGTCCATCCTTTTTTCTGGGTATAGTCTAAAAAATGAGGCAGATCTAAATCTTAGATGGACCACACAGTAGGGATTGTATTCCCATCATTAAAAACTATTTAGGAGCCACAAAAGTTTTGGATCAAGCTGATATTTGTGTCTTCCCTTTGTCCACATCTGTGTGACCTTATCAACAGGTTAGATGCCAAATAAACATTACAATGGGCCCTAGGAAACTTTTTAACTGTAAGCGTTCAATCACCACTGTTTTTCTGTGGTGTGGTCCATTTGAGATCTTGATTTGCCTCATTTTTTAGCCCATTAGCTAAAATAACAGAGCAAAACATATGGAAGGCATGGATATACAACACATATATCAAGGTCAGGGCCTCACCCACTAACCTATTACCCTGCCTCACCTAACCCGCGCGCTCATTCCTATTACTACTCTACAAATAAAGTGTCACATGTAAGGAGGAAGCATATTAAAATGATGGTGAACTATCACAAGAGTCTAGCCCATTCTTTCTTTTTTGTTTACAGCTGATATGCCTTACTTGCCATATTACCTCTCCATGCATATGAAGGTATGCTTAAAGAATGGTGTGGTACACATAATACAACCAAAAAGAATCCTAAAACACCAAGTTCTGTATTTGCACTTTAAACCTTTTCTACTGTAAAGATGGACATCATGACACTAAAAAACTCTCTCTCTCTCTCTCTCTCTCTCTCTCTCTCTCTCTCTCTCTCTCTCTCTCTCTCTCTCTCTCTCTCTCTCTCTCTCTCTCTCTCTCTCTCTCTCCATATCTGTGTGTTTGTGCCCCACACACGCTTCTGGGAACATTTGTTATAAATTCACAGGCTTGACAATGAATTTTCTCACTTTCAATTCTTATAAATTCACAGCTTGATAATGAATTTTCTCACTTTCATTTCTTATATTATTAAAAAAGCATCCTTCCCACCTAATGACACTCGCTAGCTGCAGATTCTGTCTAAAGTGCAGACATCCTCATCAGTGAAGTCCAGACATCTTTATCACCTCATTGTTTTCGATTGCCCACACCCACCCAATGTAAGGACCCATTTGAATTTTCTGCTAAAAGCCAACATTGCGGACCACCCTCAATGGAAACAGGATATAGATATAGAGGGTGGCAATCTATTTTCACTTGGGTCATATTCCACGGACCCATGAATTTAACCCGGCCCACCATTGCGGACCGCCTCGTTGGAAACAGGATATAGATATTGAGGGTGCCAATCTATTTTCATTTGGGTCACATTCCAGACCCACCACTGCATTTTGTGGGGTGCATCAAACGGCATGCATGTATGCAGAAATAGAATGTACATGAACCATGTCTAGGTTTGTTTAAAATCTCAATTTGGGGTACATCCAAACAGGACCTAAGCATTGGATCAGGGTGTGCCTCCTGCAAAGAAGGCTTGCATAAGTGAGCAGTAACGTTGGAGAAAGATGAGTGGTCTATGTTGCATTTGGTGGGGAAATCTCTATCCATGGACTATCTTTTCGTTGTGAACATGAAAGAACTCATTAGAGTATAATAGACAGGAATGGGGTGAGAGAAGATGGATTGGAAAAATTCTCTATCAATCTATATCTTTGATTTTTTTGCATAAAGATAGTAGGACAAAACAAAGGTGACAGTTCACCACTTGTATTAAAATTGTGGTGAGGCATCCTCTTTTATGAAACATACACGAGAAGCAATCCTGATGGTCCAAATTGGGGGGTCCACATTATAAATGGTATAGAGCTCAAAAAGCATATTAATGGAACTGTTGGGGGCCTTGCACAAAACCTTAGGATCTAGCCCTCCAGAACAAACCAGAATTATGGAATAACAATGCAATGAAATAAATCAAAGCAACAACCACACATCACACAAGAGATTTTTACGTGGAAAACCCTCAAAAAGGTAAAAACCAAGGGACCTCGTCCAAATCAACAATCCACTATGAAGTAAAATGTTACAACCTTCGTCACTCACATAGGAGTGGATGAACAATAAGAGAATAAAAGAAAACAAAGAGATCTGATCGATTACGAGGATGTAGAAGCGTTGAGATGTAGATTGTATAGTAGATCACCTCCACGAGCATAACCTCCCTTCTATAAGATTTCTCCCTCTCTTTCTCTTTCTCTCTCACCCTTGATAACCCTCTTGTGTTTTTCTCATACCTTAGAAAAATCCTAGAGACCACTTTTTATAGTTTTAGAAAACTCCTTTCCGCATCCCTGTTGCGAAAGGACTCGGATCCGCAAAATTACGCAAAATCGCGAGACAAATCTGTATAGCTTTGACTAGTCATACCTCTCCTAAGACTGGTCCTAGACTACCTACGACTGGTCGTAGCTCTCCTTCGACTAGTCGTAAACCTCGGAGAAAAAACAGCACAAACTCGCTGGACTTTGAGTCGTGCTAGAGCTCGAACCTACGACCAGTCGAACGCCTCCCGCGACCGGTCGAAGACCACCTACGACCGGTCGAGCAGTGCGATGAAATCCTCCAAAATTTCAATCACTGCACCGCCTCCCCTCTAAACTGAGGAGGAAAACCTCATCAGGAACAATCCAAACCACCCAAGGGTAGCCACTGAATAAAGGGTTAAAAATAAAATGGTCTGTTGTCTAAGTCACTGCTTAAACAAATGAAAATTTCAACTTAAGTCGCCTGAGTCAATTCAACTTGAACAAATTTCATTATGCCTCGTGAAATTGGCTTGACCATGACTTGCCAATTCAACTACGATGTTTATATATTTTTAATGAATATAGGGAATGTTAAGGCCCTGACCTTCATGGGGAGTTTAGCAAAGTCTCGATCCAAAAGCTATTAAATAACAAATGACAGTACTAATTATTGTTCTGGACCATCCATTCATTCAGAAAAATAAGGGAAACATGGTACAAAATTCATGTCAATCAATGAAACGTTTATTCAATAGATTCTACACTATATTGGTTGTGTTTATTGATGTAGGACACGTGTGTAGAGCGGGTTGCAAACCTATTCTTGGCATAGATGGACTGAAAGAAGGCGAATGGTTGGACATACTCTGTTAAATTCGGCCCAATCCTACATAGGGCATGAGTCCGAATCAAAGAAATTTACTCCGAATATGAAGAAATGGTCGTTCGAAGTGTGAACCATAAATAAGCCAAAACCTTTGATCCATGTATCATTATGTGATGCACAACCTATGAATTTTGACTAGAATAGGTCATCCAGAGCCAACCGACCCTTGTATCCATTTTATGAAAAAAAAACACTTTCTTTCAATTCAAAACTATATACAATCTTCTTAGAATTTGCTTCTAATCATGCTGCAAATCATCTAATATAATTGAATTATGACTTCTATTTTTAATAAATTTTACTATTCTAGGTAAATTTATGTTTAGTCGAATTAGGACTCATGATTAAGGTTTTGCTTTCCTTTATAAGTGATGTAATCGGAAGTCTAAGCATTATAATTGATTAATAAAAAATTTAAATTCCTTTTTTTCTCTTGTGGATTCAAGAGTAACCTTGTAGATTCTAAGTTTTGTACACTTGAGATAGATGATGATCTTCTTCATTACATCATTCCCTAGGCCAGTTGGTATCAGAATGGGACTTTTCGTTGGCTCAATGGCACCTAACCAAGGTTTTGGCAATAATCCCATGGACAGTGCTTATGGGATTATCCTTTGATGGCAGTAGTGTTTGGAGCGGCGCAAGGAAGAACTTTACAAGCCATAGAAGGACTGTAGTATGACGAAAGCCTTTAAATGGACCCGTGTTCATAATGACAAGCAATATTAAATCGATTAGGGAACTCACAATCAGCTTGTTCATGTTTCAACACTAATATTAAATCATACACCACCACCTGTTAATGGTGATTTAAGTGATAAGGATCTTACTAATGCAATTCTTCAACGAAAAGAATCAAGAGGTGTGAGGCAGGATCGAGATTATAAAATGAAGATCAACCTCCCTAACTTTAATGGTCAGTTTCACATCGAGGACTTCCTTGACTTGCTTTTTAAAGTTAAATGATTTATTATTATTATTATTATATGAAAATCCGTAAGAAGAAGAAGGTCAAGCTCGTATCCTATGAATTGAAGGGTAGAGCTTCGGCTTGGTGAGAATAATTTCAACTTTCACAAATCATGTAGATGAAAGTATCGATCCACACGTGGCAATGGATGAAAAAGTTAATGCGAATATGATTTCTGTTGAACAACTATGATTAAGTATTATTCCAATAATATCAAAATTTTTGATAATATTAAGGGACTGTGGAAATAAACTCCAAATTAAAATTAAACACGTAAAAGACAAACGCAACAAAGCATGCATAAGAATACACAATTTTTACGTAGAAAACCCTTATGGAAAAAATCATGGCATAAAGCAACGAGCAATCCATTATGAAAATGAATTATAAGATATTGATTAACTTACAGATGCAAAAACCCTCCTTTTCTACCTTGCAAACCCTATAATCGACTTAGTCCTCCTTGTTCTACCCTAATCCCACGATTACACTCATTTATATAGTGTTATAATCGGAATAAGAAATGAATCGCATAATTATGCAAAACCGCACGCAATGTCGATCTACACATCGATCGATCAATCGATTGATCACCTAATTGAACAATGCCAAAAGTGTCTAGAGAGTTAATTGATTAATTTAGAGTTTCCTTGATCAAACGACCCAACTAGCCGATTGATCGAACTTTTCTGAAACTTTCTAAAGACTAATCTATTTAATCCAAGGTTCGCTCGATTGATTGACCAAGCTATTCGATCAATCGAGATCCCCTGTTTATAATAGATTGAAGACATTCAAACAAAAATTTCCATTATACCTTAAATCATCATGAACCATAGCTCCAAGCTCCATCTCTAATCGTTTCCATCATAACTTTATCATCGTCATCGCCTTTCGTGCACACTCTGTTTTTATTAAACATTTGATAGACTTAGAGAAGTCGAACAAAATTTGAACTTCTTTGTAGGAACCATCTTTGTAAGCATATCTGTTGGATTCACGCTTGTGTGGATTGATCTTCTCAAGAATAACTCATCTTTCCTCAAGCGCTTGTCGGATTCAATGATGATGGCCATCAATATGTTTAGTTATAAAATAGTAAATCAAATTATTTGTCAAGTTGATCACGCTTTCACTGTCATAATTAATTGGCACAGTCTCCTACTAAAGACCCAACTCATTCATCATTTCACTCAACAAACACTTTTCTTAAAAAAACCTTTATCACTATCATATACTCAGCTTCAATTGTGAAAAGGACAACCGCAAACTGAAGCTTTAACATCTAACTAATTACTTCATTCGTTAGTATAAACGAGTAACCGAAAGTCGATCTTTTGTTATTTACATTCCCTACATAATCGGCATCCATATGGCTTACCAATTTTTTTTATAAATTTTCAAATGTCAAAACGTAGTCCGTTATACCTCAGAAATAATGAAGTAGTCATTTCACTACCTCTCAATCCTGCTTGTTAGGGTTGGACATGTAGTTACTCATAACATTGACTGCATGTGAAATATTCAATCTCGTAGAGCCCATGACAAACACCAAACTGTCAACTACACTCAAGTAGGGCACATGGAACATAATTACTTTTCTTCATCTGTAATGAGACATTGCTGAAAAGAAAGCTGAAAGTGAGCATATTGGATTTGCTAATTAGTTTAGCCTTGTCCATCTCAAACTTCACCAATACATTCTCAATGTATTCAACGTAAGACAACTATAACATGCTCTTATCCTTATCTATATGTATATTAATGACAAGATTCGTCCTTACAATCCTCAAATCTTTCATTTCAAATGTCCTTAATAAACGAGTCTTCAATATATTGATCTTAAACATAATATAGTTGAAGATAAGTTTGTCATCAACATATAATATCAGTATAATGAATTCTTCATATCTTAGTGCCTTGGAGTAGACAAACTTATAAATGTAAAAATTCTCATTTTCTTCCTTGCAAGTCTTAGAATCGACTTAGCCCTCTTTGTTTTACCCTAATCCTACAATTACACATAGACTTAAAGAGTATTACAAGCAAAATAGAAAACGAATTGCACAATTATGCAAAACCGTGCACCGTCGATATATACATCGATCTATTGACACCGATCGAGCAACGCATGACTAAAAGTATCTAGAGAGTTAATTGATTAATTCAAAATTTTCTCAACAATTGACCCAACTAGCCGATCGATCCAACGTGTTCGAAATTATTCAGAGACCAATTTATTTAATTTGGAGTTCACTCAATTTATTGACCGGGTCAAGATCTCCATTTTATGATAGATTGAAGACATCCGGACAACAAACGAGATTGTCAATCTATGAAGGATTAGGCTGATGATTTTATCACCAACCCATTCAAAACGATCTGATCAAGACAGGGTCACAACATGTCATTAGACGCCGGTCGAAACTCATCCAATTTACTTGATTTAAACATGCTTCTAAGTTTTTAATCTATGTTATTAATTGGATGCGTGAAACCAGATGGTTAAGATTGCCCAATCACTGCCATTTTCCAGCTACGCTTCATCGGTGGGGTCCATGATTTGGACGGCCCATATGGATGTACATGCATTACGTGTAAATGCTGATTTACTACCATTTTCAAGATGGTGTTGAAACATCAACGTAGGCTAGACTCTAGAGCGAGAATATTGCGCGTGAAGAAGCCAAAAAGAGAATGAAATGACATTTGAAATTGGCCAAACACCAAACGAATGGAAGTGCCAGCGACCAGCCGCACCGTGTGAGAGCAACTCCCTTCGAGAAAAAAATGGGAGTTGTAGCGCACGAGTGCACTCGCCTCCCACATTAAAAATAAGTATATATGTAAAAGATCTGATCCGTTCATCAGACGAATCCAATGTTTGTATTTCATTAAATGAAAATTATACCTAAATGATCATATCTGGACCACTCATTACCTATAATTTGGACATTTGACCAGTTTTCTCAATTGATGTTTTACATGCTTGAGATCAACATGATGATAATATCGAACCGGTAGTTGTATCATGGAGTCCACTTTGAGTATTGCATAACGAATCGGATTTTGTACAGGTGTTCCCATTTTATACGTGTCGTGCGAGTGCACTTTGAAAGTGCACTCGAGCGATTGCTCTTAACATTCCTGTATGTAAAATTGAAGACGAACGCTTCGAAAATCGAACGTTTTCTGACGGGAAATGATACGGTAGTTCCGGAAGAACCGGAATAAGGTAGATCCATCACTCCACCGAAAATGTCTCAGGGTTACGTATCAATCTCTACCGTCCATCTATTAATTATTTTTGTCATAGATGATTTATTTTTAAAACTCTTACATATTAGTTAGTAAAATATGTTAATTTTGCCCACTTTCCTGTATTGAATATTTGGCCGTTAAAACCTTTCGTTTCCTGCTGTCTTCGTGAATGACACTGATCAAATCGATAAGATTATCTATCTTTCACATGTATATTTTAAAATATACTCCCTAAAGAAGACAATAAACTATAAAGACGGTCCAGATGAATACAATATGCTTGCACGTGTGCTATGTACAATGGTTATACCACATTTCGCTTCTTGATAATTACCAAAGTAGAGGGTGTCTTTCACGATAATTATTTTTCTTGCCGGGGGAAACTGACGGAAGACGACTTTTAAGGTAAGGATGAATGAAAATACGAAGTTGGTGAGAAAGAGGGTTATTTTCGTCCGAAATAAGTTGTCCGTACAAACACAGGTCTACTTTAGTTGTTTTCGTTTGTGGTCTGTCGAGGCTGGCAAGGTACGTAAAAGGTTGTCTATGGTAAAAATTACCCCCGCTCTACCGTCTCATTTACCTTTTTACCTTTTACTGACACGCTTTCGACCGGCTTAGAGTCAAAGCTAAAAGAGGAGCGGATTAGGTGAGAACCGGACTCACCTAAAACGGTGCACCCTTACCGTGGAGCCCACCTTGATGTATGTATTCTGCATCCACGCTTTCTATCTTTTTATCAAGATCATTTTAGACCATTATCTATAAAAAGGAGCAGATCCAATTATCAGGTGGACCATACCAAAGAAAAGATTGGATATTGACCATTAATGGGCCACACAAGTTCAGGAGCAAGCTGATTTTTTATTTTATTTTATTTTTGTAAAAAAAAATTTCTTTCATACAGGCTTATGCGACCTTATAAACAGATTACATGGAAAATAAACACTGGTAAGGCGTTCAATCACCACTGTTTCTTATGATTCAATTACCACTGTTTCTTATGATACGGCCCACCTGATAATTAGATCTGCTTCATCTTTTGGGTAATGCCTTAAAATGATACGAAAAAACGAATGGACGGCGTAGATAGGGAATACATACATCAAGATAGGCCCCACAGTAAGGACCCTACTGTCTTGGGTGAGGCCCGGCTCTCACCTCATCCACGCCTGGGTTAAAAGGTGGGGGCGATATGGTTACTCACGCAAAGAGTATGATACAGTAGAAGAACGCAATATGGCAGAGCCATATCTCTGCCGCATACGTGGAAGGATGATCTATCGTCTGGATCCAAACTATGAATGAAGTAAGTTTTAGTAAGCCTTTCGTTTGTGCAGCCTTGACAAAGGCTAACGAAGAATCACCCTCTCAAGGTTCTAATACCACTGGAGAAATTTCATAATAAAACAAGTGACATGTTAATGAAAATTTTAATATGTTATTAGCTAAGAAATTTATTAAATTATCATTAAAATGGAAAATTCATTTGGCCAAAAAATTAAAAAAGATAAAATATTGTAAATGAAATGAATCACTATATCATTCCACAAAAAAACTATACTTTTAGGAATATAATTCTCACAAAATTTCTTAAAACCTCAAATTCTATAGCAAATGTATGTGTTTTCTCATAAAATCAACATCTTCAAGTGGCATGATAAGTTAGTTGACATTAGAAGTACTATATATTACATCGAGATCAGTAAGTTATGCATTTCATGACAATGCCTGGATAAAATGTTAGAGTTGTTTTATATTCAACACCTCAAATATCAATTTCTTTGTATTAGAAATGAATATTCTCCAATGAGAAATACTAGGCTTAAGTAGGTCATAACTTAAGATTATTTGATTCTAATGGATTACTATCACTTTTTGTTCAGGTTTATTTTACTCAAACCGTAATAAAAATGCATCCGTGGCCCGCTCTACATCAAATTGCTAAGTTTGGGACAAATGGCATCTATGTATGTTTACATGGGACTTTGGCATCGTGTATGTTTACATGGGACCGGGACTGAAAGTAGTGGGTGTCATTATGTACTGAGACCCGAAAGTTATATGGACTACATGTGTACGCTGAATGTGGGCCATCTTCTCAATGTTTTGCAAACCATTGGGTTCTCAACACGTGGGGCCTACTTGATTATCGGAATGTCTTTGGACCACGGAATATGCGTTGTGGGGTGGATACGATGAACAACCAAGATCTATCAAACGACAATGGCATATGTAGGATCGAATTAGTATGATAAATTTCAATATATTGCCTTAGGATTGGATGGGACCACAGCCATTGGAAGTGATTTATTATTATTATCATTATTTTTTATTTTTTTTGCAATGATCTAAACCGTTTGTATAACTACAAGTGGCCCTCACTGCCTAGAAAATCTATCGATGTCCAGAAAATATCTTACAGTATTATTAAAATGAGAAGGTGCCAAGTGCAACCAACTGGACTAAAGGTACTGTCTGCCCAGCGGATACATTCCAACCATTTATATGTGTGGGACATTCATCCCATCCAATAAGTCAGCCTTATGATGATGATCACCTTGTGCAAATTAACATCAACCACATCAACAACACCTGCGTTTTGCTTTCATCAATAGCCTGAAATATTTGTTTTCTATAGTGTGGGCCTTTTGAAGAGTAAAACCTTTTATATTTTGTCAATGTATAAGTATTGTTTACTGTGTGTAGCCATCACAGTAGGGCCAACCTATTGAAACATTTGGATGTCACGTGCACTTAAAGAAGTTGGAATTTACGGTTAGGTGGACCATTACTTGCTGTCCAAGCGGCTGGACTTAAGAGTTATTTAATTAACCCTTTAATTTATTGAAAGGCATCGTATTAAAAAAAAAAGAACCAAACAATCAAAGGATTAAAATATTATAATTATTGTAAGTTATTTCTAATCAATATGAGAAAAGCCAATAAAATAAAATATGTGGCATTGCATGAGAAATAGGAGGTGAAGTTTTTTGTAAAATTATAGTTAACGTTAATCCAATTCTACGCATTAGCGGATGGTTGATTAAATGATGTGGTCGAATAATTTAAAAGTTCATACAAAAGATAATGAAGAGAAACAATATTTGGTTGATAGAAATTAAAAAAACGGTCACAAAAGAAAAACATAATAAAAGAAGAATTGAAAGAAAAACTTTTCAACTACGATAATCATTGCAATGATGGAAGGTAAATCAAGAATCAAATATATTTATCTTTTATCTCAACTTATCCCAAAAGTAACAGTAATAAAGTAGTAATAATTCTTAGGTAAGAGTCCTTATTTATAATTCAAATTTATACTTATACAATTAGATTTGATCTTTATTCAATATCATATATATATATTTTTTAAGAGATGCATTCTTGAAGTTACTCCTACTAATTAAGTGTGAGTTTTTTTTATTTTGTTTGATCGTACTATTATTTTGAAAATAAATTCTACCTTAATTATTGTCTAATCATTATAAAATTTTACGGATGTTAAATTATACAATTTTCTTGAAATGTAATTGTTGGTATATTTATATGGGACGGCTCCTTGAGTCGGATCTTCTTCCACCTGCACAATCCACAGTACAAAAAGGACCCTGGCTAAAGCCAGGGAACCTCCGATGCTTAAGTCAGTCTTTTGAACGGTGGCAAAGGGTTTCTTGAGTTCTGTATCCGGAGATTTATATATCTTAAGAATCCTCATCATACGAGGATTCTTCTCCTGATTATCCATAGATTTAATTCTCTTCACTGATTGCGCCCGATCCCGAGGATCTCGGGATCGGACACCTGTATTCCTGAATTTTCAGAGCGGTATTTGAATTCATACCGCTTTCTCCTGTCTCGGCTCGGTCGTTACCGACTCTAGGAGAGTCTCGGCCGGCTCAGTAGCCTAAGTTTTCTGCCTTCTCACGGGTGGAATAGTCTCGATGATTATCTGTCATCCTTCCTTACTCCGTGACCGACAGAACCAACTCATTAGGTCGGTTTTATTCTATCGGTCGGGTGGCTTATAACATGATCGGCCTTCTGTGGGCTTATGCAGACGAGGTTATCTTTCCGACAGAGTAACTTTAGTCGTCTTGTGCTTATGCCTCTTAGCCTATCCCTTATTCTCTCAACTTTGACCGTTGTCTCGGACTCTCGGGCAGTGCTGGGGGAGCCAATCTACTTGGAATCCGAGTCTCCGGACTTAACATATTTTTTCCCAACAGTAAGCCCCCCTTACTCCTTGTGTCGTTCACGGCATCAAGGGGTAATGAGTTTTTAGGTCGGTTCGTATTAGAGTCCGAGGTCATGATGAGACATTTAATGCCCTTTGCGTTATCCCTAACGTGTGACGGTGCGTCTCCCGAGGCCGCACGTGTGGCCAGCCGTCAGGTCGTTTCGTCCGCTTATGGGAGTTGGACGCGTGGCGATGGCGTTACTGCGGTCAGTCGACGTGCGTCACGTGTCGAGCGGGGGAGTCGAGACGAGAGCCGTTTCGCTTTTTCATTAATTATTTCTGCCACGTGGCGCGGCTATAAAACGGCCGGACGGGAGGAACGTATGAATTTTATTTTCGCCTTTCTTCCTCCCGCCTCTGTATCCTCTTTTAAGCTTTCTTTCCTCTTCTTCTTCCTTCCCTCCGCTGTCGTTTCCTCCTCCGTCAACTCCTATTGCGTCCGCTGTTATCTTCCCCAGTGAGTTCTTTCCTCCCATTCCTATACAAGTAAATGGCTGCGCATGACTCTTAGAGCCCCCGGAAGGGGATGTCCGAAGATGAGGGTGTGTCCCAACATCTCTGGAATGTTGCAGAACCACCCTCTTTATTGACAGAGTTGGCCGTTGGCGCGGATGCCTCATTCCGGCTTGTAAGGGGGGATGATGATTCATCGGCTGAGTGTCCCGCCCAAGCCAGTCCTTCCAGAAGTGAAGTGTCTCTGGTAACCTGTCCAAGGAGACCTAATCTCGGGATGGATCAATTGGAGGAAGAGGGAGAAGATGAAATAATTATAGCTGAAGGGGTGGATGTTCCAGATCCTGTAAACTCAGCTGTACAAGCTTCTGAATCCTCTTCCAACGGAGAAGGAGCCGAAGACGATTCGAGCGGTCTGGTCGCCTCAATTTTAACTAAGTCCGACTTAAATCGAATCCGAGCTGAATTTCATGTTCCTGACTCGGTCGTTCTTCGTCTTCCTCGTTCGGACGATTTGCTTACCACTTCAGCCCATTGCTCGTGATTTCTTATCCCGAGTCAAACTCGCTCCTGGTCAGATTGTTCCAAACGGGTGGAGGAATTTATTTGGGTGCGCCGTGCTGTGGGTCGAATTAGAGCAACCTTTGCTAACAGTCGACGAGTTTCTCTACCTCTATCAAGTTAGACCAAGCCCAAATTTTTCTGGCCTATACTTCCTAAGTACCTGAAGAGGTAAAGGTGAGTCTCTGATAACCGACTCACCCACTTCTAACAAATACTGGAAGGAGAGGTGGTTTTGGGCGTGCGGACAATGGGAGTCGGCCGATGCGTGGCCGTACGAACCTTGAGTCTCTCGCTCATTCCGAAAAGCAGGTGACTCGGCCCGATAATTTTTATTCTTCCTCATTGTCTCGTGTTAACCCTGACCTCATGATGCCTTGCAGATATTTTGAAGAAAAGAGGGAAGCTCGGGTCCGGCGCTTTATCTCAGATCAGAGAACTGAGGAAGCTAAGTGTAGAAGACCGATCTTGAAAACTGCTGCTATAACCCGAGCATCTTCATCTCGAAGGTTTAAACTCGTTTGTCTCAGGTAATTCATCCCGCTGTGTTTCATTCTCTCGGTTTCCTGTCTAATCCGTCTTCATTCTTCTTTTCAGATCTTTCCGAGGCTCGTCCATACCTTAGGTCGACTTCTGATAGCATGGCCGGGTCTTGTCCATCCCTAAAGCTAATCTCTAAGGTTAGGGCTCCTCCGATGTCGGTTCTTTTGTCGGGGTCTCGGCCTTCGAAGTAACAGAAGACTACTGCAAAGGCCAATGAGCCAGCTGCCCCGTCTGCTCCTATCTCCGCCACCCCGCAAGTGATCGTGCTCTCTGACCCTGATGAGAGGGTGGAAGAAGTGGAGCCGAGCCTTCCGGTCTCTCAGTCGGCTCCCGAGCCATGACCTATGGTAGAAGAGGTCCCGAGGCTGAGAGAGGTACCAAGCGGGGAATTCCCAAGAGGGGAGATGACTCAACAGGAGTTGTCTCCCTTTTCCAAGGTCATCTCGGGGATGATCCCTTGGGCCATCGCTCATGGGGGAGAGAAGGACTTCGCCAGCTTCTACAATGCCCCAACTGTACAGACTCTCGGGCATACGGTGAGGATACTCATTGAGGTAAAATCCTTTCTTTTTAATTCTCTGTTACTCTCGGCTAAGTTCTTGGTCATAACTTATCATCTCCCGTTCGTAGTTGGCCCCCTGCATTGTTAAGGCCTGCTAAGAGCTGACCGCTGCTCAAAAATTCGCGACCGAGACAGAGACAGCGAAGAGGATTGCGGCCGAGGCACAGGGTCGCTGAGAGATCGCCGAGGGTCGCATCGGCATTATGACTGACGACTTATCAATCACCAGGAAGGTAACCGAAGACGCCAAGAAAGCAGCCGAGGATGCACGGATGATTCTTGAAGGGGCCAAAGCTGACAACGCCCATCTGACCTCACTCCTAAAGGAGACTGAGGAAAGGCATCAGCATCTTCTTCAAGTTCACAGCGTGTGTGAGAGCACTCTTACTCGGGCTAGGACCGACGCTGCGGTTCTAATCCAAGAAGCACAGGAGGAGGCCCGTCGAGCCAAGGAGGCACAGGACCGGGCCGTAGACGCCTTCCTTGAGTCAGTGGAGCTTGCAGATGAAAGGGACTGCCTTTATCAAGGTGGTTATAGAGCCTACGTTTTGGAGATGAAGGCTGCATTCCCTGACCTCAATCTCTCTGCTTTCGATGCCGATAGTCCTGAGGCCGAGGCTACTGGTGTCGAGGCCGCCGACGAAGAAGCCCCCGCTGCGAACGCTGCTGCTGACGAGGCCAGTCCCTCCGGGATTGCTTGAAGAATGGTCCTCGATTGAGGGAGCCAACTCTTTCTGTCGGAAATAGTGTCGTTTATTTCTCATGTAGTTTTACCATAGGCTATAATCTGATACTGAATACTTAGAAAAAATGGAGATTTTGAGTTTTATTGAGTTGAATTCAATTACATCTCTCTTCCATTATTTTTTAGCACTTTCTATTCTGCCTTATGGGTAATAGACCTTGAGATGTTCTGCATTCATTTAGGTCTTCCAGCCGATACGTTTCTGGATGGATGGTGCTTGAGACGACATAAGGACCTTCCCAATTGGGTCCCAATATACCCGCCCTAACTTTCTTTGTGTTTGGGAACGTCTTTCGGAGGACCATATCCCCGGTTCGAAATTGTCTGACTTTGACTCGGTTGTTGTAAAACCGAGACACTTGCCTCTGTCAAGCCTTCATTCGTATTCGAGCTCTTTCTCTTCTCTCTTCCAGCAAATCGAGCCCGAGTGACAGGAGTTCATCATTTTCTTGTTCACTGAACGTATTGACTCGGGCTGAGCTAATACGGATCTCAACTGGGACAACTATCTCCAAGCCATAACAGAGGGAGAAGGGAGTTTCTCCCGTGGTAGTCCGAGCTGTAGTTCGATAGGCCCACAATATATTCAGAAGTTCCTCGGGCCATGCTCCCTTTGCTCCATCGAGCTTCGTTCTGAGATGTTGCTTTATAATTTTGTTAACGGCCTCGACCTGTCCATTCGTCTGAGGATGATGAGGCGAGGCGTACACGTTTCGGATCCCGATATTACTGCACATCTCTCAGAATTGTTTGTTATCGAACTACCTCCCGTTATCGGTGATGATAGTTCGAGGTATCCCGAACTAACAAACGATATTTTTCCAAACAAAGCATGTGATTTTTTACTCGATAATCTTTGCTAATGGCTCGGCTTCGGCCCACTTTGTGAAATAGTGTACTGCAACCACAACAAACTTGGTCTGACCCTTCCCTAGAGGGAAGGGTCCGATGATGTCGATCCCCCATTGTGCAAAGGGCCATGGTCCAGACATCGGAATCAGTTCCTCGGGGGGTTACCTCAGGATTACCGCAAATCGTTGACACTTGTCGAACCTTTGGACGAACCTCTTAGAATCGTGTTGTATAGTCCGTCAGTAATACCCTTGCCGTAACACTTTATTGGCGAGCGAACATCCTCCTGAGTGATTTCCACATATTCCTTCGTGTATCTCTCGTAAGACTTATTCGCCTTTATGGGAATCCACACATCTTAGCAAGGGAGCGTAAAACCCTTTCTTGTACAGTACTCCATTTAATATGGTGTAATGTGATGCTCGAACCTTTAGCCGTCGTGCCTCGGTGTGATCTTCCGGTAGCTCTCCATCGTTGAGATAACGGACGATGGGGTCAAACCATACAAGTTCTGAGTCGATAGGGAGTATAGCCGAGTCTGTCGGCTGATTTATACTCGGTTTGGCTACGTATTCGATTGGAACCGACCGAGGTATGTCGTCTTCGTCGGCTGAGGCGAGCTTTACTAACAAGTCAGCTTTGACCTTGTCGGTTCTGGGTATCCGAATCACTTCACATTTCTGGAATCTGCTAATTAACTCTTTGGCCTTTTCCATGTATGCCTTCAGTTGTTCTTTTCGAGTTTGATAGACACCAGAAACTTGGTTAACAACTAGCTGCGAGTCGCTGAAAACACTGAGATGAGTTGCACCTAAACTTGCGGTAAGTCAAAGGCCGAGTAATAAGGCATCGTATTATGTTGTATTGTTCGACGCTTGAAATCCAAGTCGTAAGGCATACTGCATACAGGTTTGATCAGGAGTTTCCAATACTACCCCGGCCCTGCTTGCCTTAGAGTTAGATGAGCCGTCGACGAATAACTTCCAAGGAACTGTGTCAGGAGATGGGCCGAGAGAAGAAGAAGAAGCTGCTGCCTCAGTAACCTCTTCGGAGTCAGACATTGTGTTATGTTTGGAGGTTACTTCAACAAGGAAATCGGTAACAGCTTGTCCTTTTATGGCTACCATCGGCCTTTACTGTATGTCGAACTCGCTCAATTCGACAGCCCACTTTGTAAGTCTGCTGGAAGCGTCTGGTTTTTAAAGAATCTGGCTCAAAGGTAAGTCGGTCACAACAATGATGGTGTGAGCTTGAAAATATAGCCTGAGTTGTCGCGAGGATACCACCAGGGCTAAGGCTACTTTCTCGAGCTGAGGATACCTTGTCTCTGCCGGTAGTAAGGCTTTGCTGACGTAATACACATGTAATTATTTTTCTTCGCTTTCTTGTAAGAGGGCCGAGCTAATCGCTGCTTCAGATACAGCCAGATATAGCAACAAAGCTTCTTCTGACTCGGGTTTGGACAATAGCGGTGGAGAACCAAGATAAGACTTCAATTCTTGAAATGCTTTTTCACACTCTTCTGTCCATTCCATCATTTGTCGTCCCTTCAATTGCTTGAAGAACGGGAGACATTTATTTGTGGCTCGGGAGAGGAAGCGGTTAAGCGCGGCTACTCTCCCTATCTGTCACGCTCCAAACCCAAAAATCAGATTCACATGAATCCCGATTGCCAAATCCGGTGCCGACAGCCTCCGTAGTGCCCCATTCTCAGCTCCTGACAATCAAATGCCAGATTCTGATTCTGGGATCCTACAAGGAGGATTTTCAGAATGATTTTTTTTTTGTAATGGAGCATAACCAAGTCACAAAACAACATCACCACATATCCACTATATCAAAAATTTTAAGTACAATGCGGAAAGAGAAATACAAGGTGATCAAAAGCTCCAAAAGGTCCTGATACGTGCTCCTGTCTCAGCGCTGCTGCTGTCCAATGTTACCTGCACGCAACTATCGTGCATAAGCTTACAAAAGCTTAGAGGGTGGTGTAAGTGTGTACGCAAGGCAAACGCCGAATGTACAATATCAGCTAATGCGGAAGTATGCGGTAAGTCCATGAATAAAATCAACCATACCAAGACTATGTAATGCAAGTCATGAATGCTATCGGCCATACCAAGGTCGTGCGATGCGAGATATGAATGTCATCGGCCACATCGATGCAATGTAAGGCCTACATAGCCGAATATCATATGCGAAATGCAATCCAAGCAAGTCGGTACTCATCAAGTACATATATCAGTACAGTTCCTCTCTAGATATCACCGGAGTCTAATACACTTCGCAGAGACTGTCACCTCCCTAGCTGCACAGTTAAGCAAGCGGAATATACCTCACTATCCGCCTGACCAGTAGTCTACCAATACCTACCCGGCTCGTCGATAGCGGACTCATTTGCGAGCTGGTCAAACTCAGCCTAGCTTATAGCCCCCTCTCTCAGGCAGATAAGGCCACACCCCCTTCCAACCGACCACGACACAGTGGGAGACGCGGCCTACTGGTATTCGGCACTCGGACGCTCGTGTATCCACTCGGTCTAGACGTTGGAGCATCTCCTGGTACCAAAAAGGTTCTGAGACTCACCCAATGACATCCTAAGTGCCCACAGTGCTAGAATAAGTATTTTCGGTATCCAATGCGGCCATTCACGATGTACCTGTGGAGCCACGACCCTGATGTCGCTAGGGCTTGCAGTGATCAAGTCACACGTATGCGAGATGCATGAATCACACGTCAAATTATACAGAAGTCCAACGCGTACTGCGCGATCATGTAGGGCACTCCATCTCATAACGGGTCCCATAAGTGGTCTGCACAATGGCATATGCTATGATCAGTCGCTACTCAAATCAAGCATACATATGATGCGTATGGACATGAGTCATGAGATTATACTAAGCATGTTATAAGGTGATGGATAGCAACGAGTATGGGCCTATCAATGGGCCCTAAGGAGAGTTACAATGCGTACATTTAACCAACATTGCACATACAATGTGGACGTCAAACCAACATTGTTCCTTAGGCACGACCCGCCATATATATCATTACATGAACCATGAGAGATCACTCATTGTAATGAACCCTAAGGTCATCTCGTTGGGCCTCGACCCATGGGCCTTAGATACATCAAATGGGCCGTATCACATGGGCCTTACATTTATCAAATGGGTTACATTAATGGGCCTTGCCAATGAGCCTTATGTACATTGCAATGGTCCACGATCCATGGGCCTTGAAATACATCAAATGGGCTTACACACATGAGCTTTAAATATATCAAAGGGGCCACTCCATTTGCGCCCCATGCACATCAAATGGGCTTGAATCCCGTGGGCCCTTTATGTATAAATGGGCCGGATCCCATGGGCATTGCATATGTCAAATGGGCCCAAACCCATGGGCATTATACATGCCAGATGAGCTTAATCCCATAGCCCTTATATGTATCAAATGGGCCTGATCATTTGGGCCTCAGATATATACCAAGGTAGGCCTCAATGAATGCACATGCCATGGTGGGCCCATTTGAACCATAGATCTGGCTCATTTTAGCTCAAACCATAAAAATAATTTTTCAAAAACAAATAAATTGACGGTTTAGATGCAACACATGCATCATGGTGAGGGTCACATGAAGGCCCACCATCTTAATCATATTATGTTTAATATAATATATAATTTATATACAGTATATATATATATATATATATATATATATATATATATATATATATATATATATATATATATATATATATACACACACGCATACACACGCACACACACATGTGCACTCACACATGCATACACACACGCACACACACGTGCACTCACACACACGCGTACACACCCATGCACACCCACACGCATACATTGCAGTGGGCTCCACCGTCCGTACGGACGGTGGATTTCAGGCACATACATCACTGTGGGTCCCATGTGGGGCCCACTATAATGTTTTCATGTCATCCAACCCGTTGATAAGGTCACGCAGACCTGGTTGAAGGGAAGGTACAGATTTCAGCTTGATTCAAAACTTCTGTGGGCCCTAAAAAGGGTTTCAGTGGTAGACGTCCAATCTCACTGTTTCTCACAGTGTGGTCCACCTAAGCTTTGGATGCACCTCATTTTTGGAGGGGGCCCACCTGAGGAGGGGACCCACAAGATCCACGGGTTAGATGGCTAATAAACATTAAGGTGGGGCCCACGGCAGGGGCCGTGGGTCGGCCTCCGTTTGACGCTGACGCTGGCAACAGCGTCCTGGCGCTGCACCTCTTCTTCCTTATTTTTTTTTTTTTGGAAAAATCATTTTTCTACGGTTTTTCATACATGGGGCCCATACATGATGAATCCACTCCAGCCACTATATTCCAAGGCCCATAACAAATCTATCAAGACCAATATCAGATATTTTTTAGCGTGTAAGAAAAGTCTGGGTAGATTTCAACGGTAATGATACTATTTTTTTTTAAACTATGGCCCACTAGATATCCGGATCTTCCTCATCTTTCGGCTCAACGCTTAAAATAAGTTGGGGAAGAGGATGGACGGCACGGATTGTTTACATACATCAAGGTGGGTCCTATACAAATGGCCCACCTCTAATGCCTTGAAAAGGCTAAAAAAAATGGTGCTTTGCTTAAACGTCCAGAGAATCCCTGGACACTCTCTCTCTTCTTTTCTTTTTTTTTTTTTTTTTTTTTTGTGCTTGGACGTGCAAGGCGTTTAAGGTGGGCCCTTCATAGGTGGGTCACCACATGGTGAGGTGGTATGGCTACAATACATATGTAAAGTGGGCCCCACCCTTAGATGGTTTGGATTCCATTACATACTCCATTGTGGAGTCCATCCAAGTGGGTCATAGGGCCATATCATCACACCAAAAACATAACAAAAGGAGAAGGGAGAGAGATTGAGTGACACAGGCGCATGGAGGGCTCCGCCACTATGAGCCCTCCCTTCCATACATCCATTCATACATCAAGCGGGTCCCATTTCATGTGGGCCCGCCAAATCAAGAATCAACGGTGGAGATCCCCTCTCCACCAAAAATGAAAGGTCTAGATGACCTCATTCAACTAAGAAAGTAAACATCATGATGGGATCCATGGAGATTGGGCCCATAATGGAATGATTTTGATGATCAAGATGGGCCATCGGCCACATCTTAGGGTCCCAAGTGAGATCCATACCATTGATCGGTGGGCCTTACTTGGCCCATCATAGAAATATGAAAATCTAGCTTATGGAAACACCCACCACTTGATCTTCTTGGTCCGTCGGGATGCCGGTCTCCTAAAACTTCACTTTGATGGTGGAGATGGGAGATGGATGGCTAGGATGATGGGTTTGGGAGTGGGAAGTGGGCCACCAAAATGCACATTTCTCTCATGGAAAGCCTTGGACGTGGGAGGCTCTTGCTTGGTTGGAATTGTGATGAGAAATGAGAGAGAGAGGTGTGATGTAATGAGAGATGGAGTGATGTGAAGGGGTGATGGTTGATGGATGTGAGTGATGGGTGAGGTGATGTGTTAGTTGACTTGGGTGGTTGCTTGACTTGTGGAGAAAGGAAGCATGGGTGCTTGTACTTGACATAAAGTGATTGATGGGTGATTGATTGATGGGATTGATTTGACACTTTGTAGAGATTCTCTTGAAATTTGCAACGCGCAGTGTTTTTCCTCGAACTGAACGCGGGTCCGCATCTCATCGTTTGGGTATCGGATCGGTGCGTGAGTTACGGCGTTGGAACCGCGGCGACGGTGCGGTCGCAATGATACAAGTCTTAGATTAAGTCGACTCAAATGAATAAGATACGACTTACGGTCGTGCGCAACGTCAACTACAGGTCGCGGATTACCGGAATTTGACGAGAAGGATCGCGGGAAACAACGAAACAGTACGAATTAGGATACGGGTCTTACACTATCAGCCTTTGAATGTCTTTAATTGTTTGTGGAGATTTCATGTCGAGCAAAGCTTTGATTTTCTTGGGATTTTCTTCGATCCCTCGTTAACTAACGAGGAAATCGAGGAATTTTTCCGAGCTTACACCAAAGGCACATTTGCTAGGATTCAACTTCATTCTGTACTTTCATAAAGTCAGAAATATTTCTTCTAGGTCCGCCACATGGTCTGCTGCGTGTACGCTTTTGATGAACATATCATCTATATATACTTCCATAGTTCGGCCGATCTGCCGAGCGAACATTTTGTTCACTAACCTTTGATACGTCACTCCGGTGTTCTTCAAACCAAACGGCATTACTCGGTAACAGTAAAGGCCTTTGTCGGTGACAAAGGTAGTTTTTGATTTATTAGTCTTATACATTACAATTTGATTGTAGCCTGAATAGGTGCCCATAAAACTAAGCAATTCATGGCCTGCAGTACTGTCCACCAACTGATCAATGTGGGGAAGAAGGAAACTATCCTTGGGGCAGGCTTTATTCGAATCTGTATAATCTATACAGAGACGCCACTTCCCATTGGCTTTTCTCACGAGCACGACATTAGCTATCCACTCTGGATAGTAAATCTCTTCAATGAATTTGGCCTTAAGGAGCTTACCGACTTCCTCTTTAATGACAGTGTACCTTTCTGGGCCGAGAGGACGTCTCTTCTATCGGATTGGCTTGTAAGTCGAATCGATGTTAAGTCGGTGCGTTATGACCGAGGGATCGATCTCGGGCATATCTTCGTGGCTCCATGCGAACACATCAGCATACCGCCTAAGTAGGGCGATAAGTTCTTCTTTAAGAGGTGAGATCAAAGACGAGTCGATTTGCACTACTCTCGACTTATCTGTCTCGGTCAAGAATTTCGAGACGAGTTCTTCTATCGGTTGCCCCCGTTTGTGAGATTCGATACGGGGGTCTAGTGATTCGATTATCGATATTTCTGTCGGCGCTTTAACTGCGGTCGCATAGCATCGCCGGACGTCTTGTTGATCTCCTTTCACAATTCCTACTCCCGAGTTGGTCAAAAATTTCATGGAAAGGTGGTAGGTAGATACTACGGCTTGAAGGAAGCTTAGAGATGACCAACCGAGTATAGCATTATACACCGAAGGTTGGTCGATGACCAGGAAGTCAATCATCGCAGTTGCCTGGTGAGGTGCAGTTCCGGCAGTGAGTGGTAATGAAGCAACTCCTTCAAGAAGTACTTGTCCACCCGAGAATCCTATAAGCGGGGTTCGAACTGGACGTAAGGCCGACCGTCCAACTCCCATTTTATCGAACGCTTGGGTGAACAACACATCCGCTGACGATCCAGTGTCCACCAGTATTTAGAACACTTTCCTGTTAGCGATGGTGAGAGCAACGACAAGTGCATCATCATGGGAATGATGGATGCCTCGGGCATCATCCTCAGTGAATGAGATGCAATATCATTCTCTCTTCTGCTCCTTGGAAGGTCAGGACAGCAGTAGAATCTCGGATTCCGAACGGTTGATGCTTCTGGCGTGATTCTTTCGTGCATTGTTAGAATCTCCACCGCCCTGATGCCCTCCGATAATCATTTGGATTTCTTCCGTGGGCCGATCTTCGCTCGGTCCTATTGGAGCACCAGGTCCTTCCAAATGTTCTCTGAGTCGGCCTTCTTTAATTAGTCGCTCGATTTCATCTTTCAAGTGATAACAATTACTCGTGTTGTGACTATGGTCACGATGATAATGACAGCACTTGTTCTTATTCCGTCGATTTGGGTTCCCTCGGAGTTTTTCGGGCCAGTTGATGAAGCCCTCATTTTTTATTTCCATCAATACCTGTTCCTGGGACTTGTTCAGAGGGGTGTATGTAGAAAATCTTCTATCGGGTCGTTTTCCCGACCTGCCATCGTCTCGTGCTCGATCATATTTTCGCTTCTTCCCTCCAGCTGAGTCGGCTTCTTTCTTGGCCGACTCTTTAGCCGAGGGTTTTGCGTTCTAAACCTTCTCGCGCAGGAGTCAGGTTTCTTTAGCGTCGGCGTATTTGTCTGAACGAACCATAAACTCTCCTAGAGTTTCGGGCGGATTTTTGTCTGAAGACGCCAAAAAAGGCTTATCTCGTACCCCTTGCATGAGTGCATTTAGCGTTGTCTCCTCTGAGTGTTTCCGAACCTGCAGAGATTCAAAATTAAAATGCTTGATATAATCTTTCAACAGCTCCCCTTCCTTCTAAACTATGTTGTTCAGATGTGCGGGCGGCTTTAGCTTTTTTTTTCCGTCGATGAAGTTGTTGAAGAAAGCGTCACTGAGTTCAGCAAATGACTTAATCAACTTCAGTTTCAATTGTTTGAACCAAAGCCGGGCTACGTCAGTTAGTGTGAGAGAGAAGGCTCGACACATAACGGCGTCCGAGGCATCATGCAGCTACATGTAGGTTTTGAAGCATTCGATATGCTCTGTCAGATCGATTTTTTCAGAAAAGGGAGTTATCTGAGGTAAGCGGAACCTCTCCGATAACCGTGCCTGCATTATTTCGTCCACAAATGGAGAAGCTTTTGTCTCGGATTTGGTCGGGTTTGTGTTCCGACCGTGCTTTATGTCTGCCATCTCTCTCTCTCTATCTTTTTCCGGACTTCATTTTTGAAGTCCTGTATATCGGCTTCCTAAGGTTCTGCACTCTCCGCCGTTTCTTATACAGGAAGTCGACTTCGCCTCCTCTGATCTATTGTATGCCGCAAATCAGAGGGAGGTAAAGCGGCCGTTGCAGAGCGAACCGGCTCTGGCTGACTTGGTCCTTGATGCTGACACAGTCCTTCATGCTGACTCGGTCTTCGAGGTGACTGCGGAGCAGCAGACTGTGCTACAGATGGTGGCGGGAGAACCTGCGCTGGCTCGTGACGCTGCTGCATCTGCTGATTACACAGTCGCAGTTTCATAACAGCCATCTCAGAACGCATCTCTTGGACTTCTCGATCCAACTGTGCGTTCTCTCGGTTCGGGTGGCTGGTAGTCGGAGCAGATGTCGCAGGCGGTGCCACTGCAGGTATCGTTGGGGGAGCTCCCTGAGCTGTGCTGGCAGCGGCCTTCTCCGTTTCATCTTGATCCGTCCTCCTAGTTCTCTCCATTCAACAGATCGTAGAAAAATAGCTTTTTGCTCGTTTCCCACATACGGCGCCAAACTGTTGGTGTATTTTTATGGGATGGCTCCCTGAGTCGGATCTTCTTCCACCTGCACAATCCATAGTACAAAGGGGACCCTGGCTAGAGCCGGGGAACCTCCGATGCTTAAGTCAGTTTCTGAACGGTGGCAAAAGGGTTTCTTGAGTTATGTATTGCGTACCTTCCTCTGTAAAGAGCTTGAATATTTATAGATCTTAAGAATCCTCATCATACGAGGATTCTTCTCCTGATTATCCGGAGATTTAATCCTCTTCACTGATTGCGCCCGATCCCGAGGATCTTGGGATCGGACACCCATATTCCCGGATTTTCGGAGCGGTATTTGCATTCATACCGTCTTCTCCTGTCTCGGCTCGGTCGTTACCGACTCTAGGAGAGTCTCGGCCGTCTCAGGGCCTAAGTTTTCTGCCTTTTCACGGGTGGAATAGTTTCGATGATTATCTGTCATCCTTCCTTACTCCTTGGCCGATAGAACCAACTCATTAGATCGGTTTTATTCTATCGGTCGGGTAACTTATAACATGCTCGACCTTCTATAGGCTTATGCAGACGAGGTTATCTTTCCGACAGATTAACTTTAGTCGTCTCGTGCTTATGCCTCTTAGCCTATCCCTTATTCTCTCGATTCTGACCGTTGTCTCGAACTCTTCGGACAGTGCCGGCAGAGCCGACCTACTTGGAATCCGAGTCTTCGGACTTAATATATTTTTTCCCAACACTAATCACATATAAACTCATGTTAGACATATTTGCTTATTTCAATACTTAGCATGCCGTATATATTACACATGACAAAAAGTAAACTGGACCGCAAATAACAATACGAAGTTACAATTTCTAGATGACCTAAATCCTAAAAGGGCCCTTCGTATAGACGGTTTAGATCTACGAGAATGACATGGATGTAAGGCTAGGCTAAAGTCGGAACGCATTATACGGCAATATTCGTCGGGACGTGCGATTGCAGACTTGAGGTGAAGTTCGAGCGAAGTTTACGGAAATTCCTGAACTAGTGATAGATGTCCGTTAATTCTATATTATTACGAGCGGTTTCCTAAATGGCATTGCTTTGTTAAGAAATTACACATTTGCCATTACCATGTCCTCGATGCCGCTCGATCCCCAATTCAAAAAAGAATTCAAAAATCAGTCAGAGAGATAGAGAGAGCTTCCTTCCTGCTGGTTAAAGCAACGGCTGAGATCTCCTGCTTACCTTCAACTACAATCCAAGGCCCACCACCCCAAGACCCAAGAACCCATCCATCTCTCCATTCCTCCTTCAAAAGCATGTCTTCCAGACCCCAAACCAAAACCCCTGCGAACGCCGGCAATCGCAGCCCTTCGATCGTAAGCCTCTCTCTCTCTCTCTCTCTCTCTCTCTCTCTCTCTCTCTCTCTCTCTCTCTCTCCTCTTTCCAGGGTTAGAGTTTCTCCATCTCCTTTTTCCTTCCTCTTTCAAGGGTTGCGGTTTCTCCATCTCCCCTTTCCTTCCTCTTTCGAGGGTTAGGGGTTTTCTATCTCCTTCCCTTCCTCTTTCTAGTGTTGGGTTTCTATCTCTGATTTTGCGTTCTTTTTATTTTGTTTTATTTTTATTTTTATGTTTACTAATTTCTGGGTATTACAGAAGAAAGAGAATCTTGATGTGATTCCTCCTCTTGACAAGAGGCAGAAAGTCGGAGTAGGCAAGATGGTGGGCCCCGCGAATGGTGTTCGTGGTCGCCAGGTGTTTTCGGTGGTCAATGCAGCTCAGGCTCCCAGTGGGAACGATCTGATGGCCAATGGCAGTTCGGAGTGCGGGAGCAGCGGTGGCTTTGAGTTTACAAGAGAAGATGTTGAAGCTCTTTTGAATGAGAAGATGAAGGGGAAGAATAAGTTCGATCATAAGGTCTTGTGTGCTGTCTTATTTTTTTTTTCAGAATCTTTATTTTTCTTGATCTTTTCTACTGGTTAATTTGATTTTTATTTGATTTTATATATTTTATTTTTTATTTTTTCAGGGGAAGTGTGAGCAGATGACCGAATATATAAAGAAGCTAAGGGTTTGTATCAAATGGTTTCAAGAACTTGAAGAAAGCTATGTTCTTGAGCAGGTGAAACTTCGGGATATGTTAAAATCCACTGAGAACGAATGCCATGAAATTGGTATGTGAATTTTTAAAATTTGTGGTTTCTAATTTATGTTGGAAATCGTAACAAAAGAGGTAATACACAACGCTGGGTGCAATCACGGTGTGGCCCACTTTAGGTGATCTGGATCATTTTCATTTGGTGGGTAATGACACAAGAATTTCCCACATTGAACAGTTGTAGCCATCAGATTATGGTTTAAAAATGGCTGGTTAATCAGCCTGTTCTCCGTTTGGAATAGAAGAAGTCCTATTGGTTTGTTTGGGTAATCTGATAGAGTAAATTTTGGTAAGTTTCCTCCATAATGGGTCTACCATATGAATGATCACGATCACTCGAGAGGTGGGTCCACCTGTACAGAATGCTGCCAAAGTATGACTGGCTCAGCCTGGGCATGGTATAATGACTTGTTAAATTCGATGTTATGAATGGATTTTTCCTCATGCTTTATTTTCTTAGAGCTACAAATGAAGAGAAAGGAAGAGGAGATGAATGAGATTATCACGGATATTAGGAGAAAATGCACGTTGTTACAGGAGGAATTAACAAAGGAAAAATCCGAAAAATTGGTGAGATATATATGACCAAGTTATTTATGATAGCTTTTGTGATACTCATTTTATAGCTATTAACATATTCTTGTTTGGATATGAAATGTAGGCATTGGTTGATGCAAAGAGAGAAGAAACAGAGGCTAGAGTGGCTGCTGAAAAGTTGAAGGTATATTTGTCTGAAGAGCTTGAAAGGGCCCATCAAGAGGCACTAAGTGCTAATCAGCAGGTAATGCTAATGATTTTATTTGGGTTTATCTGACCATTCGCCTGAGGATATGTATAGCATCAATTAGGCCTTGAGTCTGTACTAGTGATGCACATGGTGCCCCATGGTTATCACTCATCTGATTGGTCTATGCACAAAAATCTCCATGATGGGACATCCCTTGAACCTCTTCATAAGTGGTGATGTAGGGTCATCAGATGGGTCCATTATTGTTAGAAAAAAAAACTCTAAGAACCATAAGAAAGGGAGACACCGCAAGGACAAGAGTGTAAGATTGACCCCATGAATTTCATCTGTTGGCCCCAGGAATTTCATCTAGATGTTGGATGGGGCACAGATGTGGTTCAGATTGATAAGCGGTTGAGTTATGGGGCTGCCATTATTATTGACAGTGTCTATGATTTATACGAGGCCATGCAGTTATGCAAGGTGCTGCATGCAGGAAAATATGCAGTATTGGAACTAGTTTCAAAAAGTTCAGTGACCATGTCAGGGAAAGTCCTAATGTTAGTTGAGACAAAACAGGAAATCCGTGCGAACTAATAAATACAATTGTTGGCAGTTTATTTATTTATTTAATTTTTCTTGGTCTAGTTTCCTAATTTGGTGGTCGTCCTAGTTGAACTTGCTCTTATTTTTATTAGATTCAAAATCCCTCATAAAGATGCGCATAATACTTGGAGAGGATGAAGCAACTAGGGTTCTCAACAGGCTGGGTTTGTTTACTGATGTATTTGTAACCAGACCCTTCAAAGTGAATTCAACTCCTGTTGGATCTGGATATGGGTACCAATACCACATATGAAGTACTGGATCTGGACCTGATCGGATTTGGGTACACAGTTGGGACTTGCCTGATCTAGTTTTGAGTACGAGCTAGAATCCAAAATGGGGTTTTGATCCAGACTCATATTTAGGTTCATATGAGAAACATTCATGGCTTTTAAGTGACAAAATATAATTAAACAAATGATAGAACTAAAAAATTCTCACACTTGGGGTACTCGACCTGATTTCTAAATGGTTCTGAATTTGTAGGCCTGAACCTGGCCTGATTATTAATGGGGCCTGACGTTTGGATCCATATCTGATAAAAATGGACTGGATGCTCTGGGAATCTACAGATTCGGTTATCCTGTAACTTTGCATCTTATTATGTTTTTCCCCATGGATGGCATAACTCGGATGGGGATATTTTACTCAAATTCATCCAAATAATAATATTTTTGTTTAAGTATGTAATGCAGGGGCATTTTCACACCGGACTCGAGTGGGGTAGCTTGTGGGATGTGGGGACACACTCGGGGTGGGCGGCTTGTGTGAGGTGGGTGGCTTGTGTGAGGCAATATCCATCTGACGTGGGGCCTACAAAGGGGGGGTTTGGCCGAGGTCTTAATCCATGCGATGTGGGGCCTGAGTTATGAGATCAAGGGATTAATTCGCCATGCTCTATCAGTTCAAGCTTTTAGAGCAAGTGGTTAATTGTCTTGCATCAAATTGGTATCAAAGCGGGATGTCTCTTGTTTGAGACTCCTCACCGGGGGTGATTAATATAGGGGCATTTTCACATCAGGCTTAAGTGGGGTAGCCTATAGGATATTGTGGGAACACACTCGGGGTGGGCGGCTTATGTGAGGTTGATGACTTGTGTGAGATAGTACCCATGTGATGTGGGGCCCACGAGGTGGGTTCGGCCGAGGTCTTAACCCATGCGACGTGGGGTCTGGGCTATGAGATAAAGAGATTAATCGTCATGCTCTATCAGTTCGAGCTTTTAGAGCCAGTGGTTAATTGTCCTGCATCAGTATGTTGTTCCCATAGATAAAATTATATATTCCTCATAATTTAAATGTTTTCATTTAATATCAAACTAAGTATTGCTGTCTTTTAGTTGAACTTAAGTAAAAATTTTTTGAATATGGGTATCTTGTTCTATGCAGATAACGTCTCTTCAGGATATCAATAAGCGATTGCAAGAGTATAACACGAGCTTACAACAATACAATAGTAAACTTCAGACAGATGCTGCAACTGCTGCCGAGACAGTGTCACGGCTGCAAAAGGAGAAAAGCTCAATGATGGAAAACCTTAGTAGCTTAAGGGGCCATTCTGCCTTATTGCAAGAGCAATTGACTTCTTCCAAAGTGAGTCTATTTCTTGTTTTTGTTCATTTTCTTTTGCCTTTGTTATTTTCATCTCAAAGAATTGCGAATTATGATTATCTTATTAGGCATGGCCATGGGTTACAAAAAGTGGTTTGAAAATCAACAGTGCTATTGATGATATTGTCGATATTATTGTTATCGCCAAGTCAATGATATTGAAATTGCTAACAATTTAAAAATTTCCAAATATTGCCAATATTTTTTATAATTTCAGTGATGTTATCAATATAAACGGCATTCTGAGAAGACTTCTTATATAAGTTCCTTGGTATCGGCGATGCCATCGATTTTACTCACAATACTGGGGATAATATCCCCAGTGTTAGGTAAAATCCTTAAATAGGCAAAAATTGACGGCAAATTGGGAAATTTTCTGAAAACTCAAAAAATTAGGATATCAGTAAGTGATTGTAAGCTGAAAATTAAAAGCCTTTTTTTTTTTTTGGGGGGGGGGGGGGGGGGGGGGGGGGTGGGGGGATTTTGTTCCTTATCGATCACCCTTAATTTTTATTGAATCAAAGTTTGCATTTGGGTAGAAATCTCAGCTCGAAATGAAGATGGGCTGGAATTCAAAAGTGATGAAAGATTCTATAGAAACTTTATTTATTTATTTATCAAATGTTAGCTTGGATTGCAATGGAAATCCATGTCTATGCATGATTTTCATGCACTGACATGGATTTGTGGTGAAAAAATTAGCATCTACGTGAAAAATGGGGAACATTTGTGAATTCCTAAATTATTTCATTTTTATATTGGAAAATGTGTTTTTCACTGTCAATTAACATGGAAAACTTTAAATGAACAAGTGTTCCCCGATCTATTGATTGGCTACAAATTTTATATATTTATTTTCTATTGTTTGTTTGTTCGTTTGTTTGTTTTTTTGATAACACATGGTTAGGCCCCAACAAAATGGAAACTTATTATGTACTAGTTGTTTTTTTTTTTACAATATTTTGATTCTTACATGTGTAAACATGTCTTTTAACATCTCATGAATTTTCACTGAAAAATTCTACCTCTTTCCAATGTTTCCCTAGTGTTTTCCTTAGACACTGATATTTTTCTGAGTATCGGCGATAATATCGGTGATATTGATACGTGTTTTTGTATCCCCAATCGTTGATACGTGTAAAGATGTTGATACGTAAAACAATGGTTACAAGTCATGTATGTTATGCATATAAGTTGTATCCCACATGCTTGTTATATGAATTTTAAGAGATTTCCATGGCCATAAGTGTGTAGAGCCCTGCTCAGCTACATACGCAAACGTGTGCGAATATCGCACACATGTGCCAGTTCCGAGCTTTCCATCACCGGGTCCCATTTAGATCTTCTTGCCCACAAAAAAGTCATTTCACTGTTTATCAAGTCATATTTCACTATTGATCATGCAATTATGCATGTTATGAAGTTCCTCACTGCTACGTGTTACACTAGTTCTTTTTGCATCTTGTCTCAAAGCAAAAGTTGTATCATCACAATCCTTTTACACCTCGCTTGGGGTAAGTCATTTTCCACTCTTCACCATAATGCTGAATGACAGTAGATTCAGGTTTTGCTCTATCGCTCCCTCCACTTAACATTCTTCATTGATGGGTCCCATGGAAGGGCCTCTCAATATATTAATATGATTATGCTCCTTAATGCCCAAATTGCACAAAAATGACAACTTAAAACAAGAGTAATTATATGATAATCTTGCAGGGCATAATTGGCAGACACTCATGCAAGCATTGCATAGCACGTACTAGATACATCTTTTAATCCAAACCGTCCAATATGTAGGCTCTACTATGGATAGTATCAATGTATTATAGCGCAGAATTTTATCGTACCTTAATCATTTGATTGGTGTCTAGCAAATGTATGACCGGAAAGATAAGTGGTCAACTTTCCGAATTTGATGAGCAAATTTCCATTGGTTGGGTGATTAGGATTGTCCATTGATTCTGCTTTTGTACTGTTTTAAATTTTTGTGTACTTTTTTGATGCTCTATTATCTTAATTGAAGTTATATGCATTATTTGTTTCTTAGGCATCTCAACAAGAAGCTGTAAGACAAAAGGAAATGTTAATGAATGAAGTGGGATGCCTTAGAGGAGAGTTGCATCAAGTAAGAGAGGATCGTGATCTCCAACTATCACAGGTGCAGACCTTAAAGTCTGAAATAGATAGATACACCGAATTTACTGGAAAATCCTCTGTGGAGTTGGAAAAGTTAACTGCAAAAACAAATTTACTTGAGGTATGTTGGTATCTTTTCCTAAATTTCCATCTTGTTAATGAACTGGTAAGATTTGATATGTGATTTTGATCTTCTTTTTCAGGATAGATGTGCTTCTCAGAAAGAAGAAATAAGAAAACTACAACATCAGCTAGCGGCTGCAAATGAGAAATTGCAGGTTTGTTTATTATGCTCTGCAGCTTTTTCTGGATTCCACAAGTCATTCATGACTCTTTAGGATTGCTATCTTAAGTGTCAACAGATGTGGGCATTTGCCCAATCTTGATCTGCCCTTTACCTTTTAGACTATCATTTTGGAGTTGATATTATTTTAGACAAAATCGAAACATGGCTTTACAATATTCTTGATGTGTACCAGATTGATTTTGCTGTTTCTTCCTATCATGTAGATGGCTGATTTAACAGCCTTGGAGAAAATGTCGGAATATGAACAACAGAAGAAAGATTTAGAGGACCTAAGAATGCAACTAGCAGATGCTGATTTTCAGATTATAGAAGCAGAGAAGTTGCGAAAAAAACTACACAACGATATACTGGTATGACGATATTATTGATTTACGTTGTCAGTATAATAGAATTATTTTGGTGCTGAATCTTATGTGTGCTGCAGGAACTAAAAGGAAATATTCGGGTTTTCTGTAGAGTACGGCCTTTGCTACCTGAGGATGACTGTAATGGCACAGAACCAACAGTTGTCTCTTATCCCACTTCAATTGAATTTCTTGGACGAGGCATTGATTTGATACAAAATGGTAAAATATCTATTTAACCTTTTGGTTGGTGTTCACTACCACAATTTCTTGATTGTTGATATATTTTACTCTTATTAAAATTTAATTGCATGATTGTTTTTATAGATGATTTACGTGCCTGGGTGCTGCATGTCACACACTACGACATTAAATACTCATCATGGTTTCATTTTGCTAGCAGGGCAAAAGTATCCATTCACTTTTGATAAAGTATTCAACCATGAGGCTTCCCAAGAAGAAGTTTTTGTAGAAATCTCACAGCTGGTTCAGAGTGCTCTTGATGGCTACAAGGTGATTGAAAAGGACTCGACTGCATGTTGTATATGTTGAACATCTTTTTCTTCCCTCTGCTTCATGGGTTGGAAATTGGAACCTAAAATCTCTCTCCTCTCTCTCATATGTTTAAAACTCTACACTTTCTACTTTCTAGGCCTGGTTTCAATTTTGTATGTCTTCACTTTTAGTGGGTATGCTGGAATTGAATGAATAACTCATTGTTGGGACACAGAACCTCGCCCAACTTCACTGTGGTCATACCCTTCACAAGGGTTATTCATATTTTTGTGGGCTTATATTCATGGAGTCATTGGTTTGCTTTTTTCCTTTTTTCCTTTTTTCCTTTGTTTGTTTGTTTTTTTTTGTTTTTTTGGTTTTTGTTTTGTTTGTTTGTTTGTTTTTTTTTTGTTTTTTTTTTGTATATATATATATTTTTTCTAATGGTGGTATTCAGTAGTCTTCTCTATGTATTGGTAACTCTTCCTTTCAATGTAGTTTCCTTTATTGCTCCTTACTAAATTCTTCTTATCCATTAATAGGGGAAAATGTTTGTTGTGCTAACGTTGTGTGATTAATGGTACATGATTTTGTGGAATGCTTATAGGTGTAAACTTGGTGTCATGAAGCATGAACTTTACAAATTTGTGCAAAATGATATATACTTGTTTTTTAGCAGGTCTGTATATTCGCATATGGTCAAACAGGTTCTGGGAAAACCTATACCATGATGGGTAGACCGGAAGATCCGGAGGAAAAGGGATTGATACCTCGTTCCCTAGAACAGATTTTTCAAACCAGCCAATCACTTTTATCCCAGGGGTGGTCATATAAAATGCAGGTCAGTGTCTAAATTTTTTGACTAAATATCTCCTTTGTTCTGATTTACGGGCGATCTTAATTTTGTTTAGATGTATTTTCCTTTTTAATGTTTGTAGGCATCAATGTTGGAAATATACAATGAAACAGTCCGTGATCTATTATCCCCAAACCGTTCAAGCAGTCAAGAAAATAGTTCACTTGGAAAGCAATACACGATTAAGCATGACGCAAATGGCAATACATTCGTCTCTGACCTTACTGTTGTAGATGTCTGTAGTATCAGGGAGGTATCCTCTCTTTTACACCAGGCTTCACAAAGCAGGTAAGACGTTCACAATACTGTTTTTATTTTTTTATGTTTTTTGAAGTAGTACAACTAAGACCCCTTTTTGAGTGAAAAGTATGATATGCTCATTTGATGTCTTCATGACATCTGCTAGTTCATTTATCCCATCCTTAGAAAAGTGAAGAGGTTGGCATTCTTTTTGAAAGATGATAAATTTTGTTAAAGAAAAACTGAATGGAACAAAGGTAGTGATGGCAGAAACAGAAAAAGCCTTGCCACTCCTTAAAGAGGCTATTGTAGAAAATAGAAACAACAACAGTAAAACACTACAACAGAAAAAAAGTCGGAGGGAAACCCAAAGATACGACGGCCAGAGAAGCATTCTAACTTTTCTTTTTAAGACTGATTTTAGTCTTATAAGAGATCCATCATGAACATCCTTGGAAATCCCAAATATGTGTTCTTTTCTGATTTTGAACATGTTTATGATGGTGTAATGGTCCACTTTTTGGTAAGAATGCTCTTTCGGCATGTCTGATTATTTGGGGACCAATCGAATGCCCCCTAAATCGGCCCCAAATTTATGCAATCAATGGCTACCAATCCACTAATGCATATTCCTAAGTATTTAACATCATTCACCCCAACTAATTAGAAGAAAAAAAAAATCGAAATTTAAAACTGACACCGTTTATTTCAGAAAACAGCCAAAAATAAAGAAAACTTATAAAAAATAGAAATGAGATAAAAAAAGGTGATCTAAATGTAAATAGTCTACATGTATTTCAATCATCCACACTCAAAACAAAAGAAAAAAAAATGAATTTTGTTGAAAATTTAGAACTGACATTCTATAGAACAAGAAGAAGAAGAAGAAGAAGAAGAGAATTTTATGTAAAAAATAGTAAGATTACGCAAAAAAAGAACAATTATACAAACAACATCAAACTGACTAGAAATCTAGCAAGATATGGTCGATTTGATGTTGTAATCTTGAGCTTAAGTATTTCTAGCAAGAAAGAATAAAAGAAATTGGATTTTTACCTCTGTTTTTTTATTTTCCCAAATGTGGCCCCCTGGAGCTTCAATACATCCAAAATGATTTGATTGTGTATCTCCAAAGAATGCACAAGAGCGGTTGAAATCACCTTTCAATAACCGATTTTGCAGACACCTTGGCTTTATTCCTTGGTGGTGTAGGAGATTTCTGTACTTCTGTACAAGGGGAATCACTGTATCCTGCATCATTGCTGAATATAAGGACTTGGCCGACGAGTTACCATTTGGAGACCATCTTTAAAAATTGGAAACTTTGGTTGAACTGTCAATGTGCACCTCTCCCGACGACCACTTAATAAATTCATGAAAGGAGTCGATTCCTTGTTTTATGGATTCCTTCTCAACCTAATGATCCCAGGCCATGCCACCCCTACCATCTCATAGCAGGCTAGATTTTTTCTTCCTTTGCAATTGCAAATGAGAACAAGGCCTGATAGGAGATTGTCCCCATGAGATATTGTCCAACCAAGCATCCATCCAGATGAGATTGTCACTCGTATCAATGAGAAAGTAAATGCCCTTGCTAAATTCCATGGCAACTCTACACAAATGCCCTTAGGGGTTGCTTTGGCTTGTTGACTCAACCTACTAATGGCTTTTAAACATTGGACCCTGTTGATCAAGTTCCAACTTAGAAAAGGACTACATCCAAAGCATGCTTGTCTCCTCACTGAATCTCAACCAGCATTTACTCAAAAGAGCCCAGTTCCTCTTTCTGACATTATCAATCTCAAGGCCTCCTTTCCTCATTGGCTTTTGCACTTCAATGTTTATCATCATCATGCGAACATGTGTTTTCTTCTGAGGCATTTCATTGCAATCTATTTCCTTCTTCAGCTTACTGTATCCGCGGAGGCCACTGTCACAAGAGGAATTATATGATCCTTAACCTGATGATATGTATATAGTCCTTGGGTCTTTAGTTTGTACATGCAGCACAAATAGCTTATTGATCTGGACTGTTATCTTAGTGGACATGGCTGGACGATAGCCAAAAAAATCTCCTAGGCAAGGGACAATAATACCTCTTTGATTGGTGGTCTGCAAACAGATGATTAAGAGAGAATGTCAACTGTTCACATTCAGCTGAAAGAGCTCCAGAGATACTGGAGGGATTCAATGTTCTATATTTGGGAGGAATTTGGTGCTTGGTTTATCCTCTATGATCTCTGTCGGATTAACAGTTTGGACACTAAACCAGAGACCAACTTAGTCAAAGTTCAAACTAGAAATCCATGAGGGAGGGAGAGGTTGAAATTTCCAACAAAATGTGGAAGGAAAACTTTGTTGAGAATATGTTTTGACTCCTTGCTAAATGTGTCCACCATGGCACTTTCTGATGACATAACCATGACATTTTGTCCGTACAGATTTTGAAGTGTCATATTGTGGTGTGTTCAGTAATTTCCAAGTGCCCCTAAGTCATGGCGCTGCAAACCCAAAAAGTAGAAATGTCCAGGTTACGCTGGAAAATTTTCTGGGTTTAGTTATTTTCTGGCTATCATTTTGCATGATTTAAATGACATAGTTTAGTAGGGCTGTGAATGGGCTGGGCTCAGGTCAGGAAAAATAAAAATAAAAATTTGAATACGCCTGGGCCTTCAGGCCTTGTCCAAACAGTACAAAATCCAAGCTGAAGCCAACCCCAGGCTTGGACTGTTGACAGCCCTCTAGTCTAGTCTACCTCAGATACATACTTGCTATGAGTATAATTTATAAACCATCTTTGGTTATCTTTCTTATGATGTGGAAAATAATACTAGCACACCATGGCCGAGGGATAGTTAACTTGGTATTTAATTTTTATAAGCAACAAAGTTTAGTTAGAAACAAGAAACATATTGTAGTCAAGAGTGGAGATTGCCCAATATGTAAATAATTTTTAGCTGCTGCACCTCTGGGAAGGCTATTGATCCCATTGGTTTCTTTGGAAGAACATGATAAAGTTCTACATCAAGGAATTACAATCTACCCAATGCTTTGTTGATGATACATGCAAGTCACCAAAGGCTCAGGTTCTTTTTAACAGGCATAAATATCGTGTTGGTTGAATTTTCTCACTCACGCATGAAGTCTCCAAACGCTTGGCTTCATTTTAGCTGGCAGGTATCGTGTTGGCTGAATGTCCCTCCACCATGATTTGGTGGTTGATAGAAAAGATTTGAAGATTTTTTGGCTTGCAAAGAGGGCGTTGGTTTTGGCTCATTCAAATCTTATCTTGAACCACACAAAATCAGCATATGAGATAGTTTTGGATGAATCGGTGCAGAGTTCAGGTTGAATGAAATTGGTTTGATGTCCAAGTTGGTTAGGCTGTCTATTTGTTATTATTTATCTTTTATACTTGTCAAATGTTTCTTTTGTCTTTAAAGTTCTTGGTTTAAACTCATTTGGGTTTTGTAAGTTCCGAGTTTGGATGCACAATGTTGTGGGTAATCGACATTTTTTTTTTATAAAATATTAATATATACTTTTGCCTTCATTTCCTTTCGGCAATATCTATTTCAATGTTTCCTGCAATTATACAATTCAGAATCTGATGCAAAAGTATTAATATATGTATCAAACTCCAGCTATCATACAACCCTTGATTCTCAAAACTGCAAGCTCACATGTCCCCACCTCTTTTATTTATTTGACATCCTCTCTTGTAGAGATTAGGTTGTTTGTTGCTGACAAAGGGTGCTTTCTTAGGTCTGTAGGAAAGACTCAAATGAATGAGCAGTCTTCGAGGAGTCATTTTGTTTTTACTTTGCGGATAACTGGAATCAACGAGGTAAATGCTTGCAACAGACCCTAATGCTTTATTTACTCATGTTCATATGCTGATATCTTCTTTTTCTGGGCCCCAGAGCACTGAACAACAAGTACAAGGTGTTCTAAACCTCATTGACCTTGCTGGTAGTGAACGTCTTTCCAAGAGTGGCTCAACTGGGGATCGCCTAAGAGAAACGCAGGTATACTCATGTTGCTATACTCCTTGCTGGTCATTATTGTTGTCAATCAATGTTTATTTGTGAGAATATTTTTCATGTTGAATTTATTCTCTTGATTACTTTCAGGCTATCAACAAAAGTCTATCATGTTTGAGTGATGTTATCTTCGCAATTGCTAAGAAAGAAGACCATGTTCCATTCAGGAACTCTAAGTTGACATACCTTCTGCAGGTAAGCTCTCTTTGGAGGAATTCACTGGACCCCACCACATTTGAATTTGTTAGGTGTTAGGAAAAGGCTTTCCATTAAAAGAAATATCTTTGATGTTCATATAATCAAAGAAGCCAAACCATTTAGCAACTTTTGCACAATTAGTATATGTCTAGAAAGTGTGGAGGTCACTTCTCTTTAACTTCAAACTAAAGAATGCCACTAATTTCTTATGAATGGCAAACATTTTAGTTGCAGAAAATCTGAGATTTTTCATCTACCCCACCTTTTTAATTTTTATTTTATTCTTTTAATAATAATTAAAAAAATATATGAATGTTGCTATATTATCTGGAAATTTTCTACCCCGTGCCTCTACATGCTGGTCAGATCATTCCAAGAGATTTGTCTCTCTGATTAGTGATCATATCCTCATGTCCATGCAAAGGGGGTTGAAATGTGGATGTTGTTTCTAAACATCCTCCATATGGATGGTGAAGATCTCTGATCAGATGGATTGTTCCATGTGACCCATAGAGAATGCGACCTATGGTTTGGATCAGCACGTGGTGACAAATAAGAAGCAAGCAACAACGGTTACATTTCTATCACACCCCATACCTCTTTTTGACATTTTACTAACCTTCTATTCTATGATTGATAGCCTTGCCTTGGTGGGAACTCGAAGACGCTTATGTTTGTGAATGTCTCCCCTGATCCGTCCTCGGTAAATGAGTCGCTTTGTTCTCTTCGATTCGCTGCTCGGGTTAATGCTTGTGAGATTGGTGTTGCTCGACGTCAGACCCATGTGCGGTCTGCTGATTCTCGCTTGAGTTACGGCTAAGTCAGGCAGAATACTTGCGGTGGTCCTGCTGTTGTTTTCTCCCTATTGCAGCGGTGTAATCTGTTTGATATCTTACCAAAGATTGAAAAAAAAGGGTTCCTAACAAGAATTACATGTAATTTGTATATTTAATGAAATGTATTGGATTTGTATGGGGTATTGGAGGGAATACATGCCCTTTCAGTGAGCAGCTGAAATTATTTTCCTGCAGTGCTTTGTGCTGATTAATTTCTTTGTACTCATTTGCCCAAACATCACACATGTTTCTATTGTTTCTTCCATTGATTTGAGTAACCTTGTGCTTGAGCTGTCAGCGTTTCCAACAAATGGATGAGAATGAGACGGAACAAGGCCAAACACTGGCTGCATTTGCTAATGAAGGAAATAGACATTTGATTCTTTCCATTCTATTAGAACAATGATTGCAATTTAGTTCGATAGTGCATCCAAATGCACCCTAAATGATGCAGCCTTGTTTGGATGATTCCCAGAACCACTGAAAAGGTCTTTTGTATCGGCTGATTAAGAAAGAAACAACCGTTACCATCCCCGATGGTGGGGGCCATCTTGTTGCATGTACCTTACATCCACCCCGCCCCGTTGTGACAGCTCATTTTAGGGCATGATCCAAAAAATGAAGTAGATCCAAGTCTCAGGTGGACCACACTACAGGAAACAGTAGTGAGTGACTGTTAAAAACTAATTGTGGGCTCCAAAAGCTTTGGATCAAGCTGATATTTGTGTTGTCCTTTTATCCAGGCATCAACATGTTGGATGGCAAATAAAGTCCTGTGGACCCCAAGATGTTTTTAATTGTGGTATTCAATCACCACTTTTTCCTATGGTGTGGTCCACCTAAGATTTGGATCTGCTTCATTTTTGGGATCATGCCCTAAAATGAGCTTTTAAAATGGATGGACAGCATGGATGTAAGGCACATGTTGAGGTCAAAATCTGGACAGCCTTCTATGCTGCATTCTAAGCTCTGAACCACTTTAGCGTCTTGAACCTGCACACTTGCAACAAGCAAAGGAGATCCTGACTTAGTCGGGGGACCCTTTGATGCCTAAGTCAGGTCAAGGGAATCTGAGTCTAAGTTGAAGAGTAGCGGGAGAGTATAAGATGTTGCGTACTTGTAGTAATGAGGTCTCGTTGTATTTATACCCGAACATCGGACGGTCTGGGTCTGTTATTGTCAGCACGATTTACTTAATCAGCGGGATACTAAGACCGTGGAGATATTGTACGCCATCCAAGGATCGTATAGCGTATCATGCATATTATGCATATCTGCGAACGAAGTAATCGGTCACGTCCACTTGTGGTAGTTTCTAAGTTAAGCATATGGAGTGCTTATCTCAAGATCTGGCCTCGGCTCGTTCTTGGCTGACGAGGCTTCAATCATTGTGTTTGCAAGCCTTCATCACTACATTGCTGGACAAAGACCATATTCTAGGGCCGAGCCTAAATAATGAACTTGGCCCCTTGCTCGCCAGGTGTTTCGAAAGACTTCCTTCTGAGGTCCGAGGTGGGGCGTTGGACCTGTCTTGTCGAGTTGAGTTTCTTGTTGGTCAGTAGAGGAACGGTTTCAATCGCAGTGTTACACCTCGTATCTCGGTCTCATATCGTTCTGAGCCGATCTAATCACTTGCCTCGGAGTATGAGCACATCCGTGACTTATTGGTGAATCCTTCAGTTTCGCGCATCCTATCGGATGTTCGATGCTCAATTGGGTCGGCCTGGTGCCTGCCTTTGGAATCACAAGGGCCTCGGACCTTCCCATAACAGAAGCCCCCACTCTTCGAGGTCGATTGCGGACTCGGAGAGTAAATATACATGGGAAATCAATCGCCCCCTCTACTGAACCTTCCACATATGCCGAGATCATCGTGATTTTTCAATTCGAAGCCTTGTACCATCAGGGTTTCCCGCCTACTGATATCCTTTATCACGCGACGGTTACGATTTCGAATAATCGCTGAGCCTATGATAGGTCACCATATATGCCCGGGGAAGCGTCCACGCGACGCTTCTTATGCTCGAGCGTCGCTTTGTATACCTGAGCGCACTGTTCGATGTCAAAACCGTACCATCTGGCAGGGATTGAACCAATAAAGAACAGCCGCGTGTGCTCTGAAGTCGGCTCGCGATGATTCAGCCACGACCATCATTCTTTGCCATTAATGCAGAGATTCTGTATGCCCTATATAAACTCCCTTCTGAATCGCTCTCCCTTCCTGCATTTTGAATTCAAGCACGTGCTGGAGGAGGCGATTTCCGGTGAAGGTGATTCCGGTCGATTTGAAGTTTCCGGTAGACGATTCCAACCGGTTAGAGATTTTCGGCAAAAGCGATTCCCGGTGACCGTTTGGTGAGTCTCTTTTAGCGTTCCTTTTACTTCTCTTCAAAATGTCATTCGATCTAGAGACCGTTCGGGATTATGATGATGACTCCAAGCCGGGGAGCTCCGATAACGGGGGAGGGGCCTCGAAAGGCCCCTTTAAAGCTGTACCTTATTCCCTTCGCCTCGAAGACAGAAGGAAGCGAGGGCTTGGACTCAACAGGCTGGCAAGAAGAAAGCAGCCCGAGCCCCCCGAACCACAACCACTGAGGCCGCTGAGATGCCCGTGAGCGGGTGGGCCCCAGAGGTAGTCCCTGGAGGTTCCGTGCTATTGGAGTCCCAAATGGGATGGATCCGCTCGGAGTTTGAGATCCCAGACTCCGTTCGTATAAGGACCCCAGAGCCCCTTGACACCGCTGGCACACCCACTGAGGAAGAAGTTGCCATTTTTCTCTGTGCACTGCAATGTGGGCTCCGACTCCCTTTGCACTCCTTCGTCCAAGCCGTAATAGCCTACCTCAGACTAGCTCCCGGGCAATTTACCCCCAACGCTTGGAGGGTGTTAATTTTTTCCTTCATCATCTGGCGCTAAGTCAGGAATCCGGAGCTGACAACAGAGGAGTTGATAAGCCTGTACCTGGTCAAGCATGACAACTAAGAACTATGGTACCACTTCGCGACCCGAGGTAGCAAAGGGTCGGGTTTGGTGATGAATCTTCCGTCTTCTAACAAGAATTAGAAGAATAAGTGGTTATGGGTTGTGGGTGAATGAGAGGTGCCAGCGGCGGAGCTTGAGACTCTAATGACCCGGGTCTCGAGCTGATTTTCAAAATCAGGTCGGACTTTAAGCATCTTCTCCCCTTTTTCTTTCTTTTTTTTACTCTAGTTGGACTGAAGCTCTCTTTATCCATGTAGACTTCCCAAGGGGCCTGCCTCTCCTCGGCTCAGACCAGAAGAACCGCATTGCCAATGCTAAGGCGCTATCGGAAGAGCTTCGCTCCTGGTCGGACCTGATCACAGCCGCCAACCTTCACTGGTGCGGGCTTTACAAGTCTTAGCCTCTCCCAACGTCTTTCAGTAAGTTCCTCTCTTCCGTTCCCTTTGAGGAGGACAAACATTCATTTAGTCGCTGATTTATTACCCTTTGTGCAGGCATGGCCAAGGCATCTGGTTATCGAAGGAGGAAAGCCGCTCCAACGACAGAGGAAATGTTGAGGGTTGAGTCCCGGATGAAGACCATCGTTCAGAGAAGGCAGGCCGCTCCCCGCGGGGAGGGCCCCTTAGGTCCAGTTGCTGTTGCTGCAGCTCCGGCTACAACCTTAATTTCTGGCGCCGTCGCTCCGTTTGTGGCGCCCACCAAGGCCGGAGTTCCAACAATCATTGTTTTGACTTTGGCAATAATTGTTCTGACTTTGATAATCATTGTTTCGACTCCTTCCCTCCCGCCTACTGTCGTTCCCTCTACTCTGGAGGCTTCTCTTGTAGCTCTTGGGCCTTGCATCGCCGTGCCCTCTTCTTCCGAATGGGAGGAGGCCATTAGGATGGCCGACGATATGCTTTCTCCTCCTAACACCGGGAATGATCTCATGGTCGAGGCTCAAGTCTAGGCAGGCAGCCAGACTGGGGTTGGGGAAGTAGCGGGCTCTGCCTAGGTGGGGACGAGCGGCGGGAGATTCGAGCCGGGCTACCATATGTCTTGCTTAGCTTCCTAGGCCAGCAAGCACGTTCCGGAGGAGGAGATAGCCGGCCTCCTCACTAAATCGGACCGCTCTTTTCTGAATAACATGACTTCCATATTCTACAGGGTATTTTCTTCTGCTGTTTTTTCAGGTTCCATTTTTATCTTTCCATTCATGTGCTCATACTTTTATTTTTCATCTAGTTCGTCTTGAAGCTTCTTTTGACTCGGGAGATGATGCGGGAGCTGGAGAAGAGAGATGCCGAGGTGGAAGTCCTCAAGAACGAAGCAGGGATCTTACGGGATAACGCCACTTTTCTCCGATTGGAGTAGGGCGAGCTGCGCAGGCAGCTCGAAGACGGAAAAGCTCGAGAACTCCGACTTCAAGAAGCCATGGGTGACCTCGAAGATAGGTGTGGGACAGCTACCGCTGAGCTGACTCGTGCTAGGGCCTAAGCGGACTCACTCGCAAAGGAGAACGCCCACTTGGGTGAAGTCAATGCCCGATTGGGCGAAATTATGGAGTAGATTAGAGCCGAAGTGGCGGAAGAACGAAGTTGAGCTGTCTCTCAAGTGAAGGAGGTGTAGGAGCCAAAGACGAGGCCTCCAAGGCCGCGGTGTCTGTAGTGATAGATGCCTTCAAGAATTCAAAGGAGAGGGAAACCGAAGCTACCAAGTTTTACAACTATGGCTTCGATGCTTGCATTGAGGCGGTACAAGCTTTGTACCCGGACCTCAATCTTGAATCTTTGTTGTCGAGATACACCGGAGAGAAGCCTGCTGAAGACGTGTGCCCAGATCGAGCCCTCGACTCCCACTCTCCTTAAGCTCCTCCGGCTACATAGTTTTTAATACTTCTCTCATGACAGTTTTTTTTGTTGAATGACGTGATTAATAATATTTTTTGACCCTCTGGAGAGGGCATGTGGATGATGATTTTCTTTATATGTTAATCGGTAGTTAGTTTTTGGATGTTGACTGTTGATTGTCAATTGCTGAACTAATTCGTTGACAGGTCGGCTTGCCTTAAGGCATGATCGAGCTGACTTTTTGACAGGTTAGCCCATTTCTATGATGTCTTGTAAATCTTTAGAACTTTTATGGTCATGTCGTCATTGAGTCTGAGTCCCTAGGGAGTTGGCTCGTCTCATGATTGGCGAGAAGCCTTTGCTTCATTTGTTGGTCGGGCGATGAGCCGGCCCCTCTGTTGGGGAGTCGGGTTAGCTTTTGGGCTTTTTCCCTGACCGAGAGGGGATGCCTTGTCGAGTTTTCGTGGGATAATGCTCTAACCCCTTCTTTAAGGGATCAACTCGTTTAGCCCTTCCTTGCTTATGAGAGGCGACTTTTACTTAGTAGACAACCCATTTGTGTAGAAAAGGAAAGATGAGACATGAATTTTATTAAAGGCCTTAAAGGCTGGTCGCTCGGAGGCGTACACTTATTAGAGGCCTTAAAGGCTAGTCGCTCATCATGAATAGTAAAATTTTAGGTGCTCAACATTCCAGGGGTAAGGGAGCTGGCGGCCATGTAGGTTTTCTAGGTGGTAGAAGCCTGGTTTAGTCGATCAGACCATACGGTAAGGTCCTTCCCAGTTAGGCCCGAGTGATCCAGCCCCCGGCTCACAAGTATTCTGGAACACACGCCGAAGGACCAGGTCTCCGAGGCGAAACCTCCTGATCTTGACCTTGAAATTGTAGAATCGTGCCATCTGCTAATGCTGAGCAGCGACTCGGTATCACGCTCTGAAAATCGGGACCCGAGTTGGCCAGGTCCGGACCTGAATTTCAGGACTGTGAGTTATACTTAAATAAAATATATATATATCACAAACCACATTATTTCATGCATTTTCAAGGAAATTAGAGCAACTAAAAGGAGTCAAAGTAACTATCATTAAATAACATCCACTAATCAATCATTGAATCTTTAATTACACTGACATAAAAAAAATAATTAATAACAACATACATTGAATTCTAATTAATTTCTAAATAAATAAGAAAAAAAGTCTTCAATCTTATCCAACCGGTTCTTCATGCATAAACCCTACAAAACAATCTATACGGATGTGAGAGCGATGACTTGCAGGGTCAAATCATTCTCAAAATTGAAAATTTTACTTTAACACCAATACAACTCAATAAATTAAATAAGATTAATTACGAGTATTGAAACGGCATTTTACGTGCTAACAATAACAATTTTTTTCATAACAACAAAATAAGATAATGAAGTCATCTAAAATCCTTTTTGATTCAATTTAGGGCAGAGCACCTGTGTGTGTTGATCCTTTTAGGGAATGACCCTCGACAGAGCATCTGATGAATAAACTTTTAGGATAAATACCCAGGGTAGAGCACCCGTGTGTGTTGATCCTTTTAAAAAATTGCCCAGGGCCGTGCCGATCTTTTCGGGAATGACCCTGGGTAGAGCACCTGTATCAAAATAACATAATGGTCCTTTTAGGGCAAAGCACCTATAATATAATTAAAAACATTTAATAATAATTAAATAAATTTATTCCACATATTAAAAATTAAATAAATGTATTTTACATTATGTAAAACCAAAATGAAATGTCTTATATCAATAATACGAAATAAATAATTAATGAAATGAAAGTATATAATAATGTAATCTTTTCAATCAGGAAAATCACCTACCTGATGTGTTGAGTAGAGGTTGCATGACCTAATTTGGACGTAGATTGGAGTGGATCCAATGGATAGTTGAGATTTCTCGATTTATAAGTTAGCTCAAAAATGAAAAGAGAAATGTGAAAAAATCGAAGATGTTTTAATCTGCGTGGCTTGCATTTTGGAAGCCTTTAAAATCCCTTGCTGCAACGGAAACTAGGTGGGTTCAACGAGATATTTGTGAGAAATTCACATAATTCTAAAGGTAAGACAGATTTGGAATTTAGGTGGGCCATAAGACTGGAAATAGTGGGGTTGAACGTTTGCCATTAAAATCTTCTTGGGTTGATGGTTAGTGGTCTGGATTGTTTAGTGGGTTCCGCCGATGAAGAACAGTGGAAGAAGAAAGAAGAGAGTTTGAATGGGAGAAGAAATTGGGGACTCTCTCCTAGCTTGACGGTAAAGTGTGCTGCCATGCACCGCACATTGCTCTAAATTTTAATTTTTTAAATTTAATTTAATTCATATTATTTTGAGATGCGTTGGCAAGTGGCCCTACACTAGATATTTGTGATGAATCCACACTGTCCATTTGATCCATAAGATTATGTTAGGATATGGGTCCAAAAATGAGACAGATCCAGAACTTAAATGGACTACATGGTAAAAAAAAATTTGAATAGAGATTTGCCCACCGTTGAAACTTACTGGGTTCACTATATGGATGGTTTACATCAAAGGTAAGACAGTTGAACTTTTGATGACATTTGGAGGGCCAGGTATGTTGAAGGACTAATATAGATGGGTTTGTTTGTTTTTTTTTTTTTTTTGTTAATATATATATATATATATATATATATATATATATATATATATATATATATATATATATATATATATATATATATATATTATGAATGGTTTGATTTAATGAACAGTTGGACCACATTGATTCAAGATTGGATGTGAAGGGCTAGTTGATCGATTTAAGTGAAAAGGCCAATGATGATGGAGGGTTTACATTAAATGATAAGCAGTTTACATGTGCTGATGAATGGACGGTTGGATTGTATTTAACTGGTCTTGGTAGCATCTCATCGGATCATGCATGTCTACATAACTTCCATTTTGCTGACATCATCATCCAAAGAAATACAACTTTCCTAGCATCTCACGTTCCCACTCCTAATTCCTAGTTACGTGCTCAACATCTCCCTTTTATCAGTGATTTGTACACGTTGCTCCTAACCAGTGCATGTGCGGAGGATATGGTGAAATGGGTGGATGGCTAAGATAGATGGGTTTGAATGGATGGCCTTTATGAATTGGATGAATGAGTTTGATGGAAGGATTTTATGTATGTCATGTGATGATTGGTTGGATTAAATTATTGGGTGAAAGGCTAAATGGATGGTCATAATCAAATTAGACAGATGGATTGCTAAAATTTCAATGAATGATTGGTGCATGATGGTATTGTGCACATGTATGCTCACATGTAGGGTGGTACATGATACGTAGTTTGAGTGTAAGATGGACGGCCATATGAGGCTGTACATGGCCCATTGGTTGAATAGTGTGATGAATTTGTTGCTAATCCAGTGAGTATACCTTATTGCTAATCTAATGCAAATGCTTCCGGCTAATCGAACGTGAATAGCTTTTACATGTCAAGCTTGGTATTTGATGCAAGGTTGGGATGGACAGATGTACACCTTAGGTTGAGTGGGCATAAGATGACCTTTGATGGACGACTTGGATCTTGATGAGTGCGTATTTGAGAGTTTATTATTATTATTATTATTATTATTATTTTGTTTAAATGGTCCAGTGGTTGGGTAATTTGAATAGATGACTGCTAAATTGTGAGATGCAATTGCATGGGCTAGATTGATAGTTTTAAGTAACTGGAACAGGATGAATAATTTGAATGGCCTGTTCAAATTTACATATATGAGTTGATGGTTTTGCCATTTAGTAGTGGTTGTGATTGGACACATGTGAATTAATGGTCTCGTAAGGCAACTTTGGAGCTCAAATAAAAGGTCATATGTGTATGGGTACTCTCACACACAAAATCTAACCGTTCAAATTTGGCTAATTTAAAATGTAAGCCAATGGTTGTTCTCGATTTTTATTTTATTTATTTTTAACAACAATCTAGTGGTTAAGATGAGTTTAATCTCAGTGCACAGTCAATAGTTGGTGTTGGCTAGATTCAGATTAGTTAGTAATTAAACATGTGGTCTTAAGTATACATGTTGAGAGAGTGCACTATAGATAAACTTATATATATTCTACCAAAATCATGTAATCATTAATGACGTTAATTAATAGATTGCACTAAGCAAAATGATCACACATATCAACGGTCACAATTTGTATGATTTGATAAACGCATGTATGCATAGATGTGTGGATGTATGCATGGATCTATGTGTGTATGCTCCAATGAAGGCAGATGTACATACATGTATATGCACGCGCGTGTACCAAAATCCTGAGTTGTTACATTCTACCACCCTTACAAGAATTTCGTCCCCGAAATTCAAACACACCAAACTTGATATCCCCCTTGTGGTGTGTATATGTCTGTTATGTTTGCTTGTCTTAGTTTTGTGTGAACACAAGTGTATATAAATTACTACATAAATTTGGGTTATTACACTCGGAACCTTGAGACATCTTTGATTTCTTCGAGTAAGTCCAGGTTGGCCACTATCTATTCAGAATTCTGGTTTTCTTGATAATTCCTTACCCGAGCAGTAGGAAGGCCAATTTCAACTGACACCATTGCCTCTGAGCTATAGGAAAGCGAAAATGGAGTTTCTCCAGTTGAGGTCTGAGCTGTAGTCCTATAGGCCCAAACGACGAATGGGAGCTCCTCGGCCCAACCGCCTTTCACTTTCTCTAACTTCGTTTTAAGATGGTGTTTCATAACTTTATTGACTGCCTCCACCTGTCTATTGGATTGGGGGTGCCGAGGAGAAGAATACGCATTTATGATGCCGAGCCCTTGACGCATGCTTCGGAACTTATTGTTGTCAAACTGCCGACCATTGTTTGACACGATGGTGCACGAAATCCCGAATTGGCAGATGATGTTTTTCCATACAAAATCAATCACCTTCTATTTTACGATTTTTGCAACGGGTTTGGCCTCGGCCTATTTAGTGAAATAGTCGACTGTGATGATGACGAACTTGACTCGCCCCTTTCCTGTGGGCAGAGGGCCGATGATATCAATTCTCCACTGAGCGAAAGGCCACGAACCGCTCATGGGGGTCATCTCCTTCGCGGGTTGTCTCGGTACGACTGCATAACGTTGGCATTTATCACACTTTTGAACATAGTTCTTTAAATCTTCCTTGATGGTCGGCCAAAAAATATATTTGTCGGAGTATTTTTAGGGTCAGAGCTCGGCTGCCAAAGTGGTTTCCACAGATTCCTTCGTGAATATCCCGAATCACATAATCTACCTCGTCGGGTCGAAGGCATTTAAGGTACGGCTGCGAATGCCCTTTCTTATATAGAGTGTCGTCTAGAATGATATACCGTGCCACTCTGACTCTTAGGTGTCTAGCTTCCAACTGATTCGAGGGGACTTCGCCAGACATGAGAGAGTCATAGATCGGGTCCATTCAGCTCGGGGTTGCGTCCACTGGATTTATAATAGCCCACGCCCACACTGTATAATATTGTCCGTTCTGGGCACAGCCCACACGATTTTATTATCGAGGTTGCCCCTAAAAGGCCTCATATATTATAAGGTGATAACTCCACATATAACCACCATTACTTCAGACAACTCTTCCTATGGGGGACAAGTTACGCTACAGTCAACTGCAACAGTAGCTCACCTAGCGCGGTAGCTCGCCCAGGCATCCAGCCCTGCCCATATCGCGCCCGCCCACATTGAAGCAGTGACCGGGGCGTCACAGGATTGACCGCTTTCCTCTCCACCTGGTCGATGCTTAGATGTTCTATGAACTCGACATGGATGATTCGCGGGATCTTCCCTTCTGTGGCCGAGGCGAGTTTCGCTAGGGCGTCGACCCACGAATTTTCTACTTTGAGGATTTGATGAATCGTGCAACTCCAGAATCTTTCAATTAATTTCTCACCTCTTCTAGATAAGCTATCATCCTCGTCTCCTTGGCTTTATACTTGGTGGAGATGTAGCTTACTACCAGCTGAGAATTGCATCAGACCTGAAGAGACTGGACACCCAGACTTACCGCCAATCTGAGTCTAGCTAATAAAGCCTCATACTCCACCTTGTTATTAGAGGCCTTGAAGTCAAGTTTGATCGCATATTTGAGGGACGTGGAATCAGGTGCGATTAAGACGATTCTGGCTCCGGCTCGTTTGGCGTTAGACGACCCCTCTACGTAGAGCACCCATCCTGGTTTTGGTGTCACCTTTTGATCACTTGGGGGAATAGGTGGAGTCATCTCAACTTCTTCTGCACTCGAAGTGGTGAATTCGGCAATGAAGTTGGCCACGGCTTGGCCCTTAATCGCTGTCTTTGGAGGAAACTGGATATCAAACTTACCAAGTTCGATGGCCCACTTGGTTAACCGACCCGAAACTTCAGGTCTCTGAAGAACTTGTTTGAGAGGAGAGTCAGTTAACACCACGACGAAATGATCTTGGAAGTATGGATGTAACCTCCGAGCTGAGAAGACAAGACTAAGTGCCAGCTTCTCCAGATCCAGATACCTCATTTCGGCGGGCACCATAGCCTTACTCATGTTTACGTAGTACATGAGATACTGCTTTCCTCCTACTTCTTTGATCAAGGCCGAACTGATGGCTGAGGCCGAGACTGCGAGGTACAAAAATAGTGGCTCACCTTCTTTGGGCTTGGATAGCAAGGGGGGTGAGCCTAGGTACTGTTTCAGTTGCTGGAAGTCTTGTGCGCATTCTGAGGTCCATTCTACCTTCTTATGACCCTTTAATTGTTGGAAGAAGGGGAGGCATTTATCTTTTGCTTTGGATATGAAACGTTCGAGGACTACGACTTTCCCTGTGAGGCATTGTATTTATTTGGCAATCTGAGGTGAACTCATGTCGAGGAGTACCTTGATTTTGTCAGGGTTTGCTTCGATACCTCTCTGGCTGACCTGGAACCCGAAGAATTTTCCTGAATCGACCCCGAAGGTGCACTTCGCGGGATTCAACATCATCTGATATTCTCGGATGATAGTGAATGTTGCTCCCTAGATTTGTTAAGTGATCGGACGCCCTGATGCTTTTCACCAGCATGTCATCAATATACACTTCCATAATGTGTCTGATCTGTGTGGCAAATATTTGATTCACCAACCTCTGATATGTGACCCCAGCATTTTTCAGGCTAAATAGCATGACCCGGTAACAATAGAGTCCCTTGTCTGTGACGAAAGTAGTCTTCTGCTTGTTTGGAGGATGCATCGCGATCTGATTGTACCCGGAGTAGGCGTCCAGGAAGGAGAGTAATTTGTGACTGGCTATGCTGTCTACTAATTGATCGATCCGAGGCAATGAAAATCTATCTTTAGGACACGCCTTGTTCAGATCCGAATAGTCTACACAGACCCGCCATTTTTTGTTGAATTTTTTGACAAGTACCACATTTGCGATCCAATCGGGGTAATACACTTCTTCTACGAAACTAACATCGAGTAGGATAGAGATCTCGTCGACAATGGCCTCGTATCGCTCGACATCAAATGGTTTTCTCTTTTACTTTACCGGTTTGTGGTTTGGGTCCACATTCAATCTGTGGACTAAGATGTCTGGAGAGATCTTTGACATGTCCGCGTGTGACCAGGCGAAGACATCCCTATGTTGTCGTAGGAAGGCTAATATTTCGGACCGTTGTTCGGAACTTAATGATGTCCCAAGCTGGACAGTCTTGCTTGGGTCTGCTTCGTCAAGCGACACTTTCTCCAGATCTTCTATAGACGATTTTTTCGCGGGTCCTTCGGGATCTAAGATGTTGACAGTAAGTGCTTGCTTCACAGATTCTTTTTTTACTGTTATTGCGTAACATTTTCAGGCCTTGCCCTGGTCGCCTCGGAGGTAGCCTATTCCGCCCTCGATAGGGAACTTCATCATTAGTTGATAAGTGGAGATGATCACCCTTATTGCGTTGAGAGAGGGTTTGCCTAGGATGACGTTGTGTACGGAAGATACATTGACAATAAGAAAGTCTACCATAAGGGTGACTTGATGTTGTCCTTCTCTCGCAGTTACTGGGAAGAAGATGGCTCCCTCGCAGATCACTCTTTCTTCGACAAAGCCGTGTAGGGAGGTTTTCACAGGTCGGAAGCGTGACCGTGGAATCCCCATTCTTTCAAAAGCTTCGGAGTAGATCAATCGGCTGAGCTTCCAGTGTCAACCAGGATGTGGTACACCTTATGATTTGCTATAGTTATAGTAACCACCAGGGTATCGTCGTGTGAATGCTGGATTCCGTGCGCATCATCTTCCATAAAGGTTAGACTGCACGGATTGATCTGGGGTTCCTTACTAGGCCGCTCGGTTAAATAGACATAATGTTCCGGATTAGGTTTCCAAGAATGAGCTTTCCGAGCCTTGTTCGAATCTCCTCCACCAGATGGCCCCCCGAAAATGGTGCGGATTTTGGCTGGCTCTTCCGTGGGCTTATCCGGTCGTTCTTGCCCTTGCTCTTCCTTTCGAGCGGTCATTTCTCTTGGTATATCGACGCAGATGCTCCTTACGAATAAGGGACTCGATCTCGTCCTTGAGATCCACACAATCATCCGTATTGTGGCCGTGATCCTGAGGGAAGCGACAATATTTACATTTGTTGTATGTTTTGGGTCGGCTTTCATACAGACAGGCCAGTTCAAAAGCTTTTCTCCTCGGATGTCCAATAGAATCTGCTTGGTAGATGTATTGAGGGGGGTATAGGAACGGAACTTTCCTTCCGGCCTCCGGCTTGGGCGACGATCGCGATGGACACTGTCATTAGATCCTTTGCCGGTCGGTTGGGTCTCTTTGTTCCTAGGACTCTTCCCTTTGTTGGTCGAGTCAGATACTTGAATGTTTTGCGGACATTGGTGAACTCCTCGGCATTAGTGTATTTTTGAGCTCGGGTGATGAGATCAGATAAAGTCTTGGGTGGATTCTTCCCAATAGAGAGGTGGGCATTCCCTCTTTCATACAGACAGTGCCATCTTATCATTATAATCTTCTACCTGTAGCGCTTCCTCATTGAAATGTGCAATGTAGACTTTCAGCGACTCCTTAGGTCCTTGCTTGATGGTGTAGAGTGAGCTTCCACGACCAGACTAACTGGCTCAGGAATGGGATTTTCCTGGGTCAGGCGTGGTTGTGGCTCCTGTTGTTGCTTCATCCGGTTCACTTTGTCGTGCAGGGCTTATATCTCATTTTGTATGGCTCGATACTTACTCGTTCGATTGCGAGAATGCTAGGAAGGCCCCGAGGCTGATTCAGCATGAAGTAGCGAGGATGAGCGAGTCTGCTCATTTGGCTCTAGCTCTGCAGCTACTACTTTCTTCTTTTCTCTAGCCATTATGCTTAAGAATAAGAATCTGACTTTTTGTATCAGGTTCTCACAGACGGCGCCAAAAAATGTTAAGGTCAAAATCCGGACGACTCTCCACATTGCCTTCTGAACTCTGAACCACTTCAGCGTATTGAACCTGCACACTTGCAACAAGCAAAGGAGACCCTGGCTTAGCCGGGAGACCCTCCGATGCCTAAGTCAGGTCAAGTGAATTTGGGTCTAAGTTGAAGAGTAGCGGGAGAGCATAAGATGTTGCATACCTATAGTAATGGGGTCTCGTTGTATTTATACCCGAATATCGGATAGTCTGGGTCTGTTATTGTCGGCACGATTTACTCAATCAGCAAGATACCAAGATCGTGAAGATATTGTATGCCATCTAAGGATCGTGTAGCGTATCATGCGTATTATGCATATCTGTGAACGAAGTAATCGGTCACGTCCACTTATGGTAGTTTCTAAGTTAAGCATGTGGAACGCTTATCTCAAGATCTGGCCTCGGCTCGGTCCTTCTGGCTGATGAGGCTTCAATCAGTGTATTAGCAAGCCTTCATCACTACATTGTTGGACAAAGACCGTATTTCAGGGTCGAGCCTAAACGATGGACTTGGCGCCTTACGCGCCAGGCGTTCCCAAAGACTTCCTTCCGAGGTCCGATGTGGAGCGTCGGACCTGTCTTGTCTAGTTGAGTTTCCTGTTGGGTAGTAGAGGAACAGTTTGATATATTCAATCAGAGTGTTACACTTCCTATCTCAGTCTCATATCGTTTTGAGCCGATCTGATTACTTGCCTAGGAGTATGAGCACCTCTGTGGCTTATTGGCGAATCCTTCAGTTTCACGCGTCCGATCGGATGTTCGCATGCCTGATTGGGTCCGTCTGGTGCCTGCCCTTGGAATCACAAGGGCCTCGGGCCTTCCCATAACAGCACATATATCATGGTGGGCCCACAATCTGGGATCCGCCCAAGCCGTGCCCCCGTTTTATCATTTTAACATGTGTGACCATAACTTTCCACCACTGAGAGTCGCAGACCACTAATCCTACAAGTGGCCTTTTTTTCCATCCGCGAGTCTTTTCTTCTCGAGTTCATACCAAGGTTTAAAAATAGGCTTCCCACTGGTTTGTATGGTCCACTTCGCATCGGCTGATAAGAGCTGCTTATATGCTTTTTGGTTGCATTTTGTACAAATCAGACGGTTAGGATTTTTAGATCAATGTGATATCCCATGTATACACCATCCACGACATGTCCCACAATTTAGAGGGTTTGGATGGTGTATTTAAATATCACGTGAGAATGATGGGTTAGCACTGGAGCACTGTGATCCAGTGGTCCCTCTTCGACAAACAATTATCAATGATAAATCAAAGGACAGGATTATTCAACGATTTTCTCTTGGGACCGTGGCTCAAAAACAGTGGGCCCCACAGCTTAATTTGATTGCCACGTGTACAATCATACTCTGCCTGAGAATCAAATAACTCTCCTTAAAATTCAAATTCCCAAAAGCGGGAGCTGTGGGATTGAAAGTTGGAAACAAAACTACCCGCTCGCCAGCTCCTGGCGCGGATTGGCTACTGCTGATGTGGCGGGATTTGATTTGATGGTGGGCCACTGTCATAGATAAGGCCCACACACAGAGCTGAAAGTTTTCCGTGGAGTAGCCCAACAGTGGAGCGGATTAGGTGTTACACGGGTACCATGTTAGTGGGAGTTTGCCTTACCGTAAGGCCCACCTTGATCTATTTGTTATAAATCCATGCCGTCCATAATTTTTTCCAGCTAATTTTAGTGCATGGTCCAAAAAATGAAGGAGATCCAAATCTGAGGTGGACCACATAATAGGGATTGAATACCCACCATTAAGAACTTGGGGCCACCAAAGTTCTCAATGGATAACACGTACGTCAAGGTGGGCCGAGCGGATTAGGTGTTACTCACGTAACACGTACATCAAGGTGGGCCGAGCAGATTCGGTTTACTTGGGTAACACGTTAGTGGGTGTTAGCCTGGGCATATGGGGCCACCTTGATTAATGTGTTGTATATCCATGCTATACATCTGTTTTTTTCCAGCTTATTTTAAAGAAATTTAAGACATTACGACCCATCCATGGCCCATTTACGAGACTACACTCACCTCATTTTTCCTTTCAAAAATACGCCCCAGCTGTACGGACGCCTTGCCAAAGGTCGAAATTGCCCCTTCTTTTTCCTTCAAGCGGATCGGCCGCTGCTCGAAGACGAGCGCTGACACTCCTCGAACTCCGAGTTGTACGAACGGCTCAAAAGATATCAAAGTTACATGGCCCCACAGTTACGTATTTATTATATCAACGTTCATCCATATTTCAAGATCATTTTGGACCGTTATCCAAAAAAAATAATAAAATCATATCCAAAGATCAACTGGACCACACCACAAAGAGCAGCAGAAAATTAATTTTCACCGTTAAAACTTTTGTAGGGCCCATCGTAACATTTATTTTCCATCCAATCTATTCATAAGGTGACAAAGACCTGATGAAGAGGAAAAACAAATTTCGTAATGAACCAAAACTTCCGTGAGACGTTTAATCCTCTACTGCCTTTTACAGTGTGGTCCACTTGATGGCTAAATCTGTCTTATTTTTATTCTCAACACTTATAACGAGTTCACCAAATAAATAGATGATCCGGATATAACACATACCTCATGGAAGGACCTACAAAGGCGGAAGGGATTACAACGAGGGAAAAAAAGGAAAAGAATCTGAAATCTATAGCTACGGATATAATCCGTAACTATAGCTTGAGCACGTGTATTTTAATTATGTCCTTTGTTATGTCTTTGATTAATTAAAAGTCTTTCGATTAATCGAAAAAGGTCCAGAGTTGTCCAATAATTTTGCATAAATTTTTTTAAATTTTTGATATATTGAAGTATACTCGATATTATCGAAGATATAGCTACGGATTATAGCCGTAGCCATAACTGCAGTCCGTAAAAGTCTATACAATTTTTTTAATTTTTAATATTTTTATTTTTATTTTTTACATGGAGAACTTTATTTTACCTATAATTTTCTCTAATACATATTTATATAAATATGTATATATAAGCATATAAAAAAAATTTCTCTCTTTTTATTCATTTATTTCTTTATTCATTTAACAAGAATATCTTCTAAATCAAAATTAGTTGCTTGATGTACCCTATATGATTTTGGGTTAGGAGAAGCTACTTTAGCCAACTAACATAGTTATTTTCAAAGATTCCATCAGGTTGATGGTCGAAAATTCATTTCATATTCACTTTGCGGTCAATTTCAATCAGTTCGCGGTCAATTTCGTTCATTTCATTTACTTCATGGTCATTTTCATGCATATCACGGTCATTCCCGCCTATTTTGTGTTGATTCACGGTCCTTTCGGCGCATTTCACGGTCAATTCCCTTCAAGTCACGGTCATTTCCATGCATTTCACAGTCAATTCCCTTCACTTCACGGTCATTTCCATGCGTTTCACAGTCAATTCCCTTCACTTCACGGTCATTTCCATGCATTTCACAGTCAATTCCCTTCACTTCACAGTCATTTCCATGCATTTCACGGTCAATTCCCTTCACTTCACGGTCATTTTCATGCATTTCACAGTCAATTCCCTTCACTTCACGGTCATTTCCATGCATTTCACGGTCAATTCCCACGATTTCACCTCACTTCACGGTCATTTCCATGCATTTCACGATCATTTTCCACGATTTTGCCTCACTTCACGGTCATTTCCATGCATTTCACGGTCATTTCCCTTCACCTCACGGTCATTTCCATGCATTTCACAGTCAATTCCCTTCACTTCACAGTCATTTTCATGCATTTCACGGTCAATTCCCATGATTCCGCCTCACTTCACGGTCATTTTCATGCATTTCACGGTCAATTCCCTTCACTTCACGGTCATTTCCATGCATTTCACGGTCAATTCCCTTCACTTAACGGTCATTTCCATGCATTTCACAGTCAATTCCCTCACTTCACGGTCATTTCCATGCATTTCACTGTCAATTCCTTTCACTTCACGGTCATTTCCATGCATTTTACGGTCAATTCCCTTCACTTCACGGTCATTTCCATGCATTTTACGGTCAATTCCCTTCACTTCATAGTCATTTCCATGCATTTCACAGTCAATTCCCTTCACTTCACAGTCATTTTCTTGCATTTCACGGTCAATTCCCTTCACTTCACGGTCATTTCCAGGCATTTCACGGTCAATTCCCTTCACTTCACGGTCATTTTCATGCATTTCACGGTCAATTCCCACGATTCCGCCTCACTTCACGGTCATTTCCATGCATTTCATGGTCAATTCCCCTCACTTCACGGTCATTTCCGTGAAGTGAGGGAATTGACTGTGAAATGCATGGAAATGACCGTGAAGTGAAGGGAATTGACCGTGAAATGCATGAAAATGACTGTGAACTGAAGGGAATTGACCGTGAAATGCATGGAAATTGTCACGCCCCAAATTCGAAAACCAGGCTCACAAAATTTCCGATCGCCGAATCCGGCGCCGACAGCCTCCATAGAACCTCATTCTCGGCTCCTAGCGCCCATTCGCCAGGTTCCGATCCTGGGATGTTACGAGGAGGATTTTCAACGTCAGTTTGATTCGTAATAAGCATAACCAAAGGTATAACCCACAAACAACAACCAAGAACTCCATTACATTTCCACTATGATAAAAAACTTTATAAGTACAATGAGCATAAAGGGAAATACAATGATAAAGAACAAAAACTCCAAAATGATCTGCAAAGTGCTCCTGCCTCAGCGCTGCTGCGCCCCAACGTCACCTGCACGCAACGGTCGTGCATAAGCTTCTAGAAAGCTTAGAGGGCGGTGAAAGTGTGTGCGTAAAGTATTAATATAATCATACAATATCAGAGTAATGCGGAATATACTGATGGATCCATGAATACCGTTAGCCTATTAAGGCTATGCGATGCAAAGCATGAATGATGTCGGTCATATCAGGGCTATGCGATGCAAGATGCAAGTCAAACATACAATCCTCATATAAGTCCACATAACAATACAGCTCAAATCTGGAATATCACCGGGATTTAATACACTCTAAACAAGGTCGTCGCCTCATCGCGCGCAATAAGGTAACTAGAAGAGACCTCACTATCCGTCTGCCAATATTGGGCTCGACTCATCGATAGCAGACCCATTCCTTGAGCTGGTTAGACTCAGCCTAGCATTGCCCCCTACACTCGGGCGGGTAAGGCTGCACCCCTTTCCAACCGACCACGACATAGTGGAGAGCGCAACCATCTGGTATTCGGCACTCAACACTCATCTACCTACTCGGTATAGACGTCGGAGGAACCTCTTGGTACCATAAGGGTTTAGGGACTTTCACCCAGGGATATCTATAGCACCCCATGTAGAATAAGATTTTGGGTATTCAATCCTGCCAACCACGATGCGTCTGTGGAGGCTACGGCCTCGATGTCGCTAGGGCGTACAGTAACCATATCACAAAATGCGAGATGCATGAATCACACTATCCAATCATGCAGCAAATCCTTACAAATAACGTGCGCTCATGTAGGGCAACACCGCCTAATCGAGAGCCTATAAACAACCGCCAGAAGGCATATTCTATGATTAGTCACCTCTCATATCAAGCATACATATGATGCATATGATCATGATTCATGGAACTATACTAAACATGTAATAAAGTAATGAAATATCCTCACAACGCAGGTGGCCTAGACGGCCGACACACAACAAGTACTTCCTATCAATGGGCCCCAGGGAGAGTCGTAATGTGAACATCCAACCAACATTATACTCGCAATGTGGACGTCAAACCAACATTACTCCCAAGGCACGATCGTCGTAAACATCGTTACATAATCCGTATTAGGATCACACATTGCAATGGACTTTAGGTACGTCCCATTGGGCCTTAAATGCATCAAATGGGCCATATCATATGGGCCTTTTATTCATCAAATGGGCCACATAAATGGGCCGCGCCAATGGGCCTTATGTGCATTGCAATGAGTCATAACCCGTGGGCCTTAGATTGCATCAAATGGGCCTAATCTCATGGGTCTTATATGTAACAAATGGGCCACACCAATTGGTCCCCATTTGTACACCAAATGGGCCTCAACCCATAGGCCCTAGTACATCTCAATGGGCCTTAACCCATGGGCCTTACATGTATATCAAAGTGGGCCTCAACCTTGGGCCACTAATACATCGAATGGCCCCATGACATGGGCCTTACATCCACATCAAAGTGGATCCCAATGGACTACCACAGATACATTAATATGGGCCTCATAAACATGCCAAGGTGGGGTCCACTTGGACTATGGATCTGGCTCATTTTTTTAACTCATATTGTACAATGAGCTTTTAAAATGGATGAATGGACTTGGATGCAAACCATACATCTTGGTGGGTCTAATACAAATGGACGGCACAGAGAGAATCACAAGCACCATTAGGTCCCACCGTCCAGCCCTGGACGGTGTGGTGAAACAAACGCACCAAGGTGGGCTCCACCGTCCATGGTGGACGGTGTGAATAAAGCACATACATCTAGTGGGCTCCACCATCCACAGCAGTGGACGGTGCAATAAAACACAAACATCACAGTCGGCTCCACCGTCCAGAATCAACACACACATCACTGTGAGTCTCATGTGGGGCCCACCATCATGTTTATAAGCCATCCAAACTATTGATAAGGTCACTTGGACCGAGATGAATAAGAAAAACAAATTTCATCTTGATCCAAAACTCTGTGGACCAAAAAATGGATTTTAATGGTAGAGGTTCAATCCCACTGTTTTCTACAGCGTGGGCCACCTGAGTGTTGGATGGAGCTGAAACTTGGAGGGGGCTCACCTCATGAATAGGTTGGATTTCACATATACATCATGGTGGGGCCCACGGCAGCAGCCGTGGGACGCTATCCGCCCGCCCGCTGCACGCAGCACGCTGCTGCTGCAGCGTCAGAGAGGCAGAGGCGCTGCCTCTTACATTTTTATATAAATATATATATTTTATTTTCTTGAGAAAAATCACATGTGGGGCCCACTTCTCGAAAATATACACCGTCTAATGGATTTAGGGGCTCAAAATATACTGAATAAGTCCAATGTTCAGCATTTTTAGCATGTAGATGCAGCAAGGTGGGTCCAAATAGCTTTAAATGGTAAGGAATACAGTTTTCTATGGTATGGCCCACTTGATTAATAGATCAACCTCATTTTTCGGCTCAACGCCTAAAATGAGTTGGTAAAAGGGATGAACGGCATGGATTGAACACATATATCAAGGTGGGGCCTGCATGAGCCTGCCCACCTAAACCTTCGTTTTTTTCTTCTTTTTTTTTTCTTACTACTGACGTGAATACACCCACGTCAGTACACAGACACCATGTTAGCCACCCCTCAGGGATCCATACTAAGACCTCCAGTGTTGAAACGGGGTACCATTCACTCGGTCTGCCACTTGAGCTATGGATCAAGGGTGTAGGGCCCCACGTGCACACATGGGTGGGACACATCCTGGATGAGGATGGACGGTTGGGATGTTATGTAAACATCATGATATGTCCCATATGGATGGGATCCACCGATAGATGGCTTGGATACAAACATCATGGTGGGGCCACACATCTTATCATCACAACCATACAAGAGGAAAAGAGAGAGGAAAAAGAAAAAGAAAAGAGAGATCGGATGGTGGTGGACCATAATACAAGCCATCACAAGTGGACCTTGTAATAGCAAATCAACGGTGGATCTTGCAATAATACGAACATAAAAAAAAGGTCCCATCACAAGTGGACCTTGCAATAGCAAATCAACGGTAGATCACCCACCTTAGATCTTTTCTTCTTGGCTCCAATGCTTCTTTGCTCCTTAGCTTCAATCTTAATGGAGGAGATGAGGTTTGGATGGTTGAGATGGGAGATGATGGGGTAGGAAAGTGGGCCACCTTTGTTGCTTGGGAAGGCTTGAAGAGCTCATACGTAGGGAGTTTTGGTTGCTTGGAAAGAATTTGAAAATGAGAGAGACTTGTAAAGGGAGAGAGAGAGAGAGAGAGAGAGAGAGAGAGAGAGAGAGAGAGTGATGGGTGATGGATGTGGTGAGTGATGGGTGTGTAAGAAATTCTTGACTTTTGTGGCCATTTGTGTAAGAAAGGCATGGGAGTGTAAGAACTTTTTGACTTCTATGGTTGCTTGGGTATGGGTGAAAGGTGATGTGTACTTGACATGTGATGTGATAAGATTTGATTGATTGATGGAATTAATTTGACAAGTCGTAGAGATTCTCTTGGGTTTCGCAACGTGCGGCGTTTTTCTCGCACCGAACGTTGGCCCACAACTCCTGACCAGGGTATCGCCTCGGCGCGCGAGTTGCGGCATCGGAACCGTAATGACGGCGCGGTCGCTATAGTAAGGGTCTTGGGTTGACTTGACTCGGGTTGACGACATACGAATCAGGGTCGCGCGCAAATATCGATTAAGGGTCGAAGGTTGCCGGAATTCAACCGGTAAGACCCTGAAAGTCTATGGAACGGTATAGACTAAGATACGGGTCTTACAGAAATGACCGTGAAGTGAAGGGAATTGATCGTGAAATGCATGGAAATGACCATGAAGTGAAGGGAATTGACCGTGAAATGCATGGAAATGACCGTGAAGTGAGGGAATTGACTGTGAAATGCATGGAAATGACCGTGAAGTGAAGGGAATTGACCGTGAAATGCATGGAAATGACCGTGAAGTGAGGGAATTGACCGTGAAGTGAAGGGAATTGACCGTGAAATGCATGGAAATGACCGTGAAGTGAAGGGAATTGATCGTGAAATGCATGGAAATGACTGTGAAGTGAGGGAATTGACTGTGAAATGCATGGAAATGACCGTGAAGTGAAGGGAATTGACCATGAAATTCATGGAAATGACCGTGAAGTGAGACGGAATCGTGAGAATTGACCATGAAATGCATGAAAATGACCGTGAAGTGAAGGGAATTGATTGTGAAATGCGCCAAAAGGACCGTGAATCAACACAGAATAGGCAGGAATGACTGTGATATACATGAAAATGACCATGAAGTAAATGAAATGAATGAAATTGACCGCGAACTGATTGAAATTGACCGCAAAGTGAATATGAAATGGATTTTCAACCATCAACCTGATGGAATCTTTGAAAATAACTAGGTTAGTTGGCTAAAGTAGCTTTTCCTATCCCAAAATCATATAGGGTACATCAAGTAATTAATTTTGGTTTAGAAGATATTCATGTTAAATGAATAAAGAAAGAAATGAATAAAAAGAGAGAATTTTTTTTTTTATATGCTTATATATACATATTTATATAAATATGTATTAGAGAAAATTATAGGTAAAATAAAGTTCTCCATGTAAAATATAAAAATAAAAATATTAAAAATTAAAAAATTGCATAGACTTTTACGGATTGCAGTTATGGATATGGTTATAATCCGGCTACGGCTATAATCCGTAGCTATATCTTCGATAATATCGAGTACACTTCGATATATCGAAAATTAAAGGATTTTTTATGCAAAGTCACTGGACAGTTCTGGACCTTTTTCGATTAATCGAAGACATAACAAAGGACATAATGAAAATACATGGGCCGCAGTTATGGCTACCGATTATATCCATAGCCATAGATTCCAGTTTCGTTTTTTTTTTTCCTTGTTGTAATCCCTTCCGCCTTTGTGGGTCCTTTTATGAGGTATGTGTTATATCCAAATCGTCCATCTATTTGGTGAACTCGTTATAAGTCTTGAGAAGAAAAATAAGACAGATTTAGCCATCAAGTGGACCACACTGTGAAAGGCAGTAGAGGATTGAACGTCTACCGTTGAAACCCTTTTAGGGGTCACAGAAGTTTTGGATCATTACGAAATTTGTTTTTCCTTTTCATCCAGGTCTTTGTCACCTTATGAATAGATTGGATGGAAAATAAATGTTACGGTGGGCCCTACAAAAGTTTCAACGGTGAAAATCAATTTTCTGCTGCTCTTTGTGGTGTGGTCCAGTTGATCTTTGGATATGATTTTTTTTTTTGTTGGATAACGGTCCAAAATGATCTCTAAATATGGATGAACGTTGTGGATATAATAAATACGTAACTGTGGGGCCATGTAACTTTGATATCTTTTGAGCCGTTCGTACAACTCGGAGTTCGAGAAGGGTCAGCGCTCGTCTTCGAGCAGCGGCTGATTCGCTTGAAGGAAAAAGCAGGGGCAATTTTGACCTTTGGCAAGGCATCCGTACAGCTGTGGCGTATTTTTGAAAGGAAAAATGAGGTGATTGTAGTCTCGAAAATGGGCCATAAATGGGTTGTAAAGTCGTAAATTTCTCCTTATTTTATAACTTGAGCCTAAAACTTTAGATCCAAATCCAAGGTATACTAAGCTGATGAAAAATGTTGTGATTGACCGTTAAAAGCTTACTGTGGGCTATAAAAGTTTGGATATTTGATCTTTATATTTTCCTTTCATCCATGTTTGTTTGACATTATCATATGGTAAATAACCATTATGGTAGGCCCTAAGTATTTTTAACGCCGGGCATTCAATCAATAGTGTTTCCTTGTCTGGGTAACAACCGGTTAACATCAAGCCACCTAAAGAAATAAAAAGAAGAAGCAATATGGGAGACACAATAATTTAGGTCTAAAATTCCTAGCAGAAAAAAACAACAACACTAAGCGACAAAACAATCCACTATTAATAAAAATTACAAGGGATAGGTGAGATGAAATCCCTTTGCAAAACGATAAAAAAACTCCTTTAAACTCTCTTAAGTTCATTCCTTGACCATAATCCCCCGTTACACCCATTTATATAAGGTTACTTACGAAATTAGAAACAAAACACGCACTAACGTAGAAGTTATGCAAACCATCAATCCAATCTTCGATCCATCGAGGACTCTTTGATTGATTGATTCCACAATGTTTGATCAATCAAACATGCTAAAAAACATCCAAAGAGCAAACATGTATTTTTTGAATAATCTCAATCAATTGGGCCTTGATCTTTATTGATCAAACATGTCTAAAACTGTCCTGAGAGTTAACTGAAAAATTTGTAATTCCCCTATTTAATCACATATTGAAACCATCAATTTGAACAAGGTCACCACAAAAGGTCTATGGTAGCAAAGTCACCATGCAATGCATGTGGATTGTGTGGTGACCCTGCCACAACTGATGTCCATGGTGATCCAAAGTCACAGGATTTGATTGGACACATGCCCTTGTAAAAGATGGGGCCAGGCAAAGCTTGTCTGGGTCTATCCCTAATAGTGGCATGTGACCCAATCGTTGGTTGTGGCAGGGTCACCCTGCAATCTGCATCCATCCACAACCATCTTGATGTGTGTGTGGAATTTAAACCGTTCATCGTGTGGCCACCACTAACATAAAACGTTCCAAAAATCAAGCCTAATATGTAGGAGGTATCATGTGAATGGTTTAGATATTTACATTATAGACACAAATTGTGCTCCAAACATAGTTTGATCATTCATAATGTTTTCAATAAAACATTTCCATAAAAGTATTTTAACAACGCTTTCAGTTATAAAATTGGACCATTCAATCGGACCCTATGACCTCAATGTTGAAACACGCTCTGCCTACAACTGAGCAATGGATGGAAACCCCGCAGATACTTAAACCTTGTATCATACAAACATGAGAAGAAAGATGCAGGAAGTCCAGCTTCTTGTTATTGCTGTTAAGGACCAAGGATTTTAGACTTGGTGACTCGGGTCGGGAGTGACTCATGGTGTCGAACCGTATCAGGTCCAACTGAGTCCGAGTCAACTCGGATGAGTTGCATTTCCATCGAGTCTTCAATCCATAGTTATTAAGACCTGATAATTCAGGGGAAGTGATGCAGTTTTGAACCCATCTAAGTTGGTTACCAAGCACTCGTTTCTCTAATGGACTGTCCATCTACATGTCCCTACCATGTATGGGCACATCCTAGCAGCCCAATGGATGGTTTTCACCCATTGAATATGGACTGTTGGTTGGATTCAATTCTAATACTGATTTTGGCAAGCTAATGTCCTCTACATGGGATTTGCCGCATTAAAGCGGTGCTTTCCCCCGCATAAATGCACTTAACTGCATTTTTTTCAATCTTCTTTAATTGCATTATGCAGAGGAAAGCACCACTTTAGTTAAACATCTTTATTTCTTAGTCTTACTGACTAATTCCAGTGGTAGAACAGATAAATGGCCCTTCTAAGCTTTATTTTGCACTCTTTGTAGATGTGTTTCTGGAATTGAAGCTGTATCCTCTCTCTTTCACTGCCCAAATAGAACTAGTAAATGTTACAGATCTTTACGCCATCCGAGTCATCACCTCTTGGAGAAGAACTGTGGTATCTTCATAACATGATTTTATCTGAGGGTCGTTTCGCATCTTCACAGCATCTTCAAGCTGCAATCACAGAGAATTTCAACTTCTTAGGTAGCTTGGACCAATAATCACAGAGAATTTCAATTTCTCAGTGAGACCAAATATCCAATGTTTAATCAATCATATGCTTGGACAATAATCTGTAAATGTCTACCCTTCGTGCCCAATCATGAACGGAGATAACCAAGAAATCTCCTCCCATATGGATGTGGACCTTGTTTGTAAACATTTATTTCCACAACATGGCTAGGATTGTTGGAAAGGAAGACATGTCCCATCTTGTGATCGGGTCCAGAATCAAGCTACAAACCCATTTAGTTTTTCGAAACACGTTGTATGACAGGCATTGCTGGCACATAACGGCAATGCCCCGAGACCATTATATTCTGATTTCAAAACCTTGTTTTTTCTTTTAAAAAACCCTTGAAACAAATTCTATAGTCTGTATAAATACTATTAAAACATGCATAGATGAACGCCTCCTTACCTTTTCTACACTGTCAAACAACTTGTTGGCTAGATCAGTAAGAGGTTGCTTCTTGTCGATTGGAGCAGCAGAAATAACTTTGTCGAAATCATAGTACATGACCGTAGATTTCAGACGAAGGTACTTCCTCACATAATTCCATGCATCTTGTCCCAACAGATCTCCCAACCCCATCAAATCAAATGCATATTGCCTCAGCCTATATGCACTTCCTTTCGCTCCAATATTCGCCATGTAAATGCCTTTCTTAAGGAATGAACGAGTGCCCGTCTCTTCATTTGCAATCTCTGCCAATGAATTCAGGTATCTGTGAGATTTCAAAAATCAATGTGATAGTACTTGGCTTGAGGCTGCATTTGGATGCACTATTTGATTGAATCGTAATAGTCTAGTTCATTAAAAAGAATGACCAAATTTCAATTACATTGGTATATTGTATTATGTTAGTGATCCTGCATGCCTATGAAAATTAAGGGGAAAATTTTATAAGATGACTACTCAAATGGCTATGCTATATGGAACATGGCATTGGACAGAAAGCAACATTAGTAGAGATTCAAGTATTGCAAAGATGAGGATGTTGATATGGAAGTGTGGGAAGAACAGGAAAGATAGTTCATTTGAAATAGGCCAGTAGTCTTAAATTATATCTAGTTAATGGTGTATGTTTTCCCAGAAAACATATGGGTACTCTATATCACTCCATCGATCAGGAGCAATTGAAAAAAGCCAAACCAGTACAGTCTTTCTTGGAGTCTTGAATATGGTGATACCACCAATCAATTCAATCTATATGTCTTTCTCCCATGAATCGGTGCTATAGGAGAAAATGGAGTGAAAATTGAGATACTCTGTCATGTACAATGAATGGGGGCCAGAGAGACGGTCCGGTGATGAAGGAGAAAATTGATTAGTATTGGTGTGGAAAGAAGATGGGAGGAAGAGCTAAAAGGAGTAGAACCGAGGTGGTAAGGAGGGGTATGATGGCTTGTTCACTTACTGAGGATAGCCGGTTTTGTAAACCAGAGCCGAACTAGATAGGACCACTTTGATATTGATGATGATATTCACATTGAGGAATTTGTTGCCAAATTTCAATTACATTGCATAAATACAATTTTGGTGCTACTATAATACTAGAAACATCACTATTCAGTCATATCCTCTTGACTTAATTTTGACAATTAATTTCACTTTTGCATCCATACACATTAGAAGATCAGTAACTCTCCTCGTTACTATAAATGGGGGAATTCAACAAATATACTGAGGGTGGACTCAACAGCTAGAGCAGGAACCTGAGCTAAGGGAACAGCCTTATTCCAAAGAGCTGAGATCTCATAAAGGAAAAATGAACCAATTGTCGTGAAGAAATTCCAAATTCAGGAACAGGATCTATCGGCTGTCGATTGTCATTATAAAAATGTGTGCAATGCATAATTGTTATAAAAGGTGCAAAAGATGACCAAACTACTGGGATCCTTTATGCAGTGACCCAAGTAAAAATAGTGAACTTACAGTAAAAACCAACTTCAACAATGGTCCAATATTTCATAAGGTGGGTAGATTGCAAGGATGAATTTAGCAAATTTACAGTAAGGGTGTGTTTGCATGCCACCATTTTCATTTCTAATGAAATCTATAGCTGCCCTGCATTTGTTGGGAAAGCTGTGTTGGGAGGCTGTGATTAACCACCTCTCACACAAGGGCTCATATGTGACAACCACTCATCAGACTCGCCTTCACGAAAAAAACCCCATTCTGATAAAGTTTTAGGCCCCCATTGGATGCCTGAGCTGGGCGACAATCTTGGGTTTAATTCCAATTGGGAGAAAAATGCATTAAAATGAATTTTTGGTGGCACCCAAACACATCCTAACATTTCATTCCAAACATGAAGTCCATCCATTCTAATCATTTTCTCCTTTAAAGGGAACTGCCAAATCAACCAAGCTTGTAAGAAATGCAAGATAAGAGTGCGTCTGAATGCACAAGTCGATTGAATTTTGATCATTCCATTAATAAAGAGGAAAGTGGCAGAAGTTGATGATGTTTCCTGTCTTCATGACACCAAATAGGTGAAATTGCATTTTTGGTTCTTTCAGGTTTGACTTGAATGTACCATGCACAGTCGCAATTTGGGGCCCTGAGTACTATCAATATGAATGCTAGTAGACTATTGTTTGGTTGTTCCTACTTTATTAGGCTAGTAATTGAAATTCATTCTGATAGAGCATCCAAATGCCTCCTGAAGTAAGAACAGTGAAATGAAATCCATTGCACTTTTTAGTAAATTAATCTTTATCTAGAGTCGCCAAATATGCTAGAGATGATTGCTTGATCATCACTAGAAACCGTGTAGGATGATCTGAACCATTAATCTGGTGGTCATAGAACTGCAATTTTTGTGACTATAAAATCCTGTCTACTGATGATTGTGAAATTCACCCCTTGAAGGGTAGATTTTGCCATCCTTTGTTCAAGTAATTCTTGCGAACAATCCATTTGGATGGCGAATGTGATGGCTGTGGTAGTTCCACAGTAGCAGTGAACTCTAGGCCATGGCATGTGCCTGTGGTGGCCAACCAGATCAATGGTGTCAATTGCCTCAGAAGACTGCCACATGTACAGAGTTTTGACGACATTGCGAGAAAATCTGAAAAATCCATGTTTTATCGCTGGAATGTTTTAGTGTTTGGTTCAATGACATCGAAGGGGTTTGATGCCATTGACATTCTGTCGATGCCATCGAAGTCCCATTGAAGGTGCCATCGAACGAACATGCAGAGTTACGTGAGTGCCGGATTTGTTTCCTATTTCGATTGTGATTCTCATAGAGGGTGTATATATGGGTGTAATGGGGAATAGGGCGTATCTCAAAACTTTCTAATTCGTTCCAAAAGGGTTTCAAGGGCTTTTAAGGGAGATTCAAGACTTATTCGAATCGGGTAATCTCTATCTATTGTAATTTTCTGCTTTCATAGTGCATTGTGGTTTTTTCCTGCAAGAGTTTTTCTACAATAAATTCTGTTTGTTTGTGATTGAACTTGATTGTGTGATTGGACTACTTTGCTTGATTCATCTCTGTGTGCTTCCACAGTTCCCCTACACAAAGGAGATTCTAAAGATAGGTGAGGGACAACTTTTACAGCTATGTGAACCTGCTGATCATTCTTCTCCCTCCCTACTTCTACCATGAATGAGCAATGGACTAAGAATCATCAGCCAACCTATCCCAGCCATCCAATTGCATATGGACGATTTGCTATTATCCAATTATCAACCATCTATAGCAAGGCCGACAATCACATGCCTAGAATTGTCAAATGGCAATGGATTTCTCCAGCATTGCCCATCATCCATGGTGGAGCTCACCACCCAAGTGGTCTGGATCACCAAAATTGTGGGGCCCACCTGTACGGAATGCTGTCCTGTACCAACGAAGATCATCAAAGAAATGAAGTTGGTGAACAAATGCTTACTATTGACGGCTGAAGGAACTGGTATAGGCCCAGTTAGCAATAATCCGTTGTCCTCGGCGAGAGTGTTTTGGCAACTGAGCTGTGTAGAGAGAGTAAGGATACCGAGCCCAATCACAGCCCTTCGATTAGTTTGTATGGAAATGCCAATAGGTTTTGATGCTTGATGCTGTTGTTCTTCAGATTCTTCTGTTTTCTTGGCCATGAACCTGTGAATTGGCGATGCTCGGTGCCTTTTGACATCGAAGATTTTGGGTTTGGTAAGGAGAACCTCAGAAGCTGCATTGTAATTAGATATGGGACGTGCCATCGATGAGAGAGAGAGAGAGAGAGAGAGAGAGAGAGAGAGAGAGAGAGAGAGAGAGAGAGAGAGAGAGAGATGGACTGTTTTTTCTGTTATCAAAGTGCATTGGTAACCATAGGCCACCAGAAACGGATGCAGTTAGTGGATAAAGGGCAGTTTCGTCATTTTGCAAATGTGGAGGATATGGAGGTGGATTGTATACTGACACCGGATGGTGCTATGTGGGCCCCACCATGATGTCTGTGTTTTATCCACACCGCCCATCCATTTTGGATCATTATTTAGGGAATGAGCCCAAAAATAAGGCAGATCTAAATCTTAGGTGGACCACACCAGAGAAAAAGAGTGTTGATTGGACACCCACCATTAAAAACTTAATAAGGCCCACTGTAATGTTTATATGCCAGAGAAAAAGAGTGGTGATTGAACACCCACCATTAAAAACTTAATAAGGCCCACTGTAATGTTTATATGCCATCCAAAACATGTTGATCATTAGGTAACAAAGACTCGGATGAGGAAAACACAAATATCAGCTTGATCCAAAACTTTTGTAGCGTCCGATGAGTTCTTAATGGTGGGGGTTCAATCACCACTCTTTGACTCTGATGTGGTCCACCTGAGTTTTTGATCTAACCTGAGATTTTGATCTGACTCAGTTTTAGGCTCATGCCCTGAAATAAGCTGCTAAAATGGATGGACGGTGTGGTTAAAACACATACACCATGGTGGAACCCACAGTGCACCGTCTAGTCGCAAGTGGCTAGTGAAAGTGTCAGTAGGTCAATCCGCGTCCGATATTTAGAAAATCGTAATCGCCCATCTTTGAGAATTTTGTCCGATATTTGGAAGATCCTAGCCACCCATCTTTGACAATTTTGTTGAGATAAATGAAAATCATTGCTCAACAGACTAACCGACATCAAATACATGAGCCCATTAGTGGGATCAATGGCCAGGGCCAGGGTGGGCCGAGATCATGGTTCAATCTTCTAAGGCCCATAGGCTGAAATTGATCAAACCCCTATTTCTCACTATGAATGGTCGTCTGAAATGGCCCTGTAATGTGTTTAAGTGTATCCTATCACCCTTGAAACACAGATAAAAATGTGAATTAGATTATCTTGTGTCCCACTGCACGATCAGACGAAATTAATGCTTTGAAATAGAAGATTTGTAGGGAACCCATTGAAGGGCCCCTTCCAGAAATTCTCAGTGGCGCAGGGCTGAACCCAGGCCAAAGAGGGGGTTTGGAAATAGTTTTCAACCAGCAATTGACGCGCCTCGGTTATAACCTCACTAGCTGCGTCATTGCCCCAAGCGCAAAGATACTTTATATCAACGTCCTGCCCTCCCTTTTATAAGTTCTGTGCATTCTTGTTTCTCTCCTTATCAACCGATGTGGGACTTCATTTCTTTTTGTTAGAAGTGTGGACGACCTGATGATCATTTAAGCTTAGTTTCATACATATGGTATCTGCATTTTCAGGATTGCTTGATGAGCGGTTGTGATCTGCACATGTGTTACTCTTTTCCACGTGAGACGGCGAGGGCATTTAGCTTCTTCTCTTAGCCGTTACTAATTTAAAATTTTAAATTGGCCAAGGATCTTTCACAGTACTCAAGCGAAACCCGCCATTTTCCCTCACACCTCTCTCTCTCTCTCTCTCTCTCTCTCTCTCATGAATGGCTCTCTTCCTCTCAAATCTCTCAAACTCAACAGCAAATTCCTCTCCTCTCTTCTCAAACTCAATTCTTTCTACACCCAAATCCCACAGAACCCTCTCAAACCCCCTCTCACATCTCTCCAATGCGGTGCTCTCTTACAGTCCTTCACCAACTCCAAATCCTCCCAAATGGGTAAGCAGCTCCACGCCTACATGCTCTCTTCAGGTATTCTCCTCGAAAATACATATCTGTACACCAAACTCTCCGCCATGTATGCCATTTGTGGAATCATGACTGATGCCCGCTTCATTTTTGATCAAATCGTATTAAAAAACTCATTTTTATGGAATGTTATGATTAGAGGCTATGCTTGTTGTAATGGATTTTCAATGAATTCGCTTGTTCTGTATCGAGAGATGGTGATTTTTGGGAAAAGGGCAGATAATTATACTTACCCTTTTGTTCTTAAGGCATGTGGTGATTTGTCACTTGTTGAAATCGGTAGGGAAATCCATTGTGAGATTGTGGTTTGTGGGTTTGAGTCGGATATTTATGTGGGCAATTCCTTGATTGCGATGTATGCAAAATTCAGTGATTTGGGTAGTGCACAGAAGTTATTTGATAAAATGCGTGTGAGAGATTTAACTTCCTGGAACACGATGGTTTCTGGTTATGCGAAGAATGGTGAGCCAGGTGAGGCTTTATCTGTTTTTTATGAAATGGTGAAGAATGGAGTAAGAGTGGATTCCTCTAGTCTTCTCAGTGTATTGTCGGCATGTGCTGATGCAGCAGCATTGAAACAGGCAAAGGAGATTCATGGTTATGTTGTGCGGAATGGTATGGATTTTGATAGTTTTGTTAGAAATTCTCTTATTAATGTTTACTGCAGTTGTAATTTTATGAAGTGTGCAAGGGGATTGTTTGAGGAGGGAGACAGTAGAGACATTGTCTCATGGAATTCTATGATTTTGGGTTATGCTCGGTGTGATGATGCTATTGAAAGCCTAAGGCTTTTTCGTCAAATGAATTTGGAAAACATGGTACCTGATAAAGTTACTCTAATTTCTGTGCTTGGAGCTAGTGATCAGATAGCAGCGCTGCAATTTGGTAGGGGCATTCATGCTTGTCTTGCAAAAAATGGCTTCGTGGCGGATACGATTGTGGGGACCTCACTTATAGACATGTATGCCAAGTGTGGTAGTTTAGGCTGTTCATGTCGAGTTTTCGATGAGATGCTAGAGAGGAATTTGGTTTCTTGGAGTGCTATGATTGCAGGTTATGGGTTTCATGGGAGAGGAAAGGAGGCCATTTCCATTTTTAGCGAAATGACAGAGTCTGGTGTTAGGCCAGATGCTGTTATTTTTACTTCGGTCTTGTCAGCGTGTAGCCATGCAGGGTTAATGGATGAGGGTTGGGCGATATTCAACCAAATGCAGAGCGAGTACTCTATAAGTCCCAGGATTGAGCACTATGCCTGTATGGTCGATCTTCTTGGGCGGGCTGGGCGCTTAGATGATGCATATGAGCTCATTAAGAAAATGCAAGTGAAACCTAATGTAGATATCTGGGCCGCACTTCTCTCTGCTTGCCAGGTCCACCGCAATGTGAGGCTAGCTGAAATTGCAGCCCAAAATGCTTTTCTTTTGAAGCCTAAAGGTGTTGGTCTTTATGTTTCCCTTTCCAACACCTATGCAGCAGAGAAAAGATGGGATGATGTGGAAACAGTAAGAGCGAGGGTGAGACAAAGGGGACTGAAGAAACCACCAGGCTGCAGCTTTGTTGAATTGGGTATGGAAATTCATCGGTTTTTAGTGGGAGATAAGATGCATCTGCAATCAGAGCTTATATATGCCAAGTTAGAAGACTTGAATCAGAGATTGAAGGAAGATGGCTATGCACCAGATACTAGCTCTGTGTTTTATGACGTCGAGGATGATTTGAAGGAGAAGATGTTGTGGGACCACAGTGAGAGACTGGCCATTGCTTTTTCTCTTATCAACACAGCCCCAGGGATGACTATCAGGATTACAAAGAACCTCCGGGTGTGTGTTGATTGCCACATGGTCACTAAACTCATCTCCAAGATTGTCAACCGAGAAATTGTCATGAGGGATGCACATCGGTTTCACCACTTCCGTGATGGATCTTGTTCTTGTGGTGATTATTGGTGAATTTTTCTTCGACACAAATGGTTGCTTTGTGCAAGGAGCTGGATTTGTTAATTCCTGTTTGTGGACCTTTTCTGTCTTCTGATGCGGAACTAGAGAAATACCAATGGGACTTGGGTGCTGTGAGATGGGGGGGTTTTTTTCAAGGTTCTTGTGACAATGTTGCAAACACTTGCAAGACCTCAGATGGACTATTCATGCATGTTAGACGCAGACTGCTGGTTCTTTTTCTCAAGCATCATTCCCACACATGTGATTTCCCAACCCCCAATCCCTGATGAATGGTCCTGATCTTGCACATGCGTGTCCCATTTATGTGTGCATGGAACCCCTCGTGGAACCATCGGAGTCACTGGAGGATCAAAAGATTAGCTAATCACAAGGTTTAATACTTCAACTGACCAGGATACTGTTCTGGTTAAGGTGAAGCAGTAACCTCACGGGCTCCATCAACCTCGGCATCGTGTTGACAGGGGTGCATGGAACCCCATGTGGAATTATCAGACTCAGGTCAAAAGATTAGCTAATCACAAGGTTGTGTACTTAAACCTATTAGCTAATCACAAGGTTGAGTCCTTAAACCTACCTGGATACTATTCTGGTTAAGGTAAAGTGATAACTTGATGGGCTCCATCGACATTGGCATCAGATCAGAGTTTTAAGGTTTGTGCTTGTGTGTGGCTGTTTTTGTGTAATTTTTTATTTTATTTTTTGGGGGTTGGTTGGGCATACATTCCTCACTGACTATTTATTTATTTATTTTGTTCCGGAATTCAAGTGTACAGTTTGAGATATCGCTGGATAGTGTAAATAGCAACTTTGCAAGCTATTGATTTGATCTTCTTCTCTTGCTTTAGCATGTTCAGGTTGAGATAATCTCTTTTCCTTGACTGTGTAGGATTAGAGCTGGAAACCTGTTGGAAAAAGAAATCCTAGCATGATACACTTGACAGATTTTCTGATTCAAATCTTCAATGAAACATGGTTTAATGTTCCTTTTATCTCGGCTTACCATTGCCAAGTCACCAAAAAATGAAATGAAAGCATAAGGAATCATTTCAATTACTTCAATACATAAGACCACAATGTAGTAATGTAATGAAGAAGATAGAAGGTACAGAAAGAAGAGAACATGTGAATTCATTGGAAACGGATTGAGAAGGAAGTGCACAAACACAGTTCATCGAAACATGTTATAAAGATTTCTAAATACCATGTCCCTGACTTTGTGCTCATAAGTAATAGGCAAATTGGGGTGACTTTTTTTTTTTTTTTTGGGTAACGGGAGGTGACTTTTACCTCAACGTTTGATAGAATGAAATAATCAAAAGATACACCTAACTAGGCAGGACATAAAACCTAAACCCTCATAGAAAACCCATTTACAATTGATCCTCCCAAAACAAAAATAGGAGTATTTATATCTAATCGTATGAATACCATTCCTACCGATGGAATCCTCTCTCCAAACACGAATGTCTTTCTTCCGTAGAGTCACATGCCTCATTTGCAAGAGACTTGGTGACTTGTATTTGGGGTGACTCGCTCGTATTTTTTAGCATTGAAATCCCTATGTATTGGGTGACAAATAATGGTTTCAGACAACACTTAAAACCTTTATTTCACATCTTTCTTTCCTGTTACATTAGATACTAAATCCCTTAGAAATTTCACACTCTTTGTAACAGGGGAATTCATCGCCATCTTATTATACAAAACATTCTCAACTTCCCCAACTGATGGCCTCTTCTTAAACCTTGAAACCACCTTCAGTTCTCCATTCTCCTCTTCTACCAAAATTGCCCATCCCTCATTACTGTAATTACCATCAGCACACCTAAAAACCACACCGTTTCTCTTACTCAACAGGCCTCTAACCTCCAATCCCATGAAAGCATAAATCACCTCAAATGACCCCACAAAACCACTCAACCCGCCGAAACCGCTCTCCTCCTCAAAACCCCACTTTGGGTTGAAAAGCACCACTGGTTTCGGGTAAAAGCTGTTGCTAACGGCCTTCATGACATCTAACTGAGATGCCTCTGGCGCCAAGAAGACTGCCACATCAGCAGAGCTTAAAATCCTAGTGCTAGTATCTCCCTCAGTAACTAAAGAAAGGTCTGAGTTAGTGACCGAGTTAGGCGATGACTCGATCGACTTGAAGGCCTCAATGGCTAGTTTTGTCAAAGTGGGGTTGGGCCAAAGGATGAGAATTCTGATCGGGGCACCCTTTTTCTTGATGGGGAGGTTAGACAAGAGCTGGAGAGCTAGTTGCACTAGTGACTCGGCCGAGTTGTCGGCAACTGGGATCTCAACTCGGTACCTGGGTTGCTTTTGTTTCTTGAGTTTGCCAGCAAGTCTTGGATTGTTGAGCGGCTTTTCTACGGAGAGGGTGAGGCATGTCTTGGCTTGGAGGATGGCTTCATCTTTTGAGGTGGGTGGTGTACATGTGGGTTGGTCTTTTAGGGACAGAGAAGGGATTTTTGATTTGTGGAGGAGCTTTTGAGTGAAGAAAGAGAGATGGGAATGGTGGTGTTGTATTGGAATGGGGAGAGATGGGAAATGGGTTTTGGAGGGAGGAAATGGGGTTAAAGGATTTTGAGTTCTGAGTGTTTGGATGGGGAATTTGAGAAGATTGGAAGCCATTTGAGATGCCGAAGCGGAAGGAGAGATGTGAGTCTTTGGGTGTGGATGGATGATATCTCTTCTTGCTTTGACCTTATAGTTACCACACAAATTCTATAACATTATTTGAATATTTTAAAAAAGGGAAATAGCCTTTTGAAGGTGTATGCTTGATCTTGGCCAACCATTGGGTGGTACTTGAATGAACGTGTATCTGTGCAGGAAACAGGCGGGTACAGTTATCAGAGGCTCTGCAGCTGATTGTGAAACATGGACCATGGCCATTTCTATTTTCTGACCGTACATTTTTCTCCCAGGCGGCTTCAGTGGATCCCTGACTGTGGGGCCCACTGTGATGTATGTGCTTTCCTCTTTGAAAGCTCATTTTAGGTCATGATTCCAAAAATGAAGCAGATCCACATCTCAGGTGGACCACACCATAGAAACAGTGGTGATTGAATACACAACATTAAAAACTTCTTGGGGGCCACTGGAATGTTTATTTGCCATCCAAGCTGTTGATAAGGTCACAAAGACCTGGATGAAGGGACCACACAAATATCAGCTTGATCCAAAACTTGTGGCCCAAATGAAGTTTTTAATAGTCAATCACCAGTTTTTCCTGTGCTGTGGTCCACCTGAGATTTGGATCTGCTTCATTTTTGGGATCATGCCCTAAAAGTGAGCTGCCAAAACAGATGGATGGCATGGATGTAAGGCAAATATATCACGGTGGGCCCTACAGTCAGGGATCCACCAACCTCGGTGGATATGGGGATTCACCAAGGAAAGGGATTGGCTACTCCCCCTCCAATGGCTAGTGGTCGGTGCTCTGTGGGCCCCACCATGATATATGTGTTTCGTGGGCCCCACCATGATATATGTGTTTCATCCATGCCGTCTATCCATTCTTCCAGATCATTTTATGGTATGGATCCAAAAATGAGGTTGATACAAATATCAAGTGGACCGCACAGTGTTGATTGAACACCTACCATTAAAAACTTCTTGGGGCCAAAAAAGTTTTGGATCAAGATGATATATATTTTTTCCCTTCATCCAAGTTTGTATGACCTAATCAACAGGTTAGATGTCAAATAACCATTACAGTGGGCCCTGGTAGGTTTTTAATGGTGGAAATTCAATCACTACTGTTTTCCCATGGTGTGGTCCACCTGAGATTTATATCTACCTCATTTTTGGCACAAGCCCTAAAATTATCTTTCAAAATGGATGGACGGCGTGGATAAAACACATACATCATGGTGGGGTCCACATAGCACCAACCCTAGCCACCTGGCTGGTGGGGGTGTCACTAGCAAACCGCGTCCATTTTTCTAATTCACGTGTGGCCCACTAATTAGTGGACCTACTTATTTTTGGGTCAGGGCATGGAAATGGGTGTGGTCCAACCTGATGACTGGACTGGTCTAACATGTGTGCCATTTTGCATGGGTGCATCTATGAAGCTGATGAATCAAACACTATAGATCTCATACACATGTGACATGTTAGGAGGTTACGTTTTCAGGGAATCCCCTCTTACCTGTTCAAGAGCAAACTCATCAATGGACCCAGGAGGGCCCACCTACAGTCATTCTTCACCATTAGACACGTCGGTCCACTGCTAATGAGTGACCCACGCACGAAGCAAAAATCACAGTGATAAGATGACCACAGACACCAGGTTTGGGCTTGCAAAATGGAAGGTAAGACCAACAAGGCACGACCCAAGTTGGATTTTGGTAGTCTGAATCAATCAGGCTTAGGTTGATGAGGTTGGCTTGAACATTGGGTTAGCCCCGGTTTAGATTTATCGATGGTGTTGCAGGGGTAAGGTTTGGGGTAACTCCAATCTGGGCCATTAAAAAAAAAAAACAGTTGGGTGTTTGTTTTTCATGCCGATAATCGGATGTTTTTAACCATCCGATCGTGGAGACTTTTGCGGGCATTGTGGATCGTGGAATATACAATGGAATGTACTCTTTAGTATTGATGGTAGGTGGGCCATTGTGGGTCCACTGACAAAATTGAATGGAGATTAGGGTAAGAAAAGATACAGATCTACTATAGTTAGTTGGGCCCTTGAGGAATTTGAATGGTGGGGTGAGGTCTAGATTGAGGTACAGACCTAATATTATGGGACCCATAAGCTCTTTAGGAAGTGGTTTTGCAATTGCAACACAAACTGCTCGTCGCACCTGCTGGTCTTTTGATTACTTTCAGGTCTATGGGCTTAAGCTTGGGCTTAATTCTCATTACCAATAAATAAGTGGGTCAAGCATGGGCCTGCGCTTGCTGACAATGTCTACTTTACTGCCATCCAGGACCTGAATATTGAAAAAATAGGTTGGTCTCAGGATTAAAATGATGGTCTAAACATTATAAAAATAAATGCACATAAAAATTTCTCTCGTATAAGATTTTAATCTATCAGCTATCTAAGTGAACTGATGTAAATATACTTAATTTATATAATTTGCTAATGTAAGAAGATACGTATGGAAACACAAGCAATATGGTTAAGAGCAAAATAAGAAGTAAAAAACTAAAAATATACTTAGAGATAATGTGGATAGTTGTAGCTTAGACCCACATAGAGTTTCACATACAATAAGAGTAGAAGGTGGTTTTAGTCAGGGTGGGACCAACTTGATGGGTTTTAGTCAGATACCGACCCAAGTCTAACCAATTAATTACCAGTCCTAAAACTCAGGCCCGTGTGCCCAGCTTACTAGTGCTGTGGAGCCCGATTTAAACATGTTTGAGTCCCTGTTTTCTTGGACCACTAACAAATCAGGTCAGTTTGGGTTCACCTTTTGGGAACGGGTTAAAAATTGGGTCCAGCGGGGTTTGAATTAAGTCTAATTTGGATTTGGTTAAAATTGGGTTGGGTCAGAATCTAACCCATGGCTCAGTGGCAGAGGGAGTGCATTTCAACACTGAGGTCATGGGTTAGAGTACTCATTGGGATGTGTGTGAGTAAAAAGGGGAAAAAAAATTAAAAATAAAAAATAAATAAAGATTGGATTGGGTTAGTTCATTAATACCATTATATGTTTAAAATAAGTAAAAAATGTTTCAAGTCCAACTGGTTTCACCATTTAATCAATGGATTAATTCCAACCTGTGAAGTGGTTGTGACATCCAATTCTCCCAACCATGAAGATCACTAGTATAAAAACTAGTCATATCCAATCATCAAGTGAGCCACACCATATAAAACAATGTATAGCCATTGATAAATAACAAAATAGAAGTGTGGTCCACTTAGTAACGAGTGGGGTTGATTTTTTCATGAAGTGTTCCTTGTGGTGTGAGCCACACCATAAAAAACAGTTTATACCCATTAATAAATAGAAAAATAGAAGTGTGGTCCACTTGATCAGTGGATGGAGTTGGTTTTTTTCATGAAGTGTTCCTTATAGTGGGACCAATGTATTGAACGGGTTGGATGTCCCATGCATTCAGCAAATAAGAAGTTTCTTTTAAATTTTTTTTTTCCAACAAATTAGAAGTTATTCACTGGGTGTACCAAGATATGTGGTACAACCTATGGAACTTGGGAGTTGTCCTCAAATATATACACACACACACATACTATTCTAGCAACGACGTTTCTTCTAAAATATAAATTGAGTATTGTAGCAATGATGTTTCCTGAACCACACGCACGTACAAACGCCCATTTTACACCATGCATCTGGCTCATGTATGTGAGCTAATGATCCAAAGAGAGTGGGCTGACCATGTAATTTCTCTTGTTTGTTCTGCACTTAACTCAAAAGCCTGATCTAAAGACCCAATTGGCATCCAACGGTAGCCGAACCCCCCCTGTTGACAGCCATAGACTGAACCCCACATGCTTGAAACGTGATGGGCCAGCTGGCCATCTCATTTGCCGAGCTAGATCGGACTCGGATTGGGTGGTGAACCCAACACCACCCAGTTAGGTGGTAGAAAGGCTCTGTGGCCACCACAATGTATGTGTTTTATCTACGCCGTCCGGGCATTTTTTCATATCATTTTAGGGCATGAACTAAAAAAAATGAGGCGGTTCCAAAGCTCAAGGGGACCAAACTATAGGAAACAGTGGGGATTGATAGCCTACGGTTGAAAGCATTCTACGTGCCTCGGTTCCAAACGGGCAACCAAGTACTGGTACGGGTAGGGGTCCAAATGCTAGTAATTTAACCGTTCATCCGGTATTTCTGAATCATGAGATGGCCCATGTCCAAGTATTGCTACTATGATATGATTCTGGCAGTCTCAGCCGGATGGTTAGATCACTCAATCGGGGACATTTTTGGCTTATCTCCGGTTAATACTACGATCATTTTCTACTTGGAAAATATATTGAAAAAAATCGGGAAATAAAATTATTTATTTTTATTTACTTTTAACATGAGGCTTAATCATGTATAAATATGCTATCCTTAAAGTTTGATTCACTCTCTTATCAATTACTGATGGGTTAAAGGCGAATTGCTTCCAGGATAAGACAAGCCTTCTTTCTATATGTTGCGTGCAGTAATTACGAAGGGTATATTTAGGAACTCTTTAAACGTCCCTAATTGTTTGACAGACTTGATTAGTGATTGTCTAACAATATTCTTAAAAGAAGAAAGGTTTTGGTGAGATCCGATGAATTCGGATAAGATCTATTAGAGTTGATTGAATCTGTACCGGAGTGGTTTAGTTTATATAGGCACCAAAGGAGTGGACCGTTGCTAGGTAATCTAGCGTTACTACAGTTACACTGCCCTTGCCCTTGCTCACGCTCGTGCACGTGCTCGAGCCTGAACGTGTGTCTGTGTGTGTTTCAGTGCTACGCATTGGAATGCACAATCCGAGCATCTCAACCTTCAGTTCTCCAAGGGAGAATACTACAAACACAACCACATAAAGCACAATTTTTTTTTCTTCATTTTCGATGTGGGACTAAAGAAACTGCAGTTTTTCATTTAAAAATTTCACCATTGTTTTAGTAGGAAAACAAAAATTTCAAAATATTTTGATTTTTAAAACTAAAATTTCAACAATTCCCCACTTGGTTTTTAAAATAAGTAGTAAACTTCTGACAGAGATAAAATCCAGCTATTATGCATAGAGAAAGAAATCTTACGATTTGAATCTTTTCTTAGTGTAAGTATTTTAAAATTTTGTCAAAATTTATGGTTGTCGCAACTTTGAACCAGTTATTTCAAAATAAAATAACCGAAGATACAACACACATGATAACATTTGCGTTATATGAGTTCTTTTATATTAATCGCTTAGCACTTTTAATAGTAATGTGCTCATCTTGTTTCATGAACGATCCCGAGAGAACTCTAACTCTCATGAGAATCGGCACAACTTCTACGTTCATATAGGTGAAATCCTTTCATTATTTCCGTTACTTAAAACACATGTCCTCTTGTCTGGGTTTCATTAAGAGTTTCAAGACTCAACCCTCTAATTGTAACAGCTAGCACTTTTCATCTTGGATGAGGTTATTTCTAAATTTAGTACTAAAACTTTTCATATATTAGTGATTCATTTTTACCCATTGAACCCAATCTTTAAAGATTTTCTAACTTTGGGTTGAATCTATCACTGGTGGAACTTTAATTAAAGAATTTCAACTTCATCCCTCTAAATGTTGTCCTTATTACCTCTCTTGTTAGAAGTTAACAAAGGGATTAATCAAATTAGTACATGACTTCACAAATGAGATTACAATAATTTCATCTTGAATCAGCTGCCTTATATAGTCATGTCTCAAACTTATGTGTCCGGACTTCCCATTATACGTATTGTTATACGCTCTCGCTTGAGTGGCTTCACTATCACAATAAAATGAAATAATCGGTATAGGCTTCGCATAGAATGAGATTTTTAATAGAAGATCCCTCAACCACTTAGCTTTTTTGCCAGTTGTAGCCAATGCTATGAACTCATATTACATTGTTGAGTAGGTTATACAAGTTTGTTTCTTGTATTCCCAAGATACAGTTGTACCTCCTAAGGTGAATATCCAACATGTGGTGAACTTGTTGTCCCATGCACTCGATATCCAACTTGCATCGGTATATTTTTCTAACACGGCCGAAAGTTCTGAGTAGAAGTACCTAGGTCTTTAGTTCTTTTAGATAACATAGAACTATACTTATAGCTCGAGTGTTCTACACTTGGATTACTAGTAAGTTTACTTTGTTTACTCACAATGTAGGTTATATCCGGTCTTGTGCATTGCATAACATATATAAGACTTCCTATAATACTAGCATACTGGTCCATACAATGGTACCTACAGTCCTCCCAACGTAGGTTTTAGAAAATATGGAAAGATCATTCACTAACTTATTCTCGGGATGGTGGGATGGGAAGAGAAAGTAACATTGGATCAAATGGAGTAACATATCCATGCCTAAGGATGAGGGAGGGCTAGGAATCAGGAAGTTGAAGGAGGTTATGAAGTCTTTGCAACTTAAGATGGCTTGGGCGGCTAGGTTTGGGAAGGATGGGAGTCAGTGGTTTGATTTTATGCAGTCCAAGTTTGTGCAACTTGGGGTCAGCGCTGGTAGGAGCAGGCACACAGCGGATGCATCCACGCTTTGGAAAATCAGCATCCCCGCTTTGGAAAATCCTAGTGAGCTTGTTTCATACCTTGGATAGAAATGTTCAGTGGGAGGTGGGCCAAGGGACACGCAGCATGTGGAGGAGCAATTGGACCGATCTTAGCCTGCTGGAGGATATTCCCTCACTATATATCCCTGTCGAGCTTAGGGACCTTAGAGTGGTGGATATTATCAGGGCGGATGGGCTAACCGCGGAGGTGCCGATTTCTCTTCTATAGTGGATTTGAGACTGCATTCAGTAAGGGGGTTTCTACGCTTCGGACGGTGAAGACCAACTCATCTGGCTGTTCGATCCCTCTGGGAAATTTTCTGTTAAATCTGCCTGGGAGTTGGACAGAGTTGGAGGGAAGACGCGGAGCTGGGCGAAATTGATGTGGCATCCCAAGATGCCGCTTAAGATTGCCACGTTTATGTGGATGTTGCTGCAGGGGGCTATCCCAGTTAATGACTGCATCCAAAGAAAAGGAATTCAGATTGCCTCAAAATATGTTTGCTGTGGAGTTGATCCAGGATCTAGGTCTCTTCTTGAATCTATGGCTCATTTGTTCATTGGAGGGAGTCTGGCAGATAAGGTTTGGTAGCATCTCGTTGACATTTTTGAGATTTCCCTCTTTTGTCATATCTCTGCCTAGGACTAGCTCAACTGGTGGTGGCATATGCCACTTTCAGGCGGTAGCAGATTTATCTTACAACGTTTATCCCCCTCATTTATATGGGAAATCTGGAGGGTTAGAAATGAGCCTAGGTTCGACGGACATGTGGTATCTGTCCCAAGGATGATTAATAGAATGAAGTGGTGGTTGGGGTGTAACACCTCGTTTCCCAAAACCCGAGTGCACTACTTGGTTTCCAAAAACCTGAGTGTTAACCTTTAAATATAGCCAATTTCATATACATTTGTTTTTCAAAGTTTGTAATTTAGCGGAATAGAACAATTCAAGTATAAGAGAGAGTCCAATTATACAGAACTAAATATTCAAATGGCTACTTGAAAACTTATACAAACCAATGTCTTAAGTTTTTAAGTTACATGATAATACAATTTAAATAGAAATAAAATCATAAATAAAAAGTCGCAAGATCATCTGGCTCCTCCTATTCCACCTATACACTAGCATGCGTACCCTCTGCATCTCCTGTACACTGATTACGGTTTGATAACGTTAATGGTTATCCGAGTGAGGTCTAACCCCTAAAATTTATCGTATCATCAAGATAATTATGTATAGTTATCAAGAATAGTGTAAGACAAATATTTCATAATGATTATCATAATAATCAGATAAGGTTCATCAGATACGCATTCATGAAATAAATTCCATAGAGATAATCTTGTTTAAATGCATAAATGTATGCACATGCTCATAAACCTAGGGATTCGCCTAAGGAGAACTAGCCACCCAGAAAAGTACTCAACGGTACGCCTTAAGGAGGACTGGCAACCCGGAAAAGACCATGTAATGAGGACACCGAAGGTAAACTAGTCTCGTAGAAAAGTACTCAAAGGTACACCTAAGGAGGTCTAGGTACCCAGAAAAGTCCATGCGAAAAGGAGAAACCATGGTATTCGAATGCATGTAACGAAAACTTAGGATCACCAGGTAAAATACTCTACAGTACAGCCCGTAGTGACCCAAGAAAATCCTGTGTTTTGTATCGACCACTCCGTAAAATCTGTATGCTATGAAGATACATGATTAGCCCAACCATTATTATTACAATTTCAAACCACCATTTTAAAAAAACTCAATGGTCACTATAGGGGGTTTGTCACCCAGCATAGGCCGACAGCTCAGGCATAGTGTCCCATTCTATCATCCCTAGCTCATGAGACTAATAAATATAATGTTTTAAAAGTAACCTCTCCAACTAGTGGCCCATCATTGTCCAATAAGTGGAACTTATCACCGTAAAGTTGTATAAAATAATCCATTAAGGCCACGTGGAACAATTATTCTATAAAAGCCGTAAGAGCCAAATATTCCACCTAATGGTGTGTTAAAAAGGGTTATTCCCCAAAAGCCACATAAGCACAAATGATATACAAGGTGATAAGTCTACGATGTAAATTTATTTAATTCATTACACAGGTGACCACTAATTTGAGAATTTTCTAAAACATCATCAAGTAACCTCATGTGGCAAAATAAGCTATGAACAAACATCGATAGTAATTACGCGTTTAAGGTACTATAATATAAATGTTTATAATCTATAGCATGTTCAAATATATGAGTTTAAATCCAATTCATCAATCGATTATAAAGAATCAAAATCAATAAGAGCAATGAACCACGTTTTGCAATTAATAAGATAAATGAACAAAGATGAATAAACAAGCTAACTATCGTGATGTGGAAAAAGCTTGAAGTTAATCCTCACCTTTCAAGAGTCGAATTGGCTTCCCATGTTGTTAGAATTGTTTGCACACGTTTAAGAATCCAATTCCAATCACACTTTAAATTGTTTGATCAATTAGATTGCAACACCAATCCCTAAGATCAATCCTTAAATAGTGTAGGATTTGAGTATGAATCTATGATTAAGAGGAGATGATTTGAATTCCGATATAAGAATAGTGTGATTAAATGTTTCATTGTATTGAACTTGAAGCTAAAACTCTAAAATCAACTTATATGAGTCACGGTGCAACTTGATTCAATTCAAATCAACTTATATGACTCAAATTGATGTGAATCTGCCTCTCTACTTGAACCAAATCTCATCGCACTACCTTGTTAGGATCAACTAGCTGTGATGGAATTAAGCTTAGTCAAAACAAGCCCAATTTAGCGAGATCACTCATGAGCCACCAAGTTTATTAAAGAATAACAGAATCCTAATTTCCATGAAATTACACTTGCGTGAAACATAGTATTTGGGAAAGGCTGCTGACCTGAGTAGGCTTGACCCGGCTTGTCGCGGACCAACGAGTTGACTCAATGAGTTAACTCAGTAGAATAGAAACCCCATTCTTCTTCTTCTTCTTCTTCTTCGTCTCTCTTTCTTCTTTTCCTTACTTCTTTCATGTTTCCATTCAACTCCCACCCCTTGCCATGTGTACTCGGCCAAGGCTCAGCCCAACTCGTACATCTCGACTCAATGAGTTTTAGTCGAGTCAACTTGGCAGTACACATATACTCTCGCTCCTCTTCTTTACTCTCCTCTTTTCTTTCCTATTCTTCTTCCTTCTCCGTTCCTTTGTTCTTATATTCTCCCCTTCTTCTGAACGTGTCGACTTGGCCCATCCTAGTTAGACTTGACGGAGGACGGTCAAGTCAGCGGCCCATGATTGGGTAGCGAGTCATGCTCCTGAACTCGTCGGAAACCCAACTGGACTTTCCTTCTCTCTCTCTCTCTCTCTCTCTCTCTCTCTCTCTCTCTCTCTCTCTCTCTCTCTGTCCATTTCGTTTCTTTCTTGCTCTCTCTGTTTCTTTGTTGGAAACAACCAGTAACGTATGCCCAAGCTGATCTGACTCAGTTCCAGTCGGGCTGGGTCGACTCAGTGCGGCACGATCAGTGCAATGGGGATGCACACACCCACGTTCTTCTCTCTTTTACTTTCTTCCTTTCTTTTCTTCCTACTGGAAATCATCATTGGGACTCACCTTGACACGCCACGAGACTCGGTCAAAATTTCACCAGCAACACAGACGAGCAGCCTGGTGCGGACAGACTCGGGCTTTCTCTCTCTCTCTCTCTCTCTCTCTCTCTCTCTCTCTCTTTCTCTGCCGAATTTGTAGGGCCGGGTTTCGAAAATAGAAAAGGAGCCTTTATTGCCTCCCCAAATTCTTCCAGAGCCTTCCGACGTAACTAATCCGGGATTAGTTATTGGGTTAAGATGCCGGTTTGAGTTGATCTAATCGAACTGTGTTTGTATGGATGAAATCTAATCATCTAGATGAATGTCTGGAGTCCTGGGCTACATGGTGAACGTCTTAGATCAGTAAATGGACCCCATCGCCAGATGATGGGTTTTTTTAGTGAACAGAAGAGATGACCCGAGCTGCAATGGTGGATTGAAAACGAAGGGCTATCCATTAGGTTTCTTTGCAATGAACGACTTAGATGGGACCCACCAAGCTTGTGGGACACACATCTTGGTTATACTGTCACGAAAATCTGGTGGGTTCTTAGTTTCTAGGTTGCGGCGGTTCTTCCATTACGATGGAAGCCCTATTTCGTGCGGAGAGGAATGGATGGCTAGGATTTACTTGCACTAAGAGTTAGGATTGATGGAGAATCCCGCATACGGTTAGCCAAACTGGCAGTTTGAAATAGTTTTTCGTATTTGGAATTACAGCTGCACAAAGCCGCTTCACACCATAGGTCGTGTGCATGCACATGTGTGTCAGCATGCAAAAAGTGGTAGTTTGGGTCATGTTTGTCCCGCATATCAGATGCACGGTTCAGATCTTGTGTCAGGATGGTGTAGGTGAGCCTCATCTTGATCAAACAAGGGCCGTCCGTTTACATCCCACTCACGCTCCAGCAACTTGCGCCGCACACTGCACACTCACTCCTGCGTGGAAGCTTGCGAAAGTTAATGGCTGAGTTTGGTCGAAAGACTCCCAGATCCGTGATGAAGGGATTGGATTATTGGAATGATCCATGATGGTGGGCCATAACTGTTGCAAACGGACATCGTCTGTTTGAACTATCGATGGGCGGGAACAGCGGGAAAAGAGAGAAAATTCTCCTGGGGAGTGATCGGTTCAGCCATTGTTGACCGCGCTCCCTGGTTGGGTGCACAGCAAGTGCACACACTCCATGTGCACGTGCATCAATGGTGGTGCCCATATATATGGTCTTGACAAATCCACCCCTTTCATTTGCCTTGTCAGCTTGGTTTAGGGCCCATCCCAGAGGAGGAAGCAGATCCAAGTCTTTGGTGGGTCAAAATTCTCTAATTTGAGTGTCTACTGATGTTTCTATACAACCCAACAGTCAGATATATTCCAAATCAGAACCACACTGAGATATAAAGTTTCTGGGCTTGTTTTAGGAGAGATAGCAATGGATTTAATAATTAGATTATTTAGTTGAGATGTTCATTGTTGGATTCCTATGTTTAGTGATGTTAATCTAACAATAGGTGGACTCAATGATCTAGGCTACGAATTTTATGTTGAAAGTTTAATTACCGACATTCGAGGATCCTTATCATATGGAAAATGTGTTTTGCAATTGGTTTGGAATAAGATGTTTTACTTATATAAATGATGATAAAATGTGAATTATAACCAGCATGTTGGAAAATACCGGGCTCAACATTAATGGTGGAAGGTTTGATTTATTTATAAAAGGGATTGAAGTCCTGATGGTAGATTTCCTCTGCTGATGTGATGGTTGTAGCCTAAGGATTAATGGTTGAAGTGTGTACATTATGAATTTTCAATGGTAGTGGATAGCGTGGTATAGGTGTGAACCTTCACTCAACTACGCTTATTTAGATTATAATGGGAACACCCGAGTATTAAAAAGTATGGGGTGTTACATGGGGAGACTGGTTCGTGAGAATCTGAGGAACACTCCCCAGTCAACGATTCACCCCATGGTTCTTTCTGACATGGGGATACCCCCCCCAAATAAATAAATAATAATGATAATAATAATAAATAAAATAAATCTTTCTCTATTGTGAGGTGGATCAAGCCTAGAGAGGGTTGGGCAAAGGTTAATGTGGATGGATCCGTGTTATCAAATCCGGGGCCATTAGGGGAAGGGGGCATCTGTAGGGACCGGAATGACAATTTGTAGGGATTGTAATGGCAATTTGATCTTCACTTTTGACGATGGATATGGGCACGGTTCAAACAACAGGGCAGAGTTGCAGGCGTTGTGTAATGGGATGACCTTTTCTGTGAACTTGGGGATTAACAGAGTGCTGATTGAATCCGACATGAAATGGGTGGTTGATTGTCTCAATGAGAGATCTAGCAGTGCCTGGAAATGGAGATACTGGATGACTCAAATAAGAAGGTGTGAAAATAGGGGATTCTTTCTAATTTCCCAAATTTCGAGAGAAGCGAATGAGCCGATAGATAGACTGGCCAAAGAAGGGAGTGAGACGCAAATTAACCAATTTTTTCGAGAGGTCTCTAACCTCCCCAGACTTTTCAGGGCCGACATCTATTAGATAAGGCAGGATTGGATTTTATTAGAGAGAATCATAGAGATTCTTTCATATAGGATATGATAAGCAAGCTAGTCCTTTTGTCTCTGGTCCTTGCCCTAATAGCCTGGGCGTGTATTGCCTTGCTTCATCAATGAATGCCTTTATATATATATATATATATATATATATATATATATATATATATATATATATATATATATATATATATATATATATAAACATACTCTATTTGTACAATTGCTCTTCCATTGTTTTCTTTTAATTTGATATTCAGATCAAATGAGGTTTTTACTTTTTTAATTTTCAAGTGGTTAAGTTCGTTCAATATATTCTCAATATAATGAGATTGACACAATGCATGACCTATACTATGTTTTTTAATTTTGATACCTAATTATATAGTATCCACTTGTCCAAGACTAGAGCTGGGCATTTCTGGTCCGATTCGATGGATTTGACTCGATCCGAACTAAAGGCTTGGATCAGTGCGGTTTGAGTATGTAAGCCCCGTATCCTAGACCGTACCGTTCCATAGACTTCCGCGGTCGTACCGGTCGAATTTTGACAACCTTCGACCCTTAAACAATATTTGCGTGCGACCCTAATTCGTATGTCGTCAACCCGTATTAACTCAACCCAAGACCTTTACTATAGCGACCGCGCCGTCGCTGCGGTTCCGATGCCACAACTTGCGCGTCGAGGCGATACCCTAGTCAAGAGATGTGGGCCAACGTTCGGTACAAAGAAAACTCCGCGCGTTGCGAAACCTAAGAGAATCTCTACGAGGTGTTACATCAATCCATCACATGTCAAGTACATGTCAAGTACACATCACCTTTCACCCATTCCCAAGCAACTCCAAAAGTCAACATTTTCTTACACCTAAGTACACCTATCCATCACTCTCATCTCTCACCTAACCTCTCTCTCTCTCTCTCTCTCTCTCTCTCTCCCTCTCTCATTCCTCCCAAGCTCCATGGGAGCAACTCCCATCCAAGCTCCATGGGAGAGTAGTGTGACCCACCTCTACCACCCGATCCCACCGTCCTAAGCCCATCTCGACCGTTGAATAGCACCCTTTGGAACTTTAGGTTGCGTTAATGGAAGATAGAATCCTAGATGATTAAAGGTGGGTGCTTCTCTCTCTCTTTCTTCATTGCTTTTCATATATTTTTGTGTGATGCTTTGGCCGTGTGGCCTACTTGGATGGAACCTGTCATGAAGTATTTTTACCTAAGCCGTCTATGAGTGGGGTCCACCTTATGTGCGTTTTACCCATACCATTCATCTTGTGGTGGCCCACTTGAATATGGCTCACCTTCACTGTGAGGATCGTCCAGCGTCCAGGGACGCTGGACGTCTCTGTGAGAGCCTAGGTGTTTGCTTGGTTATAAGCTTGTAGGGTGACCCACTCATACACACCCTACCTTGGAGTATGTGTTAAATCCACGCCGTCCATCCTACTCATCAACTCATTTTAGGCGTTGAGCCAGGAAATGAGGTTGATCCGAGCATCGGATGGGCCATTCTACCAGTGAAGTGTGATTTGACGTGGGCTCAGCTCCTCAGCTCAGGCGGTAGACGGAGTGAAAGATGCTTCGTCTCAACACTTGTGGTCTTGGTATCATTCCCTGTGGGGGTGGTTGACATGGCATGTCCTGACATGGGTGTATTCGGACATTAGTATAACTGGACGGAGGGGCCACGTCCATGTAGACCCTCCTTGATGCGTGTTTACACCCAGCTCCATAGCTCAACTGGTACACGGAGTGAGAGGTACCTCATTTCATCACTGAGGTCTTGGCATCCATCCCTAGTGGGGATGGCTATCATGGACACCTAGCTCCACAACGTAACTGGTAGGTGGGGTGGAGATACCTTGCTGCAACACTTGAGGCCTTGGTTTCAATCCCTAACCAAGGTGATATCGTACATCCAGACCCCTTTTTGCTTAATTAGTAAACCAAGTGGAAAGATACATTGTTTCAACTCTGGACGGACTCACCTCTGGTAGTAGGCGGGTGGCTGATGCCCCGTCCCAACTCTTGTAGTCTTGATAACGTTTCCTGTGGTGGTGGTTAACATGGAGTGTGTATGGACTTGAGTGGACTGACCATGGGGGTCTATGGGACCCATCCACTCCCTCTATTCGTTCAGATGGCCTACACCATGGTGCATGGGTCTTGTCCAAACCGTCCACTACCCTTGGATAGTGGGGCCACGTCCGTGTAGACACTCTTTGATGCATGTTCAAACCCAGACCCATTACTCAACTAGTAACTGAGCGGAGCTACCTCATCTCAGCGCAGAGGTTCTGGCATCCACCCTACTGGTGGTGGCAACCGAGTAATGAAAGCTGGCATGGGGTCTATGGGACCCATCCATGCCGTCCATCTATTTTGGGTAGTGCTGGTATACCTGGTTAAGTTGAAATCAATATCTGAGCGGTGCTGGTCCTCTCTGATGTACCGTGAACCCCATGGATCTCCAGTACATGAGGGTATATGTTATGGGTAAACATGGTTCGACTAGAGATGAGGATGGCTCGGACAGCTCTGTGGAACATGAGGTCGGCTGGCACTGGTCATGACTGACAAGTTCCTCTATAGCTAAGTATAGATGTCGGCCACAGTCAGGTAGGCTCGGATCAGCCCACCTGATGTTATTGCTAAGTCAGGTCGGCTCGGATCAGCCCACCTGAGGTTATTACTAAGTCAGGCCGTCTCGGATCAGCCCACCTGATGTTATTGTTAAGTCAGGTCGGCTCGGATCAGCCCACCTAATGTTATTGCTAAGCCAGGTCGGCTCGGATCAGCCCACCTGAGGTTATTGCTAAGTCAGGCCGACTCGGATCAGCTCACCTGATGTTATTGCTAAGTCAGGTCGGCTCGGATCAACCCACCCGACGTTATTGCTGAGTCAGCTCGGCTCGGCACACCTGATGGTGTTGTTCAGTTAGGTCGGGTCGGCCCCCCTATTTGATGGTATTGTTAGACCAAGTAGTGTGGCCTATTTGCTATATATAAAGACCCATGGGATTAGGCCCATTTGATGTATTTAAGGCCCAATGGGATATACCTAAGGTCCATTGCAATGTGTGGTCCCAGCTCGAGTTATATAATAATGTTTATGACGGTCGTACCTTGGGAACAATGTTGGTTGGACGTCCACACTACAAGTATAGTGTTGGTTAAATGTCTGCATTATAATTTTCCCTTGGGCCCATTATTATGTCCATATTTATGGGCCATCTAAGCCCATCTTCGTTATGAACAGCATCCCTTACCTTATAACAGGCTTAGTATAACTCCTAGACGCTTGGGCTATTTGGTGTATCTATGGCCTACTTGATGAAGCCCGATTCGATGTATTTGGAGGCCCATTTGACTTGGCTCATTTGGTTCAGCCCTTTTGTATAAGTCCATCGGATCGACCTGTTTGTATCGGCCCATATGATTGATTATGCCCATCTTGGTGTACTTGTGGCCTGGTGCTGAGGCCATATAAAAGGCCCATGTTAGGGGGCCCACTTAGATACACTTGTGATCCATTTAGACGGGTATGTTATGAATGGGCCCACTTCCTGCTTATGCAGGGCCCACCTGTTGTATTCGTAGTTCTTGTATAGAATTTATTGTGACGCACATTAAACCCTTATGTGAGGCCGTGGGCCCACTATGTGTTCGGCCCTAGGAGGGCCACACCTTAGAGTAATGATGGTTGGATGTCCACATTGTGACTGTCCCATAGGCCCTATTAGGCCCTTGCTCATCATTCCCTTAGTGGGTTAACCCAAATGAGTGGGACCCATTTGCCGTAGACGGATGGCTCCGTGCTATCGGATTTGATATGACCACGACCGGCTGTTGATCATTTATGAACCCCGCATTGTTTGTTTACTGATTATCAGTGCCGATTATCGAGGCTAGTTACCGATCACCGATTAGCGATCGAGGCTTACCATTTTGACTGAGTTGTTGAGGCCCACCTGGAGGTGTATGAGGCCCGTTGTTGAGGCCCACCTTGATGTGTATGAGGCCTGATATTGAGACCCACCTTGAGGTGTATGAGGCCTGCTATTGAGACCCACCTTGAGGTGTATGAGGCCCGTTGTTGAGGCCCACCTTAATGTGTATGAGGCCTGCTATTGAAACCCACCTTGAGGTGTATGAGGCCCGTTGTTGAGGCCCACCTGGATGTGTATGAGGCCCATTATTGAGGCCCACCTGGATGTGTAAGAGGCCCATTGTTGAGGCCCACCTGGATGTGTATGAGGCCTGTTGTTGAGGCCCACTTGGAGGTGTATGAGGCCCGTTGTTGAGGCCCACCTTGATGTGTATGAGGCCTGCTATTGAGACCCACCTTGAGGTGTATGAGGCCCGTTGTTGAGGCCCACCTTGATGTGTATGAGGCCTGCTATTGAAACCCACCTTGAGGTGTATGAGGCCCGTTGTTGAGGCCCACCTAGATGTGTATGAGGCCCGTTGTTGAGGCCCACCTAGAGGTGTATGAGGTCCGTTGTTGAGGCCCACCTTGAGGTGTATGAGGCCCGTTGTTGAGGCCCACCTGGATGTGTATGAGGCCCGTTGTTGAGGCCCACCTTGATGTATATGAGGCCTGCTATTGAGACCCACCTTGAGGTGTATGAGGCCCGTTATTGATGCCCACCTTGTTTTGTATGAGGCTCACCTATTATGGTGGTGGTTGACCCAGATATGTTTGAGGCCTATGGGCAAGGCCCATTGTGATATGTGTTAGGCCCATGAGCAGGGCTCACGTGGTTCGTATATTTGGCCCTTGTATGAGGCCATGTGCCCATTATATGTTTGATTCTACATGGGCCATCCCTTAGGGGCAATGTTGGTTAAAAGTCCACATTGTCAAGATTGACGGTTGATACAGATTATGAGTATGAGAATGCATAACATCATGATATATGCCCATACGCATCATCTGCATGTTTGTTATGAGATATGGTTGATCATTGCATATGTCATTGAGCATTCTGATATGAGACTCCCTGATAAGTAGAGGTTATCTCATGAGCGCATGGCATGCGCAGGATTGATGCATGACTGAATTGTATGACTCATGCATCATGCATTATGTGCTATGCGCCCTAGCGACATCAGGGTCGTGACCTCCACAGGTATTTCGTGGATGGTAAGATGGGGCACCGAAAATCTGTTCAAGCATTAGACTGCCATAGATGGCCCTGGGTGAAAATCTCTAAACACCCTCTTGGTACCAGAGGATGCTCCAACATCTAGACCGAGTGGGTAGATGGGCGTTGAATGCCGATTACCAAATGGCTACGCTCTCCATTGTGTCGTGGTCGGTTGGAAGGGGGTGCGGCCTTACCCCCCGAGAGTAGGGGCCAATGCTAGGCTGAATCTGATCAGCTCGAGGAATGGGTCTGCTATCGACGTACCGGATAGGTATTGGCAGACTATTGGCTAGGCGGATAGTAAAATTTCTTACGCTCACTTGGACTGTGCGGCTAGGGAGAGCGGCAGTGCCATTTGGAGTGTACTAAACCCCAGTGATGATTCTCCAGAGAGGAACCGTACTGATATGTGGACTTATTGAGAGTTGCATACTCATACATTTGTTTCATTCACTATTCACTCAGGCTGGTGGTGCGCAACTACTTGTTGTGTACCTTCGTTATGGCAAGAATTTCGGTTGGGCGCGCGACTAACCTGAGATCAGGAGTCTACTACATCGAGTCTGACTATTCAAATTTAGGTATGAGACTGGTTTCGATAGAAGTCCCTTGTGGTTGACCCCATAGCCTGCGATACCATGTAATATTATCCCGACTTCACACTCTATCATGATCATTTCATTCGCATCACATATTGCATTACACGGGTAGGCATATGGTATTTAGCTCTTTATGATTCCTTATTGCCTGTTTGTTCTATTTTGCGTATTTTGATATTGATTAACTTATGGACTCGTTCATACTTCCGCTAACTCTGTTATCATATGATATATAATCTTGTCAGTGTTTCGGCTTATTCAGATATTGTATGATTATGATATTGTATTAAACTCTTGGTACTTACCTTGTGCACATACTTACACCACCCTCTAAGCTTTTTATAAGCTTATGTACGATAGATGTGTGCAGGTGATGTTAGGTTGCAGCAGTATTGAGCTTGGAGCGTGCGACTGTTTTTTGAAGCTTTGATTTTGACATATGTATTTTTCCTTTCAGCATTATATTCAAATGATTATATTAGTGGATATATGATGATGATGTTGCTGTTATGATTTGGGTAAACTTGTGGTTATGCTTATTACTAGTTAAATGTAAAAAAAAAAAAATCCTCCTTTTAGGATCCCAGGATCGGAATCTGGCATGTGAATGCTGGGAGCCGAGAATGGGGTACTACGAAGGCTGTCGGCACCGGATTCGATGATCGGGATTCCTGTGAATCTGATTTTTGAGTTTGGGGCGTGACAGAGTAAGGTCAATTTGATCCGACCGTTCATCAGATCGAGGTCAGATCATGGTGAATTGGGACTGATCCGAACCAAATGGATCCGCTCCAATCCGTCAATTTTCTCATAAGCAAACATCTCCCCTCTCATTCTCTTTCTACCACTCATCTACTCCCTCCAACAAAACAATGAGTTCAACCCCTAAAATGACCTGGAAAAACCAATGGACTGTGTAGATTAACCATATGCATTCATGGTGGGCCCACATGCATTCACGCTTAGAGTGGGCAACTATATAGCCATATGTTGTTGTCTTGCTGGATAAATTCAAATTACTTTCTTGTATCACACGTAAAAAGTGACAAGTTGAGTATCCGGCGAGACTCCCTAATGAAGTGACGTCACCGGATTCTGCGGGTCCCACCATGATGTATGTATTGTATCCACACTGTCCATCAATTTTTAGAAATCATTTTAGGCCATAAGACAAAGAATGAGTCAGATCTAGATTTGGAGTGGACCCCACCATAAAAATAGTGGTAAGAGTGACTTTACCGTTGAAACTATCTTAAGGTCCACTATGATGTTTATTTGAAATCTAACATGTTCACAAGTTAAGATAGACATGAAAGAAGGGAAAACAAAAATTTCAGTTTGATAGAAAACTTTCATGGGCCTTAGAAAATTTTAATGGTGGGCGTCAGTCTCTCCACTGTTTTCTATGGTGGGGTCCATTTGAGCCTTGGATCTAACTCATTCTTTGGCTCTTGCCCTAAATTGATATCTCCAAATGAATGGACAGTGTGGATACAACACATATATCATGGCGGGTCCCACAGAACTAGGTCACGTCACTTCTGTAGGGGTCAGGGAGTCTAGCTATATGTCTCAACTTGTTAGTAGCTAATCCACCTCTCACATGCAACCTACATCAGGTGACAGCCGTTGTACATACGTGTCGTGCGCTTGTCACAAATGACGTACATTATTAGGATACTCGATAGGTATGACATGCAAAATTATACTCCTGGACAGTCACTCATTATAAAGGTGATAAATTCGACCAATTCCAATGTCCTAAGAATGATTTGGAAAAGAATTGAATGAACGAACTTCAGTACGCATCAGTAGTATAGAACATCATGTATGCTCAAGTTTGTACATGACTGGACATTACGGTTGTTGGAATGATGGGAAGATACCTGTTTAATCCAAGAATGCAACATTGGATGGCTGCAAAGTAGAGTTATACTATCTACAAAGAATAAAGGACTTCAGACTCACCTACAGGAGATTGAACTATTTAGAGTTGGTTAAATACTTGGACGTAGATTATGTTGGTTGCGTTTATACTGAGAAGTCCATCTCAGGCTACATCGTCATGATGGTAGTGGGGTTATATCTTGAAAAAGCGTGAAATAGTCAACTACAATCTCATCTACCATGGAAGCTGAAATAATTACTTGTCATGAGGCATCTAATCAGGCATTGTGGTTACAATATTTCTTCTCTGGTTTGCGGGTACTGGATCATATCCTGAAATCAGTAAGAATTTTTTACAATAATTCAGCTATGATTTCCTTATCTAGTAACAACAAGCACTCATTAAGGTCGAGGCATATCGACATCAAGTACTGTCACGTCCCAAACTTAGAAACCGGGCTCACAAAATTTCCGATCACCGAATCCGGCGCTGACAGCCTCCATAGAACCCCATTCTCGGCTCCTAGCACCTATTCGCCAGGTTCCGATCCTGGGATGTTACGAGGAGGATTTTCAACGTCAGTTTGATTCGTAATAAGTATAACCAAAGGCATAACCCATAAACAACAACCAAGAACTCTATTACATTTTCACTATGATAAAAAACTTTACAAGTACAATGAGCATAAAGGGAAAATACAATGGTAAAGAACAAAAACTTCAAAATGATCTGCAAAGTGCTCCTGCCTCAGCGCTGCTGCGCCCCAACGTCACCTGCATGCAACGATAGTGCATAAGCTTATAGAAAGCTTAGAGGGTGGTGAAAGTGTGTGCGCAAGGTAGTAATATGAACATGATATATCAGAGAAATGCGTAATATGCAGATGGATCCAGAAAAAACTATTAGCCGTACCAAAGCTATCCGATGCAAGACATGAATGATATCGGCCATCCCAATGCCATGCGATGTAAAATGCAAATCAAGCATACAAATCCTCATCTATGTCCACACATTAATACAGCTCAAATCTGGGATATCACCGGGGTCTAGTACACTCTAAACTAGATCGCCGCCTCATCACGCGCAATAAGGTAAGTGGAAGAGACCTCACTATCTGTAACACTCCGAAAATCGGGGGTCGGGTAGAAACCCAACTCCCGAGTTTCAGAACGTCACTTATGTAACATAAATAATAATAAATGCATGTTGTCTATAGAATAACATTAAACAAGATTGAGACTAAGCCAAAACAACATTTCATACTCTAGAGAGTTAAATTAGCAAGCGGAAGACTGTGATAAATACATAAAATATATAATTGATTATAAGTCTCCAGAGTGTGAACATGTTACCAGGTTAATTAAATACATGTATACTCCAAAAGTGAAAAGAAAAGAATATACATGAGTGCTTCAAAAATATAAAATGACAAGTGTCAAGGCATCTAATCAACCTCCTTGTAATCCCGTCGATCAGAACATGCATAAAGGAGGGATCCTCCTCATCATCATCAAGTCCGGCTCCGCCTCACAGGCCGCGCTATCATCTGCAATTACAAAAGGGTCTGGTGGGTGTCCAGGAACACCATTCCGTAACGTGGGAGTGAGTGATCAACTCAGTGGGATAATAGAGTAAAGATTAACATGTTCTTAAATCAATCATGCGATAATAGTAAAACAATCAATCACACATTCCTAGATACTATTGTTAATGCGAGCATGAAATGACATGATGGATGCCCTCACCGATATTCTCCCTCATATGACACCATCTGAGTCCGCGGCATGCTTACGTACCGCTCAGTGCTCCACAGCTTCCAGGCACATGCAATGTGATGTAGATATGATTACCAAGTTGTTATTATTCCTTTTCATACAGCAGTATTGGGAAACTAAGGTACTTTTCTTATATCAATCCCAACACAGATCCTGTCTAGGGTCGTCACTCCTAGTAATCACATACGATGTTATATTTGTAGGTCGCTGCAAGGGCTGCCAGGGCTGTTGCTCGCACTCGTTGCACTGCTCCCCCATCACCGTATCAATACAGGCCTAATGTACTCTCATTGTTACGGAAGGGTCGTCGCTCCCGTAGACTCAGAATACGCTCGAGGTCACTACAAAGGGCTGTCAGGCCTGTTACTCGCACTCGTTGCACCACTCCCCTATCACCTTATCAGTGTAGGCCGACAACAAGAATATAGTGTCCCATACCACCATAATCTGCTCACAAGTCTGGGTGCTCACTGGTCATTATGGGGAGATTTGTGGCCCCAGCGTAGGCCGACAACTCGACCACGGTGTCCCATACCACCATGCCCGGCTCATGAGTCTTTATGGATCAAGGTACCATGCTTAACAGAGTTTTCAATGGTAAGTTTAGTACCCTAGGTTCAAGCAGTTATGACTTATACATGGTGAACATACAATGGCCAGTCGGGTTACTTGACGGGCTCGACTAGTACGAGCGCATCTCAAACTGAATGACATGAAGTACATGAAACACTTCGTGTGGCCTAACCACTGCCGCCAACCCAAAGCACGACTCGCGTTCATCAACGCGTCCTTTGTGGTACATAGAAACTAACCACGAATTCAATCCATTACCAACTGCCTGTACTAGGTCATAGCCCCAAGCATTTATAAACAACATCAATGATCATGTGAGTGTGACGTAATTGAAATACAAACAACCAAAGCATATTCACAACATGTGATAGCATATAACGTAAGCAAATCATCCAACACCTGCATTTCATATATATAGTGAAATCAATACGTATAGCCAACATGTAGGAAATCATATACATCATCATATGGATTGAGAATTCATTCTCAAAACTAATCTACAATACCATTTACTCAATACATACTAATACAAACATTTATACAAACACTTAAGTACACACCTTAGTCTACATAACGTATGTCGACCCAAAGTGCGCATTAGGACGAATCTCTTCACCAAACAGATTATACACGCATACATAATATCATCACACGATGAATTTACATGTCATATATTTCAGTAAAATACGGACGTATACAGTATTTTCTATAAATGCCTAAAATACCCTAAATCTCATATTTACCGTACGTTTACGAGACAAAAAATGGACAGCATGTTGTACATGTCAAATGGTGTTGCCGTCGATAATCTACTATTAAACGACATTGAAAGCTTTGAAATCAGTCAATCAAAGCGTCTAAAATCCTCACCTTTTTACCCTAGATGTGTATCGTTCCGAACGGAGCGTATACGCTTCGTCTACGGCGAACAGGCGACCTAATACACAAGATGTATAAGCTACTTCACTTTTGGAATTGACGGAATTCCAAAACAACAAGTGGTTAGGGTTTTTCTTACCTAGAAGTGCGTTGGAATCACCAGGAGGGTGATGCAGGCAGGTGGATGTGGCACGAGAAGCAGCAAGGAAGACTCCTAGGAGAAAGCTCCAACTTCTCCCTCACTTTCTCTCTTCTCTCCCCAAATTCGTATGGAATGAAAGAGTAAGGGTTTAAGCCCTTTTTATAAGCCCAAACATGACCAAAATAAACTTGGGGCCAAGGTAGACTTATTTTATAACCAAAGAGGGCTTGTTCTGATCCAATGGAGCATTTCTGGAGGTCCTGTGACTGAATGCGGTCGGACTTAAGCTCCCTGACATTGGATCTAGGTCAGGCAGAGTTTTTAGTCCGATCGAATTTCCAGATTGCCCGAGGGGGACCAGTTTCAGTTCAACGGTTAAGGGAACTCGATCAGGGATTCCAAGTATACTGACCTGAGTGGGAAAATTCCCTGATTCGAGGGTGTATTTAGATCAGATTCTGACGGTCAGAATACTTAAAAAGAGCGCACAAGTGAACTTGCCAGATTTCATAAATTATATTTATTTCTCACACTCTTCACTCTGGACTCAGTAAAATAGCGTCAGGACATCATTTGGACTTGATTTTCGAGATGAACGTCAAGTCCAACTAGGCGGTCAGGATTGTCTAAGTTCGGGGTAATCGGACTTCCGATGTGCGGTCCAGAGCCGATACAAAGTTTCCAAGGTGCTTCAGAGAGTAATATCGGGAATAGAGTTTGATCCCAGGCTTTACGGTATTGTAGTGTCACCTATCCTATACGTTTTGACTCTAGCAGATCGTATTGAAAGTGATTGGTGCGAATTTCCCAGGTCGTCTAGTGCAGCGCTAGGTGATTCTCTTTAGATTTCTAAAGAAAGTAGCCTATAATGATCTCTATTTGAGATGAAATTCGAAGGGTGGATTGAGGGTATTTGGAAACGAAAGAAGGAAGAGTTTGGAGGGGTGGTTTTTATCAAAAATCGGACGTTTGAAGCGAAAGGAGAGCTTGGAGGGTCACTTTATAAAGGAAGTACTTGATTGGGGTGTTTTTAACGAACGGCCCACATACCAGGGGGCTACCCTAGCTCCCAAACACCTTCAGCCCAAAGGCTAGACCCAACGGTGGAGTTTGACCGGCGATGCATCGCCGAACCGGGGATGCCATCGCTGGTGAACTTGCAAACTGGCGATGGAGGCCATATGGGCTAGGTTCCCCTTACCCTAGGGACCCCAAAAAAGTATGAGCCCCACCCAAGTTCATTGTAGTTTGGCCTAGAGAGGCCCAAAACTCCATTTGGGGCGTTTCGGGGCCAGTCTGTAAACTAGAATGAACTTATACATCATGTAACATATGATTTTGGGATAGGAGGAACTAATCCATCCAACTAACCCATCAGTTATAGAATATTTCAAAATTGGAATGGCCAAAAGTTTGATTCTTACATATTTTTACTATTTATTGTAAAATTTTGTCTGAGTATGATTTTATATCATTTTCACGTTAGGATTAATGCCTAACATGAAAATACTGAGAGAGATTTGAAGAATGGGGTGGTGAGAGGAAGGATTTTGAAGAAATTGGATGAAACGGGGTTTTTAAGCCCTAAGATCGAGTGTAAGGGTTGTGGTTGCCCCACAACCCAAGGATTTGCATTTTAGGGTTTGAAATTCTCCTAGGATCATCTCAAACCCGCCTACTAACAACCTACTGGCTACTTAGGTCGCTTCCCACGACCAGAGATGCATTATGGACTAGATCGAAACGAACGAGTTGAGTAGACTTCGCCTATTGGCGAAACTGAAGTCTTACATGTGTTTCTAGATCCTAGATTTTAGGGTAACGTAGTATCAATGATTCTATAAGTTTTGGGTCTTGCAGAACGTATTTAAAGCGATCAGGGACAATTTCACAGCTACTCTAGCGTAGCGCTAGCTAACTTACACTTAATTTCTAGAGGAATTAATCCTAAGTGATTTCTTTGGCTGTGGAATTGGGTTCTGAGAGGTTACCAAGGTCTTATGGTTGACCCATTGCCTAAGGACGTCTAATCCCATGTTGGCAAAAATTCGGGGTGTTACACTATCCGTTTGCCAATATGGGTCTCGACTCGTCGACAGCGGACCCATTCCTCGAGCTAGTCATACTCAGCCTAACATTGCCCCCTACACTCAGGCAGGTAAGGCCGCACCCCCTTCCAACCGACCACGACACAGTGGAGAGCGCAGCCATCTGGTAATCGGCACTCAATGCTCATCTACCCACTCGGTCTAGACGTTAGAGTAACCTCTTGGTACCATAAGGATTTAGAGACTTTCATCCAGGGATATCTATAGCACCACATGTAGAACAAGATTTCCGGTATCCATTCCTACCCACCACGATATGCCTGTGGAGGCTATGGTTTTGATGTCGCATGTCATGTAAATGCGAGATGCATGAGTCATACTATACAATCATGCAACAATCTCGTGCGCACCATGCGTTCATGTGGGACACTCCATCTCATAAGGAGTCTCGTAAATGTCTTGGCCCAACGGCTTATGCAATGATCAAACATTCCTCATATCAAGCATACATATGATGCGTATGATCATGAATGATGAAATTATACTAAGCATGTTACAAAGTAATGAATTATCCTTACAATGCAGATGGGCCTGGACAGCCTATACACAATAAGTACGGGCCTAATAATGGGCCCTAAGGAGAGTCGTAATGTGGACATCCAACCAGCATTACACTCGTAATGTGGACGTCAAACCAACATTGCTCTCAAGGCACGATCATCGTAAACATCGTTACATAATCTGTGTTGGGATCACACATTGCAATGGACCTTAGGTACATCCCATTGGGCTTTAAATCATCAAATGGGCCATGTCATATGGGCCTTTTATTCATCAAATGGGCTACATAAATAGACCACACCAATGGGCCTTATGTGCATTGCAATGGGTCATAACCCGTGGGCCTTAGATTGCATCAAATGGGCCTAATCTTATGGGCCTTGAAATATATCAAATGGGCCTAATTCCATGGACCTTATAACACACTAAATGGGGCTCATGGACCTAGAGGCCCACTGTAATGTTTATCTGTCATCCAAGTAATTCATAAGGTCACGTGCACCTAGGGTGGGACTGGGACCCATGTAATGTTTATTTTCCATCCAAACTGGCCAAGGGCCCACTGTAATGTTTATTTATCACCCAACTGTTCATGAGGTCACGTGGACCTTGGGGACCCACTGTAATATTTATTTGCCACCCAACCTATTCATGAAATCATACGGTCAGGAGGGGTAGGTCCCACCGTCCAGTGTGGACAGTGTGGATATAACACAAAAATCATGGTGGGTCCCACTGTCCAGGGGTGGACGGCATAGACAGATCACATAAATCACGGTGGGTTCCACCGTTCACAGCTCACCATCCACGGTTGTGGACGGTGCGAATAAAACACTTGCATCATGCTGGGTACCACCATCCGCCTGGACGGTGGATGAAGAACACATACATCACTGTGGGTCCCATGTGGGGCCCACCTCAATGTTTAAATGCCATCCAACCCGTTAACAAGGTCACACGGACTTGTGTGAAGGTAAAACACAAATTTCACCTTGATCCAAAACATCTGTGGCTGGAAAAAAAAGACTTTGATGGCAGACCTTGAATCCCCACTGTTTCCTGTGATGTGGGCCACCCGAGCCATAGATGGAGCTGATTTTTGGCGGGGGCCCACTTCAGGAGGTGGCCCACAGTATGAACGGTTTGGATAACAAATAAACATCATGGTGGGGCCATGGCAGTAGTCGTGGGACGCTGGTCATCCGCCCGCTGCCCGCAGCAGCACGTTGCTGCTGCTGCTGTTGTGTCAAAGGCAGCAGGCGCTGCCTCTGATGCTATATTTTTTTTTTGGAAAAAACCTCTGATTTGAGGATTTTTGAGTGTGGGGCCCATATTCAAGAGATCCGTCCCAGTCATGAGATTCTACGGCTCCTAACAAGCGAAATAAGTCCAAAGTTTGGGATTTTTGGCGCATGGAATCATCAGGAAATTTTTTTAAGGGTAACCACCAAAGTTCCCTATGCTATGGCCCACCAGATGCTCAGATCAGCCCCATTCTTCTACTCAATGGCTAAAGTGATGTTGGTAAGAGGATGGACGGCTTGGATTGGATATATACATCAAGGTGGGGCCTAAGTGAGTAGGATACCCCTAAAGCTTGAAAAACAAGCTAATTTTGTGTTTTCTTTCTACAGAGACGTCTAGCGTCCCAGACGTTGAACGGTTTGGACATTGAATAAAAATGCATTGAGGTGGGCCCTGATTAGGTGGGCCACCTCATGGAGAATGGTACGGATACAACACATACGAAGTGGGCCCCATTTGCAAATGGTTAGGATAGAATACATGCCTCATGATGGGGTCCATTCAAGTGAGCCACACAACCATATCATGATAAAAAAAATGAAATAGAGAGAGAGAGATAGAGAGTGGGACACGCTTGTGATGGAGGGCTCCGCCACTATGAGCCCTTCCTTATAAAAAACCATATAATAAATAGATCCCTTTATACATGGGATCACCGAAAATGAAAATCAATGGTGGAGATCCATTCCCCACCGATACAGACAGTCTAGATGACCTCTCTAATGTAAGAAAATAAACATCATGATGGGGTCCATGGAGAATGGCCATGGACCCCATCATGGAATGATCATGATGATCAAAGTGGGCCATCGGCCACACCTTAGGGTCCCAAGTGAGATCCAAACCATTGATCGGTTGGCCTCACTTGGCCCATCTCAAAAACATGAAAAATACTATTATTAAGCACCCACTGTTCGATCTTCTTGCTCCTATGGGTTCCTTAGTACCTTAGCTTTGATTTCAATGGAGGAGATGAGAAATGGATGGCCAGGATGGGAGTTCTTGAGATAGAGAGGCGGGCCACACTTGGAGTTTTTGGAAGAGAGGGAGAGGCTCATACGTATGGGGTTTTTGCTTGGAGATATCTTTGAAAATGAGAAAGAGAGAAAGAGTTGTAAAGGGAGAGAGAGTGATGGGTGATGGAGTGATGGATGGGAGAGATATGGGTGTGTAAGGCTTTGTTGACTTTGGTGGCCTTTTGTGTAAGAAAGGCATGGGCTTGTAAGACCTTTTTGACTTTTGTAGTTGCTTGGGTATGGGTGAAAGGTGATGTGTACTTGACATGAGATGTGATGAGATTTGATTGATTGATGGGATTGATGTGACACCTCATAGAGATTTTCTTAGATTTTACAACACGCGGCGTTTTTCTCGCATCGAATGCTGACCCACATCTCTTGACCAGGGTATCGCCTCGGCGCGCAAGTCGCTGCATCGGAACCGTAGCGATGGCGCGGTCGCTATGGTAATGGTCTTGGGTTGAGTCAACTCGGGTTGACGGCGTACGAATCAGGGTCATGCGTAAATATCAATCAAGGGTCGAAGGTTGCCAGAATTCGACTGGTAAGACCGCGGAAGTCTACGAAACGGTACGGTATAGGATACGGGTCTTACAAGTACCTTGTTGTAAAAGAAAGAATTCAAAATTGTCAAGTGTCTATGGAGTTCATTGACACTAAGCAAATGATTGTAGATCTACTCACTAAAGGGCTCCCTATCACACAATTTTAGAAACATGTTATATCCATGAGAGTCATTGATTCCATAAATATTTTCATTTAGTAGGAGTTGAACATGTTGTATTTTCACAGACATTAAGGAGATCTCATTTAATAAAATTATTTGAGGATTTTGATATAAAGTTAATTTTGCTTCTCTTTAAGTATGCGCAACAAAATTTGAGTTTAGTAGAACTAGAGTCATGTCTCATTAGAGACATTTGAAAGCTTCAAGACCTATTAGGGACAGACACACATCATCACATTAGGTGTGTAATCCTTATACTACACTTCCTAGTTATATATCTATGTCATCAAAACTCTTAGTATTTGTGACCGCGCTTAGCCTCACTTCTCCTAGATTAAATGTTGTGATGACTACCGTGATTCGCGATACTTATAATCTTGATGGACCGGATTATCATAGCACTACCCGTATTATCCAATAATATTATCAGTTAACCATTGGATGTTTTTTCAAATCAAAACATATTTTTAAAAAATATTTCAAAAGATTAATCATTGATATTGATCAAATGTGGCCCAAGTGGAAGAATGTAAGAATTCTATACGGTGGGCCTTATTGATCAACGGTTTATATTGTCCTAAGTGTTGGATAATCTAATCAGGCATACCAGTGGGCCCCACTAAGTTGTGATACATTCAGAAATTCGTGTAAGGGGTGGAGTGCTACAACTTTGATGCACACATGGTGTTTTAAAGGAATTAAGATTGTCAAATTCGTGTGGAGCCATAGGGAGAGGAGTTTTGATGGGTTTCCAAACTCCTCTGCCCTCTCCATTATAAAACAGGGCTGAGTCCCCAATCCAACACCACCGATAGAAATTTCAGCCCTATCACAACTTCTCTAAGGGTCTAAGGAGAGGAAGACCTTGACATCCTATCTACAGTAACGACGTCCCAATAAGGTAAGCCATCTATCTCTTCCGATCTCTATATCCGATGCATAACACGGTTCTTGTAATTCCGCATAAAGTATTACAATTTCATCTTGTCTTACTACTTGGTGAAATTCGTACCATCGAATTTGTCTAATCAGATAAGATCCTGATTCATCAGTTTGATTGATGCAACACTTTCGGTATACAAAATCAAGCTTTAAGATTGTTGAAAAATATATTGGAAAAATTGAAAAATAAAATTATTTATTTTTAGCACCAAGCCGAATCATATATAAATATACTATCCTTAAAGCTTGATTCACCCCCTTATCAATTGCTAATGGGTTATAGGAGAATTGCCTATAGGATAAGACAATGAGAAAGGTTTTGGTGAGAACCGATGAATTCAGATGAGATATGTTGGAGCTAATTGATTCTGTAGCGTGCGAAGTGTAAAACACGCCATTTAATGCCACTACAACCACACTGCCCACACATGTGCCCAAGCGTGCACATGTGTGGAACTAAAGAAACTGTAATTTTTCATTTTAAAATTTTCAATATAGTTTTAGCGGGAAATGAAAAATTCAAAATATTTTTAATGTTAAAACTAAAATTTTGACACCGAGTACAGGGTAGGGCCAAACTATGTCCCACATTATCTATTTGTGGACCAACGTAGGTTAACGTGGGGATCCACCTGATGAACCTCACAAATCATGAAGTGGGCCACACATGTATCTTCAAATTAATAGATGTGGGCTCACCTGGCCAATGCACAACCTTATTTTTGGACAAGGGCACATAAGCTTTGAGACCCACCTGATGAACGACACAGATCTGTTGTTCATGTGCAATCTCACATGTAAGATAATTTGATCAGGTATACCAATGAGCCCCACTAAGTTGTAATACATTCAGAAATTCATGTAAGGGGTGGACTGCTACAACTGTGATGCACACACAGTGTTTTAAATGAACTAGGATTGTTAAATTCGTGTGGATCCATAGGGAGAGGAGTTTTAATGAGTTTCAAACACCTCTGCCTTCTCCATTATAAAACAAGGTTGAGTCCCCAATCTAACACCACTGATAAAAGTTTCAGCCTTATCACAGCTTCTCTAAGGATGTAAGGAGAGGAAGACTTCGATATCCTATCTACAACAACGACAGCCCAATAAGGTAATCCATTTATCTCTTCCAATCTCCATATCCGATGCATAATACGGTTCTTGCAATTCCGCATAAAGTCTAATCAGATTTCATCTTGTCTTGCCACCTGGTGAAATTCGTACCATCGAATCAGTCTAATCAGATTAGATCTTGGTTCATCAGTTTGACTGATGCAACACTTTCAATATACAAAATCAAGCTTTAAAATTGTTGAAAAATATATTGAAAAAATTGAAAAATAAAATTATTTATTTTTAGCACCAGGTCGAATCATATATAAATACACTGTCCTTAAAGCTTGATTCACCCCCTTATCAATTGCTAATGGGTTATAGGCAAATTGCCTATAGGATAAGAAAATGAGAAAGGTTGTAGTGAGAACCGATGAATTCAGATGAGATATGTTGGAGCTAATTGATTCTCTAGCGCGTGAAGTGTAAAGTGCGCCATCTAATGCCACTACAGACACACTGCCCACACCTGTGCCCAAGCGTGCACATGTGTGGGACTAAAGAAACCATAGCTTTTTATTTTAAAATTTTCAATATAGTTTTACTGGGAAATGAAAAATTCAAAATATTTTTAATGTTAAAACTAAAATTTTAACACCAAGTACAAGGTAGGGCCAAGTTATGTCCCACGTTATCTATTTGTGGACCAGTGTAAGTTAACGTGGGAACCTACCTGATGAACATCATAAATCATGAAGTGGGCCATACATGTATCTTCAAATTGATAAACATGGGCTCACCTGGCCAACACACAACTTCTTTTTTGGACAAGGGCACATAAGCTTTGAGACCCACCTAATGAATGACACAGATCTGTTGTTCGTGTGCAATCTCACTTGTTGGATAATTTGATCGGGTATACCAGTGGGCCCCACTAAGTTGTGATACATTCAGAAATTCGTATAAGGGGTGGAGTGCTACAACTGTGATGTACACATAGTATTTTAAAGGAAATAAGATTGTCAAATTCGTGTGGATCCATAGGGAGAGGAGTTTTGATAGGTTTCAAACTCCTCTGCCCTCTCCATTATAAAACAGGGCCAAGTCCCCAATTCAACACCACAGATAGAAGTTTCAGCCGTTTCACAGCTTCTCTAAGGGTGTAAGGAGAGGAAAACTTCGACATCCTATCTACAACAATGACATCCCAATAAGGTAAGTCATCTATCTCTTCTAATCTCCATATCTGATGCGTAACATGGTTTTTACAATTCCCTATAAAGTATTACAATTTCATGTTGTCTTACCACCTTGTGAAATTCGTACTATCGAATTAGTCTAATCAGATTAGATCCTGATTTATCAGTTTGACTGATGTAACACTTACGGTATACAAAATCAAGCTTTAAGATTGTTTAAAAATATATTGGAAAAATTGAAAAATAAAATTATTTATTTTTCGCACCTTACCAAATCATATATAAATACAATGTCCTTTAATCTTAATTCACCCCCTAATCAATTGCTAATGGGTTATCGGTGAATTACCTATAGGATAAGACAATGAGAAAAGTTTTGGTGAGAATCGATGAATTTAAATGAAATATGTTAGAGCTAATAGATTCTGTAGTGCGAAGTGCAAAGTGTGCCATCTAACACTACTATGGACACACTGTCCACACCTGTGCCCAAGCGTGCACATGTGTGGGACTAAAGAAACCATAGTTTTTTACTTTAAAAATTTCGATATGGTTTTAGCAGGAAATGAAAAATTCAAAATATTTTAAATGTTAAAACTAAAATTTTAACACAGAGTATAGGGTAGGGCCAAACTATATCCCACCTTATCTATTTGTGGACTAGTGTAGGTTAAGGTGGGGATCTCCCTGATGAACGTCACAAATCATGAAGTGGGCCATACATGTATCTTCAAATTGATAGATGTGGGCTCACTTGGCCAACACATAACCTTATTTTTGGACAAGGGCACGTAATCTTTGAGACCCACCTGATGAACGACATAGATTTGTTGTTCGTGTGCAATCTCGCGTGTTGGATAATCTGATCGAGTATACTAGTGGGCTTCACTAAGTTGTGATACATTCAGAAATTCATGTAAGAAGTGGAGTGCTAGAGTTGTAATGCACACACAATGTTTGAAAGGAACTAAGATTGTCAAATTTGTGTGGATCCATAGGGAGAGGAGTTTTGATGGGTTTCAAACTCCTCTGCCCTCTCCATTATAAAACAGGGTTGAGTCTCCAATCCAACACCATTGATAGAAGTTTCGGCCGTGTCACAGCTTCTCTATAGGTGTAAGTAGAGGAAGACTTCGACATCCTATCTGCAACAACGACATATAAATAAGTTAAGCCTTCTATCTCTTCCGATATCCATATCCGATGCATAACACAGTTCTTGCAATTCCGTTTAATCAGTCTTGCCACCTTGTCTTGCCACCTAGTGAAATTATAATTACATCTAAAGAATTACAATTACATCTTGTCTTGCCACCTAGTGAAATTCGTATCTCGAATCAGTCTAATCAGATCGGATCTTGGTTCATCAGTTTGACTGATGCAACACTTTCGATATCTAAAATCAAGCTTTAAGATTGTTGAAAAATATATTAAAAAAATTGTAAAATAAAATTATTTATTTTAGCACCAGGCCGAATCATATATAAATATACCGTCTTTAGAACTTGATTCAGCTCCTTATCAATTGCTAATGGGTTATAGGTGAATTACCTATAGGATAAGCCAATGAGAAATGTTTTGGTAAGAACTGATGAATTCAGATAAGATATGTTGGAGCTAATTGATCATGTAGTGTGCGAAGAGCAAAGTGCATCATATAATGATAGTACAGCCACACTGTCTACACTTGTGCCCAAGCGTGCATATGTGTGGGAGTAAAGAAACCCCAGTTTTTCATTTTAAAATTTTCGTTTTAATTTTAGTAGGGAATGAAAATTTCAAAATATTTTCAATGTTAAAACTAAAATTTTAACACCAAGTATAAGGTAGGGCCAAGCTATGTCCTACCTTATCTATCCGTGGACCCACGTAGGTTAACGTGGTGACGGACATGATGAAAGTCACAGATCATGAAGTGGGCCACACATGTATCTTCAAATTGTTAAAGGTGGGCTCACCTGGCCAACGCACAGCCTTATTTTTGTAGAAGGGCACGTAAGATTTGAGACCCACCTGATGAACGACACAGATCTCGCACTCGTGCATGCCACCACCGACCGAGTCCTTTGCAGCCCGTGAGTTCTAGTGGGACACACCTAGTACCCCACCGCAGGCGCCAGGTGCCACCTGCGCACGTTAGCCAACAACCTTCCAGAAGTTCATCATTTCTTTCAGCCGTCTATTGCCATGTTGCGCGCAAACGCTTCTACACTCGAGTACAAGCTTCTTGTAACCGTAACTATCTTGTTTTAGAAGGGAATCTTGTAGCAGTTTTTTTCTATTAGAAAAAGATTGACAGCCAAGTGTATTACTGTCCTTGTAAATAAATATACGGTTCTGATTCAACGAGGACCTCTCATGCGATGAACACAAATTACCACTGGATCAACGGTCTGATGCCTCACATGTCAGAGATCCGGTCCATTCATCAGATAGCATATGCTTTCAGTTTTCCGTGGATTAAAAATTATGTTGGTCCACTGATCAGACAGGTTAAACTTGAGATCTACTTCATGGGTACTGTCTATCAAAATCGTTTTTGGCATATGGGTGTTGACAGTGCGCACTTCGTAATGGATGGTCCGGATCTATAGTTCGTGTGCAGTCTCACGTGTAAACAGGGTACTCGCGTGAAGGCCCCCCAAATCTAACAAAGTCCGTGAAGATCTTTGCATTTATCAGCCCACTGGATAAAAAATCCGCGGATATCTCACAATAAATAAATACTTTGTTCGACGTGGCATCTTTTCTTAGTAAAATCTCTTAACTAATATAGTAGTATCACATACAAACCGTTGCATGCTAAGTTAGTATGATATCACTTTTTAACCTACGGAAGTGTGACATATGTGGGAAATCCGGTCCGTTCATAAGGTGGATCCCACCGTGAAAATCACCTGGCACAAAAATTAGGTCGTTCCATTCATTTGTGGGCAATGATTTTGAAATTAGTGGATGGACAACGATATGAACTAACGTTTACTTCCTGCTCTATGGATGGTTCTGATTTTCTTCTCAAGTGAACATCCTGGAAGGGCCACCGTTTGTAAAGCTAAGATGTGGTGTGGATGATGTGAAAGGTTGGACAAATGAACGGTGTGATGAGTTGTTTACGATCTTTCCTCATTTACAAACGGATTTGAGTTACCGTTGACGGCTCAGTTGGGTTGAGCCACGTGGACTTGAAGATGATTGGGTACAGCTATAGTATCGGAATACAGCAGAGCCATACTCTCATTTGGGACCGTCCATCTAATTCTTCACGCATATGCTTTGAATTTTGAAATATGTACAGGTTGGAAGACATAAGCCATCTGATCAGTGGGCCTTGCAAACAATGGTGGAAAGACAAGAAGCTTAATGGTCCACATTAAGTGAAGAAGCATGTTTGATACAATTTCATTTAATAGGTCTAAAAATAGATATCCGGTCTGAGGTGGGCCTCACAACGAATGTCACGTGATCGAAAATCAGGCCGGTCCATTTATTGAGTGGGCCACATTAATACATGTGTCGTGCCATTGACTGTCCATTGATTTTGATGTTGTGTGGACGTGAGGTGACTGTACAAATATCATGGTGCAGCCAAACGCGGCCTTAGTTTTTTGGTTAGCTTGTCAGTACACCCCACTGTCAGTTCACACTTCACTGTTACCCACCACCACTGGGAAACGGATTGGCTACTCCCCCTGCCACCAGCTCTCCGTCACTGCTGGTAAGTGGTCAGTGGTCAGTGGTCTGTGGCCCCCACTCTGATGTATGTGTTTCATCTATTCCGTTCATCCATTTTTACATATCATTTTATGGCTTGATCCAAAAAACGTGAGGGAAATAAATCTCAAGTGGACCACACCACAAGAAAACAATAGTGATTGGATATCCACCATTAAAATTGTCCTAAGGCCCACTATAGTGTTTATTTGACATCCAATCTGTTGATTAGGTCATATAGGCCCAGATGAAGAGAAAAACCAAAGATCAGCTTGATCCAAAACTTTTATTGCCCCTAAAATATTTTAAATGGTCGACCCTCATTCAACACTGTTTTCTGTAATGTGATCCAACCGACATTTGGATATAACTCGTTTTTGGATTTATATTATAAAATGATCTCTAAAAATAGATGGACGGCATGGATGAAACACATACATCATGGTGGGGCCCACATAGCACCGACCAGTAGCCAATCCACCCCGCCCCCCTCCCGCCCAACGAGGTATCTTTCACTCAGTCTACCACTTGGTGCAGCCAAACGCGGAATTAAAGATAGTTATTTTCAATTTTGCTCCTAATATGAATGTTTTTATTTAATTAATTAAACACTGAGGGGTGTCAAGTAGATAGGTAGACATCAAGTCAAGCACGAATTTTCAGGTTAAAATGGGAGAAATGATCTGATAAAGCGGTTGTATGGTAAGTCACTATGCAGCTTTTTAACTTTACCCCTCCTAAGGTGTGGAGTATTTGGTGCAACCAAACACAACCTAAACTGCATAGTTAATGACATGTTAGTCATTAAAAAAGTAGATGATGTATATTTCATGGGACGTTGGACAAACAGTTAATAAAAAAGCGCCATGCACCTATGTACAAGTAAGACACTCCTACTGAAAAGGGTAAAATGATTATTTCATGTACAGAAGTTCTTCATATTTCACTACGAGTCTCATGCATGATACACGCACGTGCCACTTTTTCATTTAGCACTAATGCGAGTTGGCCTTCCTTGCTTGGTTCTCCTTATAATAGGTGCAATTGTAATATATAAGGGATTCTTTATAGGTTCTACCCTTCCTCGATCATCATCCCCATTGCTTTAAATCCTTGTATGGTTTGCTTATTAAGGTCGTTATATCAACAATTTGGTATTGTTGGGAGGCAGAGTATTCTTGTGTTTGTTGTATCTAGGTTGTCTTTGTATGGATACTATTTTGGATAGGTTATATGATTATTGTGGCCTAATTTATTATTATTATTATTATTATTATTAAGCCCACGTAGATGATATAAAGTTATCTTTTTTGTCTAAATAAAATTTCGGTTGGTATGCTCTCACCTTCCTTCAAAAAAATGATGTGAGGATTCAGGTGGATTGATTAGAACCTTACAAAGACACTTTGGATAGAAACACCTTAATTATATCTTGCAAAAGGGGACATTCGATTCATCGAAACAACTGCTTTGGATGCTTGGATGCTACTAAAAAATTGAACAAAGGCTACGAATTATATAGGTCTCTTGATTTAATGTTTCTTGCGATTTGAATGATTAAGAAAATTAAAAATTCTGCAAAATAATTATTATATTTATTTATAATTATAGTTCTCTAATGTAAGATATGATATGACTGTTGTCTAATAAATATATAATTTTCACTTATCATTTAAATAATAAATTTCTTTTTAAATTTATAGAAACTTATTTAGTTGGGTTGGAGAAGATAATATTTACCTTTTGAATTGCAATGTTGAAAAAAGCATTTTTAGAATCCATTTGTATGCTGTTTCAAAAAGGTAATCATTACGGTTAATTTTTGTTGATGCTTATTCTAGCCTAAACAAGCCATAAAACATCTTTGAGGTGATAGTGACACTCAAATATATACAATGTAACTATGAAGAAGTTTTTATTTTTTATTTTTTAATGATGTCCCAAAGTAGCCTAAAATGCATTTTTGTACATAAATGGTAATTTTCTAATTGGTTTATCAAACATGGTTAATTATTAAATGACCGGCTAAATTTTAACTCAACTAATTATATCCTTGCATCCAAATAGTTCTGAAGGTAATTTCTAATGCATGAGATGCTTTTTCTAGTGAAGATAATGAAAACATTCCAAAGCCGATCCAGTCAAACAAATACTTTGCTGATTAATACAAATTTTATTTGGCATATTTGATCGAGCGATGGTTAACCACAATTAGTTGGGATAAAGCTTAGATGATGATTCAATGAAATAGTTAACTTTCATCCCTTCCAAATAAAAATAATGAGAGTTACAAATAAATAAATAAATGAATCAATCATGAAACCTCTTGAATATTTCATGACAAAGTTAACCAAGCCAATTGACATTCAAATTCCCTCATCATTTAACTAACTACAAATAATTAAAACTTCAATAGTTTATCATGCCGTTTGTAGTGAAATATTATATCTAAAATTTGAGACCCAATGTTAAATCAGAGAGACTACATTATGAAAAAATGGAACTTACATTTACTTCATTAACAATCACATGGTGGAAGGGATTGGTTTGCCAAAAAAACAAGAGATGGTGGAGAGTTATGGTGGCGCGACGGTGACGAATAGGGGGAGATGGGGTTTGTGGTGGTGGCGTGGCAGATGGGTTTCACAGCGCTAGAGATTGCACATGGTGATGGGTGTGGGGCAGCGGTCTTGTAGATGGGTTGATGGATTTGATAATGAAGATGAGGGCAATGGAGAGGAAGGTGCGGTGGTCGGCGACTGTTGTGCGGTGACTATTGAAGGTGTTGAAGAAGAAGAAGAGAAAATAAAGAACGGGGCTAGGGTTTTCTTGGATCAAAGGCCCAAATCGAATACTTTGATAATATTTTAAGTTAGAGAGACTACACTGCGGAAAAATGAAACTTATTTATTTTACTAACAATTAGAAGAATATATAGAAGAGATTGGATATATATGAAGATCTAGGGAGATCCTAACAGATATGTATTAATAAAGTGGCGATATCCTAATTTATCTAATATACTGTAACAACTCTCTAAACTTAGGATACTCAGAGTAGCTTGAGTTTAAAAGGCATTGACAAATTTATTTGAAAACAAAGGAAAAACTTTACTAGCAATGTATTTTGGGTAGCCAAAAGTAGCATTGGATAGCATGATCATGAGTGTGAGCAGTGATCATTAACAAATTTAGAAAAAATTGGCAATGAATATCTAGCATGAGATGAACATATCAATAATGATGGTAGGTTTGAACATTGGAGGGAACAAGTAACTTATGGGTGTACAATGGGGAAAAATATCAGGTGTAACCATAGTATGAATCATCCCATATGGTAAGAGCTGGCAATGCATGCTAATCCTTATTCTATTTCCTTCCAAAATTTTGATAAGTTGGCACGTGTGGAGCATAGGGATTCTATGCCACCACCAAGGCTTCGCTTGGATAGGTTGACTTGGTGGGAAAAGAGATTTTTTGTCTTCGATTTGGTATTTTTCACTTTGGATTGCAAAGAAAATCATGAATCTTGCAAACTAATCATTGATCTTTATAAAAAAATTGTTCTTTGATAGAAGACATGACATTGCCATTGGTATTTGAATATGTCATTTTCACTTGCGAAATCAAGATGGCCTCTAAAAATGAAATTCCTTTTTCAATAGTGCCAACAAAAATTATAATAACTTTTTTAATGTCCACACCTTGGATTTAACATATCCAAATAGCGCCTTGCATTTGTTTCCAATAATTTGGCCCACTTGGTGATTAGATTGGCTAGACCCACCTAATGCATATATAGGATAGATCATAGCCCAATAATCATCAACTGACCTTTGCTATTGCCCTTTTTTATTTTATTTTATTTATTTATTTATTTTTATAACACCGCTGGTTCACATGGATAAGGTGGGAATGTCTCATTGGTAGGACATTTGCATTTTGATCCTAGTTCACATGGATAAGGTTGGAATGTCTCATTGGTAGGACATTTGCAATTTGATCCATCTATTGTGGGGCCCACTTGCATAGTAGATGGTCCATGGAGATTATTGAGTTTTTAGTTGGTGCATGACCTCTTATACCATTTGGATTTGCCGAAAGGAAATGAAATATCACTTTGTGTGAAACCAACCTTTTGGTGTTGGTGCAACTTTTCTTTACAAGAATTTATAGGAATCTTCATTTCCCACTTACTCTTTTTTTTTTTTTTTTTTTTTTTTTTTAAATTGGGGGAGACAATGAATTTATTTTCTCACCTCCACTTATGAGAAAAACATTTTCCTACTATAGAAGGAAAATAGATTTCTTAAGAGTAAAATCCAAATGTGCTAACATCCATCTTCAATCACCTTACATATGCTAAATAAACTATCATTCATCCTCAATTATGCCTCAGCATGTGCTACCATCTATCTTCTCTTACGCCTTGCCTCACGTGTTAATGTCCCACATGTATTACCATCTATCTCCAATTGATTCCCACATATGCTAATATACCACATGTGCTAATGTCTCACATGTACCATCATCCATCTCCTATTATTAACATATGCTAATATGCTACGTGTGCTATCATCCATCTTCAATTGCTTTATATATGTTACATGTGCCAATGTGCACAAGTGCTACTATCTAGCTTCAAGTATCCATGTGTCAAATGTGTTAATATTTCTCCAAGCGCTTTATGTGTGCCATTGTGCCACAATCCAACTTCAAGCACTCGATACATGTATGTCACATGTGCTATTGTCCATGTTCAAGCATACAATGTGATAGTTGTTCTTAACAGAAGTCTTAAATCTGAAGAAATTCAACTAGCATGAGAAAGTTTTGGTGAAACTTCGGCAACAATGTATTTTGGAACTTTCGAAAAATTTGACCAGTTGAAGCGTATGTTCAACTAGTCGAAGTGTCCTTTGACTAGCCCGATTTTTGATTTGAGTAGTTGGAAGTTACACAGATTGTGCATGGACTGTATAAATTTGAGGCAGTTTCCGAATTATTCCAAATTGGTATGAAAGTTGGAGTTCTCCAACTATAAATAGGAGTTCCTAGGATGCCCTTAAAGTCATTATAAGATATTCTAAGGGTTTTAGAGTTTGCAAAGAGTATAGCAATGGTGAGATTTGAGATTGTTTGAATCGGAAAAATCTTCTCTCTTTGTAATTTCTACTTTTATAGTGAAAATTTGTGGCTTTCTGCCATGGTTTTTTTTCGAAAGGGTTTTCCATATTAATTCTTTGTGTTATCTTGTGTTTACTTGGTGCTCTTGGATTGCTATCCTAAATCCATCTGCGTGTGATTCTGCAGAACAATGCTCAACAATAATATGGCTAATGCTAGTAACTAATAGGACATTTAAATTCTTTACAAATAATGTTAAGTTCCACCAAACAACAAATTTGAAATACTTTCCAAATTTTTATTGGTAATTTTTTATAAAACAAACAAGGAAAATAATGTTTCCTTTCTTATAGTTTCTTAGAAATGAGGTTTTCCCATAGCTCCTATTGTCTTTCCCATGCTTTTCATGGATCCAAGCAGAAACAAATAGGGGAGCGCTTGGGTGTGTTGATAATGCATTTGAGAGGAATTTATTTCTGTACGGTGGAAAACTGGTTTGAGTGTACATCCAAACGCACCCTAAGTTTCATGCAATGCACTTACTTCTCGTACTCACTAAATAATGCAATTGTAAAACAAGTTCAATGCATTGTTTGCGACCCGAATACAGCTATGTAGTCGCACTGCCCCATTTTTTGGTAAACCAACGTCGGAATCCGCTGGAATAGCAAGAATGTGAAGCACGTGTAAGATTTCACACTAAGTACGCTCTCTCTCTCTCCAAGAGCCGTTTTAAATCTCCCTCACAGCCATCTTCTAGGGTCACTGCAACCTCTCTCTCCCCCACAGCTTCCTCTCCCTCTTCAATACCTCGCATCTCTCAGCTCCCTCTCTTGTCAACACACCCATTTCATAGCTGCCGCTGCTCTCTCTCTCTCTCTCTCTCTCTCTCTCTCTCTCTCTCTCTCTCTCTCTCTCTCTCTTGTCAACCCACCCATTTCATAGTCACCACTATCTCAAAAGCATGGATGATATGTTTAGTAATCTACCAGAAGCTCTCCTCATTCTCATCATATCTCTCTTGCCATTGAAAGATGCAGTGATGACAAGCGTGTTGTCCAAACGGTGGCTCAATCTATGGACTAATACCATGGCCATTGATCTCAACGAGGATCAATTCCTTGAGATCCAAAGGCAGCACAGGCTTTTGGGTTCCGGCCGCAAGTCCTGGGCATTGCATATCAAGAACCAGGGGCGAAGACGGTTCGCTGAGTTCATTTGCCAAATGCTCCCTTGTTTTGAGGGACCCAAGATCTCCAAGTTTTCCCTCCGCTTCGGTTACCAGACTGAGTATCATTACTGTATGGAGGAGTGGATCCAGTTTTCAATCTCAAAAAAGGTTGAAGAAATTCACCTGGACTTGTCCGACGGCGATCTACCACCTAATACAATAGCATTCTTTGAATCCCTCTTTTGTTTGCCGGATTTTCTCTATGCGTACAAATCGCTGAGTGTGCTGAATTTGGACTCATGCAAATTCTCACCCTCCAATTTCCAGTGTTTCATGACACTTAGGAACTTGTCCCTAAGGCGGATCAAGTTACCTCAAGAGGTAATTGAGGATGTAATCGCTAATTCTCCATTTCTGATCAACCTAAGTCTTATTGAGTGTTTCGATTTGTACTACTTGAGTGTATCTGGTGTCCGATTACCGCTCAAGAAGTTGATCGTAAGGGACTGCATGCCATTGTCCCTTGGGATCGAAATCTACGCTCCGGAACTCCAATCATTCGAGTACTTTGGGAGCATGGTGACCTTCTACTTAGACAACTTGGTGAGTTTAAGCAATGTCATACTTGATTTTGGACTCGAAAGCAAGTTCTATTACTATGGAGTGGAGCTTAGCGACCTTCTTCATGAGTTCAATCATGCAAAGGGCTTGACTGTCTGTAGTTACCTTATCCAGGTACATTTTCTCTACAAATCACATTTCTTTCTTTTAATTTCTTGATTCTTGCATTCAAGATGTTAGTTCAAGATGTGATCTGAAATCATTCTTTGTTTGGTATTTAACGGCCCCAGAAATCTAGAAATCGTGCAACCGAAACATGCACATAGCGAAGCAAGACCGAATATTTCTATGAAAGGCGATGAGAGGACCATTGTAGTAAATCCTCACGCAAAGAACCCTAAATCATTCGTCCCATATTTTTCTATTCTAATTCGTGCTTCAATAAGATTCCTAACTTAGCTGTGAATCTTAGCATCCTCACTCTTCCTTTACTGCAAATGTGATATCCGTGTAAAGATAATTATTTCATTACCATACTAAACCACTTTCTCAAGTGATTCTTGAGCAGTTTTGGAGATCGCATTATCAAAAGCAATGACAAGATCATGACTTTGTGCTTGCATGGAAAATTTAATGTTGTTGAGGTCATTGATCGAATGGTTGATCTTGCCGTGTTGAGGAAAAGAATAATTACTCTCAAACACATGCAACATTTGGTAAATGTGTACATGTAGATAATATCTGGTGCTCGCTTTTGGTATCCATAGGTTTTGCCCACAGAGGAGATATTGTTCAACAATCTACCATGGCCGCTTCTTAATCTGAAGCATTTGACACTGATGATCGGTCTGGTACGGCATGAGCTCCCTGGGTTGCTGTGCTTGCTTAGGAGCTCCCCTAATCTCGAGGCTCTTACCATCCAAACAGGTTTTGAAAACTTTCTGGATGTGAGTACCATGAAACTGAAAATTTCATCTCTGGCATGATTCTGTGATTAATTACACTCTTTGTTAGTTGGGGGTACATTTGTATGTTGCAAAAACCGTCTACGTCTGCGCAAACTAATCTCCATTGACATTGATTTGGGGTGGAAAAGGCAGAAAACCATATCGCCGACTAAACAGTTACAAATTTCTGTGTGACCCAAAATCCACTGCAAAGGGAAGAAGCATAAGTAAAAAACATTAGCTCTGATTTGGGTACATCCAAACACACCCCAATTGTTGACAATGTTTATTAATCCATCTGTGTTTCGTATTATTTTCAGGGCTACATCTTTCCCAAATGTGCTCTGATGCCTAGTGAGTATTGGGAGTCATTAAGGCTTACTTTCAATCCTTTCCAATTTCTGAGGATGGTTAAAATGGAGGGCTTCCAGGGGGATGGAAATGAGATGGAGCTACTGAAATTCTTGCTAGAAATGGCGTTGGTCTTAGAGACAATGACCATCATACCGGCCAACCGTGCATTCTTGGAAATGGATGGAGGAGCTTCGCCCTTGATTGCAAAGGCTGTGGAAGAACTTAAAAATTCTGAAATTGCCTCTCCAAACGTTGAAATTTCTTTCTGCTGAATCTGGAAATTGTCTGTGAACGATATGCATGTCTAGAACTTAGGTCACTAGACCAGCTTTATCTCCTAAATAGTGATGTTTGCAGTAGCTTTAAATTCAATAAATTACTCTTACTTGCAGTTATGTAGTGATATGGTGAGTAAATTCCCCAATATTCCTATAAATTTCAAGATGGATATGAAGAAAGCCGGGTTTTCCTAATGTCCACACTGGGGATGGCCTGAAATCCCACTGATCAGATGATCTTAACCACTCAATCAATTACCTACTTTTTGATCATCATCAGCAGTAATAGAATTTTTCTATCAATTTCACAACAATATCACATAAACATCTCATTGTAGTAATGCTACATGCGAAATGCTAAATCCAGTCACGGTTTTATTGGAGAAGTTTAAATAACACGTCGAACAAATCAGAAAATGGGAACATAATGTCTGATTAGAAATCTCTCTCTTTCTTTAATTTACGCCTAACGAGGGTGTAGTTGGGGGTAATCAACAGTCAACACCATATTTTTGGAAGTTCGTATAAGCGAGAACTTGTAGATTCATCCATCTCACTTGCCGGAAAATTCGAATCTGTTGGGGTCAAACCAAAATCCATATCACTCCCCCCAACGAAGAAGGCATGCCGTGAAGGAGCAGAGAGGGTGACAGAGTAAGCATCCAGCATGAGAAGAACCATTGGCATGCTGGGCCGCACTGTCGCTTCTTGCTGCGCACACATAAATCTGATATAAATACACCTCAACACCTCTTCTTGTTGGTAGTGTCCTCCCAGGAGCTTGGTCGATCAGTTCCAACGGATTTCTGTCCGTCCACCGCCACCATGTCTGTCAGTCTGTGTGAAGAGGATCTTCATAGCACAGATGGGTGAAAGAACCTGGCCATTAATCAGGTGGGACCAAATAGCCGTGCCAGACCAAAATCTGCAATTTTAGGATTCATTTCTCTGTCTAACATGATATTGTTCGCTTTCAAATAAGGGTGAATAATCTTGATCTGAGAGTCTTCATGGAGATAAACAAGGCCTTGAGCTACTCCAACAACGATCTTATATCTTGTTTCCCATTTAAGTTGTAAGCGTTTGATTGCATCTGCCACCACAAAATTGAACTTATTTAGAAACCAAGAAGAGATTAAAGATGGTAGATTGTTTGGAAGGGAAAATACAAGAATAATGCAGTGAAATTAGCAGGACTAAGTATTGAGAAAAACTAACAATCATGGCCCACTCACCATGTGTCCTTACTCTTGCCCCAGTGCTAGACTCTGAGGAGTTTCAACACCTGGTCAAGGGTTCGAGTACCCATAGGTGGTGAAATTCCACTAGCGTGAGTGTGTGGGGGTGGGTGTGTGTGTGCGTGTGCGTGTAAAAATAAAAAAATAATAAATAAATAAATAAATGGCCCACTCACCATACCTTGATGAGCCTGCATAAGTGCATGATCTTTTAGTAGCTGGCATGACCGAGTTTGGAAACAAATATTCAACACCATTTGAAGGGCTGTCCATGGTGTTGGTTTGCTACCATGTCAGAAAAAAAAGAAAAGAAAAGAAGATTGGTGGTGCGAGACCATTAACTACTGGGAGTATCAACTGGGCCCCGCTATTCTAGCACGAAGGATGTCCAGGGCCTGAGTCTAGGCCCATCCCAACTGATGAGAAAAACTTGGCTTGGGTTATGAATCAATTCTAAGGTCCTGTTTGGGTGGCTCCTAAAAAGTGTTCATCTCATTTTAGTTAATTATAGTTATGTATTAGAGATTGTATTTTTCTTGAGAGGAGTTCATCGTATTTTAGTTACTCATAATTATGTATTAGAGATCATATTTCCTTCTTGGAAAGATTAAGAAAATTATGATCTCTAATGCATAATTACGATTAACTAAAATGAGATGAACTCATTTTTAGACATTTACCAAACAGGCACTAAGCCCATCAATGTCAAAGAAGTTGGACAAAGCCTACTTATGGGGCCATTAAACAAATTCAACCCAAGTACAGAAGGATAGTTTTTGGGCCTAAACTCAGGTCTAGTCTAACCCACAGGCCTTGAGACACAGCCCAAACAATGTGCTAAGTTGGTTGGGATTCCATTGAGCCCGCACCATCAATGACAATCTTGAAAGAACGAGGCAAATGGGCTATGCTAGCTTTGCTAAGCTTGAGCTAAGCTTGATTTGGTCTGATCCCCAGCCATGGGTTGGATCTGCAACTGATGTGGCTGGACATGGGCTTGCATTACATGTACCACGACCCTGGCTCAATTGTGTAGCTCATGAGCTAGGCTGGCTTGGACTCAGGTCTTAGGCTCATAGGTGGGATGTGGGTATTCCTTGACCGTGGCTGGCCCATTTGGTACCCTAGTTTGAACCTAACTGCAGGAAATGTACATTGATGTGGTCTGATGCCATTCAAGCCCAAAGTAAGCCCAAAGTGCTGAGTATGTAAATTTGCACATCCCTCTAGTATAGTTGCCTCAAAGAGGATTGTGACGATAGCCCATCAGGGGCCAATATCCAGGGTCAGATCACTAGATAAAGATGCCTTATCATTCCTGACATTGAAGCGCCTCAGGAGTCGACCTTGACATAGAGAACATTCTGGGCTTCATAACAAAGTAGAGGTGCAGAGTGTTGATTTTTACGTGCAAATCATTTAGATTATAATTGGACAAGCACAATGGGTCAAAGGGATGCATCTCCGCTCATTTGGGCCATGTCCAAATCTGGTGCAGGGAGGGACGTGATGAGGTCAATCACCATCTTTATCAAGGGATAACTACCCTTAATCCATGAGGGATAAAAGCATGAATAATTCTTAATAAATTCAAAATAACTTAATTGATGATGAAAAGAAAAAAAAATGAAATTACAAATTTTTAAATAAGGAACTCAAACCTAAGACAATGTTAGACTTATACTCCAACTCAAACACCCTAAAAATGTGACTTACTATAAATAGTAAACTTACTATTTATAGACAACCACTATTCTTACTTTTATTCTCTTAACTTTTCTAAACCCTTTTCATGTTGGGCATGACTTCTACAACTCAGAGGATCAAAAGTTATACTTGGAACTAAAACTTACTATTTATAATAAAAACAAAACTAAATGGGACTTTTGACCATTGATCTGATATAAGCTTGCAAATCTGGCTTGGGAAACCTAGTGTAGCAGGGTTAGTTGGCTTAAGTAGGTCCTCCTACCCCAAAATCATATATAATATGTTGAAAAACTCATCCTAGTTTGCGAGGTGTGATTGATTTAAGGTTTTGTGTCCAGATCATATCTGCCTCCTATTGGTCCTTATCTGGTCCTGTTGAGAATGTGGAGCCACAATTGGGTCACCTTTGACTGGTCGTAGGACGTCTACGACCGGTCGTGGGGCGTGTTCGACCGGTCGTGGGGGAGCCATGACTGGTCATGGGAGGCGCTTGACCGGTCGTGGGTTCGAGCCCTGGCACGACTCAAAGTCCAGCGAGTTGTGCTGTTTTTTTCCGGAGCGTAAGACTGCTCGTAGGAGCCTAGGACCGGTCGTAGCGGAGTTAGGACTGGTCGTAGGTTACGCAGTTTGTTCCGCGAAACTACGGATTTGAGTCCTTTCGCAACCGGGATGCGGAAGGGAAGTTGCCTAAACTATAAATAGGGGTTCCTAGGGTTTTTCTAGGGTATTCTAAGAATGAGAAATATTAAGAAATATTTCTAAAGGTGTGAGCTCAGGGTTTTCTATTCTTCTAAGGGAGAGGTTAGTATTTTGCCTTGTAATCTTTGTTTCTTTATAGTGAAAGTTTGCATTCGTGGTTTTTTACCCTAGTTTGGGATTTTTTCACGTATATCTTGTCTTGTGGTTTGTTTAGATTGCTTTGATATGCTTCTAGTTTATATTCCTTTCTGTGTATCGTTTGTGGGTGAGGCCTGAGATTGGATCCCGGCCCACTGCGTTGTTGGCTTGCTGCGCAACAACTGGTATCAGAGCTATTGGTTTAGTTCTATTGGGAGTGATGGTGGAAGATGAAAAAACTAGAATTGAGAAGTTTGATGGTTCAAACTTTGCCTTCTATAAGATGCAGATGGAGGATTATCTGTATCAGAAGGACCTCTACATTCTTCTAGAAGGAAAAGAGAAGAAACCAGAAAAGATGACAGATGATGAATGGTTTTTACTGGATAGGAAGGCTTTAGGAGCGATCCGATTCTCTTTGTCTAAGAGCGTCGCCTTCAACATATCAAAGGTGAAAACGACAAAAGAATTAATGGAAGCCCTAACCACCATGTATGAAAAGCCCTCAGCATCCAACAAGGTTCATCTTATGAAACAGCTATTCAATATGAAGATGTCAGATGGTGGGAGCGTGGCTGAACATATAAACGAGTTCAATATAGTCCCGAGCCAGTTGGAATCCGTTGGCATCGTTTTTGAGGATGAAGTCAGGGCACTATTGATCTTATCCAGTCTGCCAGACAGTTGGGATAGTTTGGTGATTGCCGTGATCAATTCTTCAGGATCGACAAAGCTGAAATTTGATGATGTGGCCGGTCTAATTCTCAGCGAAGAATCTAGAAGAAAGGCATCAAGAGTTTCAGGGGATTCAGGGAATGCTCTAAACGTTGAAGGAAGAGGAAGATCATAAAACAGAGGAGGAAATAAACACGGGCGTTCTAAGTCGAGGAAGAAGTCCAAGGGACCGAAAGACAAAGACGGGTGTTGGCATTACGGCAAGAAGGGGCACATGAAACGTGATTGCAGGGCGCTCAAGAAACAAGAAGGAAGCTCTCAAGGCGGGAAGGATTCAGTGAATCTATCTGAGGAGAGCGACACAGAGGCGTTGATCTTGTCTCTTGATGCAAGGAATGAGTCATGGATTATAGACTCGGGTGCTTCGTTTCATGCCACTTCATGTAAGGAAGTTCTGCGTGATTATGTGTCAAGTGACTTTGGCAGAGTCTACCTGGGTGATGATGAGCCGTGCAGTATTGTTGGAAAGGGGGACGTTCACGTCAATAAGATAGACGGAACAGTTTTGAAACTGAAGGATGTCAGACATGTACCGAGTTTGAGAAAGAATCTGATCTCAGTGAGGCAGTTGGCCGATACCGGTTATGTGACGACATTCACCAGTGATTCCTGTAAGATCACAAAAGGTGCCTTGGTGGTATCTCGAGACAAAAAGGAAGATACCTTATATGTGACTTTAGGATCGTATGGTTCACTCTTAGTCGCATCAACTGGAATGAATGGGCAGTTATGACATCAGAGGTTGGGACATATAAGTGAGAAATGGATGAAAGTGCTGTTGTCAAAAGGGAAGCTCCCAGGGCTGAAGTCTCTTGACTTGGAATTCTGCGAGGACTGCATATATGACAAGCAGAAGAGGGTAAGCTTCAAGAAGACAGGATGCGCTCCAAAGACGTATCTATTGGAGCTTGTACACACTGATGTGTGGGGACCGGCACAGGTATCATCTCTTGGTGGCTCACATTATTTTGTTTCCTTTATTGATGATGTTAGTAGAAAACTGTGAGTTTATTTTTTTAAGAATAAATCTGATGTATTTGATGCGTTTAAGAAGTGAAAAGTTATGGTAGAAAATGAGACAGGTAAAACAGTAAAGTGTCTCAGATCTGATAATGAGGGAGAATATTGTGATAAGAGGTTTGAGGAGTATTGTGCAGCAAGTAGAATCAAACATCGAAAAATGATTCTAGGGACACCACAGCAGAATGGTGTGGCTGAGCGCATTAACAAGACCATCCTTGAGCGTACCAGGAGCATGAGGTTACATGCAAGGTTGCCCAAGACCTTTTGGGCAGATGCTATAAATACTGCCGTATATCTTATCAATAGAAGTCCCTCAGCACCATTGGATGGTGGGCTAGCAGAAGAAACGTGGACTGGGAAAGAAGTGAACCTTACACATCTTAGAGTGTTCGGTTGCACTTCATATGTTCACATTGATGCAAAGCACAGAAACAAGTTGGATGCGAAGTCCAGGAGGTGCACGTTTATAGGCTACGGGCAGGATGATTTTGGCTACAGGTTTTGGGATGCAGAAAACAGAAAAATCATCATAAGCAAGGACGTAATCTTCAACGAAAAAGTGATGCATAAGGACAGTGTGCAAGAAAATAAGGCCGAGAAAAAGGAATTCGTAGAGTTGGAAGAGTTACCGGACATGGGTGTTACAGCGCCACAGGATGATCATGCACAGGAGAATCATGAGGTAGAGTCACAGATACCGGTTGTGAGGAGGTCTACTCGGGAGAGGAGACCCACGGTCTGATACTCACCCTCCTTACATTATCTACTGCTGACAGATAATGGTGAGCCAGAATGTTTTGAAGAGGCATTACAATCAGATACACGGGTTAAGTGGGAGCAAGTCATGAATGAGAAGATGAACTCTCTTGAGTCTAATCGTACATGGGAGCTAGTCACTTTACCTAAGGGTAAGAAAGCTCTTCATAACAAGTGGGTTTACAGACTGAAGGAGGAGCATGATGGTTCGAAATGGTACAAGGCGAGACTGGTTGTAAAAGGGTTTCAACAGAAGGCAGGTATCGATTTCACTGAAATATTTTCACTGGTAGTGAAAATATCTACGATTCGCATGGTCTTGAGTATAGTGGCTACAGAGAACTTACATCTAGAGCAGCTAGATGTTAAAACAGCCTTTCTTTATAGAGACCTTGAAGAAGAAATATATATGCATCAGCCGACAGGATACGTGACACCAGGTAATGAGAACAAGGTGTGTAGACTGAAGAAAAGTCTATATGGCCTGAAGTAGGCCCCGAGGCAGTGGTACAAGAAGTTTGATAGTTTCATGTCGAGAAACGGTTTTAGGAGATGTCATGCAGACCACTGTTGTTACTTGAAGAAGTTTGATACGTCGTACATCATTCTTCTTCTGTATGTTAATGATATGTTTATGACCGGTTCAAGCATGAAGGACATCTTAGATCTCAAAAGACAACTGTCAAAAGAATTTACCATGAAGGATTTAGGAGCTGCAAAACAAATCCTAGGCATGAGGATAAAGCGTGACAGGGAAAAAAAGAAACTGATTTTGTTACAGGAAGAGTACATAGCCAAGGTACTTGATCGATTCAATATGGGAGATGCTAAGCCGGTTAGCACTCCATTAGCCAACCACTTCAAGCTATTTAAGGAGCAAGGTGCAAAGATGCAGGAGGAACGGGACTACATGGCCAAAGTCCCATATGCGTCAGCGATTAGGAATCTCATGTATGCTATGGTGAGCACAAGGCCAAACATTGCTCAAGCAGTGGGAGTTGTTAGCAGGTTCGTGAACAACCCCGGGAAGGAACATTGGGAAGCTGTGAAGTGGATCCTCAGATACCTTGTGGGTACTAAGGATGTAGGGCTGTGTTATGGTGGATCGAAAATCAAGCTGCAAGGCTACGTGGATTCAGATTTGGCAGGAGATATCGACAGCAGAAGAAGTACTACAGGTTATGTCTTTACTCTGGGTAGTGCTGCAGTCAGTTGGGTCTCTCAGTTACAGAAGATAGTATCTATCAGTATGACAGAAGTAAAATATGTTGCGGCTACAGAAGCATGCAAGGAGATGGTGTGGATGTAAGGTTTTATGGAAGAGTTGGGTAAGAAGCAAGTAGATTGCAAGTTGTACAGTGACAGTCAGAGTGCAATATACTTGGCTAAGAATTCAGCCTTTCATTCAAGGACCAAGCATATTGTCATCAGATATCACTTCATACGTTCGTTACTGGAAGATGGATCGATTATTCTGGAGAAGATTCATACAAGTGAGAATCCTGCAGATATATTGACCAAGGTGGTCACAAGGGAGAAGCTGAAGCTCTGTTCAGCTTTGATTGGTCTTCAGGCTTGAAGATGGGGAGGTGGTGCACTCCGGATGAAGAAGATGAAGGTTTATGGCAATGTGTCTCCAAGTGGGAGATTGTTGAGAATGTGGAGCCACAATTGGGCCGCCTTCGACCGGTCGCAGGACGTCTACGACCGGTCGTGGGGCGTGTTCGACCGGTCATGGGGGAGCCACGAATGGTCGTGGGAGGCGATCGACCGGTCGTGGGTTCGAGCCCTGGCATGACTCAAAGTCCAGTGAATTGTGCTGTTTTTTTCCGGGGCCTAGGACCGGTCGTAGGGGCCTAGGACCGGTCGTAGCGGAGCCAGGACCGGTCGTAGGTTACGCAGTTTGTTCCGTGAAACTGCATATTTGAGTCCTTTCACAACCCTGATGCGGAAGGGAAGTTGCATAAACTATAAATAGGGGTTCCTAAGATTTTTCTAGGGTATTCTAATGAATGAGAAATATTGAGAAATATTTCTAAAGGTGTGGGCTCAGGGTTTTCTATTCTTCCAAGGGAGAGGTTAGTATTTTGCCTTGTAATCTTTGTTTCTTCATAGTGAAAGTTTGCATCCGTGGTTTTTTACCCTAGTTTGGGATTTTTCCACGTATATCTTGTCTTGTGGTTTGTTTAGATTGCTTTGATATGCTTTTAGTTTATATTCCTTTCTGTTTATCGTTTGTGGGTGAGGCCTGAGATTGGATGCCGGCCCACTGTGTTGTTGGCCTGCTGCGCAATAGGTCCATCTTTGCCGTGAAAGTGTCTGCGACCTATTGTACATCAAAATCCCATGTCAACAAGAGAGAGTCCGTCATCTTTCCTCCATCAATACATCCATATATGTGGGGTCCATTTATTAGAAGGGTTTCCTTGTGCATGCCCGAGCTCTATTCTAGGAGATGTATGGTGGCTTTCTGCTTCTCCTTCGTCTTAGATAGATTAGAAAGAGACCTCATAATTTAAAGGATTGGCATTGGTTTGTATATTCTAGAGTTTTGATTGTAGTCTACATATGTATCCTTGGATACTTCTAAGATCAAATATTTTTCAAAATTTTAAGCTTCCACATTTCATAAAATCCGAACAAAAAGCAGTATCGTCTTATCATTAATTCATATCAAACCTTTGTTTGATTGAGCTGATGTGTATGTTTGTTTAGATATGTAACCCAAAAGATTGAAGATTTATCCCTTGGGAACATGTGTTCCAATTTGGGTTCAAACGGACTTACAGATTCAAAGATGCGAGCAATTCAATTACCATATTGGCAATAGTATATATTGAATTCGTGATTGATTTGAACACATGAGGCTATTTTATTAGTTTTTCTTCACTATGAATAATATGGAAATTGAAAACTTCTCTTCTTACATTTTTAGCTGAATAATTAGACTCTCCTTTTGTTAGGGGCATGTTTGGATGTCCCTCAAAATGTGGATGTCTACGAAAATTTATGTACCTTGACAATAATTTGGTATAGAAAAGGTAGAAAAACTATATCCCAGATTAAGCAGGTGCAATTTTCTGTCCCAGATTAGCTCAGATTGTCATTTGGGCTACATCTGAATATATACACTCCTATACTTGAAAAATGCTTGCTAATCCAGACTTTGTTTTGTATAATCTTCAGGTGTCATCAGGGCTTCTTTTCATTCATTTGCAACGCCTGAGTAAGGTTAAAATGGAGGGCTCCCGAGGAGATAACTACGGAAATTATTGCTAGAAATGGCATTGGTCTTAGCATGTTTTCCCAGGATCAGATGGAGCTCTGGCCATTGATCGCAAGGGACGTTGTGGAAGAATGTCGAATGTTGAAAGAACCTCTCTCTGTGAATATATCATTCTACTGAATCTGGAGATTTGTCTGCGTGATAGTCCGAAACATACAGGTCATTAGTCCAACTTTACCTTTCAAATGCTATCTTACTGATAGCTCTGAATGCAATAAAAGACATTTACTTCCAGTGATGTAGTAATATGGCAGCGTGTAAAGTCCCCAACAATGCTGTTAATTTCAGAGGAAGATGGATATGAAAAACAGGTTTTTCTTGTGTCCACATTGGTGATGGCCTGAAATTCCACTGATTGGATTATCTTAAACACTCAATCAATTGCCTACATTTTGGTCATTAACCATGCTACATAGAAAATGTATATTTCACAATCAGTATCACCATAATCATCTCATTTTAGTAATGCTACATGAGGAATACCAAATGCAGCACTGGTTTTTTAAGAGAATTATAAATAACAGTTGAACGAGTCGGAAAACTACAGAAACAGTTCAAAGAACTATTGTCTGATTTATAAACCTCCCTCAAACAAACACTCTTTAGACCTATCGAGGGCGTAATTCGGTAATCGATGCCTCATTCCTAGAAAGTGGCAGAAGTGAACTTACAGATTTATCTGTCTCACTTTCATGAAAATTTGAATCTGTTGGGGATAAATCAAACTCCATATTAGTCTCTCCAATGAAGAAGGCAGGTCGCAAAGGAGCAGGGAGGGTGACAGAGTAGGCATCAAGCATGAGAAGAACTGATGACATGGTGGGCCGCGCTGTTGCTTCTTGCTGTACACATAGCAATCCAATGTGAATGCACCTCAGCACCTCAGCTCGCTCGTAATTTCCTCCCAGAGTTTCATCGATCAGCTCCAACGGCTTTCCTTGGCTCCAAAGCCGCCATGTCTGTCAAGTGCACATTGTCAGTCCCCATCTCTATAATCATGATCTCAGTGGTACAGTTGGCAACACCGCACATTGGTGCAAGAATCTGCCCATTAATCAGATGGGGCCGACTACAAACCCGCCAAGGCCCTCAAGTGGGTCCACTAATCCGGCAGCCTACATGCAAATATTGAATATAAGATGCTACATTTCTCTTACGAGTGTGGCCCACTGCTTGATTTGTGGGCCATGACGTGTTCACTGTCTGAGTATTCTGACCCAACTGATCAATGACCTGGATTTCACACATGTGCCACGTTAACATGGGTGATGCTGTGATCCACTTCAATCCTCTTCTCATAGATCTCCTCTACATTCCTGAAAGTTAATCAGTAGATTACAGATAGAAGATTACATTCTAAATATTCCATACTCACATAGTTTGTAAGGCCCACATCACTTTCGGATTCGCGAAAACCAATTGTCTTTCGTCCTGTCACAAGCTCCAAAACTAAAATGCCAAAGCTATATGCATCTGTTTTAGCTGAAAACTGGCCATGAATGATGTACTCGGGCGCCATATATCCACTGCATAGAATCAAATGATCAAATTATGTTCAAATACGATCTCATGTATCCCAGGTAGGATTCCGAGGAGAATCAGAATTCACTGGGAACTTAGAATTTTTAGTGCATGATTGAATGAGAAAGGGATTGAAGTTTCTAACTTACTATGTGCCAGCAATCCGACTCGTATTTCCATGAGTTTGGTCTCCACCAAATAGGCGTGCCAAACCAAAATCTGAAATTTTAGGATTCATATCTTTGTCTAACAAGATATTGCTGGCTTTTAAATCGCGATGAATGATCTTAATCTGAGAGTCTTCGTGGAGATAAACAAGACCTCGAGCAATCCCAACGATGATCTTGTTTCGTCTTTCCCAATTAAGTTCTAGGCATTTGATTGGATCTGTTGCCACAAAATAGAACTTATCAGAAAGAAAAGGTTAATTGAATTAACAGTGACAAGAAGAGATTAAAGATGGGAGATTATTTAGAAGGAAAAATGCAAGAATGATGTATTAATTAGCAACTGATCTTTGGTAGTAGGAATGGTTATTGATAAAAAAAAATAATCATGACCCACTCACCAGGCCTTGATGATCCCAATGAGTACACGAGCATTTGGGAGCTGGTCATGGACAGTTTTGGAAGCAACTATTCAACTAGGGCTGTCAACAGGCCAGAACTGGGGTTGGTTTCAGCCTAGATTTTTAATTGTTTAAGTTGGGCCTATTCCAAAGTTTGATTTTTGCGCCCAGCTCATTGACAGCCCTACTTTTGCCACTATTTGAAGGGCTGGTTTATCGTGTTACTCCGCTACTATGAAAAAACAAAAAAACAGTAGCAGTGAAGGATGAGATTATTGACAGTAGGGAGTGGGCAGAAAGATGTCTGGCCCAGCTCAATTCCTGAGAAGAGAAATTGGACTTGGGTTACCCATCAATTAGTAAGAACACCAATGTTAAAGAAGTTGGGCCATTAAAACGAATGTGAGCCCAAGTACACGCCAATTATGTTTTGGGCATAAGACTTGGGTATAGACCAACCAACGGGTCTTCAGTCTCAGCCAACAACTTGCAAAAAGTGGCCCAGACTCACAATAACATCAGGTCATCCCTACCAACTTGAACTAGGGTCTAAATGGACTGGACCAGGTTTCATATCACCTCATGTTGCCCAAGTTTTCGTAAAAAGACAATGAGGTCTTGTCTGAACTCGTTTAGAATTTATTGTTGTCAATGTCTTAAATCCGTTTGTAATTGGCTCTGTTGATGACATCGATAGACCACTCAATCCTATCGAGCAGATGTTGATGCCATTGACAGATACTTCCTATCAAGAAAATTTAGAAAAATCCTATTTGATTGTTGGACAGTTTTAGAGGTACTACTCGATGGCATCGAAGAGAGGCTTCGATGTCATCGACAGGTCTTCGATAGATGTCAATCACATTGAAGGTTCCATCGAAGACACATACATAATTGCTTAGGTGCGCGATTTGTTTCCTCTATTCTGGCTGTGATAGTGTGTGTGTGTATATATATATATATATATATATATATATATATATATATATATATATATATATATATATATATATATATATATATATATATATATATATATATATATATATCGGGTGTAATCAGGATTAAGGAAGGATTAGAGCTTTCTAAGTTGTTCTTAAGGGTTCAAGGGTATAGCTAGCGATTCAAAGGAGATTTAAGGGGTTGTTCAAATCGGTTAGATCATATATCTCCTGTAATGTTACTTTCATAGTATATTACTCATCGCTTTGTGTTGTAGTTTTTTCCACGTAAAGTTTGGATTATTCTCTATTTGGGTTTGCTTGTGCAATTGTGATTACTTTGCTTGATTATGATCTGTGCTTCCATGAGTCCCGACCCTAAAGATTTGATTTGATACTAGGCTTTGGATGGCCTGTCCCTAATTGCCTAGATCATGGTCTAGGTTGGGCATGGATTCTTGTCGCTTATAGGTGGGACTTGGACATTCTTCAGTCCGGCTCAGCCCAGTCCACCGCAGTTGGAACCCAATTAGAACTAACAAAAAATTAAAAAATTAAAATAATAATAATGGAATGATGTGTCGGAAGGGATCAAACCAAATAGAAAGGAGTCAAGGCTAGTGTTGTGAACGTATTCGTAGACAAGCATCTTCTCTTCTCCTTCCAAGCAACACCCGAGCAACCTTACAAGGTTCCTGTGCTGAAGTTTAGCAACCAACACCACTTCATTTCTAAGCTCTTCAACTCCTTGCACTGACGTCCTCGCCAGCCTTTTCACTGCTATTTCCTGACCATCCATCAGCTTCCCCTGCAGAAAAAAAAGAAAAAATAAATAAAATCAAGTTCAACGTAGAAGACGTTTGCTAATCCCATAAGCATATGCTTAACCCAGTGTCCACTCAATCACAGCTCCAAGTGTACCAATGTCTCATACATGGGGAATATCGGAGCCACCCATCTAGCCTGGCCTAAAAATCTAGTCTTCCACTAATCTTGTGGGCCCACTATATGAAACTAACTGACGGTTGCATGAAAACTACTGCTTATTTCTTCAAGAGTGGGAAATAGGCCGGGCCAACTGAAATCAAATCCAGCCCATAGTTAAGTATCTAAGTTCAGGCAAGCCCACAAATCTTAAATAACTGAGGTGGTCTAGGCCCAAGTCTCTAGCCTTTAAGCAAATGTAAGCCCATGTCAGGCCCACTTAATTATTGGGCTTGAAACTAAGATTTGAGTCTAACCCACGGGCCTCATGGTTCACCCAAACCCAGCCCAGAGCTTGACAGACTCGACCGAGTGTGCAAACCAGGCCATTTGCCACCCTGCATTTTTTTCCAGGCAAAAGTAGGTTTGATCTTTATAAAGAGAAATCGAATGATATGCAATTAGTGTTGTTGATGGGTTTTCAATTCCAACAAGTGGGAGGAATGGTTCTGTAATGCAGAACGTTGTTTTGTAGCTCCCACGGTGGAAGACCATTTCTAGAAAATTTCCTAGAATTGAAGATCCCAGCGACCAAATCTTGGGACTTTTAAATTATATACATGTATAGCTGTTCTATTTCTCTCTTAATTAGCGGTCCATCTGTGGGCCACGTATCGAGAAGCTAAGATTTTCTTATATATTAATTAGGTTTTTGAGACACTGTTGATCTAAAGTGGGATGCAACAAAACAGTCTGGCTGATGAACGAAAAATGGATCCCACTTATCAGAATTAAAACCCGTAAAGGATGCAGATTGGATATCATGTAACTTAGATGAGCCAAAAAGAAAAAAAGAAAAAAAAGAAAAAGAAGAATACTCATTTACATAATGAAACATTAATTACCTTGTAAACAGGACCGAAGCCACCTGCACCGAGCTTATTTGCATCAGAGAAGTCATCTGTGGCATCTTTGAGTGTGTCTAAATCAAATAGTAGTGTTTCCAAGCTCCTTATCTCTCCACCATTTCCACCTGTAGAATAAAACAATTGAAAGAAAAAACCAGGTATCACGGTGGGGCCCACACAGCTCGACCTCATGGGAAGTTCCCGTGAGCTCTACAGCATAGAACCATTTCCCATGTGTGTGTTTCAAAACTTTTACAACGGCAAGAAGTTTTCAACGATAGATATTCAATCCCACTGTTTTCTATGATGTGGTCTACTTAAGCTTTGAATTTGCCTCCTTTTTTGCATCATTACCTAAAATCATATAATAGATGAAAATAACGGTGTGAATCTAACACATGCATTATGGTGGGGCTCTTAGAACTTTGCCACATCAAAACAGATGTCAAAAGCACGATTAGCGGACGGGAGATGCGGATTGCGTAATGACGTTGCTAAAAAAATGAGACTGATCTAAATCTCAAGTGGACCATACCAAACAAAATAGTGATGATTGAACCCCGCAATTAAAAAGTTCCTAAGACCCACTGTAATGTTTATTTGCTTTCCAATATATTGTTTAAGTTATTTAGTAAAAACAAAAATATCAGCTTCATCCCAAAACTTTTAATGGTGGGCATTCAATCACACTGAATCCTACAGCGTGGTCCATATGAGATCTGAATCTACTTTCTTTTTGGGCTCATGCACTAAAATAATCTAGAAAAATATATGAACCGTGTGGATAAAACACTTTCATCATGATGGGCCTACTGATGATCGAACTTCCTACCATTAAAAACTTCTTAGGGCACCCCTTCATGCTTGGGTGGTGTTTATTTGTCATTGAATCCATTGATAAACAAACAAGGCTTGATTTAAAACTTTTTTGGCCCATTAATAGTCAACCACAATGGTTTCCTATGGTATGGTCCACCTAATAATTGGATCTGCTTCATTTCTAAGATCATGCATTAAAATGACCTAGAAAAAATGAACTTAGTCATGCATACAGAATAGATACATCAAGGTGGGGCCACACCCTCTCGAATGAGGCCAGGATCTCACCTAATCCACTCCCTTTGTGAACGGACGTGGATTTCACATAGACATTAATGTGGGTCCTTACTCATGCTTAAGTGGTAGACTTACAAGAGTTTCAACATGAGGCCATAGGTTTGAGTAACCATTGTAGTGAAATCCCAATGTGGTAATGCGTCGATGTATGTGAGGGTGCGAGAGCGTGTAAAAAACGGTAGGTCATCTCACACACTGTTGTCGTGCCTCAATGATAGACTCTTTTATATAATTGGAGTTTCAACACGAGGCCACAGGTTCAAGCACCCTTTGTTGTGTGAGTGCACAAGTGTGTGTGGGGGTGAGTGTGCATGTGTGGCGCATGAGTATGTGAAGGAGGAATGAGTGTGTGTGAAAAAGAGGTGGGTCAATCTAATATGGTATGTTGTTGAGCTTCACTTATTAGTTGTCTACCTCAAGGACACCAATTAAAGAGCTATGATTACTCTTTTAAGAAGAATGTACCACGTGGTTCACTAATTGAAAATTTATGTTTGAAAGAATGTATATAAACTGATCATAAATGTGTCAAATTTACTGCTATGATAATAATAAGTTTTGTTCCATATTCCATGGAAAATAGAAATAGAGACAATAAAGACGAATATGATAAATTGTTAATTTTGATACATTTATCATTTGTGTTTATTAAACAGATTTTTATGGAAAAAAAAAAAACTTAATTTTAAATATCAGATTATTTTTTTTCATATAATTTACTAATTAAATTTTTCAATACTTATAAGCACTAATATTCATCAATATAACTTTTCAGCACTTAAATTAATTTTCATATATTATGTTTTAGTTTACTATAATTGTCATATATATCTTATCTTTTAGCTTACTAAATAGCACCTTATATCCTAATTGAATTTGGATCATGTTTCTGATGGAATTTTTGACCCGTGCTTGACCGGTCGTGAGCCTTGCACGATCGGCCGTGGGCTGGTGCACAACTAGTCGTGGAGTCGAGCCATGACTCGACTCAAAGTCTAGCGAGTTTGAGCTATTTTCTCTAGGGTGCTCGAGTGGTCGTGGGTGGCGCTTGACCGATCGTGGTCTCCTCTCGACCGGTCGTAGTTACGCAGATTCGTTCCGCAATTTTGTGCGAATTGCGAATTTGAGTCCTTTCGTAACTGGGATGTAGAAGGGAGTTTCCTAAAACTATAAATAGGGGTCCCTAGGATTTTTCTAGGGAATGATGTATATGAAAAACACAAGATGACTATCAAAGGTTTGAAAGAGAGAGAGAGAAAGAGAGAGAGGAAGTTTGTGGAAGGGTGGTTATGCTCGTATAGGTGATCTATTATATCTCAGCGCTTCTATGTCCTCGTAATCGGTGAGTTCTCTCCGTTTTCTTTGTTTCTCTTACTGTTTATCCACTCCTGCATGAGTGATGAAGGTTTGATCATATCAAGGTGTGCTTGTAATCGGTTGTAACATTCTGCTTTATAGTGGATTGTTGATCTGGACGAGGTCCTGTGGTTTTTACCTTTTTGAGGGTTTTCCACATAAAAATCTCTTGTGTGGTGTGTGGTTGATGCTTTGATTTATTTCATTGTTTTATTATTCCATAATTCTGATTTCTTCTGAGAGGCTAGATCCTAAGGATTTGTGCAAGGCTCCCATCAAAGCAGTATTAAAGATAAGTTCATTGAAAGGGTAGGATCGGTTTCGAATTATGGAAGGTGGCTCATCAAAGATGATCAGCCTCAATGGTTTTAACTGGACCATATGGAAGGCTAAGATGGAGGACTTGCTTTATTGTAAGAACATATATTCTCCAATTTTAGGCATATCAGCAAAATCCAAGAATATGTCTAATAATGATTGGAAGAAGTTAGACCGAAGGCCGGTGGGGTTTATTAAACAATCGCTAGATGACTCTGTGTTCCACCATGTATCTACGGAAACCTCAGTCGCTAGCCTATGACTGAAATTGGAAGGGCTGTATGAGAGGAAGACAGTAGGTAATAAGATTTTTCTCATAAAGCGACTTGTGAATCTCAAGTTCAAGGATGGTGGTTCTGTGGCCGACACATGAATGATGTCAGCAATATAGTGAACCAACTCTCCTCTATGAAGATGGTCCTAGATGATGAACTGCAGGCTTTGCTTTTGCTTAATTCGTTGCCTGACAGTTAGGATATATTGGTGATGTCTCTAAGTACTTGTGCGCCAGACGGAAAGATATTCATGGAACAGGTTACTAGCTGTCTCTTTAATGAAGAGACAGGGAGGAAATCTCAGGGGTTTACTCAGCAAGAGGCCCTTGTGACACAGGAACGGGGGAGAGAAATAACAGGAAGGGCAAGAAGGCTCGAGAGGTAAGTCGAGTAATAAAAAAGATGTTGAATGCTGGAATTGTGGCAAGAAGGGCCACTATAAGCATGAATGTCATAATGCTAAGAACGACAAGAAAGGAAAAAGAAATGAGAAGGAAGATTAATTAGACGCCACTACGATCGCTTCAGATGACGACATTGTAGTTATTCTTTCTGCAGATCATGACGCATGTCTCGCGGCCACGAGTCAGGATACTGACTAGGTGATAGACTCGGGATCTTCTTTTCATATGACTCCACGCAGGGATTTCTTCACAAGCTACAAGTCAGGTGACTATGGGACCATAAAGATGAGAAATTCTGGCATATCGAAGATCATATGAGTCAGTGATATTTGTGTGAAGACCGATATGGGCTGCACATTGGTTCTCAGGGATGTGAGGCATATCTCTGACCTTCGTCTCAACTTGATATCGACGGGAAGGTTGGATGATGATGGCTATGAAAGTCGATTTGCTGGTGAGCGCTGAAAGTTCATCAAGGATTCGTTGATCACAGTCAGAAGAAAGAAGTGTTGCACCCTGTACAAGGCAAGTGTTAGTGTGTGCAAGGGTAGGTTGAACGCAACAGAAGATTTAATTATTGACATGTGACACAGGCGTCTAGGCCATTTGAGTGAAAAAGGGTTTCAGCTACTAATGAGGAAGTGACTCCTTCCAAACGTGACAAGTATACCTCTCAAAACCTATCTTAATTGTTTATCAGGGAAACAACATAGAGTTTCATTTGTTAAAACTGCTTCTCATGTTAATAAAGTACTTACATTAGATTTAGTTTACTCTGATGTTTGTAGTCCTATGAGGATAAGAACCTTAAGTGGGGCATTGTATTTTATTACTTTTATAGATGATGCATCTAGGAGGGTTTAGGTTTATGCTTTGAAATCCAAGGATAAGGTCTTTAGTGTGTTTAAATTGTTTCATGCTATGGTCGAGAGAGAGACAGGTAGATCATTGAAGTGCATCCGCACTTACAATGGCGGTGAATTCATTGGCGAATTTCATGAGTATTGCAAGTCCATGAGTATACGGCATGAACAGACAATTCTTAAGGCCCCCCAGCAAAATGGTATAGCTGAGTGAATAAATCGCACCATTATTGAGAGAATCACATGCATATTATCCCATGTGAAATTGCTCAAGACGTTCTGAGGAGAAGCAATGTACACAGCTGTAAATCTGATAAACAGGTTTCCATCAGCCCTATTGAATGGAGAAGTACCCGAGAAAGTGTGAATTAGACAGGATCCATCGTACAATCATCTCAGGGTGTTTGGATGCAAGGCATCCGTTCACGTACTGAAGAACGAGAGGTCCAAGCTCGATATGAAGATCAGGCAGTGTATGTTCTTGGGGTACGGTGATGAAGAGTTCGGTTATAGATTGTGGGAGCCGACCGAGAAGAAGCTCGTCAGGAGCAAAGATGTGGTATTCTTTGAAGATCAGTGTATAGAAGACATTGGTAAGCAAGAGAAGAACCAGCCTAGTTCAGGTGAGTTAGAGGACATGGATCCGGTTATTCCCCCCGTGGTGCCTGATGACGAGAGAGTACAACAAGGTGCAGAGGACAAGGGAGTTCCTTTAGAAGATAGAATAGGGGAGCAGCCCCCACTTAATCCACCTATTGAGCCACAGGTGAGGAGGTCATCTAGGGACAGATAGTCATTCAAGAGGTACTCGCCGCATGAGTATATTATGCTGACTGATGAGGGAGAGTCAGAAGACTATTCTGAGTCCTTAGCCGACAAGCATAAGGGGGAGTGGTTGAAAGCTATGCAAGAAGAAATGAAATCCTTACATAAGAACCACACCTATGATATGGTGAAATTGCCTAAGGGCAAGAAAGCTCTAAGCAACAAGTAAGTGTTCAAAAAGAATGTTGAGCAGAAGAATTCACGGACGAGGTTCAAGGCCAGATTTGTGGTGAAAGGGTTTGGTCAGAGGAAATGCATAGACTTTGAGAAAATATTTTCACCAGTGGTGAAGATGACATCCATATGAGTGTTTCTTGGGTTAGCGGCTAGCATGGATCTAGAGATAGAGTAGTTAGATGTTAAAACTGTCTTCCTCCATGATGACCTGAAAGAAGAGATCTACATGCACCAACCAGAGGGGTTCGAAGTCAAGGGCAAGGAACATATGGTGTATAGGTTGAAGAAGAACTTGTATGGGCTGAAACGAGCTCCACGACAATGGTACAAGAAGTTCGATTCGTTCATGTTACAGCATGGGTATGACAGAACGGAGTCGGACCACTGTATGTTCACACGCAAGTTCTTAAAGGTGATTTCTTAGTTCTGCTACTATACGTTGATGACATGCTCATCATGGAAAAAGACATCAAGAAGATCGATGACTGAAACAGGAGCTGAGTAAGTCGTTTCCGATGAAAGACTTGTGCCCAACTAAACAGATCCTAGAAATAGAGATAACTCGTGACAGAAACAGCAGGAAGCTTTGTCTGTTACAAGAGCGGTATATTGAGAAAGTCTTCGAGTGGTTCAATATGAATGCAGCGAAGCCGGTCAGTACTCAATTGGATGGTCACTTCAGATTGAGCAACAGGCAGTGTCTTAAGACGAAGGCAGAGGTGGAAGAGATACATAAGATACCCTACGGGTCTGCTGTAAGAAGTTTGATCTATGTTATGGTGTGTACATGCCCAGACATAGTATATGCGATTGGTGTTGTCATCCGGTATGTTGTCAATCCTGGCAAAGAGCATTAGGTAGCGATGAAATGGGTACTGCAGTATCTAAGAGGCTCATCCAAGTTGAGCCTATGTTATGGTGACAGAAAACCTGTGTTAGAGGGTTACATAGACGTAGATATGACAGGTGACATAGACTCTAGGAAGTCTACATTGGGGTTCATGTTCACGTTTGCAGGGGGAGCGGTTTCTTGGCAGAACAAGCTAAGAAGGTCATAGTATTGTCGACAACAGAGGCCGAGTACATTGCAGTCATAGAGGCATGTAAGGAGATGCTTTGGATGAAGAGATTCCTACAAGAACTTAGCCTGAAATAGGAGCAACACGTGGTCTATTGCGATAGTCAGAGTGCTATACACTTGATCAAGAATTCAAGTCAGCATTCCAAGTCGAAGCACATCGAGATTTGGTATCACTGGATCAGGGATACTTTGGAACAGAAGGTGTTACAGCTTAAAAAGGTCCACACGGACGATAATGGGTTAGACATGATGACCAAGGTTTTATTTAAGGGCAAGTTTGAGGTTTGCAGAAATCAGGCTGACTTGAAGAAGGTAAATCCCTCCTGAGTCAAAAAGGAGGATATTTGATAGGGTTTTTGACCCGTGCTAGACCGGTCGTGAACCCTACACGACCGGTAGTTGGCTCAGGCTGGCTTGAAGTTAACATTATCGACCGGTAACAGCACGTGGTCTATTGCGATAGTCAGAGTGCTATACACTTGAGCAAGAATTCAAGTCAGCATTCCAAGTCGAAGCACATAGAGATTTGGTATCACTGGATCTGGGATACTTTGGAACAGAAGGTGTTACAGCTTAAAAAGGTCTACACGGACGATAATGGGTTAGACATGATGACCAAGGTTTTTCTTAAGGGCAAGTTTGAGGTTTGCAGAAATCAGGCTGGCTTGAAGAAGGTGAATCCCTCTTGAGTCAAAAAGGAGGATATTTGATAGGATTTTTGACTCATGCTAGACCGGTCATGAACCCTACACGACCGTTAGTGGGCTAATGCACTAGTTTGGAGTCGAGTTGTGACTTGACTCAAAGTCCAGCGAGTTTGGGCTATTTTATCCGGGGTGCTCGACCAGTCGTGGGTGGTGCTTGACCGGTCGTAACCTCCTCTCGACCGGTAGTAGTTACACAGATTCGTTCCGCAATTTTGTGCGAATTATAGATTTGAGTCTTTTCACAACTGGGATGTAGAAGAAAGTTTTCTAAAACTATAAATAGGGGTCCCTAAGGTTTTTCTAGGGCATGGTGTACATGAAAAACACAAGACGACTATTAAAGGTTTGAGAGAGAGAGAGAGAGAAAGAAAGAGAGAGAGAAAGCTTATGGAAGGGAGGCTATGCTCGTAGAGGTGATCTACCATATCTTAGCGCTTTTATGTCCTCGTAATCGGTGAGATCTCTCTGTTTTCTATGTTTCTTTTACTGTTTATCCACTCCTGCGTGAGTTATGAAGGTTTGATCATAGCAAGGTGTGTTTGTGATCGGTTGTAACGTTCTGCTTTATAGTGAATTGTTGATCTGGACGAGGTCTCGTGGTTTTTACCTCTTTGAGGGTTTTCCACGTAAAAATCTCTTGTATGGTGTGTAATTGATGTTTTGATTTATTTCATTGCTTTATTATTCCATAATTCTGGTTTATTTTGGGAGGCTAGATCCTAAGGTTTTGTGCAAAGCCCCCGTCAGTTTCAATTGTCCAATCGTTTATATGACGTGCTTCACAAATGTTTTTTTGGCTTAGTGGGTTCAAGGGAGGTCCAGCTGTTTTCTATCCAGTCTAGCTGTTTTCTGTCATCTCTAATGGCAAATGTATCATTAGTACAAATGATATAACGTCCTCGACATTCCCCACTTTCCATTATTATTAGTTTTATGCGGAAGCGGATTAGCTGGTGTACCACACACCAGCTATATAGCTGCTATAAGTATGAGTCGTACGAAGACGAGCACCGACCCTCCTTAAGCTACGGGTTGTACGAAGGTTCATAGGAGATCAAAGTTAGATGGCCCCACAATGATGTATTTATTATATCTATACCGTTTATCTATTTTTAGATGTCATTTTAGAGCATTATCAAAAAAATGAATCATATCCAAAGATCATCTAGACCACACCAAAAATAGCAACGGATATAATGATTTTCACCCTTAAACAATTCGTAGGGCCCACCATAACATTTCTTTTCCATCCAATCTGTTCATAAGGTAAAAAAAAAGACCTGAATGAAGAGGAATAACAAATTTCATATTAATCTAAAACTTCTGTGACCCAAAAAGAGTTTTAATGGTAGACGTTCAATCCCCCACTGCTTTTTTCAGTGTGGTCCATTTGATACTTAGATATATCTTATTTTTCATCTCAAGCCTTAGGACGATCTGGCCAAATGGATAGATGGTTTGGATATAACACATGCCTCGTGATCAAACCTGCAGGACTTGCTGACTCAATACAGCAGCACCTGTACATCTAGTATACAGTACACCAGCCAATCCACTTCCGTTCTAAGCTGCCACTTTCGTACAGGGCCATACCAAATGGAAAATGCTTTTTTAAAATAAGATAGTCAAATAATCTTAGTCACTAGCCGCGTTCGCTTGTCGGCCATTGAATGTCGCCTTCCTTAATAAAATTTTTGTCAGCCTTTACTTGTCGGCCATTGAATGTCGCCTCCCTTAATAAAATTTTCGTCAGCTTTGGCTATCCTTAAAATAAACATACAGGTTCCATCAATTTTATATATATATATATATATATATATATATATATATATATATATATATATATATATATATATATATATATATATATATACACATACGGAAACGCTCAGCTGCGAACGTGTTCATACGTACTACGTATGAACTTTTTTTATAACCTATCATACATGATGTGGAACCAAAATCTGAACCGTTCATGTGAAGCAGCACCTTGTGAAATCTCTTGGGCCCAAGTTTTACTTTAATCTAAAACTTTTATGGGCCACAAAAAATGAAAACAGTTTTCTCCCTTGATTTGCATTTCTCTTTGCTGTGGCCTACTAGAATTTTAAATCGAAATGAAAAATTTTTATATAAGGTTTCATAGGATTCCGCATCACATGGACCGTTCAGATTAGACACTCATGGCATGTGTGCAAAGGCGTAGGTGCATAGGGGAGCATGACTTTATATATAAATATATAGACACACATGTTGAAGCCAATTACTTAGATGGCTAGGATTATCCGATCTACACGCAATTTGAACGGCTTGATGGATGGTCCCAATTAAAATTACTCAAGTGATAGGGATTTTACCAATTTTTCTTCCCATTTTCCTCCTCCTGTACATAAAAGTGTAAAGGATGCCGAGTAGAACTAATGTAACAACCATAAGGACGACGATTATGATAACCAATTTCTTTGTATTCTTGTTTCCTGCATCACAAAGAGAAAAGAGACTTAAAATAATAAAACGAACCAAGTTAGGTTTGCTAAGTCTACATGCATGTGGGTCCTTACTCTTGCCCGGGTGGTAAGACTCTCACGAGTTTTAACTCCCGCTCAAGGGTTCGAGTACCCATAGGTGGTGAAATTCCACCCACGTGAGTGTGTGTGCGTGTGTAAAAGAAAAAAAGTCTACATGCATGTATGTGTGCCAAACGAGAGAAAGATCCAAGCCATCCATTAAATGTGGTCCGGTCATGTAGATGACCTAGCCCAAAAGTCAGGTTGGTAGAGTCAGGGCTCAATTGTCAGCAAGAGGCAGTTGGATTAGAGAACTTTAGGAATTTCTTTCAGCCGTATGTGTATTTTTAACAATATGGCCCACCTGGTAAGGTGGGTTGTCTGGTTTCTCCGCAAGGCATCTAGATAATGGGACCCTCAGTACCAGCTGGGCTGTCTGATTTCTCGGTCAAGGCATCTAAATAGTAGGACCCTCATTATAGAAGGATTTAGCATGGTGGCTTATAGATGATTGCCGGGCTTAGCCAAGCTCGCCATTGATACAGGTGTTAGCAATGATGGTCTTCCCTTTTATAAAACCTGAGGTGGGACTCGTACACTATACAGGCAGCTCAACTGTGCAGCAGTCCGGGCCATCCAATTCATAGTGCCCATTGCCAATGGAACATTGATTAAAAAGAAAAAAATAAAAATAAAAAAATTTGGACGAAATGTACAATCTTGACCATCCAATTGGAGGAGCATCGAATCCACAGTGGAGGAATTAATTAAGGGCTATTTATCCTACTTCATATTAATATTTCCTTTATGGACCACAGCGAAATAGAACCTGTACTGGCGCATATTGATGCTAGAAGGCCATGATAGGTGAAATAGAAGATGTCCTGATCCTCAACGTTGTCAAAGTGGGCCCATGTTTCTATGATCAAAACCATTGATCTGACGGTTCTAGGATGATGTCCACTCTTGGAGGATCGTAATCTTTCTAGCAGTGACCAATAAATGGATGGTTAGAAAAGGAAGGAAAAAAAAAAACCCTAGCTACAGAAACAATACAGAAGGCCAAAGATTGGGTAACTATGGTTTTTTAAAACAAAAGATTTTTGCGCATCATCAGATTGATCAACGGACACGAATCTTAGTATCTTCTCATCAAGATTGCCTGTTGTAATAAGTGGGCCACCCCACTTTCTTCAAGTCCACTTTCTTGGTTTTCTTTTTAAACAGAAATTCATTTTCAATCTATCAAAGAAGAAAAAGAAAATTCATCCTAGTGGGGGAAAAAAAAAAGTCCTTACCATCTCCTGTCGTATTATTCACATCTGTAGAAGGCGGCAGCGGCGGCGATGCTTGAAAGAAGAGATTTATTGAGTGCCTTATAAAACAACTTAAAGTAGCAAGCCGGGCACCTTCCCTCGAATCACAACAGCTCGGAATCCGTCCGATCATTGATCTTAAACACGAGTAACAATCATTCTCTGATAAATCTCTAGTGCACTGCACCATACCATATATGTTTTCAAAGTTATTAAGACGGGCCGCCCCTGTCGCAAACCTGGACGACAGGGAAGAAGCGGAAGACAATAGATTATTCATCAGCGAAAGTAGCTGTTGATTAAAGTAAACTGGGTTAGATACGTTGTCACCACTCCAAGAGTAATCCCAGGTGCTGTCATCCAGATTAAGTTGGGAGAAGAACCGTTGGTCTGAGTATCGTAAAACACAGTCGATGCGCCGGATGGTTGCATCCTTTTGGTTCGGACATGTCTGTATGATCCGCACTGCTGAAATGTTGAGGCAGTTCCTGCATGCTTCAGTAGTGAAATCATCTCTGCATTGCGTTAGGCCATATACCATGTCAGGACTTACGCCGGAGGTGGTATTGTAGAAATCGTTGATGGAGCCGTTGGTGGTTAGAGAAGAGAGGAGGAGGTTGAGATTGGTCTGGAAACGGCTACCGGAAGTGTAATTGCGTCCAGATTCACAGTAAGTTAGCAATACTTCCTGGGCTGTAACGGGGCTTTGAAGGAGGAATGGCAGTATGGTTAATAAGACTATATTAATGGGTTTTAGTATAAGATTGTTCAGCATGACTAAGGATTCTTGTTCCGACCGAAGAGAAGGAAACAGGAGGAGGGAGGAGGAGAAAAAGAAAAAAGAAGAACCTTAAAAGCAAATGGACGGTGGGATTTTTATTGGTCCAATGCTAAAGTCCAACGGTGCCCTGCATATTCGACAAATGTTTTGTGGAAAGAGATAATTACGGAAAGGCTCCTGCTCCTGAAAGTCAAGTCCAAACCTGGCATTTTACCATGTGGGACCCACCCAGCTGATTATTAAACTATCAAGTATGCCTGCCAGGTTGAGCCGTACATGAGTTGAGCCGAGCCAAGTATTGCTCAATTCAAGCTTTGCTCACAATGCCAAAGTCGTACTTGGCTCTACTCGATCATCGAGTATGGATTTTCTGCTCGTGCTCTGCTCGTTTGAGTACGAGTCGAGCACGAGCAGAAATCAAGTCGAGTTGAGTATGAATTTTTGAGTTGAGCTTGAATTTGAGCCCAATTTAAATAAAGTTTTCGAACAATAAATTTAACATATATTAACTATATTAACATATATTAATATATTAACAATTTCTGACATATATTAACATTTTAACAATTTCTATATTAATATATTAATAATTTCTATATTAACATGTATTAGTTATATTAATAATTTCTGATATATATTAGCAATATATAATATGAGTTTTTGAAATATATTAACAATTTATACAAAAAATTAATAATAATAAATCAACATCACACAGTATGAGTCGAGTACGAGTTGAGCACACGAGTCAAGTATTGAGTCAAGTACTGAGTCGAGTATTGCCCAGTTCATACTCTACTCGTAATCAAAACAAGTATCAAACTCATACTCGTACTCGGTCCAAACTCATGCCAAGTTGAGTCGAGTATTTCCAAGTTGAGTCGAGTGAGTCATCAAGCTTACTTTGCTTGTGTATAGCTCTACCACCAGGCATGAACAAGAAGTTGTTCGTCCAACGTTATTCACATGGACCACATGCAGCTCATATGATAATTGAAAAGCCTCTTCCTTTGGTTGGACGGTCCATACATTAAGGGGCCATTTGGATTCATGCAAAGTTGTGTAAGTACAGTAGAATTGATTGAAATTATTATTATCATTATTATTATTTTAAAATCAGTTGTGTAAAAAAGTAAATGCTAAAAAATAAGAAAAACAAAAACTGTATGTTTGAGTTGGTAAACATATATAAGATAATAATTTTGCAGCTAAGGTTTCAATGGTGACCGTTGAATCCCACTGCTTCCATTGCCGTGGCCCACTTAAGCTTGAATCTACTTCACTTTTGGAGTCATATCCTATCACATATGGGCCAAACTAATGGACCGGGCCAAACTAATGGACCGAGTGAATGTAGCATGGTCATCACGGTGGGCCTAACGACAGTGATTAATTATAGGAAAGGAGCGTTCCTTCAGCTTATCTTGAATGAGATTTGCCAAGTCCACAGGGTGTTATACAATTCATGCACATGCCATACATATCCAATCTTAGCACGTAGGTCTGAGATTCAATCGACTTATTAAAAACCTAATTAGGTTAATCCATTGGTCAAATGGACCAGTCTACAAAACAAATGTATGGCTGTGAAACACTTCCTGAAGTTTTCTAACCTAGACACCTTTTTTCAATATTGGGGCCCACCTTCTAAATGGACCAGATTGATTTTAAGGAAATATGGTGAGACCAATCAGTGGATGGATTAATATATTTGACCTCGTACCTGCTATGCACCATGATGGCACATATGTGAAGGTGCATAGTCTTATACTCCCGGGCAATTAACATTCTTTCCAGAAGGATAGGTCTTCCATTTTCTGAGTTTTCTTTTTTTTCTTTTTCCTTTATATATATATATATATATATATATATATATATATATATATATATATATATATATATACAAATTTATAAAAAAATTGAATTGACGGCACAAAATGGGAAAAGTTGTGTCACGAAAGGAAAGGATTAAATTTCATAAAAAACTATTTATCTAAAATTAATTAATTGACTAACTGAATATTCTTAAAGAAGCATTTTTCAGAATCAAAATAATAAAATAGCTCATTTAGCCAAGCCATCATTGATGATCCTAACCATTAACTAGAAGAATTTCGATGGGAATAGTGGCCCTCGATCTCATTCAACACGAAAAGTCCACCATTTTAACAGTCGAAATGAAATTGTGGGCGTAAATTTTGGACCATGACTAGTCTACCAATGACTGAAGGGTCCGGATTTAACAAACGACTGGCACTTATTTCCATTCATGCATGTGAGCTTTACCTGCTGCATTTTTTCGCTTGCTTCTTGGCATTTCTAGACCACACACTTGAAATTTCCACGGTAGAGAAAGATCTCTGAGTATAAAATGAGGAACAATAACGTACAACGACAGCATGTGAAGTTCGCCATGCAACACCATTTTCCAACCAAATTTTTTCTTGGTAGGACATCCGAGCTGTTGAAAAGATGGGTCCTATCATGGAGATCTCCTGATGAAAAAAATCAAACTAGTCAATTCATCAAACGGACCACACCATCAAAATAAATAATGCTCCACAATCTTATCCAATGTACCTTTGTGGCCCACCTGATTTGTGGACCAGAACGATTTTCATCATCAGTTAATACATGTGATGGGGCCCACTTTCTAGACCATTCGGATGTTCTACACGTCTGATACATTTAGAGGGACAAATGGGTGTAGCATGATAATAGCTTAAGATATAGCTCTTTGAAATTTATTTATTTTAAAAAATAGCTCTCTGAAAATTGCTGTTTTACGAGCAAGGGACAAAAGAAAACGTAAGCAATGGAGCAATCGACAACTAAACAGGTCGCGATGTGATTTCCGTATGGACAAGAAATCAAGATATATGTTCGTCAGGTGGGCCACACATATACAGAAGAAATGTCAAGTCAACGACTATTGTCACGGGTCACATTCAGTATGCACTGTGGACGATTTAATGAGTGGACCAGCATGCTTTTTGATCAATCGTGTTCATGGTAGGCCACGCATGATGAATGTGCTGGATCTCCGGACACGTGTCTGTGTTGGTACATGCATGTGCTGTCAATGTTACTAGAGACATACAAAATGGGAGGCAGATTGAGTCCTGCCCCCGCCTCGATGGATTACTGTCCAGGCAGAGGCTCTGTGGGGACCACCGTAATGTATGGGTCTGAATGGGAGGGTCATTTTAAAAGGACTCAGTGCGGTGAACCCTTCGGATGACAGTAAAGTTCTGTGGGCCCACCTCATTTCCAAAAATGATGCAGATCCAAAATTCAAGCGGAACACATTATAAGAAGCAACGTGGTAGAAACCTTAGGAAGCCCCACCGTGATGGTTTTTAGCCATCCAAACTTATAGTAAAGTCACCAAAATCTACCTGAACCAAAAACACAAAAATCAGCTTGTTCCAAAATTTCTATGGCCCACAATAAGTTTTCAACCGTAGATATTTAATCCTCAGAGTTTTATGTGATGTGCTCTACTTTTAGATCTACCCTATTTTTAGGTTTATATTCTAAAATAAACTGTAAAAATAGATGGACAGCATGGATATAATACACACATAAGAACTTCAACCAAATCGGACTCCATAGTTTAGTTATAGTTTAGTCGTAGTCAGACTCTATTTCAGCATTGAGATCCGCAGATTGAGTGCCCACGTGATGCATGTGGGTTTATGTGAGTGGGTTTGGTGTGGGTGTGTTACAAAGAAATAAATAAAAAAAATAAATCTAGTCTATTAAAAAATTGGGATAAAGGCTAAGTAGGCCCTTATTCCATTGCCTGCGTACGCACCTACACGGCGCAAGCGTGCTTGAATGTACCATTCATCGGGTGGTCCGTGCGTATGAACATGACCCCAAAATATCAAGCTTGTCTGAATCGGTTGGGCTACACTTGTATCAAAAGCACACCTTATATATATATATAGCCCACTTGTATCAAAAGCACACCTTATATATATATATATATATATATATATATATATATATATATATATATATATATATATATATATATATATATATAGAGCCATGCTCCCTGCACACCTATGCACGTGCGTACCTTTGCACAAGTACCATGGGTGTCTAATCTGAACGGTCCATGTGATACGGAATCCCATGAAACCTCATTATACAAATTTTCACCCTGATCTAAAATTCTGATGGGCCATAGAAAAGAGAAATACAAATCAAGGGAGAACTATTTTCATGTTTTATGGCCCATAAAAATTTTAGATCAAAGTAAAACTTGGACCTGAAGGGTTTCACGAGATGCTGCTTCACATGAACGGTTTAGATTTTAGATCCACATCACGTAATATGGGTTCTCAAAAAAGTTCATATGCAGTACGCACGAACTGGTTTGCAGGTGAGCGTTTCCGAGATATATATATATATATATATATATATATAACAAGTGGGCCTAATTTGATGAACTGAACCATCAGATTTTTGGGCCTGGAATATACAATATAGGGTCTGCCTAACCCACGGCGTGAATCTCGCTGGACTGTGCAAAGGGTGTGATTTTGTCTCCGTTCACGTAGGTACTGCATTTCTCAGAATTTATGAGGTAGCCTTTGATTCTGGATCATCTTCCAATTATTCAAACACGTTGTATTAGAAGTATCTTTTGATACGGTGGAATCAACCATTAAAATATCTTAATTTGACTAATTTAACCTTTGATTATTTGGCTTTTTTAATTGGAATATGAAAGGTCACCATGGTTGAAATATTCAATCAAAGAGATTAGGTGAGGCCCTGTACTCACGCAAGACAGTGCGGCCCTTACCATGGGCCCACCTTGATGTCAAGTATTCTTTATCCATGGGATCCATACATTTCACTATATCATTTTAGGATATTATCCAAAAAAAAAAAAAAGCAGATCCAATTATCAGATGATCATATCCTAGGAAACAGTGGTGATTGACCATTAATGAGCAGCAAAAGTTTCAGGTCAAACTAATATTTGCATTTTTTCCTTCAATCTGGCTTATGTGACCTTATTAACAGATTGGAAGGAAAATAAAAACGGGGGAAACATTGAGGTGGGAATAAAAAGCTTTTAATGGTAGGTCATTCAACCACCACTGTTTTCTAAAATATGATCACCTTATAATTGGATCTGTTTCAATTTTTTGAGATAATACTCTAAAATAATCTTAAAAAATAGATGGATAATGTAGATATAAATGCATACATCAAGGTGGACCATGGTAAGGACCGCACCATTTTGGGCGAGTCCAGAGACTTACCAAATCTTCCCACAATTGGTTAGGATGCAATCCAGCAAACCTCTACCAAAATAAGCTTCATCAGGACTAATGTACTTGACTAAGAAAATAAATAAGCGGTGTTGACTCCACACTCGACTCGAGTTGTCTGGGCACAGCTTTGGATTTGTGAAGGAAGTTGGACCATAGAGCATATTGAATTTCATATATTTTTTTATGTAACAAAATGCTTCGTGGAGCCCACCATGGTGCGTTTATAATATGCACGCCAGTTCATTTACAATGTGAACTAGAAAAAACGCAGGCTAATTAAAAACTCAAGTGGGCCGCCCAGAAGAAATAGTGGGAATTGAATATCTCTAATTGAAACCGTTTTGGTGCTCATGAAAGTTTTGAAAGGGCTGATGGTTGTGATTTCTTTTCAACCGGGTAGGAATCACTTTCAGAAGACAGAGGGCAGCGTGTTTACACACTGATTTTCTCTCTCCGGGATGGATTGCATGCTACACAGCACCCCTTCTAATGTGTCGACCTTCTTTGGGAAACCATGATTTATGTGTTAGATCGACACCATCTGTCAATTTTTTTAGATTATTCTCTAGCCAATGCTCCCACAATAATCACCCTTAATAAGGAGTCTTGAACACAAGACTTCCTACTTTCATACCAATTTGTTGGAAGACAATTAACCACTTATTCTAAAAGCTCGAGCTGATAGAGCACGATGAATTAATTCATTTATCTGATAGTCAGGGCTCCAAATCCATGAGTTAGATCCTTAGCCGATCCCTCCCTGTAAGCCTCAAATTTATGGGGTCCGCCCCCTCTTGGGCCTCAAATCTATGGATTTTGCGGGCCACCCACCCCGAGTGTGCCCCTACATCTTACAGGCCACAGTGTGAAAATGCCCTCGCATTAAATTGACATTGCCATTGAAAATTTCTTGAGGCTATGAAAGGCTCCAATCATGCTAATATTTGTATTTTACCTTCACCCTAGTACCTGTGACCTTATGAATAGGTTAGATACAAAATAGTCTTACAGTTGGCCCTAATAAGGTTTCAAAAGTAGTTTGTGCAATCCCAACTGCTTCATGTGGTGTGGTCCACTTAAGGTTTGGATGTACTTTATTTTTGTGTTCATACTGTAGAAATATCTGAGCAAATTGATGGACCATATGGATCTAAAACAAAAAAAATCATGGTGGGACCTAAAAAAGTTTCATACGTTAAAAAGTTGTGTTGTGTAACAAACAATCTATTTGAGAGAGAGAAATTGGGCTTATTTTGCAAGTTGAAGTCAAAGGAAATGACATGTACCAATGAGAAGCCATGGCATTGGAAATTATTGTGCCTTCAACACAGACAATCAACACTTGAGTTGGTGTCATTAGGGATGACATAAACCAACGAGAAGCGATGACACATAATTTCTGAATGCTTCAACATAGATAAAGTTGTGCATGAGTCGAACCAAGTTGAGCTTGGCACAGCTCGGCCAGTAGCTGATGTAGAGAGGGTCGCAGACAATAACATGGCCAAGATGGATCAGAAAAGGCCCGTTCGACGACAGAAGTGATCCGAATTGTCGAACCCTCAATCAGGCATATCTCGCAATTCAGAATGAGTTCTCGGACGTAAAATATATGATTTTGGGGTAGAACGAGCTACTTTAGCCACCTAATCCTGCTATGCCGGGTTATGCACGCCGGATTTGCAAAATACAACCAGATTGATGGTCGTTTCCCTATTTTAATTCTGTTTTTACTATAAATAGTAAGTTTTAGTTTGATTATAACTCTTCAACCGTTGGGCTTTAGGAGTGTGCCCAATGCAAAAAGAACTTAGAAAAATTAGGAGAATAGCTTGGTGAAGCCAAATAGGAAACTTACTATTTTTGGCCGAAAACCTTGCTCACTAGTAGACATCACGACCGTCTATAAATAGTAACTTTACTATTTATAGTAAATCGTGAATTTAAGGAGTTTTAGTCGTAGTTTGATTCTGATTTCTCTCCCATTGCTTGGTATCCCTATTTAAAGGGTTGTAAACTCTTTTTTTTTCAATCATTAATTAATTTTGAATTTATTAGAATTTATTTCTATTTTCTTGCTTTCCTTCCTCATAGATTCGAGAAGTCTCTATGATGAGTCCAAAGAAGTTCCGTAGATTCAGAATAGTTATCTTCTTGAGGAAGATGATGCTCGACCTCACGTCCTCCCCTGCGTCAATTTGGTATCAAAGTCAGGGTTTTTCTTGGATCAATAGCTTCTAACAATGGGTCGGGCAATAATCCAGTGCTACATGGAATCAACTTTTAATGGCTTTCAAAGCAGCGCAACAAGAGAATCGACAAGTTATGCAAGGGCTGTAGGCTTCCATCGATCGCATGGCAAATCGCTTTGCAGTCCTCCACCACTAATTGTTAAGACTCATAATCATCCTGATTATAGGATAGTACTGGTAGTGTATCCAAGGGTCCTTCCTGAGAAAGGGGGATCTAACGAGGAGGAGATCGATGACATAATCTTTCAACACCCCAGACAAGGCGGCGATCGAGTAGATCGAACAGATCAAGAATTCAATATGCGGGTTGATATTTCTAGCTTCAATGGCCAACTACACATTGAGAATTTCTATAATTGGTTTTTTGAAGTTGAGCGATTCTTCGACTATATGGACATCTTTGAAGTAAAAAAGGTTAAGCTTATGGCCTACAAGTTGAAGGGCGGAGCTTCAACCTGGTAGGAACAACTGAAACTCGTATGAACCAGGCAGACGAAAACACTAATCCGCACATGACAACGGATGAAGCAACTACTATGTGACTGATTCCTCCCTAGCGACTATGATCAAGTATTATTCTAACAATACCGAAATTGTCAAGATGGTAGTCGGTTTGTGAGAAAATATGTAAAAGAATTTTACTGCCTGGCAGCGTATAACGATTGAGTCGAGACTGAATCACAACAAGTCGATCGATTCAATGGTGGATTGCGTATGGCGATCCAGGATCGTGTCCAGATGCAGTCTGTCTAGACGATGAATGATGCAATCAAGTTGGCTACTCGAGCAAAAGCACAACTTGAATGTCCTAACACAAACTTATCATACCGGAAGTGCGGCAGGTCCACCCCAGGGAGCTCCATAATCTAATGAGAAGGAGCCTGTAGGAGCACAC